>OX463225.1:153101314-154301314 GCA_949820135.1 Sylvilagus floridanus | reverse complement strand
GGCTAGAGAGACACTCCTGTTGGTGTCAATGTTCCACTTCAGGCTGCTGCCTGCATCACTGCTCCAGGGAGACCTCCACATCGCAGACTTTGCGAATGGCGCCCACTCTTCAGCTCCCTGGGGTCTCCCTGCAGCCTGCAGCACTCTTGTAAGGAAGCAACGGCCATGGCACGTTGCGGTGGTCTGTTCGCTTGGCTGTGCTCCACTTCCGGGCTGTGTGAACGCTTGCCAGACAACTCTACCCAACTGGCCCCCACCGTGTGCTTGTGCTAGTCCCAGATGTTAATGGGATAGGAGGCCCCAGGAGGGGCCAGATGGACCCAGTAAGGCTGTTCCTGGGCAAGAGGCCGCGGGGCTGCCCACACAGGTGCTTGGAGTCAACATTTCCACCCATGACACAGCTGGCTGGGGACAGGGCTTCTTTCTTTGTCCTTGTAATCCCATGGCTTTGAATTGGGGACTGATGCTGAGGTTAAAGGGCAAGGGGCCAGCCCAGAGTGCTGTCAGGTGAGCTGAGGATGCCAGTGGCTGGATGGCATTGTCCAAACCAGAGCCTAAAGTCAGGGCTGAGCCTAAGGACACTTAGCTGTGGAATGCCCTCAGGTGTGTGGCAGCTGCTTCCCTCCCTTGGGGGTTCGGGACGATGTGTCCTCTATCCTGCAGGGTTTGGGAATATCCTAGAGGAATGACCCGGAAATGGACAAAGAGCCTCTGCCCTCAGCTGTCACAGGTGTGTGCTGATAGGAAGGGGCCCAGGGATCTACTAGCACAGGCAGAAAAAGGCCTTCCCCAGGGCAAAACGGGACTTCCTAAGCTTTCCTTAAATGCAGTCATCTGCTGGTTCTGCCCCAGATGGCCAGAGCTGGGCCAGGTAGAAGCCAGGAGCCAGGAGCTTCTTCCAGGTCTCCCACATGGTGCAGGGGCCCCAAGACTTGAGCCATCTTCCACTGCCTTCCCAGGTGCGTTAGCAGGGAGCTGGGTTGATAGTGGAGCAGCCAGGACATGAATTGGTGCCCAAATGGGATGCCAGTGCTGTGGGCCACAACTTTAAGTCACTGAGCCACAGTGCAGCCCCTGAATTTAATGAATGTGTTGGGCCACAGGAGGCTAATGGTACCACATTGGACAGTGTGGATAACACAGAACGCTCCGCTTCTGCTTTTAGTGGGAAGCTTAGCATCATCGAGGGGAATCGAGTCTCTAAATAATTTTACTTTGTAACTAGTGCACCTCTCATGGTCCGCTTGGAGTCCAATTTTGCACACACACACACAGTGTGGCTCTCCATCTGTGTGATACCACTGTATCCATCTCCATGTCTCGTGGCCACTGCAGAGGCTTTGGAGCCACCCTCCCCACCCCCCGCCATCCCAACACCACGCTGAACGCGGGAGTCTGCTTTTACTTAGGTTTTTGCTGTTTCGCCCTTGGCTGGGGCCAGCAATTGAGGCACTGGATGAAGCCGCTGCTCGGAACATTGACATCCACGTGGGAACGCAGGGTTGAGTCCTGGTGACTGCTCCGGATTCGGCTCTGTTAATGCACACAGGAATGCAGCAGCAGAAGGCCCAGTGCTTGGGCCCCTGTGGCAACATGTGGGGACCTAACTCCTGGCCTCCGCCTGGCTGCTGTGGCCATTTGGGGATTGGCAGACGGAGGGCTTCTCCCGCTCTCCCTCTTGCACATACATCTTAAAAGACAAGGCCAATGACCATCCTCATTGAGGGACAAGTCCTCTAGGTGGTACCAGTAATCTCCTGGTGTTTTGTAAAGCCAGCGCCTCGGTTTCCACATCAGCTTGGCAAAGGGGTGAGGAAGCCACATCCCTGGTCTCTGACCTGTGACTGGGTTGGCAAGGCGGTGACTGGTGGGGCTGCACCTCTGTCTCACGGCATTGTCGCTGCACCCTTCATTTCCAAGTGGTGTGGGGAGAGGGATGACGCCGCCTGCTGAGAAAGTGCGGGACTCCAGCAAGTGAGGGGCTGGGCACGGCTTTGAGTTTCCAAGGTCTTTTATTTAAATAAATCTTCTCGTGTGTGACTTGTACAGAAAACAATACTGACAAATACCGTTCCGCTTTGATATCAGTTCCGCCCTTCCCCCTCCCCCCGAGAAAGCTCTAAGCAGATCCGCAGAGCGAGAAGGCGGTTGGAGCCCTGGCGCAGGTGGCAGAGTCGGGCTGAAGCTGCCAGACAGCAGCGGGGCGAGCTCCTCCCGTGCTGGCCCGGGAAGCCTCTTTTATGAACCCTCTTGTTTTGGCTCCCGTCTCCGGGGTGCCACCAGGGGCCAGTGGAAGGGGGAGGGAAAGTGGGGAGGGATCAGGGGTATAGCCAGCCCGGGGCCGGGAGAAGAGGGAGCAAAGGACGCCGAGAGTAAACTGGGCGGAAAGGAGAGAAGACACCAAGGGCCACCTCGGGCTCCTCTCCTGCGTCCACTCACCCACCAGAACCACGAGGGCCCCGCGGGTGCCTGGTGCCATTCCAGGCATGCATGAAGGCCGAGGGGGGCGGGGAGGGGTAGGGAAGGGACAAGCCCCACCCGGCTCTCAAGGTGAGGAGGAGTGAGCGTCTGTGTGTTTCATGCCTGGAGCTAGGGCAAGTCCATTCAATTAGGGGGCAGCAGGGACACCTGGCCCGGAGACAGAGGCCTTGTCACAGCAAGGACGACTGACTGCTGCCGGAATCCCGACTGGCAGCTGGTTGCCATGGAAACCATCACCCGTATGGTCCCAGATCATATCGGACGGCTGTCTTGGCTGTCAGTCTCCGTGTCTCCCCCAGCCGTCCACTGTCGGGATGTGGAGAGTTGGGGACAGGAAGGGCGGTGGTGCAGTGGGAGTGGGGATGTGACTTGTCAGCCTGTGAAGGGAAGGGTTAGCCGGGTGCCACACGACGATCAGGGTGTTTCTTTCCGTGGTCTAAGGGTTATGTGTGGTGGTGCGCCTGAATGCCCATGGAATTCGGGCCACCGAGGGGAGGGAGAACGTGACTGGCTCTTAAATACATGCCGTTTTGATCTGTGCCTCCCAGGGTTCCGTGCTACGAGGCCTTGGGGCAAGAGGCACCAGCAGACACCACTGCTCCACAGGCCGGGAGAACCTGGAGGACAGGCGAGTCCCGGGGGCCCAGGAGTGACCTGGCACATCTTCCCATTAGCACAGCCTTGGGGGACTCGGTTTGTGGCTTGGCCAGGCTCCTGGACAAAGGACCTGCCACCGTTTAGAACCTCTTCTGTGGGGGAAACTGACCTCTCGGGGAAATTGACAGTGAACCTTTGGACGCACATCCTGCTTCCAAGTGGGAAACTGGCCAGCTTTGGGGTGTGGTCAGGATGCCAACCGGTTCGTCATACAGGTGGGTTAACCTCCCAGCCCTAGCCTGGTGGGGACGCTCTCTGTGGCTCCCTAGTTGCAAGTCCTCGCGTACCTCAGGGCCCATAGGCCAGCTGCTCCTCACTTCTGCGGGTCCTGTCCTGTGGAATCTTAACGCCGGGTCTGTCCACTGCAGCAGTTAGTGGGCATTCCGGGAGGAGAAGGTCACTTGGGGGACGTGGTGAGGTATTAGGAGCATACCCTTAACATCGTCGCATCAACAGCAATTGCAGTTGAGTACCTACTGTGTGCAAGGCACTTGCCTGAGCGTCTAAATAAATAAATAAACCTTTTTACAAATTCATCCTGCCTTCGCGTAAACCCTTGTTCCTTCTGCTTCCCTCCTGCAACATAGTGCACACCCAGCACAAATCATTCCAGTGCCGTCTGGGAGACTCCACTGGTCCCTGTCTTGGTTCCCTCCCTGCGGAAAACCTCTACTCACACAGGTGCTACTCAGCTCAGGTGCAGCATCCCCCGCCCTTTCCAACCGTGACGCCTGCACCGCACAGGGTCACGATCGCAGCCACTCAAGCGTGTGAGCGGCTTCTGTGGTCTGCCAGAAGTCGCCGCCAAATCTGTGTGTTCATGCTAAGAAAAGGCGTCTGGCTGAGTGGCTGAGGGGGCAGCATTTCGACAGAGGGCTCCTAGCACGTTAAATACCTCTCAGTAGTAATGAGGACCTTGTCGTGAGCTGCAAGAAAAGAACTTTCAGAGAATTTTGAGCCATCTCGCTTTACCCTTTGCCACGCCGGTAGAGCAGGGTCGGAGCACAGGCGCTTGGTGTGCGTGCATCAGTACAGGCAGGGGTTGCAAAGCCCCAGAGTCCTTCCAGTAAAAGGCCACGCAGGCACAGGACCAGGAAAGCAAGCGCCTCTAACCTGAGTGGTGTATGGAATACACAGTGCACAGGGCCCTTGCCTGGTTGTGCAGTTGTGAGGACGAGCCTCAATCTGGCCCGGCCCTCCTGTGACATATGTTTTTGCAAGTGTGGGTAATGTCCTGACATGGCCACTTGGTGAACAGAGTGTACTCTCCCTCGTACCTGTCACCTAGATGGGCGTGTGTGTGTGTGTGTGTGTGTACAACTGGGAGCCGTATCTGGATGGGTGGATCAATGTTCCTTGTGCGTTTGAGCCTGGGGTATGCCAGCGATGGACGGAAGACATGCCTGGAAGTGCGGTAAAGCGCGTTCATTGCTAGGGACATGCGGCTGCCAAGATGGTGCCCAAGAATCGCCCCCGTGTGTGCCCCTGGGAGTGCCATCTGCTGGGACACGCAGTCTGAGGTTTGTTCCTTGGTGGAGCGGTTAACTCTGGACAGGAGTGTGTCCTTTGGGCTGCCCGGTCCCTGTGCGGTTGGAAGGAGGCTCAGCCCCAGAGGGAGGACAGGCCGGCCTCCTGCCTAACTAGACGGGCAGAGACGGCCTCTTCTCCATCTGCAGGAGCTTGGGCTGCGCTGAGATCCAGAGGTCTTCCTCGTCCTTCTTCTTCTTCTTCTTCTTCCTCCTGTCCTGCTCTGGCTGCCGGCTGCCCTTGCCTGGCCGGCTCCAGCAGCAGTGGCAGCAGATGAAGACGAGGGTGAGCAGCACCAGCAGCGGCAGCCCCAGGAGGATGCCCAGGCAGATGGTGTTGAAGATGCCCTCCTGGTGTTTGACCAAGATGGTGTCCCACATGGAGCTGAAGAAGGCGCTGATCCTCTCCATGGCGCCTGGCTGGACAGGCCGCAGCCGCCCTCTCGGCTCACCACCAAGCCCTGGGCTCCAGAAAACTCAGCCTTGGCCGCTTGTAAGTTACTCCTCTTTCGGCTCTGGGTTTAGGCATGCCATGGGTAGCACCTGAAGAGACAACAGACAGTTCATGAGAACGTGTGGCAACGTCTATTATCCTAACAACATCGTGGGTTTCAGGCTTAGGAAAGGGGGAGGAATTGAAGATTTACAGAGCTCATGAAATGGTGTTGAGACTCAATATACAAGACACATACACGCAGTGAGTGAACGGGCATTGACTAGTTCTTGCTAGCTACACACACTACCTTGGGCTTAGCACATAAAAACGAGTAGCGTATCTGGTCTGGCACACGCATGTGTGGTGGGTGTCAGTGGTCACTGGACCAGTGCACACAGTGCTCTGGCTAGGGCCTGGCTCCCTGGTCCCTCCATAGCTCTTCTTAGCTCCATAGCTCACCTGGACACACAGGCCCACGCAACAGCTCTGTACCGACTCAGGGACCTGACCTGCCATTTCCAATGGCTCTGAAAGCCGAAGCTCAGGATGGAATGTTCACGTCTTGCTGCCTGAGGCAGGGGATTTGGTCTCCCCAGGCGAGGAGGTCATCAGAGTTCCCCTGGCCCCACCCCTGCCTGCCATGCTGTCCCACTCCTGTGCCTCAGGGTCCTCTCCTCCCGAGGCTGGGAGAACAGCTCATCATCTGCTGGTTTTCTCTAGCTCCAGCAGCCATTCCCAAGTCTCCATCTCTGCCTGGTCCTTTCTCCTCGGTGGAATAGGGGCCTTGGCGGTAGTCTGGTGTCTCCGGATGCCTCCCTGTTCCCACCCTGAGCTCGTCTGGTGTCTCCGGATGCCTCCCTGTTCCCACCCTCCTGCTGTAGCAGCATGGCCCCTTCCCGGGTCGACCCTTTGCCTCTCCACACCTATCTTAGGGCTTAGCTATGAGGAAGAAGCTCTTTGAAGCTCCCTTTGGTCTGTGTCCCAACAAAACCTCAGGGCCAGGCACAGTTCAAAGAGATTTCAGAGACCTCCTGGTGCAAGACACCGCTGTGGGCCCAACTACAAGAAAGTCAGACTTCTAGGCTGGAGGCCACAGACACCATCCTGACCAGCTCTCCTGCTTAAAGGTGAGGAGCCTGTAAGCCACAGTAGTGAGGTGACATGTGTCAGGCCACGCAGAGCTGCAGCGAACGCCCAGACTCGGGACAATGGGTCCAGGGCTCTCCCATGGATGCTGGCAAGAGGAGGAACTCACAATGACAGTGATGGCGCCTGATGTTGGGTGTTCACCACTTTCACATGCATTTGTGAGTGACAGGATAGTGCCGTGCCTACAGACACAGGCCTCGGGGAGCCTGAGTCCAGAGTTCACGGTTAGCTCAGGCTTCATCCTGCTGCTGTGCACGGGAGCCCAGACGTGTGCCCTTCCCGAGCGGTGCTGTTCTTAGAGATCGAATTCCTTGGATAACATACACTAGAGATGTCTCATAGACTTGGCTCCCATGTGCCCATCAAAGCCCTACCTAACTTTATTCCTGGTCTCCCGGCATGTGACCAACCCCCTAGCGTGACATTATTTACAAAACTTGCACTATTGTGTAACTGGCACCTATACCACTCTACCGTTTGGCCCATGCAACCTGAAGTCATGCTGTAGGATGACAAGCATACTTTTAGACAGCTTCTATGAAGCAGTGACTACACGCCAGGCATTCTTCTGCCACCCATGAACTCAATACCACCTCAGGAGGTGGGTCCTCAAACTCCTCCACCCCACAGCAGGAGAGATGGAGGCAGAGGCCACACAGTGGAGTGGTGGGGCCGACCTTGCTCATTCTGGGGCATCTGAGCGCCAGACAGGTGTCAGCTGTGCACAAGCACCGCCCCGTGGCTTCCGAGTGCTGTGTAAGGAATGAACCTACTTTGGAAAGCAGCCGGGACTTCCAGAATCTTACAAAGCTTGGCTATTCCCCAGGCTGACATCAGTGCTTATCCCAGTCTATTGTGGAAATGATTGCAAAGAGATTTTCGTTCCATTGTTAGATACTTCCCAAATACACAAAGAAAACATAACAAACCCAGTCCTGGCCAAGTCCATGTTTGTAGAAAGTATATGGTTGCCCCCACTTAAACTCAACGTGAAAGGGAGGTTCTGAGCAGTCAGCTGCTTCACTGGAGGCTCTGGCTGTGCCCCTCCAAACGTCGGGTGACACCCCACAATGCGGGTCTGCCTGCACCCTGAAGCTGCAGGCTCTCTGCAGAGAAAGGCACCCTTGTTCATCTGAGACCCCCGGCGTTCTCACACGCCCACCCCATCCGCATCTTTCCTCTCCCTTCTTCGTGACCTTAGTTTTCACTTCAGCCTGGCCTCTCCAGTATTTTTTGGCCCATGCAGGGGGATGGTTTCTGCTCTGCTGTGGGTGGGAGAATTTTAGATGTTCTTCCTCTAATTGGATCCTGTGCCTAGCTTTCCTGGGACCAAGTGCCCCACGCACAGCACTCTGGGATTCCAGTTAGAGGAAACCACGACCACAATGTTGACACACTGCTCCGCGCCAGGGGTCGTGCTGGTCCCCGTGGGGTGCAGATGGCGCCCAGGCCCACTCTTGAGTTCAGGCAGGGAGGGCAAGGACGTCGACAAGGCTTTGGAGAACAGGAGGGCAGTTTTCACGGGGGGGGGGCACTCGAGGAGGAGTTTGGAAGATGAATAGGATTTTCAGAGAAACATGGAAGAAAGCCATGTTCAAGCATTGCAGGCAGAGAAACTTCTAGAACATCAGCAGGAGACCAGGGTGTCTTGTGAGCCTGGGACAGGATTGGAAGGGAAGCCAGAAAGGGTGGTTGTGGTTGTGGTAGGTTTGTAGTTAATGGGGGCTGTGGAGGTGGGGCCTTGAATGTTGTCATCAGGACTGCCCTCCCGGAAAAGGGAAGATCTGAAAAGCTGTGGACAATGTCTTCCGGGATCTCTTTATCCATTTAACAAGTCTTTGTTGAGCCCCTAGTATGTGCCATGCTCTGGGTTAGGTGTTGGGGTTCTGGTAGCCAATGACAGCGATACAGTTTCTGACATTGTAGAGACTTGTCTGTTCCAGGGGGAGTTATTATCATTGTAGGACCATGTCATAAAAGACAAGTCTAAGAAGCAAATCCCAACCTGTGCTGCTTAGCTGGCTGAAACTGACGCATGCATTTGAATTATGTGTTTATCTCCGTGTCCCAGGCCCTCTTACCCCTCCCAACCTTTGTCTTAAACTAGTCCATCCCATGGCCTCTAAAATAGCCTTTGAATAAATAGATTTCTTTTCAAGCTAAAGCCAAGTCAATAATTCTCTTCTTCATTCTACAGGTACTTATCTGAGTCTGCTCTCCATACAGCCAGAGAGAGAGAGTATTCATTAACATTTGGGAACCTAGTCTGGGGATTCGATTAAAAGGTATTCTTTATATTTTTTTCATCTAAGAATTCTCTTCTGGGCCCCCAGGTTACTTGCTGAGCTCTGCTAATCTATAGTGTTTCATTAGTATTTATGAGCCTTGCATTATTAGCAACTCTTGGAAACAATCAAGTATCTCCTTGGTGGCATGAATTAAAAGTTAGAGCTTCCGTGGCCTGTTTTGCAAAAGCAGCCCTAGAAATACACTCTGGGAGACTCATTCTCTCCTTTAAGAGCTGCTGACACTGTCTGAAAAGCAATTTATCTATTCTTCTAAGCCAACAATAGGTGCTAAGCAACCTCGTTTGTTTCATTGTGGTTGAGGGGCTGGTGGGTGTGCGGAGAGGGAAGAGTGGAAAAGTTACTTTCAATTTGCTTGAAACCAGACTTTGAAAAAAAAAAAAAACTCTGATATTCTCTGTAATATCTGGATGGGGAGACAGAGTCATCACTCATTCTTTCTTCCCTGGGCTTCTGCCTGCCCACGTAGGAGGTGGTGGCGGGGAACAATGGTCCTGGACCCTCAGACCTGGGCTTGAGCCCTGGGTCAACCTGTGTGGCCCTGCTGAGTTACCGAACCTCAGCTATCCAATGGAGCATCCCTGGTTGAGACGCTTGAGGATTAAATGGGCTCAGTATATTTAGTGTATGTTGTAAACCGTAAAGTACTATGTAACATAAAAATAGTAGATTATCCCCAAATACCGATGGACCAATTCTGGCCTTGATCTTTTCCTCGCCAGCCCTCACCTCCAAGCCTCATCCTCATTGCCACAGAACCTCAGGCCCCCAACCCCATAGACATGCGAAGGGCTTTGCAAATAACCTCCTGGCTTACGGCTGGTGTGCAGGTCTGTGGATGCAATTCTAGACTCTGGCACTCGGCAACAGGACCAAGAGTCACGTGGGAACATCCGACGGTGTCTAGAGGATGGCGGAACTCATAGGTGTGGCCCAAGGAGCCAGCAGGCCCCAGCTTCTCTCCCGGGCTTTGGGAACCCTGGGAGTGCACTGGGCTGAGTCATTCCCACAGAGGTCTGATCCAGTCTCCGAGAGCCCAGAGCTGATCCAGTGTTGCGTTCAGGGCTGCCTCTGCAGCTCTCCAAGAAGTGGGTGGGGCATTCTACTCAATATCTGCCTCTCATTGTTCCTATTAGGCGAAATCATACATGAGAAGTTCTAGAATAGTGTCTGTCATTTAGTAACTGTTCTCTAGAGCTGTCCATGGCAGTAGGATGACAATGACAACAGGATGAGATCCACCCCAGAGTGGCCTCCAGGGGGCCACACCTCCAGCCTTCCTGTGGAGCCTGGGCTGAAGTGGGGGTTCCAGGCTCCTTCAGAACCTTGAGCTGTTCCTCCGCTGTGCCTGTGGGTCCTGGATATGCCGTGCGTCCATATAATCACTGAAAGTTAGGGGCACAGACCTCTGTTGGGGCCTTTCCTTCTGCCTTGTGTTGGGAATAGCAGTGGGTTTGCTTTGTCCCCTCTACCCAAGGATCCACATGACATCAGGACGGCATGTAGACCTGGGGAGGGAGTCAGAGACACAGATTCCTGGGCCCACCCCAGTTGACCCTGATTTAGTAGGTCTAGGGTGGACACAGGAAGTGATGCTCCTAACAAACAGCCCAAGTGGTTGTGGACAACTGTCAGGTTCAAGAACTGTTGGCTACGCACGTGGAGCAGGTGACCCTCGTCTCTGAGCATGGGGGCCCCGTGCTGAATGAGGGAATGGATGAATTATGGCAAGGGAGGTGGGGAAGTTCACTCCCCTCCCCAGCAGCGTTCTGGCCCCAGTCAGGAGCGGCCGGAGGGGACACTTCTCGCCCTGCACTGTCAGCATTGCTTTCCTGGAGGCCATGGGTCAGTGTGACCACCATGCACTGAATCTCCGTACGGCTCTGGCCCGTGCACCAGCGGCTGAGCACCGTCACTTCTAAGAAGCAGGAGAAACACGAACAGCAGAAGCACGGGGAGGGGAGTGTCTCGTGGCTGGGTCTGTGCAGAGGGACACGGGAGCAGCACAGTAGAGCAGACAGCAAGGCAAAGGGAAGAAGAGCACACGGCAGTCACGGTGGGGTCGGCTCCGTCTTTGGGCGGTGACCCAGGGGCGCCTATTACCTGGTACGAACTGTGTTGGCCCTGGGTGTCCCGGAACAAGCAGAGCAGATCCCTGACTGTCCAGTGCTCAGAGTCTAACGCGGCAGCAGACAGTCATCACAGAGCCATACCGACGTGTGCAAAAGTGTAGTTACGGCGAGTGCTACGGACAGGATGCTGGGGAAGTGGGTAACAGGCAAGAGTGACCCACCCATCAGGGAGGTCACGAGGGCTCGGGGTGGGGATTACTGAGCCAAGGCCTCCATGACAGACGAGCAAACACGTGGGCTGGCAAATCTTGAAACACAGGAAAAGCTTACTTTAAGGTATTTCCAAAAATGCCTGGCACATTTTTTCTTCAGCCTTTAGGTGATTTTTCCAGGTGAAGTGTCTCTAAATTTAGAACAATAAGCTCAGCTGTTCACATTGTCTCCACCCTCCCACCCTCCCCACCCCCTGCCCCCAAACAGAGGGATAGGACATTTCTTGTGCTTTTTATTAGGCCAATAACTGGACACACTGCTTCTCCTGAGAAGCCGAGACAACAGCATGGCTGAACACTGCAGCAGTGGGCAGGCACGGTGGGGGCCACGCGTGGGGCCCACGAGGCCGGCAGCCCTACACTGTGGGGCCCTGTAAGATGTATTAAAGGTTGGCATGTGCTGTGAGAAGCCACAGGCTCTCAGGCAAGTGGAGATAGAACCAGTGTGTTCTTCGTCAACAAACTGTCACTGAGTTGTGAGAGAGAGGAGTGGGGAGAGAGCATTTCAGGTGTGTGGGGGGAAATGGAGGCTAGGGGGAGGGGGATGTGACAGTGGAGGGGGCCACGTGGCCTGGCTCCGATGTTCTCCAGTGGATGGGCGTGGAGACGCTGAGGCAGGAGGACATGAGGAGTGTCCTGAACGTGCACGGCCTTCCTCCTCCTGGTCCTTGTCTCCTACAAGGTCTCTGCGTCCACACACACACACACACACACTTCTGCTTTCCTGAGATAGGAATCCCACTGAACAGAGTCCACCTGACTCCCTGTCACCTTTGCTAGGGGCTAAAACCTCTTACTCAGCCCAGGTCTCTCCACCACGCCTGTCTAAACCTTACCCCAGCTCTCACACTGCCTTGCCTTGCAAAACCCCTCTGGTTACGAAACTCTCTCCCTCCTCACACACACACACTCCAGACACCAAGGCTCTCTGGCAGCGAGCGAGGGCTTGCAAGGGAGCCTCGCTCCCTGGTTGTTAACTCTGCTGCCCTGGATGGGTATTTTCTGGGTGATCCGCACCGTGCTAACCTGACGTGCCCCGATACGTTCCAGCCGTGCTCGGCACTGCATGGTAGAGTTGTCAGGTCGTGGCAAAGACTGTGCCTGTAGCACATTATGCTGATTACTTAAACCTGGCTCTAGGCATTACATTTTCTCCCAACTTAATTGCTTCAAATAACCCGTCCTAATAAAAAGTCAGAGGCTCCCTTGTCCTCTGAGAGTGTGCCTTACGTGATGGGTAACTAGATAGTATCAAAGGAAAATAAACAGTATTTTTCCTCTGAGTCGACATTACAGTTATGGTTGCAATTTTGAACAGAAGCACAAATAGATCAATATAAAAATGATTAAGGCCCCATGGTTATTAAAAATAAAATGATGCTTCACTCTATAGATAGTTTGGACTTGAAGGCTTCTAAGATGGGCCATCTGGTTGGATTTCCTCACGTCACTGATGAGGACTATGTGGTCTCTCAGCAAAGGCCACTTGGCTGACGGCTAAGTCATCAGGATGAGAAGCAATGTCTTCTGATACCTAGCTCACCCTTGTGCCAGGTCTCCCCTAGCAAAGTCCTTAAAAACAAGCCCCGGGGCAGAGCTCTGCAAGACGCCCACCGCCACTCTGTCTCACATCTCTGTGGGTCATGCGCCTGAGGGCTGGCCGAGGGTCTGTGGCTCCTGAATCTCCCCTAGGTCCTCCATGTGCGCTCTCTGCTGGCTCCTTGGCTGGCCAGGTGTAGGAGATACAGGTGTGGACCCCAAAGGTCCCGGGGGGCAGTGAGATGCTGGTGTGGAGCCGAGCTCCAGTGCTGCCCACAGGGAACAGGGCAACCAGCGAGAAACCAGTGGGTGAAGCCAGTGGTTTAGCCTGTCCTGATGGATGCCAGTGACAAAAAGCTAAGCTGGCGATGCTAACAAAGTGGGGAGACAGCTTTGCAGAGGGACTCGTCTGGATCGGTTGAAGCGGAGCCCCAACTCTGGCTCTGCGGCTCTGAGCTGCATCACCCCCCGGCTGCAGCTTCAGCTCACTCTCTCAGGGCTCAGTTTTCTCGTTTGTAAAATGGAGTTGACAACAACTGGGGATTGTGAGGATTAAATGAGCCGGTAGAAGCTGAGTGCCTCAGAGCCTGGCCTGCTTATCTGCCCCTAAACAAACAGGCGGGCCAAAATAAACATTCCGGGACTCCTTAGCTAGTGATGGTTTCGCTTGCCTTCCTGGAATCTGGGGGTTCTGGAGTCCTGACTTTCATTATCCAGGTCCCCTCTAAAAGGTGCTCCCTCCCTCCTTTCTCCTGCCTTAAGCGGCTTCCAGACCATTTTGGTCATTGTTGTGTTTCAACATGACTGTTTCAGAAGTGAAAGCTGGCATCACTCAGCACAATTATCGAGAGTTTCTTCACCTTCTCTCCACGGATCTCGCATTATGGGGCAGTTTGGGACGCGAGCCTCCTTCCTCATCCCACACCGGATGTCTTTTTGTCTCTCCTGTCTCTCTCCTCTTTCCTTCTGCCAATGTATTTGATGAGCTCCCAACATCTGTCACTTCCTGTCTGAGACACTGTGGACACACAGCACGGCAAAGCTGCCGAGTGTCCACAGAGAGAAACAAGCAGTAAACAGGTGCACAGTAAACCTAGCTATATCGCCGGTGCTTTGGTGAGCGGCTGGAGTGGCCTCTGCAGAGGTGACCTTGAACTGAGCTTGGTAGGATGAGAAGAGTTCGGTTGCACACACAGCTAAGGGCAGAACCTCCTAAGTAGCAGAAAGAGCCAAGGGGGAGGCTCTGAAGTGAGAACGAACGTGGCCTATTGTGAGAGAGAGGGAGGCGAGCGCCCATGGTAAGCTAGGCCTGAGCAAGAGAGCTCTGTGGGCACGGAAGGCAGAGGAGGGGTCCAGGAGGCAGAGGGGCCTCCTCCTGAAAGCTCTTGTTGAGGCGGGCATTCAGGCACGCCGGTTAAGCTGCCATGTGGGACTCCTGCATCTTGAGTGGAAGTGTTGGTTCCAGTCCCAGCTGCTCCACTTCTGATCCTGTTTCCTGCCAATGGGCATCCTGGGAGGCAGCCGGTGATGGCCCAAGTACCTGAATCCCTTTCACCCACAGGGACACCTGGATGGGGCTCCAGGCTTCTGGCTTCCCACCCAGCACAACCCTAGCTGTGTTGGGCATCTGGGGAGGGAACAGCGAATAGAAAACCTCTGTTGGGCCAGTGCAGTGGCACAGCAGGTTAATGCCCTGGCCTGCAGTGCTGGCATCCCATATGGGCGCCGGTTCTTGTCCTGGCTGCTCCTCTTCCGATCCAGCTCTCTGCTATGGCCTGGGAAAGCAGCAGAAGATGGCCCAAGTCCTACTCTCCCCCGTAGGAGACCTGGAAGAAGCTCCAGCCATTGCGGCCATCTGGGGAGTGAACCATTGGATGGAAGACCTCTCTACCTCTCCTCTCCCTGTATAGCTCTGACTTTCGAATAAATAAATAAAAATTTTTTTTTGACAGGCAGAGTGGACAGTGAGAGAGAGACAGAGAGAAAGGTCTTCCTTTGCATTGGTTCACCCTCCAATGGCCGCCGCGGCCAGCATGCTGCGGCCAGCGCACCACGCTCATCTGATGGCAGGAGCCAGGTGCTAGGTGCTTTTTCCTGGTCTCCCATGGGGTGCAGGGCCCAAGCACTTGGGCCATCCTCCACTGCACTCCCTGGCCACGGCAGAGAGCTGGCCTGGAAGAGGGGCAACCGGGAAGAATCTGGCGCCCCAACTGGGACTAGAACCCGGTGTGCTGGTACCGCAAGGTGGAAGATTAGCCTGTTGAGCCACGGCGCCGGCCTAAATAAATAAATCTTTAAAAAAAAATCTCTCTCTCCCCTTTCCTTTCCATCACTCTACCTTTGAAATAAAGGGCCAGCATTGTAGCACAGTGGGTAAAGCCGCCACCTGCAATGCTGGTCTCCCTCATGGACACTGGTTCACGTCCTGCTGGTCTACTTCTGACCCAGCTCCCTGCTAATGGATGGCCTGGGAAAAGCAGAAGATGGTCCGAGTGTTTGGGCCAACCATGTGGGAGACCCGCATGAAGCCCCTGGCTCTGGCCTGGCCCAGCCCTGGCTATTGTGGCCACCTGGGAAGTGAACCAGCAGATGAGAGATCTGTCTCTCCCTCTCTCTTTGTAACTTTTTCAAAACAAATACCTCTTTAAAGATAAAAAAAGTCATTGTTACCATACTTGTCCAAGCCCTCAAATGACTGTCTGGCTTTTCCTTCCTTCAATTCACCTAAAATCCCTGCGTGATCGCACATCCCCTGCTTAGCCTGGCTGTGGTCTGCGGTCACTGTGATCTGTCCCTCTGTCGCCACAGCCTGGCCTTCCATTCCACTCCTACTTGGAGGTGAGCTGGGGCATTCTCGTGTCCTGTTCCCGGCTCTGGCCCTTGTTCCACCTGCCAAGATCATCCCCACCCCCACCCAAGCAAGGGACTCCGTGTCCTCCAGGCTTCCTCTGTGGGGTCTTCCGTGACTTGCTACCCCCTGAGCCACCACAGAGCCGATCACCCACCAAAGGCTGAGCTCCTTCATGGATAATCCATTGTTTGCTTTGAAAAACTGCAAGACCACCGCCAGGTGCCAAGGGTGCTGGATCTCGCAGGCACTCTGTCCCTGCAGACTGGGTTTTCTGACTCGCCTCCAGCTGAACAGCTGTGCTGCCCACTCCTGGGTTTAACCCGCAGGCCCAGGCTTCACGCTGATCACAGCTTGAGTGCCAGCGAACACCCAGCAAGTGAGCGCCACCTTTAGTCTCTGGGCCGAGCAGAAAACTGACCACGCGTCCTTGCCTCTCTCCTCTGCTTTGCCCCCACGTCCACTCTGTCAGCCGGTCCGTCGGCTCTACCTCTCACACACACCCAGAATCCAGCCACTCTTCTCCATCACCACTCTCACCTGGGTCACTGCCACGGCTTCCTAACCAGTCCCTCTGGTTTGACTTCCCTCGCCACAGCCTGTCGTCCTCCCATGAACCAGATCCTGCCGCCCCCGCTCGCTTTACACCTAAGGCTTCCCGTCACCCCAAGTGTGCAGTCTAAACTCCTCCTCCTGTCCCACAGGCCCCTCCGTTATCCGGGCCCTGTCTCCTCTGGCCTCCTCCAGGCCCGGTCACACCCATGTCGGAGCTGTCCACCTTCTCTGTCCCTTTGCCTGGCCCCCTGTCCCCAATCCTGGGGTGACCGCCTCACAGCACTCAGGTCTCAGCTCACGTGCTTCTCCGCTCGGATTTCTTCAGCTGCCACCTCTGCAACAGGCCTCTCCTAGCCGGGCAGTCTGAGAGGCCCCACCTACAGCCACGACAGGGCAGGCCTGGCCCATCTGCTCAAGTGCCCACAGTCTGGGACGAAGCAGACCAATCTAAGGGACGGGGAGGGGTCAGAGATCTCGGATGCATGTCCATCAGCTCAGCCAGGTCACTGGTGAGAAATGGCTACAGGCGTGGGTGGTAACTCTCCACTCATTCAGTGCCCTGTCCAGGCAGACCCTCCAGCCTGAAACTCCTCTGAGAAGAAGGATCAGGACAGCCCACGCCCCTGAGGGCAGCAGGGAGTGAGGTGTGTGTTACCAGCTCCTAAACAGTCACTGCCTTGCTCTGGCTCAGTCACAAAGAGCCCATGTGGCTGGGACCCTGATCACCAGGGATCCTTCCTTAATTACTAGATGCTCTATGTCAGGTCCAGCAGAAAAGAAAATGAAAAAGTTTGTTTCACCTGAGGTTCAAATGAGCCCATCTTTCAATCAATCAAGTATTAATTAAGCCAGGCTAGGGAATCCAGAGGAGGTAAGAGAAACCCTCTCTCCTTCCAGAGGTGATACCAGGGAAACAGTTAAGAGTTCTGTGAGAACAACGAGAAGAGTTTAGAAAGGTTTTCATCTGGATTTTCTTTGAATTCTATCATGGAAGGCCTGGAATTCTGGTTCCCTACTTCCCTCATCTCTCTCTCCTCCCCTCCTTCCTCTTTTTTTCTCATCGTTAATTACGTCGTCTGCAAAGGGCTCCACGCCACAGGGTCCAGGAACGATCCGTCTGTCTTAACCTACCCTCGGGTCTCGTCACTAGCAGCCACGTTCCCTGCGAATTCCACCTGGCCTACAGGTGACTGCCGCTCCCTCCAGCCCTTAGCAGATGGCCAGCCTCCTCCTACCTGCCTTCCTGAGAGCACCATGGAGTGTTTTTCCCTCATGAACCAGAAAGCTGCCGTCAGGAATTCTGTCCGCACCAATAACATGGATGGGGCCTGGGGATTCTTCACCTAAGCCTTTGGAGTTTGGTGTTTTCCTTCCGCAAACAGAGACCTTAGGGCTGGGCGGTTAGTGCACGCCCCCTGGGCATCTGGCGCAGTGCCTGGTGGAAAGCGGGCTGGCCCTGAGCACTCGCTGAAGGGATGAATGGGTGCACCCAGGGCTAGCGGCAGTCACTGAGACAAGACGCTTCACACAGCCTGTGCGGAGAGCTGCCTGGGAACTAGCACACCACCTTCACTGTCACACTGCACATGCTGTGGGAAAGGGGAGAACTCCCCTTAATTCAAGAATTCTTCGGCTAGAAGCAGAGGTCGGCGGGTTTTCCACGGCACCGGTTCAGGATGAGCTTCGCCAGCTCCTGGGGGCTCAGGGCAGGTGCGCTGGCCTGCCCACTGCTTCCTCACTACTTCCACTCATCCCCTGCCCCCGCGGCCCGCCAGGCTCCGGTTTCTGTGGGAAGCCTTGTTCAACCTTCCTCTTCCTTCCGGTTACAGTGTGCACTTGTTTTCCGTGGCCAGGCCCCTCATAAGAGACTAAGGCCTCAACATGGGGGCTGCTGGCGACATGTCTGCTCCCTTTTCACAGGCGCAGGGAGGGGCTGGTTGGGCCCAAAGTCACCAACTGTTGAGTTCCCACTGAAGGGTGTGGCGCTGTGTGATCAAAGCTTTCCAGGCACGACCTCGTCAACAGCCCTGCGAGGCGGGCCATCTTCTCCCTGTGATGCAGATGGAGAAGCTGAGGCTGTCGGAGGCAATTTGTCCAGGGCTGTGCAGCTACTAGGGTGCAGGATGAGGTCTGGGCCAGAGATGGTGCTGCCTTGTGCCCGACATCTCAGCAGCATGTTCAGGCCTCCCAGGACGGTGGGGCCTTCACCCTGTCAGCATCCATTCGTGTTTGGAGGCCTGCCTGTGTGCCACACCTTAAGGATACCCTCTTGGCTGAAGGTGCTTCTGGGACCTGCAGGGGCTCACGTTTCACTGGGACCAAACACACCAGGACCAAACTCGCACAAGAGTTTCGGGAAAACGTGTGCTATGAAAAACCTTCCCACCCCTCCCATGAATTCTGCATCAAAGTACACTTCTCTTTCAATCCCGTTCCCACGAGGTTTTTGGAAGGACCCAGGACACGGGGCAGGCACAGTGCTCACGGGCAGTCCAGCAGCTCCATCTGACCCACAGGTATTTTCATTTTTTGTTGTTCTGCCTCCTCCGATTTCATATAAACATCCGAGTCTTGAGTTAGATTTAAGATTTGACCACACTGACCTCCCACGTAGCCCCAGGCTCTGGAGCTTCAGAAGGGCCTGTGATTGGCTCTCGATCGCCCTACCCGACAGTGCTCCATCCAGTTCTGCTCCTCCACCTGCTCCCAGGAGCAGCTGTAGCTCAAAGCCCCTGGGGTCCATCAAGTCCCTCGGGAGCAGGGGCTGCCTAACCTATTCCTGGTGCTGCAGGAGGCTTGAAAAACGGCAATGAGGACAAAAAGCAAGCCTCACTTAGCAACTGTAACCCCGGGCTGACTTAACTGGGTCTCCGGTCCAGGAGGTAAATGGTGAGGGAACTAGTCCGATCCAAATGTCCCCAGGTAGAAGACCATAGGCAGTGGAGAGAATCCTAAGGAGTCAGAGGGTCCACTTGGTTCTCTCTGCCTTTTCTCCTGGGCACCAGCTAAGCTCTGGGAGCCCTCTCCACAGCTGAGCAGTGGGTTGTTAGCTGTCATCGATATCCCTAGGAGGGCCGTGACGGGGGAGGGCATCTGGCCGGGGGGTCAGGATGCCCACATTGCACACTGGAGCACCTGCGTTCTGTCCCCTGGCTCTGCCTCCTGACCCCATCTGCCGGCTAATGCAGACGGAGCCTGGGAGGCAGTGCGAGGGCAGTCACTGGACTCCTGACACCCTTGTGAGTGACCTGAATTGAATTCCTGGCTCCCAGCTCTCACCTTTGGCCAGACCCAGCTCAGTCCTGGCCACTGTGGGTATTTAGGGAGTGAATTAGAGAATGGGAGCTCTGTCTCTCAATCTCTCTCTAAAAAAACAAAAATAGGTCTTGTTGTGAAGAACAGACAATGTGAAGACATGTGAAAGGACATGGAAGAGGGCAAACTGAGTTCCAAATGCAAGGGAGTGGTTTTCTAGGGCATTAGAGTAAAGAGCCCCCTTAAAGACAGAGAACACTAAGCTTCTCTCTCTGAACCGGCCTCCGCCTTCCCGACTCCCCCTTCCCTTCCTCCTTGGTCTTTCGAGGAGCCACATGTCCAACGTGGAGAATGCCCGGGTGCGGTCTGATGCTTTGCACACTTGGCTTGCCTACATGGAGTCATCTGACCACATCCTGGTATTAGTGCTAATAAAGCCTGTAGCCATGGTTACGGTGAGCCACCTTGGTTACACAGCCCTTCAGGACTGCGTGGTCAAAGACTGGAGCCAGCCTCGGTGGGTGTGGTGTGTGTCGAGGTGCAGTCTTATTTTTGGAAAGCGTGAGCCTCTGAGGTCATACGTGAGTTAGGCAGGGGCAGGGCGGTGCCTCTCCTGTTCTGCTTCTGGCTGACTCCAGTAACCCACACTTAGGTCTGCACACGTCACATCCTCGCGGAGGCAAAGAGTGTTTTTTGAAAAAGCAACAGGACAACTGAACACTTGTGCGATTCAGGTTCCCCCACGGAGGTGGTAATTACAAAATAGACCTTAAATTAAAAGCTGCGTCGTTCTCTCTAATTCTAGAGAAGGGAACTCACAGTCCTGCAAACTTTGCAGCAATAACAGAATGAGGGACTGACTGCTTTTCCAGCGGTGGTGGGGGAGAGGTTTACAGGCTGGAATAGCTGAGACCCAATGGGGTGGCAAAAATATATGATTATGCAACTCAAAAGCAATACAGACACAGTTCTATTTTCCCTTGCATTTCCTCCCTTCATTTAATGTTAACAAAAGTTCAAGGCGATTAAAATCCGAAAGCTGCCTTCCTGCAACAGAAGGCTTGAAATGCAGACTCCCTCCCAGAGGGATGAGCAGCCGCATTCTCATTCTGACTGCGACGCATCTCCTGGACTGTCCGATGTGGCACATTCCATGATCGCTGGCCCGTGGGCTGCTGTCTGTGTCCCAGGGGCTGGGCTGTGCAGCAGAGCTCACGTAGCCTGAGGACAAACCTTCAGGTCTTCTCTGCGCAGCTTTGCGTCTGCATTCCTGGCATTGTACGCACTTATTTTTACGGTTTGGATGAACTACGGTTGAAGAATGCAGAGGATACATATGAATGAGCTAGCGCATTTATTGAGCATCATCCAGTGCCAGGCAAGCAGCACTTTTTTCTTTTGGCTTCAGCACCCTTTTCTTTGCTGTAGACGGCATTTTCTCAGTCTCACACAGATCGCGGAAGGGACAGGACAGGACTCTGACAGATCAGAAGTCTGAAGCCTGCCACTCACTCCCCTTTTCCCTGATCCCACTGCACCCGAGCAGCCAGCCCGGCACCCTGGAATGCCCTTGCTTCAGCACCCTGTGGGCTCCTTGTCCCTCCTTATCTTCAGGCTCACTTTCTGGGGTTTCAGTTACCCACGGCCAACTGTGGTAGGAAAATATTGCATGGAAAAATCTATGAGTAGACAGGCACGTTTTAAATTGTGCACCATTATGGGCTGATGAAATCTTGCGCCAGCCTGCTCCAGCCTGCCCTGGACATGAGCCGTTCCTTTGTCCAATGCAGCAACGCCGGGCACTGCCGGCTTGTTAGTGACTTAGTAACTGTCTCGGTGAGCAGATCAACAGTTTGGTATCTCAGTGCCTGTGTTTCAGCAATCCCTATTTCACCTAATAGCCCCGACACGCAAGAGTACTGATGTTGGTGATGTTGGCAACTTTATCACTGTGTATTCATCTTAATTAGTTTAGTTTATTGTTTTAGTATACTGTTATAACTGTTGTATTACTGTTGTTAATTTCCTCCTTGCAAGCTTTACAAATTAAACTTTCTCATCAGTATGTATGTAGGGGACAAACAGTATATACAGAGTTGGGACTATCCATGGTTTCAGATACCCATGGCGGGGGGAGTCCCAGAACACGTCTCCCTGGGTCAGGGGATACTTGTATTGCAAATGCATGATTTGGGAGGATGGACTGAAGAAACTGCTTCAGCTGGAGACTCCAGGGGTGCTGCACAGATCTTTCTCTCTCTCTCTCTCTCTCTCTCTCTCTCTCTCTCTCTCTCACACACACACACACCCTATTCTCACCCCTTCCTTCTTCCTGATCCACAACCTCTGCTCCATCAACACCTGGAGACCTGAAGACTTCCCGGAAAGCACTTGGGGCCACTGGGAGGAGAGTGGGATGGTGGGAGAAGCCAGGGAGGTCAGCCTAGTCTCTGGGCGCTCCACAGTGTGGCCCCAGGGTTGGGCAGGGCTGGGCACCCACCTTCAGGGTGTATCTCTGCTTAGCAGCCCAGCATACATTTCAGATCCACTCTAAGGTATTAGGGTCTTGAAGGAAGAGGACACTGGTGGGACGCTTTGATAGACAGATGGTGTAAATGTGGCGCCCTGGCCCTCCGGTTAGAAGGCAGGAAGGGTTCTGGGCACGGGAGTGGCCGGGAGCAGGCAGAGAAGGGAGTGGACGTCATGTTCCTGCAGCGCTGGGTGGGCCCTGGCCCTGGCTTTCCTGCTCTTAGTTGCTTCTGCTCTTGCCGGCTTTCCCGTGAGTCCGTTGGCTAAAGGGCAGTTCTGCAGAACCCTGAGTGGAGGGGACAGCTGGACTGTGTATGGGGCAGGGACGCCTTACTCAGTGTGTGCCCCTGGGAGAGCCACTCAGCTGCTGAGGGCCTCAATTCCTCTCCATCTCCCAAATGTGGAAAAATCCGGAACACATGCGGCCTCTCTGGAAGGAAGCTGGGGACAGTGGTGGGAGGGAGAGTGGTTTTCCTCAGTCCTTTGGTTCCGGTCTAAATGTTCACACACACAGACTTCCAAAAGCACGCACACAACGGGCAGTGAACACCTGCCTCACAGGGTTCGAGGCCAAAGCAGACAGGCGTGTGAATGTGTGCCTGGGCTGCTAGGAAGTGGACAGATACAGAGCCCTAACTGGTGCTACTCCGGCAGAGGTAGGGGCCGTGGCAAAAACAGCCACTTCTCAATGCTGCCGAGTACCCAGGAGGCCCATACTCCTCGGGAACTTCACTGCACTGCTAGCAGGTCTTCCTGCCTCCAACCGGGAATGGCTGGCTGGACATTCCCCCACCCCACCTCCAACCCCCACCCCACCCCCAGCAGGGCCGCTCTTCACCTGGAGCGAGACCCACACACAGTCCCGGTGCTGGGTAGCCTGGATCTCCTGTGTACACAGAGGACCTCTGGTTCCCAGGGCCAGCCAAGCATGTCCACCCTGCTGAGCCAGTTCTGACAAGCGCATTCCATCCACTGCCAGGAGGCAGTGGGGCTGGCTCCAGCGAGCAGAGGGAGCAGTGCCTGCCTTTGCGGTGCCCTCTGGCTGACCTCTGGGGGTCGTGCGTGTGTGTGTGTGTGTGTGTGTGTGTCTTAGGCTGTTTACTGAGTTGCCGGAACAAAAATAATGCCACAAGCATATAGTTCTTGACATGCAAAGAGGCTAATAGCACGAGCTACATCGATTTGCATCAATAAAATATACCATTGGGATGATTTTCCCCTGCAGTTAAGTATGGATTCCACCCATCCATAGAGTAAGGCGTTCCTGCCCCATGCACAGTCCAGCTGTCCCCTCCACTCAGGGTTCTGCAGAACTGCCCTTTAGCCAACTGACTCACGGGAAAGCTGGCAAGAGCAGAAGCAACTAAGAGTAGGAAAGCCAGGGCCCGGGCCCACCCAGCGCTGCAGACAATAAAGATCCATTTGATCAATGAAAGGCCAAATCCATAGAAGGGTTTTAGTTCAGTAGCTACTGTGTCATCGATACGGTGCTGAAGGGGAGAGAGAGAAGCGCCTGCCCGGGTTCCCATCCCAGGAGTTTCTTCGGGCAACCTGGAACTCTGAGTCTGGCTCTGCTTCACCAAGGGTAGGCAACATGGCTCACGGACGTCAGGCTCAACTCTCAGATGTAAGATAACCACAGCACTGACATCACTGCCCGTCAGGGTTGTGAAAGTCAGCGACACACACGAGAGCGCTCTGTAAACAGAAAATGCCCTGAGAAGTTTAGTTTTCAAGAGCAACAGGAGCAAGTAAACGCTAAATATCGGAAAGTTACGGAGGAGAGAGGTCAACTCTGGCTTAGGCTGGGGAGGGGCCGGCTCAGAGGAGGTGGAGGTTGTGTTGGCCCCTGTGCTGTGTGCTGCCTCGGGGAGGGATGGACATGGTGGGGAAGGAGGGCTGAGGAGAACCACGCAGGATGGGAGAGCCAGAGCTGGGATGCAGAGGCCGCGTGTACGGGAGGTGGGGCTGGGATGGCAGTGGGGGGACCCGAGGGAGAGAAGGAAAGAGGTGGTAAAGGTGATCTGTGACTACAGAGGGCTGGAAGGTCCCCTGTGGGTCAAGGGGCCCAGGGAGGCTCCTCTGAGAGCAGAGGGGAGCTCACAGCTCCACGTTCCAGTGCCCCGCCCCACCTGATCCCATCCATAATGAAAGGACCCCTCACCAGCGCTCAGGATCCGGCAGGAATAAGCCCTACCCCAGCCTCACGGGCAGGCTGCCCTAACCAGCCTGGCAAAGTCAACACAGACTCTCCAATAAGAAAACCGTATTAACGCACACTTTCTCCATTACGAACCAAAATATCAGCAACCCAACCAGAAAGAGACCAGCTGTTTATATCCTGGTCCCTGGGGATGGGGGTGGGCATCCACATACCAATGCAGTCGCACCTTCAGTCTTCCCACTGATGCCTGAGTGGGCACGGGTTTATCTGTGACTGGGTTAAGACCTAAATTTCAAATTCATTTTAATTTCTTCCTGCAAACGTTCACTGTTTCAGTCCATGCAGCATGGGGGAGAAACGGAGGAGAAACCTAAGGAGTGAACGTTCGATCCACGTTACGGGCTGGCCGGTGCTCCAGCCCTGCAGTTTGCAGGTGGGAGGCTCCCCTCGCGACACTAAGGCGGGACTAGTACTCGCCCTCTGGTCTCAGCTCACACACGGCTGCCCTTGGGAAAGCCTCCTTCACCTCACGAAAGCCCAGAACCCTCCACTGCGGCTCTACTGCGTCCACGACTCAGAATCTGCACTAGGATAACTGCTTGGTTAGTGACCTTTCTTTGTCCAGTTGAAATCTGTCCTGCCTTTTACATCCCCAACATCTGGGACATATTCTACCCACTGGGAAATAATTTGCTGAATGAATAAACTAACATTTTTATAGATGAGGAAACTTTTTTTATAAGATTTATTTATTTATTTGGAAGTCCGAGTTACACGGAGAAGGAAAGGCAGAGAGAGAGGTCTTCCATCCTCTGGTTTACTCCCCAATTGGCTGCAATGGCCAGAGCTGTGCCAATTCGAAGGGAGGAGCTTCTTCCCGGTCTCCCACGTGGGTGCAGGAGCCCAAAGACTTGGGCCATCTTCTACTGCTTTCCCAGGCCATAGCAGAGAGCTGGATTGGAAGCGGAGCAGCCAGGACTCAAACTGGTGCCAATATGGGATGCTGGCACTGCAGGTGGTGGCTTTACCCGCTATGCCACAGCATTGGCTCTGATGAGGATACCTTGAGGTGCACTAAAATTAAATGACTTGTCCAAGGTCTCACAGTATTGAAAGATGATGGGGCAGTTCTGCTACCTTTAATTATTTAGGGCTGGACCGGCATTGTGGTGGGTAAAGCCACTGCCTGCCATGCCGGCATCCCATATGGGCACCAATTTGTGTCCTGGCTGCTGCACTTGCTACCCAACTCCCTGCTTATGGCCTGGGAAAAGCCGGGGAAGATGGTTCAAGTGCTTGGGCCCCTCCTATGTGGGAGACCTGAAAGAGGCTCCTGGCTCTGGCCTGGCTCAATCCAGGCGGTTGGGGCCATCTGGGGAGTAGACCAGTGGTTGGAAGCTCGCTCGCTCTCTCTCCTCCTGTCTCTTTGTAGCTCTGACTTTCAAATACATAAATACATCTTTAAAAAACACTCAGGGTTCCTTCCACTCTGCCACACTAGCTTCTGGTTCAGATTTAACAGTGTAGTCAGATATGCATGCTCGGGAAGAGCTACTTGCTGATTCGAATTTCAGTGTTCTGGGTCTGCACAGTGTAGCCAGACACAGCTGGGCATTCCAGGGCAGGTACATTCTGCCGTCTTTTTTTGGACTCTGGCTTCTTTGGAATCTCCAATGAGGCTGTCAGTGCCGAGACACAGAGTGGAGAGCAGCTCCAAGAGAAGAGACAAGACCTGACTTTCAAAGGTTATTGGCCCCAAGGGAACAATAGCCTTGTTTTCCTGGGGTGCTACTCTGAAGATTAAGATCCCATCACTTGGAAGGGACATTGCTCCCGTATTGTTGGAAACCCCTGACTGGCTGTGTCCCTCAATTGCAGGGTTCTTGAACTGATGTAATTTCATCCGCTAACGTCCAGCCACCAAACCAACTGAGCAGAGTGCGCAGGTGTGCAGGGTCTCATTCCCGCAGTTACTGCACAAGGCACCCCGCTTCTTCTCAGAGGGAGGACTCCCTGTGCTAGCACGTTTCTTCCTTCCCCGAGTGAATGCTGTTGGCGCCAGGTGGAAGACTTGTCACCACCACTGTGCGCAGTACTGCAGATCACTGGGCTCACATGTGCTCAGTACCTTCTAGCGCATGCGGAATGCCTCTCTTCAAAGCCCTCCCCAGATAACGCTGCCTAATGAGAAGCAGAACGCCTACCTGGGATTCAAAATTTAACTAAAGATACAACCTGCACACTCAAGGGATCTGGTTTTTGTTGGGGAAATGGAGAAGAACGGAAGAACCGCAAGGCACAACTGGTTAAGTATCTCAAGAGAAACTCAAACATGCACTGTCGGAGCCACACGGAGGGAACTGTTCATTCCTGTGTGGAATCAAGGCAAGGCTTTGAGGGGCGTGTGATGTGAATGGGGCCCTGCGGTGTGACCAGGATGGAGAAGGCTGCTCAAGAAAGCCCAGCCGGCTCAGAGTAACAAACCCCATCAAGGAGGTCAGGATCCGCCCAGGGCTGGAGGCTTCCACTGTGGTGTTACCTTGCAATGCTCAAACTGTGCTCTCCAGGGGTCACCCCCTCCCTGACCCTTCTCCAGCCGGCTGCTCTCAGTGCCATGGTGTCCCGGCAATGGCAGGGACCCCTCGAGGTTGTGGCCCAAGGAGGAAGGCTGCTGCTGGAAGACTTTCCTGTGCCTCCAAAACTCACAGTGTGCTACGACTTGAACTTGAATGGTGGTGGCTGATGACACGCTGGGCCCCGAGGTCCGCCAGGGACGATCTGGGTGTCTGACCATAAGGCAGATAAGCGTGTTAAGGAAACCTGAGTGAAAAACGTGTTTTTGGTTTCCTTTACCTCAACCACACTTAATCTCTTTGCATATTCTTAAACTGGGTGATCATCCTGATCTCATCTTTGGTGTCATCACACCCATGGTAACCAAGGCTGGTTCCAGTTGGCCCAAGTTCAAGAGTCTCTCTCTCTCTCTCCCTCTTCCCTCCCTTCAGCCCTCAACACTCAGCTCAGTCATGTGGCAACATGCCAACATTTAGCCCGAGTTATGTAGAAAAGAGATTTCACCTGCGGAAAGGCTTGTCTAGCTATTTCTGTGGCTCAGACACTGAAAACTAGAAGCCCACAAGGGAGATGCGGTATTTTGTTTGACCCAGGGCTCTCCTGGCTTAGTGTTCTCGTTATGTTCTTATACCACCTGTGTTGCTCTTTTTCTCATTTCTTATTCACTTATTTGAGAGACGGAGGAGACAGAGAGAGAGGAGACAGAGCTTCCATCTGTTGGTTCAGTCTCCAAATGCCCAGAATGACCAAGGTTAGGCCAAATTCAGGTCTCCCACATGGGTGGCAGGAATCGAACCACTTGCGTCATCACTGCTGCCTCCCAGGGTCTGCCTTAGCTGGGTGCAGGCAGTCTGGTGTGGGATGCAGACATCCTGACCAGTGTTCCAAGAGCTGGGCCCAGTGGCCACTCCCTGTGATGCTTTTTGAGCTGGACCAGCCTAGGTCCCGACCTGGCCCCAGCACTCCTGGTTGTCTGGATGGGGAAGTCCTTTTATCTCTCTGTGCCTGAATTCCTTCAATTCTAGAAGCAGAATAGGCCCTCCATCACAGGACCTTTGTGGGAACTGGATGAGTTAAGCACTACACTTAATGCAGCTGAAACCATGCATAGAGTAAACGTCCAAGGAGAACTTTATCAGCCCCCTGTAGACACCTGAGCCTATGACTCCTGCTGTGGTGCAATGAGGAGGAGCTCAGGGGCCAAAGGGACCACAGCACTGGCTCCTGGCTATTTCATGGACGATGACTTTCATTATTTGAGTTAGCGAGGAACGCTCTAGCCTGTAACACAACAGTAAACCATGACCTCCGTCCAGCCCCCGACAGACACAGGTGAGAAAAAGCAGGATTTGCTAGCCTAGGGCTTTCTCTGGAATCAAAAGTTATATAGAGAAAATCATGCTGGAAACTTCTCTCCCTTTCTACCACCTTACATCCCGACAACACGGGAAAGAGTATTGCTCACGGATAGCACAGATGTGTTCATGTCTGCTTTCCCACCCGACATCACTCTTTCTACCACCTTACATCCCGACAACACGGGAGAGTATTGCTCACGGATAGCACAGATGCCGTTCATGTCTGCTTTCCCACCCGACATCAAACCCTTCCAGGGCCTTCTCCTCCGGGTGCCCCCAGTGTCTGGTTTCACACTGGCCCACATTGTGTGCTCAACACATGCTTGTTGGCTGACGATCTGATGGCCTTGGGTGTCCATACCGATCCCTGGCACCAGAGCGCTCCTATCTAGACTGGCTCTGCAGTGGGTGGAAACGCAGAGGACGGCTACGGCAGGGCAAGGGGCCAGGGCAGTACAGAAAGGCCTCACGGTGCCTGGGCTTTCTCAGCCGGGGTTGCAGCTGAAAGCGGCAGCTGGTGGCTCAGGTGAGCTGGTTAGGCGTCTGTGGAGCCGGCAGATGTCAGAGCACAGGATCTGGAGCCCGGGTGGTGGGAGGAAAGATGGTGGCTCCAGGGGCCAGAGAGTGGGAAAGTCGCTGCTTCTCACAGCTCTAGGTGGGAGGGCCGGACTTGCAGACTCCAGGGCGGTGGGTGGTGCGCCCCTGAGGGTGGAATCTGCGCCTGCTTTTGTTTTTAAAGAATTCCCCACCGCCTCTATCATAGAGTTGGGCACACATGGAGGTGTTTAAGAAATGTGGATGGGAAAAAATGCAGCTAGACTCATGTTGGGGCAGCTTCCGCCACCAGAAGCGAGGCTGCCGGGCCTCCCTAAGAGTTCGACAGCTCTCCCTGTGCAGAGAGGACCTGGAGATGGCCTGAAGGTGGGGCACACGTCCAGCTCTCACCTGGGAAGGAGTGAGAATGACCCACAGGGGAGAGCCCAGACTTCCCACGAAGCTGCTGCTGGCTGACCTGAACTGCTTTCGGTCCTGGATAGGCAAATGCTAGGAGTCTTTGAGGCAAAAGTAAAGCCTCGAGGTGAAACAGAGGAATTACGGGTTTGGAAAGAGGCCCATCCGTTCCTTTCTTCCTTAGGACCCCATGTGACCCCACAGAGTCTCCTCCCTGGGCGTGGGAAGGCCTCCACACGTGCCATGCGACAGGCCTCCTGTCTCGCTCCTGCTCTTCCCCACTTCTCTCGTCTTCCCTCCCAGAGGCCTTCTCCTGTCTGCTTCCCAGAACCCCTAGGTCACAGGGCTCTGAGAAAGCAGAGGAGGTGAGAGGTGGCCCCAGGCAATGCAGTCTCAGATCAGCGTGATAGGGCTAGAAGTTCCCTCTACAGAAGTGCCTGCATTGGAAAGTCTAGTTATTTTCATCTACTTGAAAGGCAGAGCTGAGACAGGGAGACCAGGCATGTGAAAGTATACACTTAATGTATAGGATTAAAGTGCACACTTAATCCTACCTCCAAGAAAGGAAAATGAATTTGTACGTATGTTGGTAACAATGTGGAGGAATGGAAAGCAGTTTGGCAGTCCGTCAGAAAGCTGCAGGCAGAATTAGCATTGAATCCAGCAATTCCATTCCTGGGTGTATGCTTCAAAGAACACAAGAACAGTATCAACTAAAGCCTTGGACGTACATGTCCACAGCAGCAACATTCACAACAGCCACACGCGGACACAACTCAAACGCCTTTCAACGAGTGAAAGATTAAAGAAAGTCCACACAATGGAGTATTATTCAGCTATAAAAATGGTGTATCATATATGCTACAACACGAATGGACCCTTGAAAACATTGTGCTCAGTGAAAAAAAGTCATCACCAAAGTCATATATTATATGACCCCACTGTTAGGAAATATCTAGAACGCGTAAATGCATACAGGTGGAAGGCAGACTGTCACTGCTGGGGCCTGGGAAGAGCCAGCAACGGGGAGAAACTGGAACTACACAGGATTCCAAAGAGGGAGGCAGCCAGAGGCAGTGGCTGCCCTACACGGTAAACCGCCCGGGACTCCTCTCTTTACAACGGTTAACATTACGTGTGTGAATCTCGCGTCAGTTAAACACAGGTGAGAGCAGGCAATGCAAGCAGTTTGAGGAGCTGATCGGCGGGACGTGGGGAAGAACGGCACGCTGTCCGTCATCAGTCATTCGGGAAACAGAACACGTTGTTGGTGGGTCTTCCAGTGTGCATTTACTCACTCCAGTACCAAATGCTGAATGACCACATACCCAGTGGCTTAAGTATTTTTTCCCCTCACTCTCAGACTCCACCTTGAAGGAATAATATTTTTTAAAGCGCCCAAGTCTTATCCCTGGAAAATGCCAGTCAGGAGCACTGACTGTCCTCCCTGTGTGGCACACGCCCTGTGACTGGGTCTCCTTCCTTGTCCCAGCCGGTGTGGGGGTGCAGGGCCTCTGTCTGGGAATGAGGTGTTCTTTCCAAGGCCAGCTGAGGACGGCCGCTCCTCTGCTGGAGAGGAGAAAACGCAGGCCTGCAGCACAGTGGGACAGGCACGGCGCTGGCACTCAGCAAGGACCCTCAGGCACCGGCCAAGCGCGGCTTTCCCCCAGCCCCAGCCAAGGCTTCAGGCTTCAGGCTTCAGGCTTCAGGCTCAGGATCTGAGTTCTGGATCTGGGCCCTGGGAGGCTGCAGCGCGGTGGTGGGACCACGACTGTGCTCCCCTTCCCAGCTGACGGGGTGCTAAGGGATGCTGTGGGTCACCAGGTAACCCTGCAGGCTTTCCTGGGGCCACTGCTGCACTGCCTGGCACTGCTACTCCGCCAGAAGGAATCCGTGTCAGGTCAGGAGAGGAAGCTGGGGAGAGGACAATCCCCTGCAAGAGGGGCTTGACGGGTGGCGAGTCTGCAGGGCTGGCCTTTAGTGTGGCGCGTTTTCTCTCCACCTTGCTCTGTCTCCCTAGTGTGATGCTGAACACCCAGCGGATGTACCAGCAACCTGGCAGGTGAGAGGTGGCAACGGCCGTCCCCTTTACAAGCCTCCAATTCTTAGCAGCACCATTCAACAAGTGCTTATCAGAATCTAGTGTGCACACTGAAAATCTGTGCGAGCCGAGACAGGCTGCATGGACTTTCTTTTGCTCTGGGTTCCCAATCCCTGGGAAGGTCACTTTAACCCCAGTGTGAGTCCATGCTGGTTCCAGGCCAGCATGAATGAGTCGCTGCCTGGAGCTTGCAGGCTTCGGCCAGAGCTTTGGGTGTCTGATGACCACACACGGGTTTCTGAAAGCCGGCACTTTGCCCACTGCTGGAGGCACCTGAGAATCAGACAGTAGAAGCCACAAGCAGGAGGAGGAGTTGGCATCTTACTCGGTTGGGGAAGGACTAAGTGGGCTCCTGACTCAGGGTGACAGTGGCCACTGTCAACATGTCACTTAGGTTAATCCACAGTACATCCACACTGATGCCTGTTCCCATAGCACTAAGGCAAACAGAAACTCCCAGTCCCCACTGCTTCTCCCCGTCTACCCCAGACCTCTACTTCACCCCTAAACCTGAGACCACCCCACCCCTGACTCCTGTGGCTCTCAACCTGGAGATTGGCAGTACTGTAACAGGCAGATCTCTTCATTGCTGCTATTCATATGTTTTCCCTCTCTCTCCTACTAATTTTCTTTTACGACTTTCCCAGAAAACAAAACAAAACATCACATGGCTCTTCTCAGCCTCTCCAGCTTGAAATCAGGGTGCTATCCGAGGAGAGTAACACTCAACCGGAGAGCCGCATCTTGGGAGGAGATGACAGGACAGAGGGCAAGGCTGCTGTGGGTGAGGAGCGCCATCTTCTCCTCCGTGTGGCCAAGAATCATAGCAATGGTCAGCGCTTCTCTCATGTCTTAGCGACAAACTCATGGAGTGGCTTGCTTATGACCGTGGGAGCAAGATTCTTCCCAGAGGCGGGGACTCTGTCTGGACACGGTCACGGCCCCTTGGGAGTCGCCCGAGAAAGAAACCCTGTGTTTGTGGGAGGTTTCGCTTTGGAACCTAGCTACCCTCTGCTGGTCTCCGCTGAATGTCCACTCACGTCCCCTGTTGATGCTCTGTTCAGATGGCTCAGCCTGATACGGGGCAAAGCCCGACACTGGAACTGGACTGCTACCCCGGGGACTGTCTTTCAGAGAATTCACCAGAGAGTTCCCTTTTGCTGTTGGCAAGGTCTACAAAGCCTGTCTCGCCACTGTGTTTCTCTCTCTTACTCGTCCTGGGATGAATTTCCTGAGCTCCTCTTGGTCACCCAGCACCTCACGGCGATGGCTAACTCGCCTGTTGGTGTCCAACATGCCACGCCTGCTTGTCTGCTGTTCCCTGGCACGTTCTTATCTCAGAGGTGAAACAAGCTCCATGATACCCTCGTCAAAACGCTAAAAGGATTTCTCAGGCACCCGAAGCGGTCTCCCTTCTGGGGGGGTCTTCAGGCTGTCCTGAGTGAAGGACAGAGCTGGGGAAGCAAGAAGGATGCAGGGCGGGATGGAGACTGTGTTCAAGCATGGGACCAGCTGCGTCTCTATCGTGTTGGCTCCTGCTTTGCCCTGGAAGTCACCACGGGGAGGATCTGGCCTCCAAGTACTGACTGCTCACCGTACCTCTCTGCCAGCATTGGAGTGCCTGCACGTGTTCCCGAGTAGGGGGGACACGAGGTCCAGGTGACAGGGATCCTAGAGAGTACCGGGTATTCCTGGACACACAAGGATGGCGTCTGGATTCTGGTCCCTCCTTTAACCAGCTGTGTGACCTGACCACACGCGTTCCTCCCCGAACCTTAGTGTGCTCCTCTGTGAAGTCGGGGGTGGAGCTGGCTCACGACTAGAGTGTTTTTCCACTTAAAGTCTCTGAATCTGTGGTTACTTCCTCTTCTTCATCAATTGCTAGCCCCTGTGAGAATCCTGTTTACTGAAAGTTTGACACTGGAATAAAACTTGAACACCACTGGGTTGGACCATGTTGGGCTTTCCTGGTTAGAACACAGGAAAACAGCAAAGCCACTGATGGGTGCATCACCCAGGGCCATTGCTGGTTTAACCAACACCTCAGTGAGGAACAGGAAATGGGGTTCCGTCTGGGTGGACTCCCATGCAAGTGGGGCCAGCTCATCCCCTACCAAGAGGAACCCTGGCTGCCTGCAGCCTCACACACCCCAGCAGTCCCTGTGCAGTGCATGACCTGCATGGTCACCTGCAGGGCACGGACTTCTTGGGGTTCCAACCACTTTAAGGAGTAAAACAGGAAGAGACCAGAATAGATGTACAACACCGACAGGATTGATGGAGACTTTTCTAGTTACTGCTTTGAAATATTTAATCCAATCAAAAAGCTAAAAGTCCAGGCCTGAGATGCTGCCCAGATCCTATACCTACACAGACCATCTGAATTTGATAGCTTCAAGAGTCTTGATTAGTAACAATAAAACCCCTTGCATTTTTATAGAGCTCTACAATTTATGTAGCACATTAAGTGTACTGACTTTTCAATTTGATTCTGATTCTAACCATTGCTCTTCTGAGTAATAATTATCCCTGTTGCAAATTTAAGGGAAATGGAGCTGAGAACTTCAAAGACTTGTTCAAGGGCAGCTAATAAGTGGTCAAGCCAGGAACTGAACTCATGCCTAACTCTGAGTCCCAGGTGTTCTTCTTGCATGCAAGTTGTACAAGATCCTGGTCTGGCCACTGGCAGCCAGACCTAGGGAACGACGCTATGAGGGTCTGGAATTAGCCTGAGCAGGTATCCTTCCTGTTTTCACAAAGGCAGGGCTCACCCACACGGCTGCTGTAACTCAAGATTTGGGGTATGAGCTCTGGAGATGTCTTGGCAGATCTGACAACTGAACAGTGGTATTTTTCCCATGGGGAGTGGACTTCTGGGGTTTCACTCACGTAGGTTAATGCATCTGTACTTCCTGCACATTGTTAACCCAGAATTCTCTCTACGGTGTTAGGAACTGCCCTGCCAGACATTTGGAAACCCCTGAGAGTCTGGAGAGGGTCATCTGCAAGTTACCACACGCTACGATGGTTACATCTGCAGGTCACTAGTGACAAGCCCAAGACCCTTCAGCACTGACACAGTCTCCCTGATGGTGCTCATCGGCTGCCTCCACACTGCTTTTTGGGCACAATATCTGGGCTGCAGAACTGGAGCAGCCTTCACCTCTCCCTGAGCCCCAGCCCTGTACACCCAACTGCTTAGCACAGGCCTCCGCCTGCACGCCCTTTGGGCATATGCACTTCAATACGCCTCGAGTGTTGGCTGCCGCTTCTTCCACGGTCTGCTGCTACTTCATACGATGTCTGTGCACGACACCACAGTGCACCTTCCCCCTCCTCCAGCGCACGCTCTCTGATCCACTCACTCCTCCCTCCCTACACTCCGTTAGTCCCCCGACACTGCTGATTCTGCTTCCTAAACCCCACTGAGACCCGCTGCCTTTCCTTGGAGCCCACCACCACCGTCTTAACAGAGGTTCCCATGAACTCCTTCCTCTCTCTCCAAGCCAGCAGCCACTAGCCAATACGTTTTTTCTCCAGGTACAAATCTTCCCCTACTGAAAACCAAAAATGGCTCCCCAGTGCTATCGGAGAGCTCATTCTTCTTACTGGAGTGGTGCAACCTCCACTCCGTGCTGTTCCTTGAACCTGCACCGACTTTGCAAATGTTCCCTCCTTTGACCAAAACACTATTTCCATGGGAACGCTTCATCATGTTCAAAACACTGCTCATCCACCACTTCTTCAGTGCCGACCCCCCAGTCAGTCTCTGGGGAAAGAATTCCTGCTCCCCACTTTGGGCGACTTCAGTGCCCCCCAGCTACTGCTGTTCTAGGTACTTCATTCTGTAGTGTAGTCTTTTACCTGCCTCGTTTACCACACTAGGGTCTGCAGAAGCAGGGACCCTCACCTCTTCAGACTCCAAGGCCCTGGCCGTGCCCAGCACACAGTAGGTACAGTCCGTGTGACACGAGTGCACGGGAAGCATGGCCCTCCCTCTTTGGTGAAATCAGTAACTTAGCCTGTGGAGTGTTCATTCTCTTCTTGAGCTTCATCTTGAGGCGAAAGGGTGGAAGAAAGTCTCTTTTCACTCCACAGGCCAGTGATCGAGTGTGGAGCCCAGAGAATCGTGTGCTTTGCAATGTGTCTCTTTCCTGAATTTTCTGTGGTGGGGATGAGGCAGAACGTCAGGCAGAACGAAGGGCCTGATCAGATTTATCTGCAGGCTGCGTGCCCAGCCCAGCGCTGGGCGAGGGTAGACCATCAGATCGGGTGGTTGACAGACGTGAATCGGCGTAAGGGCTGGAAACACCCTTGCAGGATTCTTTAGGTAGAACCCGCAGACCTCTTACGACAGGAACAGGACGTATGCACGCTATTTCAAAGTCGTGCTCTTGGTAAAGCAAGGCTTCCCGTTATCCGCCAGGACTTCAGAACGACAAGTCCCTTCCAACTGGCCTCAGGTTCTCATGCATTTTAGCGGAGTGAACCACGGGCAAGAGCGTTGCAAGAGAGGCGCTTCCGAGGGGGTGAAGGGCACACTTCTGCCCCTTCCTCACCGAAAGGCTCCACGGAGCACTTCCACGAGGTAGCCGGCACACTGGCTGCTCTGTGCTCTGCTAAACCAGGCAACTGCTGGCCTGTGCCTCAGTGCCCCGCTGGCCCAGGCAGGCCTGGTGCGCCCACTCACTGCACCCATCACCGACTCGACTCCAGCATTGCCTAATAACACACGCTGTCTCTCTCTCCATATATATACACATATATATTGGATATTATATATATATGGATATGTATATATATTATGCATAATGGATATATACACACACACACATCCTCTGAAACTCTCCTATACACTAGGGAAACGCGTCCTCTGGGGTCCCCCATTTGGCCCTCGGAGTTGGGAGCACAGCCACAGTCCAGGACTCCAGGAAGCCATCTGCGCCACGGCCAATTTCCTGGAGCCCCGAGAGAGGCAGACAGGTACCCACTCCGCCCCCGGGCTCCAGGCCGCGTTTTCGTCTTGGCCAACTTCTGGGCCCCACTCGAACTCCGGCTTCACCTGGGAGGGCAGAGAAACTTCCCAGCCCCAGACGCTGTCCTCGGGTTCTCAGCCTCCAGAAGGGCCGTGCGCCCCTGCTAAGGGCTCCCACCGGCCGGCAGGAGCGGGGCAACACCGGCCTCCGCCCCGCGCTGCGCGACGCGGACCACAGCCCCCGGAGCCCGCGCAGCCCCACGCGTCCCGGGGCCCGTCTCCAACTTGCAAAGTGACCCAGAGTGGCCGCAGCTTCCCGCCGAGGGCGGCGTCACGGAACTGGAGGGACACACGGACGCCAACCAGGGGGAACTCACCTCGGGCTTCCTGCGGGCCGGCGGCCGTCTCGTGGGAGCGGGGCGAGCGAGCGCTCGGCGCGCCCTGGCCGCTCGGGAAGGCCCCGCGCGCCGCCGCCCACGGGGGTCTGCGGGAGCCTCCCCGCCCCGCCCAGGGGTCGCCCCGCCCAGGGGTCGCCCCGCCCAGGGGTCGCCCCGCCCACGAGGCCGCCCCGCCCCGCCCCGCTCACCTGCGGCTCCCGCCCAGGAGACCCTGCCCGCGCCCGCCGGCGCTCCTGCCGCGTGCGGCCCCGGTGCCTGACGCCCGCCTTCCCGAGTCGGGCTGCCCCGGCTCTGCACCCGGCGCCGACCGCGCCCGGGTGCGCTTGGGCCGGGGCGTCCACGCCCCAGACCGCCCTCGCGCCGGGCCGCGCCGCCGGGCGCCCCCACTCCGCCCCGCCGTGACGTGTGCCTCCCCTGCGCGCCTTCTTCGGGACGCCGCGCGCGCTCCGGGTACGTCCCGGGCTCGCCCGGGTTCCCGGGCACGCGAGGCTCCGAAGGGGAACGGCCTGACGGGGCGGGAGGAGTGAAGAGGGACGCCCGCAGGGCCAGCCCCTCCAGCCACACTGTGCGCTCCACGCTTAGTGAGGGCCGCACCCGGCTGGGTCTCCAGGGCCTCAGTGAGGCGCTGGGAAACACCAGGGCCGTCAGCGGAGATGCCTCCCAGCCTCCGTTGGGCTTTATCACCTTCTAATCAGATCCCGGGGGTCCCACTGGGAGCGCTAGGCACTGGAAAGATCTGCGCCCAGGCTCCTTACGGGACTGGGGCGCAGAGGCCCAGGGCAGGGAGCTTGGGCCGCGTCTCCAGGTTCACTCAGGGTGGGTGGGGGTGATGCCAGCCCCTGGCTGGGGCGGGGGAACCCCTCGGAAGTATCTTGGGAGAGCCCTCCATGACGTGGATCAGAGATTCTGCTCCCTTGACTGTATTAGCCTGGTGCCAGGTGCCAGGTGCTGTGCGGGGACTTACTCTCCATTTCCCGTGTGGGCACTGGTGGCCTTTGGCCTCTGCCTGTGTGACTGTGACAACCAGCTGTGGCATGTAAGGAACAAGAGATCTCTTCTGTGTCTGCAGGAGAAACCAAACGGCTCTGAATTGAAAGCCCGAAGAGAAAACCCAGCACACTTCAGTCCCAGAAATGCCAGGAATGGTTAGGGAATGAGGTAAGACAAAACATCAACAACAACAATGTTTAGATTAGATGAGACTCCCTTCCCCGGAGTCCAGGGGCAAGCGCACTGAGTCTGAGTTTGAACAGGGGAGGAGGAGTCCCGGAATCGGGAAGACTAGCAAGCGCTCGGGGCCAGCGGGGAGCAGAGTGGGCTTTGGAAGAAGGTGCAGAGTTCTTAGGGAGAGAGGGCTTGGGCGTGGACGGAAGCACCTGCTCCGAGGAGTGGTGTGTTTACCACGCTGGGAGAAGCCCAGCCTCTGGTGACGTTGGAAGCCTACAAGTGTCTACCTGCGAGGAGTCGGTTCCCTTACAACCGGAGCCCGAAGCAAGAGCTTAGTGTCAGAGTGTGGAGGACAGGGCTGCAGGGCACCAGCACTGGGCCTGGAGTGCTGGCCCGAGGCTTGGAGATTGGCGGTGCCTGAAGCCTTACACACATCACTCAGTCTTTCCCAACAACGTTGTGAGATGCAGCCTTGTCCTCGTTTTACAAATGGGGAAACAGAGGTTCAGAGGAAGTGGAGTCACTTCCTCAAGGCGGTAGCTCAGATTTGAGTGGAACCCAAATTTGAGTCCAAGCGTTTCCAGCCTCCCAGCCTGGCTCTTTCCATGGCCTCATCTGCTGGGCAGAAAATGTCTTTCCGTGCAGGAATTCCATCCTTGAGCAGTGGTAGTGTTGCAGACTTTCAGAGACACTGAGAAATACTTTGCTGAAAAACCTACAGCAACCATACAGATGGGTTCCGGCTGAGGTGACAGTTACGTAGGGTTGCTTTTGGAGAAAACAGGAAGAAACCGAGGCAATGAGCCGGAGCCCAGGGCTTCACGGGTGTGGCTGAGAGTTGGGTGAAAGAAAAGCGGAGGTCCAGGGTCGGTGCTGCGGCGTAGCAGGTCAAGCCGCTGTCTGCGATGCTGCCATCCCGTATAGGTTCCCGTCTGAGTCCCAGCTGTTCCACTTCTGATCCAGCTAAGGCACCTGGGAAAGCAGCAGGGGATGGCCCAGGTGCTTGGGCCCCTGCACCCATGTGGGAGACCTGAAGAAGCTCTGGGCTCCTGGCTTTGGCCTGGCACAGCCCTGGCCATTGCTGCCACTTGGGAAGTGAACCAGTGGTTGGAAGATCTCTCTCTCTCTCTCTGTGACTGACTTCCAAATAATTAAATAAATCTTAAAAAAATGAAAAAAGAAAAACAGAGGTCCATGCATAAAGTGGTATGCTACCTGTGGTATACTCGTTAGCAAGGAGCAATGTCTAAAGCTGACAGTTAATAGCTTCTGGAGCAGAGAGATGGAGGACTTTTGGGTGTATTTGCCCACATTGGATTGCCAAAGCTGCAGGATTTGTTGAGAGACTGACACCAATGTGGAGATGCAGCTGTGGCAGAAGAGAAGGTGTGGGCGTCCAGGCAGGAAGTTCTCACTCTGGGCCATTGGTGCCTCCCTTTTGAAGAAGCAGGTTAGAGCCCCAGCCTGCTCCCTTGTTCTCTTGCCAGCAAAGTCCTGATTCCTGTGAACTCATGAATGGCTCCAGGCAACCACAGTGGGATTACATTTTGCATAATCCTCATTATTTTTCTTGTTTTCAGTAAGGGTATTTGAAGGTGCTCAAAAAGTTAGTGGATTCTAACTGGAGTGAAAAAGGGCATTAACATTTATCTTTAGAAGAGAAACCAAAATAAGCAGATGTGTGAACTCAGAGTGGAAATGGAGGCTCTTTTTTGTGGCCCGTCCCCCTCCACCAACTTCAGCACCTGCTGAACTCTAGTTTCACATCAGTATATTATTAGGTGAAAACAGTCGTTGCCTCTCTCTCACATGTTGTGAAAATCAGTGGGGTATTCAGTGTTAAACTGTAGCCTGCCTTGAAGGCTCAGACTGTCTACATTTGATTTTCTTTCTCAGGAAGGCCCTGTGTCAGACGGCTTGACTTGCAGGATTGGCCAGAAGTGGTTTACTTGTGCTGCCTCAGACAGATTCCTATCAGTTTGCAAACTCTGTGAGTGTAGATCTGTCTAATACAATACAGTTGTGCTAGGGCCAGCACTGCGGCTCAGTAGGCTAATCCTCCACCTGCGGTGCCGGCACACCAGGTTCTAGTCCCGGTCGGGGTGCCGGATTCTGTCCCAGTTGCCCCTCTTCCAGGCCAGCTCTCTGCTGTGGCCAGGGAGTGCAGTGGAGGATGGCCCAAGTGCTTGGGCCCTGCACCCCATGGGAGACCAGGAGAAGCACCTGGCTCCTGGCTTTGGATCAGCGCGAAGCACCGGCCACGTTGGCCATTGGAGGGTGAACCAACGGAAAAGGAAGACCTTTCTCTGTCTCTCTCTCTCACTGCCCACTCTGTCTGTAAACAAAGAAACAATACGGCTGTGCTCAGGATAGTGTTGCAGAACAGGGACATCATCTTTGGGTGGGGAAGTAGTAAACTGACATTACGACCGTACTGTCACCTGGACCTGGCGTATTCTTGCCTACAACACCATATGAGGGTCCAGATAAAACAGGGCTTGAGAAAGTCCCTGAACAGCAAGCTGATGCTTTGCGGAACTGTCTGGAATCAGCAGGCCCGTTGCCAAGGCCGAAGCGGTGAGAGGAAGTGATGAGACTACGAGTGGTGTGGATAAGATGAGCACAGGCTTGTTCACATCCTGAACTACAGCAGTGTTTTGGAATCACATGTGAGGCAAGTTCAGGACAAGTCAGTGGAAACAGACTTCACACAGCAGGTGGTGAATTTATGGAATAAATTATCTCGCAGAGGTGGAGCAAGCTGGCAACACAAATGGATTCCAGAGGGGTTTGGACAGATGTGTGAGTGCCAGGGACACAGTGGCGCATGGCCGTGCTCAGAAGCCTGTGGTGGAATTCCATGTGTCCTTTACACAGTACCGCCCTGGGGCCTTACTGGACAACGGAGTCCTGACTGCATAGAGCTTGGGTGTGAACTAATGGGCAACGCCAACAACCCCCCCCCAGTTCTGCAGTCTCTGTGCCCCTGGCCTTAGACGCTTTGCCTAAACCTTATAGCCCATTTAAAATACATGACTTGGGGGCCATTGTGATATAGTAGCAGGTTAAAGCTGTAGCCTGCAATGCCGGCATCCCATACTCTCTCTCTCTCTCTCTCTCAACTCTGCCTTTCAAATAAGTACAATAAATCTTTTAAAAATGCATTACTTTTTTCATTTTGGCTTTTGACTTCTAAACAGATTTGAGTGTCTGCCTTCATATTGGTTTTTATATTTACCTCTTGCAATTAGATTTATGTTTAGACCTTGTACCCTGAATTACCTGATTCTGACATGAACTACTGCTTATGAAAGTGCCCTTAAAAGCAGCTGCAACAGTATACCTTTCTGGGAGCACTGTCTTTTTAAAAATATATTTGTAAAATGTATTTGAAAGGCAGAGTCAGAGAGAGGGAGAGAGCGAGAGCGAGAGCGCGCTTCATTCGCTGGTTCACTCCTGAAATGGCTGCAATGGCCAGGGCTGGGCCAGGCTGAAGACAGAAGCCGGGAGCCAGGAGCTTCTTCCAGGTCTCCCACACAGGTACGGGGGCTCAAGTGCTTGGACAATCTTCTGCTGCTTTCCCAGGCACATTAGCAGGGAGCTGGATCAGAAGTGGAGCAGTCGGGACTTGAACCAGTGCCCGGATGAGGTGCCGGAGTTGCAGGTGGCAGCTTAATGCCCTGCACCACAGTGTCGGCCCCTGGGAGCACTTTCTCTATGCGATGTCCAGAATGTCTTGCGTGCTGCACCCAGGATAATAGGAAAAAGGTGACGCTTAAGGCCATAGCTCCAAACTGTGGGCCTGGAGAGAAAGTTCAGGAAATTCTTAGATGTCTCCTCTAGTCATCAACCTGTCTTCTCAGTCCATCCGTGCACTTTGTGCCTTCTTTAAGTTGTAGAGACAAAGCCCCATGCTGGTTCTTCTAGCATGAGGGTGAGGGTGGAGGGGCAGCTGGGAGGGCCCTTTGTTGATACCCCTGGGGCGCTGAGGGCGCAGTTTTCCTTTTCTGTTCCTGGCTCACAGCCCCCTAGGGCTGTGTCCTTAAAGCTGTTTTTATAGCTCTCACTGGCTGCTGTGAGCGGGACAGGGCTGCTGCTCAGGGCTCCCTGTGGGGGATTCAGAATCCGCTTTGTTCAAATGTAGACAGCAGGTGTCTGGATCTCTTGTGGCAGGGGTCTCCGGGCAGGAGGGGAGCCCCACAGAGTTCTCATTTCACCTCTCGTGGCCTCCCCATCATCTGCTCTTCTCCCGGGGAGGGGTTTACCTGTCGATGTACTGAGCGAGCCCCTTGGGTGGGTTTCGTATAGCAGTGACACGGCCCAGGTGGAAGCATCCCTGTCATCCGGTCAGGGAGGCGCCTGGAAGCCCCTGCTCGCCCTGCCCGGCACGTTCACCCTGGCAGAAGGCTGAGATTGTTCACTGCTCTGCCCTGAGGGCCCACGAAGTAACTGTGGCTTTGACATTTGCTTCCTTAACTAGTTCAGTGACTCAGAACATCGAGGTTGCCGTGAACAAACTTCCTCTCACTAGGCCGGCTCTTTTTAACGAGTAAAGGGAAGCGCTGACCAAGCCCTCATGAAACAGTGGGCTGGCCTTCGGTGACCACGTGGCAAGGCCTGTACTCTGGTCTGACTATGCGAGCTCCTGTTCACTTGATGCCTTCCCTGTGCTGAGCACGGGGCTGACATGCGCACATATGCCTTTAAGTTTCTGACGACCCGTGAGACACTGTTGTCACAGCAACCCGACAGACGAGAGAAGTGAGATTTGGGAAATTGAAAAATTTGTCAAAGGTCAGGTAAGAAGGCAGACAGATTTTAATAAATAGTTGGAAGTGCACTTATTCAGGCTTAAAATGTTCCCAGGACTATGTGAAATGTTAGATAGGGACCAGTTTTGTGGCACAGCAGGTTAACTACCCTCCCCTACCCCAACACTGGCATCTCATATTATGGAGAGTTGGTATGAGGTGCCTCCCTCTCCCTCTCCCTCTCCCTCTCCCTCTCCCTCTCCCTCTCCCTCTCCCTCTGCCTTTCAAATAAATAAATATTTTTTAGAAAAAATGCATTAGATATACAAAAGTGACTGAAACTCTAGTCTGGTGGAACCTGTACTAGGTTCAGGTTGCGATCTAGAATTTTCTGAATTCCGAGATCCACTGCTACCCATTTGAATCAACTGGACAGGCTTGGAAGGTTCACGGGACAGAATCAAATTAAGTGATTCTGGGGTGATAACCTGGAGCTTTGTAATTTGCAGCTTATAAAGATGTTTCACATGTACGTACTATTTAATTTGACACGACCTTCATTAGAGAGGCAGGGCTAATGAGCAGCTGGGACCTGAAGGGGCTGGTTGCCCACGGTAGCTGCATAACTGGACCAGAACCAAGTGCTCTGACTCCTAGGCCAGTGATCTCTTGCAGTGTGTTGTCGGCTGAATGATGCCTTGGTGGGATCCTGAAATGATCACGTGAAAGCAAGTCCCAGACTGACATCCTCAAACACAATGTGGCTGTCAGCCTCGGAGGGGATTCCTGCACTTGGGGATGCGTGGACTACAGCACTTCTCAACATTTCCCACTGATTTATCCCTAGAGTACAGGAGACCGTTGCTTTAAAAAGACAGTATCTAATATTTTGTGGCTTCATATAGGGTGGACACACATTTCCATCTACCTGCAGGGGTGTGTATACCACAGCTGGAGAAGCACAGTACCGGATGACTTAATCTACACTAGAGCTGTCCTCCTACCAACTGGGCTAATCCATCCAGCCTGTAGAACTGCACCTATCCATTCGGCCAGCCAGCCAGCCAGCCAGCCACTAGCAAACTTGTATGAATAAACTACAGTAACCTCTGCGCTGTGCTGGGTAGGATATGGCCCTGAAGGAGCATGTAATCTAATGTGGAACTGACCATGCGATGATGAGTGAGAACTGCTTGTAATGAAGTGCTAAATTTTGTAATTGCGATTGAAAGGCAGTAAGAGCCGGAACACGCATAGAGTTCTGATAGATGGCCAGAAACGTGGGGGAATGGGAAGGGAAAAGAGAGTGAGAGATTCCTAGCTGGACATAACATGAACAAAGATATAGACAGGAATACTCATGGTAGGACATTTTGGTTAAGTAACATTAATTATTTGAGCACTCTCTGTCTTAAAACTAGGGAGAGACAAAGGAGAAAAACAAAATGCCGTACATAATCCTGGTAATCATGTAACATTTTGCTTTGGGCTAGTCTAGTCTTAAGGTTTATTTATTTACTTATTTATATGAAAGTTTCGAGTGACAGAGAGAGAGGGAGGGACTGAAAGAGAGATTCTCCCGTCTGCTAGTTCACACCCCAGATGGTAGCTCTGGATGAAACCAGCAGCCTGGAGCTCCACCTCGGTCTCTGACGTAATTTGGCTATTTCTGCTGCCTTCCCAGGTGCGTTAGCAGAAAGCTGGGTGGGAAGTAGAGCAGCCAGGACCCCCACTAGCACTCTGATATGGGGTGCTGGTGGCCGAGCAGCGGCTTAACCCACTGAGCCACACACCGGTCCCTATTCTAGTCTTTCAGAAGAGGATTAGGATTGGCATGTAGGTAGTTGGGTTCACTGAAGAGTGTGATAATGGACTGACCACTCCCAAAGAAAGTTAATCTGGTGGCCTTTCGCTGGAATCGCTGGCGTGAGGAGACACTGGGAGACTCGAGCGAGAAGCACCAGCCAGGTAAAAGGCCGCTCTGTGCTCCAGCTCCTGCCTTTGGAGCTCACTGACACGGACGAGCGACTGGATCTGTGGCGAGAGGCAGCATGGCCACCCAACAGGGTGCTGACAAAGGGCTTGCTAGTCCTGGCGGGGGATTCAGCAGCCCGTGTGAGCTCTTCAGCATTACAGGGCTGTGGAAATGCGCATTCAATTGATTATGGTTCCGTCTTTTTTAAAAAAGATTTATTTATTTGAAAGGCAGATTGACAGAGAGAATGTGAGAGACACAAAGAGATCTTCTATCAGCTGGTTCACTCCCCAGTTGGCTGCAACAGCCAGGGCTGGGTCAGGCCGAAGCCAGGAGCCAGGAGCTCCATCCAGGTCTCCCACAGGGGTGGCAGGGGCCCAAGGACTTGGGCCGTCATCTTCAGCCTTCTCAGACTCGGAATCAGGAAGCTGGATCGGAAGCAGAACAGCTGGGGCTGGAATCAGCACTCCGCTATGGGATGCCTGTGTTACACCAACAGCAGCAGGTTGACCTGCTGCCCCACAGTACCGGTCCCTCTCTTCTTTTGCTTGTCATTGGACAGCAGTTGGTTTGCTTCACTGAGCACCATGGTAAATGTTATTGAATGATAGAAATCAACTGACTCTGCTGCTGACAGTCATCGCATACAAATCTGAGCTCGGTGAGGTTATTCATTGAGGGCTGCCCTCCCGTGGGCAGCGTCTTCCCGTGTGGCTCCTGGCTCAGCCACCATCCCCTCCGAAAAGTCTCCTTGGCTCCCCAAGACTGAGGTAGAAGCCACCGCTTATATTCCCAAAGGACCCTAGCTCACCCAGTAATGAAATTTCCTGTTTATCCGTTCCCCACACTGCTCTGTAAGCTCTCGTGAGCCGGGTAGGGTCTGGCAAACAGGACATTGCCTGGTAAACATTTATCAGGGAGCGAACATTCCGGGCCTCAAGGCCAGATCCGGGAGCTTTAGAAATGTACTCAACACGGCTGAGCTTGGCGCCCTTCCTCACGCACTTATCTCCTGGTAAGCCCCCGAGGCATGGCGCTGCTCTGCCCCGGGACTGCTTTGTGCTGTCATTCTGACCTCCTAATCCAGGACAGATAGTACACTCGGGACAGCACCCGCCCTAGGAGGGGCAGTGGACAGGAACAGCACGTAATCCCTGGCGGCCTGGGGTCAGGGTGGGAGCGAGGTTAAGGAGCACTTCCGAAATCAACAAGTTGTTCACTTTCCCTGGGGCTGCCCTGACATTTCCAAGAGAGGACCTGTCTGCCCTCCTCCGTGGGGACCTGGGGACTCCCTTTGCACAACACCCATCCTGTTCCAGGCAAACCCCGCACCTCTGCTTGTGCTCCACCTCCAGTGTTAGCACGTGCCGGCTACGGGAGAGGGCTAGGCGGGAGAAGATGCTGCTGGCTCATCAAGGATTCTGGACATGGAGGGTTAGGCGAGGGATGCTGTATCTGAACTCGTGTGAGATCCACACGGGTTCCACCTCGAGCCTTGGTGAAGAAGGGAAAATCCATGCACTGATGTCCACTTCCCCCATGGAGGCATACGAAGCAACACCGTGTTTCAGTGGCTCTGAACACGATGAAGACTATTTATGTCTATATATGGCCCGAAAATAGCCCAGCCACAGGGCTGGCTTCCGCGTGACGCTTTTTCAGTTTTTCCAGACCTGCAGACTCCAGAGACATCCCGGCTGGACACTGCTCTCTGCAGGCTGCGTGCCACCGGGCTCAGCAACAGAAAATGTGGCTTCCAGCGCGCCTGCCCCGGTTTTTCCCCGTCCCTTGCCTCCTCCACCCTTGCCTCTGCTCCCTTGGAATGCTGTGGCTAAAAAGCAAAGAATGAGGCTCTCACAGCTGCAGCCCTGCTAAAAATAGAAAGTTTGTTTATTCTGTGTGCACAAAGCCCCTTTCCTGCTGTTGCTGTTGTTGTAAGTGTCACTCCCAGACAGGAAGGGGACGGGCTCTGTGCTGGTCTCCGGCCAGGAGAATTCCATCCAATGCTGAGGGCTTCTGCTGAGCCCAGCGGGGCCCAGAGGATCCAGCGATCTGTTTTCGGTTTTGCGTGTCTCCTCTCACAGCTGCCACCTGCTCTGCAGCGTTTGGGGTGTGTGTTTCTCGGTTTGCAGATGATCCACTCGAGTGTTCTTCCCTTTCTCTTTGGTGTGGTCTGCTCATAGGAGAGGTGTGGCCAGAGGGAGGCACTGGGCCAAGAGGCAAGAAACCCGAGTTTTTCTTCCACACCAGGTTTGCTATCTTGTTTTGTGGCTTTGAGAGGGGCACAATCTCACTGAATGTCAGTTTCCTCATCCATACACCAGGAATAAGGACAAACGCACAATACTCAGGTGTCATCATAGATATGAGACGTTCAAGACATCTAAGGCAGGAATTGCTTGTGCTTTTCAACCCAGGCTTCTCAACTGTGTCCCAAAGATGGGCATTTTCTATGCCCCAAAGGGCTCTTGAATCCCCCTCTCTCAGAAAGAGAAGTGGACTGTGGGAGGGGAGACTAGTCTGGGAAGTGTGCTTTGATCTGATTTCTTTTGAGATATGCAAAAATCAGACTCGCGTTGAAATACCTGAGAGGAGATCTAGGTTAAAATGAAGAATTTGGGGGACCAGCGCTGTGGCATAGTGGGCTAAAGCCTCCGTCTGCAGTGCCTGCATCCCACATGGGCGCCAGTTTGAGTCCCAGTTGCTCCTCTTTTGATCCTGCTCTCTGCTACAGCTTGGGAAAGCAGCAGAAGATGGCCCAAGTCCTTGGACCCCTGCCCAAGGACTTCTGGGTGTCTTGGGATACCCAGAAGAAGCTCCTGGCTTTGGATTGGCCCAACTGCAGCCATTGTGGCCATTTGGGCCGTGAACCAGAGGAACGAAGACCTCTTGGTCTGACTCTCCCTCTCACTGTCTGTAACTCTGCCTCTCAAATAAATAACTAAAAATCTCTAAAATAAAGAATTCTGGATTAGGCTTTGGGAAATTGAGGAAGGAAATGTTTGACACCCTGTTAGCTTTTTTGGGCTTTGGAGTAATGGTTATACTACTGTGCGTAGTCTTATCCCCCTCCTCAGTGTGGTCCTCCAGCAACAGCGGTCTCTTTCTAGCAGCTGGGATCTAGTATTGGTCGCCTGTTTACCGGACAGGGTCCTGGAGAGTCTGTCCTCTGATACTGACCGCCAAAGGCAGAGTTGTGATGGCTGCGTCTGACTCCCCGGGAGCCACTGTGACTGCTGCATCGTGCATTTTCGGTGGAGGAGCACATGCCCCAGCCTGGTCCTGCGTCCAACAGGGTCTTTGGTTGTAAGCCACAGACACCTTTGACTGATAGAAGCAGAAAAAGAATTTATTTAGATCAAGACTCTTAACTTGTTTTCTTGTTTAAAATTTAGAGACTCTGCGGCTTGGATGGACTCCTTTCTTTCCTCAACCACCTTTCACTGAATTTAGCATTTCTTTAAGTGATCTAGGTATCTGGGACTTTATCATCTTTGGCAATGAAAGATATTTTCTTGTAGACATTCCAAATGTGGTTTATGCTCATTGCTATTTCTGACTTAGAGAATGATTAGACCTGCCACTAGATTCACTGAACGAGCTAATATAAAAAGGCACGTGCATTATGTTATCACATAACTGGCTTTTAAACACATTCTAACTGCATTTAAATACAACTGATTGCCTATGTTCTCTTAGGCTTCATGGGCTTCACCAGGCCACCAAGCCCTCATTCACATAAAAGGTTAAGAACTCCTTGACCTAAAGCATATTAGCTAGCTCGTGTTGGATTGTCTACAAAATTTTCAGGGCCCAGTAAAAATGGAAAGGTGAGATCTTTTGTTCAAAAGATTTTAAGAACTGCAAGATAGCAACAGCAGGCCGGCGCCGTGGCTCACTTGGCTAATCCTCCGCCTGCGGCGCCAGCACCCAGGGTTCTAGTCCTGGTTGGGGCACCAGTTCTCTCCCGGTTGCTCCTCTTCCAGTCCAGCTCTCTGCTGTGGCCCGGGAAGGCAGTGGAGGATGGCCCAAGTGCTTGGGCCCTGCACCCACATGGGAGACCAGGAGGAAGCAACTGGCTGCTGGCTTCGGATCGGTGCAGCGCCGACCGTGGCTGCTGTTTGGGGGGTGAACCAACGGAAAGAAGACCTTTCTCTCTGTCTCTCTCTCTCACTGTCTAACTCTACCTGTCAAAAAAAAAAAAAAAAAGATAGCAACAGCAAAGCAAGCGCAGAGCCTTACTAAAACTGGAGCCCTGTGTGGCTGCACAGGTTGCATACATGTGAGGCTCACCCTGGCTTGCAGAACTTCCAGAGAGGTCAAGGGGCCAGTCTCAGGGACAGTACCCAAACTGTGCTGGAGAACGATTTGGTGGGAACGCAGTGCTCTTCCTTCCGGGCCAATACTGCAGCTTGTCCCCATGTTACCCTGGCAGTAAGAGCTAGAAACTGCCCTGGATTCTGCTACCACAGGTGAATCCGTGAGCTGGATGCCTGGAACTGTGCCCATTGCTGGGGCTCTGTGTGACTCCTGGTTTTCAAGGTAAATGTGGGTAGGTGCATTTCAGTGGTGGAGCCTAGCTCATGCCCAACCCTCCAGCTGGAGCCTGGTGTGGCAGATAGCTATGCCTTGCTACGTTCCATAGAGGGAGGTCAGCTCTGCCTCGTAGTCAGAGGGCCTCCCCAAATACAGGAAGAGGGTTTAGATGCTAAGTGGTTAAATAAATGACGAAGGTTCTCGACAGAACCCATGCACCCAGTGGGATACCCTGACCACTTCTGAAGAAAGCCTGTGGGTCAGCTTAGGGGTGTGGTCACCTAAAGTGGGGAGCAGCTGTCTGGGAGGCAGCACTTTACGTGCTGAGGTACGGTTACTTTTGTGAACATTGGAATAGTTTCTGGGAATAGTAAAGTGGATTATTTGGGATAGAGATCATTCTAGAAAATTCACAACCTATGGAGGTAGGACATAAAAGCCTGGAATTTTTATTTTTTATTTATTTTATTTTTACCAAAAATCCGCAGTATCAGGCAGAGCCAGGAAGCCTGGGTAGGCAATACACTGTCACAGAATGACAAAGAAGCCTCATTAATTCAAGTGTTTCCCTGAGGTACAGGATAGTGAATCAGTACAATGCACTAAAAGCTGGGTCAAGTCACGGGGAAGGAGACGTGCTCTAGAAATGAGCCCCCCACCCCCTCCACCCCAGCCGGGTGCTGAAAGCGCCCCCTGTGGAGCAGGCGCTGGGGCTCTGGACTCAGTTCTTGGCTTCTTGTCTCCCGTCCCACTTTCAGTGGACTTTCCTGGCCCCCTGTCCTGGCAGAGTGATGGCTGGACCATCGTTAAAAAGGGCAAGGACAGAGCTGCAGCAGCAGGGCTTGGCAGGAGCCTGCAGGGTGTCAGCTGTCCTAGAAGTGGGGTAGCAAGACCACCGCTTGCTCTCCAGGGCTGAGCATCCAGCAGCTCCTCAGGAGGCCGGGAGCACCACAGGCCCTGCTTGGCAAGACGGAGGCATGCTTGCTTCCCCCCCCAGGGACTCCCTGTGGTAGCGTCCAAGAGCTGTTTGTGGGAAGTTCTGAGAAGGAGCATAAGGAAGAACTCTTATCCAAGGCCCTGGTATGTGTTGAGCACTCTACATCTGTTGTCTCCTTTATTCTGCAGAATTAAGGTTGAGAGAGAGAGAGCATGATTTCCACATTACAGATCAGAGCTCAATGCCAGTGCTCTTTACTTTTCCAACAATTATCAAGGGGGAATAGACATTGACCACCATCATCTGCTTGAAGGTTGGAGATACTGGTCCCCCTCGTGTACTTTTCACTGGGACAGAGAATAGTCATCCCCACCTCCCCCCACCCACCAAGTAAATGTTCTTTGTCTAACACCTTTGATTATATTTTTGGTACTTCAAAAAATAAAATCTGGAGTGATTTTTGATTTACAGAGAAGTTGCCAAGATAAATACAAAGATCCTATCTACCATTCTTTCAGCTTTCCCTAATGTTAACAGCCAATGCAACTATTGTTGCATTTGTCAAAACTAAAAATTAGCATTGGTATAATGTGAGGAGGCTTTAAAAAAGCCATGGAAAATGGATTTTAAGGAAAGATAAGTTTGTTTTGATGATTTTTTTAAAATTCATGCATATAAGAAGAGTTTTCCAAAGGATTCATGGTAAATGCCTATTGTGAAAAAATTGGGCATGATTTCAGACATTTTTGGTGCCAACATAAACTTATCTTTTAATTCCATTTCCATGAAGTTTTTGAAATGTCTTTTATTATTAACCAAGATTTGGAATCTTTTTTGAATTTCACTAGTTTATTAAAGTTTTTTTAAAAATGTTTTAGGGTCCAACTTAGGATAACACATTGCTTGGGAAAATCTCCAATTTTAAGAGGGTTTTCAGATTGCCGGTGGACGGTTTGACTCAAGGTGAAAATAGAGTTTTATTTATAATTTTCTTGCATTTTTATTGCCAAAATAGTTTGGACATTCAGTGCTCTTTAAAGTATGTGACCTCAGTGGGTTCTTGCCGCTTCTTTGGGATGTTAATGTCAGACAAGATCAAGGAGTTGGAAGATTTTAGAATAAAGATGCTGAAACAATATAAAATATTATAATTGTTGATAGAAATTTGGAATATTCAGGTCTAAGTGTTGAGAAAAACCAGGATACTTTGTACACGAACTTCTACCACCCATCTTCCTGTGGAGTCATGTAACTCTGGGCTTGGAGTAGGCTTGAGTCTTGTTTTCTGCTCAGGGCAAAAGCGGATAAAAGCAGGCGAGGTGTTGATGAACTCAGCTGTTGATGAGCTCACAGCACTGGTCCAGGCACCAGGCCTGTGCTGGCAGCATTCCAAGTCACACGTGCCTTCTTGGAGTTGCCTGGGCTTCTGCTGTCGACTGGGCACCCTTGTGGATATAGTCCGCTTTCTCTTGAAATGGAACTGAAAATGGAAACATGGTTAGGTATTCTTGAGTCTATGATATAACTTTCTGCGGTGTAGGTAACATTATGACGTTCATGATTTGGGTGATAAGAATGAAATTAAAAACTTAATTTCATCCATGGTCATACAACTAAGAAGCAGTGAAACCAGGTCTTGAGCACCAGATCCAGTATTCACTTACCCACCTTGCCACAAGGAACCAGAATACATGGGTAGCTGGTACACATACACACAAGGGCACTTCAAAAAGTTTGCAGAGGGCCGGCGCTGTGGCGTGGTGAGCTAAGCCTCTGCCTGTGGTGCTGGGTGCTAGTTCCTGTCCCGGCTGTTCCTCTTATGATCCAGCTCTCTGCTTATGTCCTGGAAAAGCAGTGGATGATGGCCTAAGTGCTCAGGCCCCTGCACCCACATGGGAGACCCAGAAGAAGCTCCTGGCTCCTGGGTTTGTGGCCATTTGGATGGTGAACCAGCAGTTGGAAGATCTTTCTCTCTGTCTCTGTCTGTAACTCTGCCTCGCAAATAAATAAATAAAAATCTTTTAAAAAATGTTTGCAGAAAAGTGGAATTAAAAGTTAAGTTTATGCTTGGTGCAAAAAATTTGAAATCCATGTTTTGGATAAGAGCTCTTCAAACAAGTTTATGGAAAAGATGTAGTATGATAAAACTGTGCATGTATTTCAAAATTTTTCCACCAAAATAAATGTCCTTTAATTTCATTTTCCAAAACTTTTTGAAGTATACTTTTCCAAGCAATAATTTCCTTGAAGCAAAGATTATGCAAGTTCCAGAAATCAATAATCTGTGTCACTTACTGACTTTTTCCTACATGCAAAATTCTGTGCTTGACACTGAGGGGGGAATGGAGAGATAAAAGGAAAATCAACAAAGTCCTAGAGTGGAAAGAGCCCAGCTCAATCACTGGTTTGGTTGGGTCATGCGATCTCTTGGATGTCAGATGATTTATTTGTAAGGTGAGCAGGTGGGATGGGATTACAGGAACCCAAAGCTCCTCACCAGTTCCTTGATTCTGTGCCTCCATCTTTGTGTCAGACAGGTCAGAGTTCACATGCTGATGTCATGCCCACCCCCAAGGATCCTCAAAAAAGCCTTTAAACCCAGGAAGCAATTAGACCACAGTAGAGCAGTAAATTGACTACCCCAGGCTGTCAGCAATCTATGGACAAGTACTCACTTGAACCTCTTCTGAACTGAGCAATTTTAGGGATAAAAGGCACATGTTAAATCTGTGCCCTTAATAAGTGTACAGATTAACTGGGAGAACAAGATGTAAGCACATGGAACGATGACTAATATAAAGACAGTAGGTGAGTCAGTGCTAAACTGCATTGTGTAGTCATGGTGTGGTAAAATGATAGCAACTAAAGTTTCTTGAGTTTTTAGGAGAATGTGCAAAACTTAAGGGGTGTAAAAGTCCTTCTAGAAATCAAGAGAAATCATATTTTAATGCAACAATTTAAAAAGTCAAAATTAGTGTGAAAAATTCATGAGCAGAATATCATTTTAAATAAGGACTGGGTCATTATGGATTTTTTTAAAATCTCAGGTTCCAGTAAGGTTCACAACAGCTCGTGCGCTTTATTGCTAATTTATTGTTTCACATTGTCTCATTTAACCCAACAATGGCTTTTTTTTTTTTTTTGGTAAAGATTTTATTTATTTGAGAGGTAGAGTTATAGACAGAGATGGAGAGATAGTAAAAGGTCTTCCATTCATCTGCTCACTCCCTTAGGAACTGGGCTGATCTAAGGAGCCAGGAGCTTCTTCTGGGTATCCCATGAAGGTGCAGGGGCCCAAAGACTTGGGCCATCTTCTACTGCTTTCCCAGGCCATAGCAGAGAGCCGGATTGGAAGAGGAACAGCTGTAACTCAAACCAGTGCCCACATGGGATGCCAGCACCGCAGGCAGAGACTTAGCCCATTATTTTTTTAAAAAATTTTTATTTATTTATTTATTGATTGATTGATTGCCAGGCAGAGTTAGACAGTGAGAGAGAGAGAGACAGAGAGAGAGACAGAGAGAGTATAGACAGTGTGAGAGAGAGACAGAGAGAAAGGTCTTCCTTTTGTTGGTTCACTCCCCTAATGGCTGCCAAGGCCGGCACTGCACTGACCTGAAGCCAGGAGCTGGGTACTTCCTCCCGGTCTCCCACATGGGTGCAGGGACCCAAGCACTTGGATTATCCTCCACTGCCCTTCCGGCCACAGCAGAGAGCTGGCCTGGAAGAGGAGCAACCAGGACTAGTACCTGGTGCCCCAACCTGGACTAGAACCTGGGGTGCTGGCACCGCAGGCGGAGGATTAGCCAAGTGAGCCACGGCGCCGGTCAGAGACTTAGCCCATTATACCACAGCACCAGCCCATAAACAATGACCCTTATGCTTATATTCTGTTATCAGCAGCTAACATTTGTGGAGCTCAAGTCATTGAGGTAACAAGGCACAGGGCTTGAATCCAGGTCTCTAGTTTTATAATTCGTGCCTTTTAAAAAAGATTTGTTTATTTAAATGAAAGGCAGAGTTTTGGAGGAGGTTCACTCCTCAGATGGCTGCCATGGCCAGAGCTGGGCCAGGCCAAAGCCAGGAGCCAGGAGCTTCCTCCAGGTCTCCCATGAGGGTGAAGGGACCATCTTCTGCTGCTTTCCCAGGCCCATCAGCAGGAAGCTGCATCAGAAGTGGAGCAGCTGGGATTGGAGCCAGCCCCATAGGGGATGTTGGCATTGTAGGGGTGGCTTAACCAGCTAAACACAATGCCAGCCCTATATAATTCATGCTTTTTGACATGACCCCAGATGCCCTTAAAAATATACAGACAGAATTCCCTGTCCCAGGAGAGAGGGCTGTGCCCCAGTGCTGCTGAGCTGAGGTGGGCTCTGCGCAGGGCAACCTCGTGGCCTTCCCCAAGGGCTGCTCAGTGCACTGCTCTCCTCACACTGCTCCCTACCAGCTGGAGCACTCGGGCTCTTCTGTCCCCACCCAGTGGGTTCCTTGAGGCTGAAGCCACTGCTCAGGGCCCCACCCAACACCACCACTCCAGGGCGTTCTTCACATTCCAGGGTGCCCGTCCTAGAGGGAGTGCGTTCCAACTGGGCTTTCCACCTGACCCCACCCAGAGAAGAGGCTCTGCAGTGTTTGTCACGTTCCCCCAGCAAGGGAAGTCACACTGAACGCACGCCCTCTCTTAGAAGTGTTCGTCATCGCAGGCGCCATCTGCAGCACTGAGCCCCGTTTCCGAGCAGGAAATGAAACCACAGAGAACAAGTGAGATCTTGATCTTCAAATCGGCACTTTGGAGCAGTGGGTTTTGTTACGGCAGCCCTGCATCCAGCACACATCTGCTCAGGGTAGGGGGCAAAGATGCCGTCCAGCAGAGCCCACGGGCCACTTCCTCTGAACTCTGCTGTGTGGGCCACAAAGCCCATCCTGTGCCTTTGGGGCCTGGAGCTAGGTTTCTGCTGCCCAAGCAACTGGCTCGCAGTGTAGACAGAGGCCTGAGCGGACTAGATGTGGTGTGAAAAGGAAAGTCAGAATTCTCACCTGTCAGAAGGGGAGTAGAATGGAGGGTTGTCTGGTCCATTCTCTCACTTTACAGAGCCAGAGGAATTATGTGGCCTTGGAAAAGGGCACCTAACCGCATTGTGGTGGGAATGGGACGTGCAGTTGAGTGAATGATATTGTGAAGTGGTAATTTTAACTAACCACAGGGCCCTTTTGATGATGCCCCAAAAGCATTATTTTTAAGAACACAGCAAAAACTCTCTCTCCTCTTTGATCTCTTATTCCTTTTCTTCAGGTCCAGTGAGAAAACGTATGGGATCCCTTACGGATGTCTCCATTGGAGGGCCACATGCAATGTATTGGCTCTTTTGGTAGCAAAATTTGTTGTGTTGTGTGTCCAAACACAAATTGGTGTCCACCATCTTTGGTTTTATGTTTTAGCTGGATAGAAAAGATTTCTGTTTTTATATTGTGGAAGAAAGAAGCTATATCTTAGATTTCTCAGCGTGCCTGGATGATTTGTGTGCTATTTGCAGTGCTAACGTATTTCGGATGATTCTTCTAGGATGCTGGGTTATTTTGTCAGGATGCTGAGATAACCACAAGGGGAAGCTATGTCCTTCATCCCTCAGCCTCTCCTTCACAACTTGAAAGTATTAAATGAACCTGATGAGTTCACAGACTAAAGAATGAAAGTTTACGGTGCATATGTCAACCAAGTGGGAATGCTAATTTTCTGTCAATTGCAGGAGGATATTAAGATGTGTTTATATCACACACATACAGTACTATACACACACAATTCTGCATGCTTATAAGTGACCCAGTTCGTACACAGCTACCCACAATTCCCTGGTTTCATGTCATTGTTGTCCAAGGAACTCCTACATGAAGTACCCTCACCTTTTGTTGGCACAGTGAGCTTTTTATCTTTTAAGGTGTAACTACCTTAGACCATTCTTTTCTTTGCACCATCGTATGTTCATCTGTGTCCCTCCAGGATGGCCCATCATGCTTGATTGCCAGTAATTTGATTATATGTCTGTCCTCTGATTGAGGACGGGGATCATGACCCGTCTATCTTGGAGTCCCAGATCCCAGCATGGGATTGGAAGCCCAGTAAATATTCACTAGGATGACGGGACGTGTTCTAGCAAACCCTATGGGTGCATAGAGCAGCTGGGTCTCCTGCTCCCTGAGATATTTGGAAAGAGGTGGTTACAGATACCATGAATACACGTATCTCTTGATGCTGGAAATGCTTTTGCTGCCAATAAAGTACTGATGTTTTGGATACTGAGCCTGTGGGCATTCATATAAACTTGGGGCTGTGAATGAAAACTTGATTTTTTCCAAATGACTTCCAGTTTACTATTGCTTTTAAAAAATAAAATACTTCCTCAAATATAATCATTATTCTGTGTGGATTCCCAATTACCATTTCATGCTGTTGTCTTTTTCCATCTATGTGATTTGATGCTCCAACAATGCATTTGTCGGTCAACAAGTATTTATTGTGAGCTGTGCAGGCATCTTACCTAACAGTTTTCTGCTTATCATACTGTTCCCGAGTATTCTCCTGATAACGTAACTTTGGCTTCTAATACAATTGAAATGAGAAAAAATATTTCCTGTGAAGGTGTTTGGAAGCTCAGGATCCAGAAACTGGTGACTTTGATACCTTCACAGTTATAATTTATCAGCCTACTGTGTGCAGTGTGCTCCAGTTTACATCTGTTGTCTTTCTTAATCCCCTGTGGAGGATGCAGGTCCAGAGACAGGCAAAGGGCCGAGCTAGGGCGAGGCCTCAGGCTCACCTGAGACTGTCTCATGTATTGCTTCCTTTTTACATTAAACTACCTAAATTTTATTAAAGGCAAATGTTCGGAATGATTGAAATCGCAAGTGGAGTATAAATTCCTCAAGGCTAGAACTGTATGTAAAACTGAATGTGTCATTTGATGAATTTGACATATCTTTGTATTTGTTTTTTTCTCCCTATTTGTGAAAAATAGGCCTCACACTGTGATTCCTCCCCAGGCATCTAGAAATGATGTGACGATTTCACACCCTCCCTCCTTCCATCTGTCCCAAAGAACAATATGGAGGATCTACCCCCAAATCAGAAACTGTGCGGTGATGTTCGTGAATCCAACCACGTATTCGTTCTTTCTTGTTTGTGCTCCTGTTGCTACTCAGGGCCCTTTCTTGTGAGTTATGGTCTCTCTCTCTCTCTCTTTTTCCCTCTCTCTCAAAGGTCCTAGAGTAAAGTAAAAATACCCTGCATAGTTCAGTATATGAGACTCTGCAGATCACTCATTCATTTGTGTGTTCATTCATTAATCAATTTCGAGCTCTTTGATATGTCTGAGGAGTGTCTGCAATAGGCACATTGCCCACCCCTGAGGACTGGTAGGCAAATCTGTGCATAGCTGATGGCAAGATGATATGATTTATTCCATATTAATCCTATGAACAAAGTCTACAGGATTTCAGGAAAATAAGACATGAATTATTCAGAGGAAGGATGAGAAGAGGAGAGAACAAGGGAGTCAACACAGGGAAGGAAACCATTGAAACTGGATACTTGGCCATTGTACAAACATAGACTGGCCAGGTGTCATTTGAAGTGCTAGGGATGCAGAAGTGGATGAGACACAGTGACCCCCCTTAAGGCACTTGTGGGTTAGAGGCACGAAAATGATGCATAATCCACTGAACGTTGCGTACCAAGATCAACACATAGCTGTGGATGGTTACCTTGTTGACAGTGTTTCCTTTGCGGTACAGAAAATTCTTAGCTTGATGTAATCCCGTTTATCAATTTTGGGTTTGATTGCCTGTGCTTCCAGGGTCTTTTCCAAGAAATCTTTGCCTGTGCCAATGTCTTGCAAAGTTTCCTCAATATTCTCCACTAGTAATTTGAAGGTAACAGATCATAGATGTAGATCTCTGGTCCATTTTGAGTTGATTTTTGTGTAAGGTGTAAGGGAGAGGTCTTGTTTCATACTTCTCACGTGGAGATCCAGTTTCCCGAGCACCATTTGTTCAGGAGACTGTCATTTTCCAGGGATTCATTTTAGCTCCTCTGTCAAAGATTAGTTGATTGGAGATGTGTGGATTGGTTTCTGGAGTTTGTATTCTGTTCCATTGGTCTACATGTCTATTTTTGTGCCACTACCAGGCTGCATTGATTATAACTGCTCTGTAGTATGTCTTGAAATCTGATGTTGTGATGCCTCTGGCTTTGTTTTTGTTGTATAAGGTTGCTTTAGCTATTCAGGTTATCTTGTGTTTCCATATGCATTTCAGCATCACTTGTTCTAGATCTGAGGAGAATTTCATTGGTTTTTTGATTGGGATCCCATTGAATCTGTAAGTTGCTTTTGATACTGTAGATATTTTGATGATATTAATTCTTCAAATCCATGAACATGGAAGATTTTTTGTGACTGCTGCTATTTCTGTCTTTAATGTTTTGTAATTTTCATCATAGAGGTCTTTCACCTCCTTGGTTAAATTTATTCCAAGGAATTTAAAGTTTTGCAGCTATTGTGAATGGGACTGATCTTAGAAGTTCTTGCTCAGCCATTGCATTGTCTGTGTATACAAAGGCTGTTGATTTTTCTGTGTTGATTTTATATCTTACAACTTTACCAAACTCTCCTATGAGTTCCAATAGTCTCTTAGTGGAGTCTTTTAGTCCCCCTATATATAGGATCACATGATCCTATATATCACATCTGCAAACAGGGATAATTAGATTTCCTCTTTTTCCATTTGTATCCATTTGATTTTTTTTTTTTCTTGCCTAATGACCCTGGATACAACTTCCAGAACCATATTGAATAACAATGGTGAAAGTATACATGCTTGTCTGATTCTGGATCTTAGTGGAAATGCTTCCAACTTTTCCTCATTCAGTATGATGCTCACTGTGGGTTGACTTTAAATATTTATTATTTATTTGAAAGTCAGGGTTACACAGAGAGGAGAGGCAGAGAGAGAGAGAGAGAGAGAGAGAGAGGTCTTCCATCCTTTGGTTCACTCCCCAATTGGCTGCAACAGATGGAGCTGTGCCAATACAAAGCCAGGAGCCAGGAGCCTCCTGCGGATCTCCCACATGGGTGTAAGGGCCCAAGGACTTGGGCCATTTTCTACTGCTTTTCCAGACCATAGCAGAGAGCTGGATCAGAATTGGAGCAGCCAGGTCTTGAACTGGCGCCCATATGGGATGCCGGTGCTTCAGGCCAGGGTGTTAACCCACTGCGCCACAGTGCCGACTCCTATTCTTCAATTTTTTTTTTTTTTAACTTTTAAAAATTTTTTTATTTATTTATTTTTTTGACAGGCAGAGTGGACAGTGAGAGAGAGAGACAGAGAGAAAGGTCTTCCTTTTGCCGTTGGTTCACCCTCCAATGGCTGCCGCGGATGGTGCGCTGTGGCCGGCGCACCGCGCTCATCCGATGGCAGGAGCCAGGTGCTAGGTGCTTTTTCCTGGTCTCCCATGGGGTGCAGGGCCCAAGCACTTGGGCCATCCTCCACTGCACTCCTGGGCCACAGCAGAGGGCTGGCCTGGAAGAGGGGCAACCGGGACAGAATCCGGCACCCCGACCGGGACTAGAACCCGGTGTGCCGGTGCTGCAAGGTGGAGGATTAGCTGTTGAGCCACGGCGCCGGCCCTATTCTTCAATTTCTTAATGTAATGTATCACATTTATTGATTTGCACATGTTTGAGCCATCCCTGCATACCAGGGATGAATCCCACTTGGTCTGGGTGAATGACCTTTCTAATATGTTGGATTCAATTAACTAGTACTTTTCTGAGGACATCTGTGTTCATCAGTGATATTGGTCTGTAGTTCTCTTTCTTTCTCATAAAAGGAATTTGGGAGGATTCTCTCTCTTTCAGTTGTTTGAATAGTTTGAGAAGAATTGGAGTTTTTTTTTTTTTTTTTTTTAAGACTTATTTACTTGAAAGCTAGAGTTACAGAGAGACAGAAGGAGAAACAGCTAGAGAGGTTTTTCCATCCATTGGTTCACTCCCCAAATGGCTATGATGGCCAAAGCTGGGCCAGTCCAAAACCAGGAGCCAGGAGTTCTTCTGGGGCTCCCACATGGGTGCAGGGACCTAAGCACTTGGGCCATCTTCTACTGCTTTCCTTGGTGCATCAGCAGGCTGCTGGCTTGGAATTGTGGAATTCAGCAGTGAGGCCATCTTGCCCTGGATTTTCTTTGTTGGGAGAGTCTTTATTACTGATTCTTCAATCTCAGTCTTGGTTATTGGTCTGTTTAGGGTTTCTATGTCTTCATGACTCAATTTTGGTAGGTTGTATGTGTCCAGGAATCTATCCATTTCTTCTAGATTTTCCAATTTGTTGGCATATAGCTCTTTGTAGTAATTCCTGATAATCTTCTTATTTCTGTGTTGTCTGTTGTTACTTCTCCTTTTTTGTCTCTGATTTTGTTGATTTGGGTCTTTTCCTTTTTTGTTTTTTTTTGTTAGTTGGACCAATGGTGTATCCATTTTGTTTATTCTTTTTTAAAAACCAGTTCCTTCTTTCACTGATCTTTTGCATATTTTGTTTATTCTGTAATTTTAATTATTTCCTCCCTCCTACTAATTTTGGGTTTGGTTTGTTGTTGTTTTTCTTGGTCCTTGAGATACACTGATAAATCATTTATTTGATGCCTTTCTAATTTTTTGATGTAGGCATCAATTGCTATCAACTTCCTTCTTAACACTGCTTTTGCTGTATCCCATAAATTTTGATATGTCGTAGTGACATTTTCATTTGTTTCCAGAAATTTTTGGATTTCCCTTTTGATTGCTTCTATGACCTCCTGCTCATTCCAGAGTGCGTTTTTCATTCTCTCCGTGTCTGCATATTTTCTACAAATTCTTAAATTGTTAGTTTCCAACTTCACTCTGTTGTGGACAGAAAAGATACATGGTATGACTTCAGTTTTTTTTTTTTTTAATTTTCTGAGACTTGATTTATGGCCTACCATATGGTCTGTCCTAGGCAAAGATCCATGCACTGATGAAAAGAATATGTATTCTTCAGCTGTGGGGTGAAATGTGCTATAGATACCAGGTTAACTTGGCCCATAGTGTAGATTAGCCCTGTTGTTTCTTTGTTGATTTTCTGTGTAGTTGATCTATCCATTGATGAAAGTGGGGTGTTGAAGTCCCTCATTACTATTGTATTGGAGTCTGTCTCCCTTTAGATTCATTAATATTTGTTTTAAATAGCCAGGAGCCCTGGCATTGGGTACATATACATCTATTATAGTCACATCTTGCTGTTGAATTGATCCTTTAATCATTGCATAATGCACTTCTTCGTCTCTTTTAACAGTTTTGTGTTAAAAGTCTATTTTTTCTGTCATTAGGATGGAAATACCTGCTTGTTTTTGCTTTTCACTAGCGTAGGATACCATTTTCCATCCTTTTAGCCTGCGTGTATTTTGTTGGTGCAGTGTGTTTCTTGTAGACAGCAAATAGTTGGGTCTTATTTTTTAATCCATTTGGTCAATCTGTAATCTTTTAATTACATTCAAGGTTATTATTGATAAGTAACAATTTGGTCCTACCATTTTCCCATAAATATTCCTATTGTTTGCTTTGGATTTCTTTATACTTTTACTAGGAGATTTTCTGCCTTTACATTCTTTCATGGTGATGACTATAGTTCTCTGTTTCTGTGTGTAGCAAATCCTTAAGAGTTATTTGTGGCCGGCGCCATGGCTCAACAGGCTAATCCTCCACCTTGTGGTGCTGGCACACCGGGTTCTAGTCTCGGTCAGGGTGCTGGATTCTGTCCCGGTTGCCCCTCTTCCAGGCCAGCCCTCTGCTGTGGCCAGGGAATGCAGTGGAGGATGGCCCAAGTGCTTGGGCCCTGCACCCCGTGGGAGACCAGGAGAAGCACCTGGCTCCTGCCGTTGGATCAGTGCGGTGAGCCGGCTGCAGCACGTGGCTGTGGCAGCCATTGGAGGGTGAACCAGGGGCAAAGGAAGACCTTTCTCTCTGTCTCTCTCTCTCACTGTCCACTCTGCCTGTCAAAAATAATAATAATAATAAAAGTCATTTGTAAGGCTGGACAGGTGGTGACAAATTCTTTCATTTTTTGTTTGTTTTGGGAGATCTTGATTTCACCTTCATTTATAAATAATAGCTTTGCTGGATACAGTATTCTGGGTTGGCAGTTTCTTTTTGAACTTGGACTGTGTCTCTCCATTCTCTTCTAGCCTGTAGAGTTTCTGAATAGAAATCAGCTGCTAGTCTAATTGGTGATGCTATGAAGGTAATCTGGTATTTTTCTCATGCACATTTTAGAATCTTTTCTTTATGCTTTACTGGGAAAGTTTGACTTTAATGTGTCATGGTGAAGATCTTTTCTGATTGCTTCTATTAGGAGTTCTATGTGGTTCTTGTACTTTGATGTCCCTTTCCTTCTCCAAAGATCAGGGAAGTTTTTTGCTATTATTTCGCTGAACGGGCCTTCTAATCCATTCTCTCTTTCCATGACTTCAGGAACTCCCAAGACGTGTCTGTCTGGTCATTTGTTAGCATCCCATAAGTGTCAAACAATATTTTCAGCTTTTCTAATTTTTCTTCTTTTTTCACTGAGATATTTCCAAGAGTTTGTCTTCTAGCTCAGATAGTCTTTCTTCTGCCCAAGTCTGTTGTTGAAGCTCTCCATTGTATTTCCTATTTGACGTATTGAATTCTTAATTTTCGATATTTCAGTTTGATTTCTTTTCAATATCAATCTCTTGGCAAAATTTTCACCCATGTTGTGTGTGGATTTCTTTATCTCATGAATTTGTGTCTCTGTGTTTCCTCGTGTTTTTGTGCTCATTCTTTGGAATTCATTTTCAGGCAGTTCATCAGTCTCTTCATCTTCACACCCTGATATTGAAGAATTGCTGTGTTCCTTCTGGGGAGTCACGCTGTCATCCTTGCTCTCGTTTCTTGTATTTCTGCTTTTATTTTTAGGCATTTGTGGAACCACTTGTTGGTTTTCTTCTCTGATGGATTTTTTAAAAAAAAATTTTTTTTTTTTAATTTTTGACAGGCAGAGTGGACAGTGAGAGAGAGACAGAGACAGAGAGAAAGGTCTTCCTTTTGCTGTTGGTTCACCCTCCAATGGCTGCCACAGCCAGCATGGTGCAGCCATCACACCACGCTGATCCGATGGCAGGAGCCAGGTGCTTCTCCTGGTCTCCCATGGGGTGCAGGGCCCAAGCACTTGGGCCATCCTCCACTGCACTCCCTGGCCACAGCAGAGAGCTGGCCTGGAAGAGGGGCAACCGGGACAGAATCCGGCGCCCCAACTGGGACTAGAACCCGGTGTGCTGGTGCCGCAAGGCGGAGGATTAGCCTGTTGAGCCACGGTGCCAGCCAATCTCTGATGGGTTTCATCTTTGAACTATTTGTGGCTCAGTGGAGTGTCTGCTCATACAGTGGCTATCCAGAGGTGTGTGCTGGGTGGGTCCAGGGAGCTCTGGTCAGTGTTACAGGTTGGGTGAGAAGCCTGGGTGACACCCAGGTTGGGTGCAGTAGACCTCTGTGTCAGTAGGAGGGAGGGTAAGATCATGCCTGATGGCATAACCACAACCTCACCTCCTCAGTGTCCATGGCTACCCCAGTGTACAGCCCCACCCATGCAGGTGCATGGATCACACAGGGATCTGCGTGGTCCTCAGTGTTTGGAGACTGTCGTAGTCGCAGTTGCAGTCTGCTCTCAGCTTGCATGGAAGCCGCTGCAGTGAGCCACCCCAGGCAATCAGGGAGCCCCGAGCCTCTGATGCCAGACACAGTGATTGCCTAGAGACCTTCATGCCCTGTTGTGCAACCACCGAGTTCCCACAGTCATGGCACTCAGAGTGCAGATGTCAGCTCTCAGCCCGCAGGCCTGCGCTGTCCACAGAGAGAGCAGAGACATTCCCAGAACCAGGTGCCTGTGGGTGCTCTGCCTTGGCAGTTTGAGCCCTGGGCCTTGTGACAGGTTGAGGGCATGAGGGCACCTCACAGTCCTAAGTGGGTGCCCAGCCCCCGGGTCAGCCCTCCCAGCCAGACTCAAAGTCAGTGGGGAATGCAGACGTCTCCCTGCAGTAAAATCCGCTGGTCGGGTACACCTGAGAGCTGCTGCAGCCTCTGCTGGTGTCACTGGGTGCCCCGTGGAGAGGCTGGGCAGAAGGACGGGTGCTGTCCTTCACTGGAGTAGGTGGGACCCTGCCCCTCGCTGGGCCTCCACCAGACTCAAAGTCAGTGTCATCTGCAAGGCTCTCCTCAGGAAATGTCACCGCCGGCACAGGCCGTCTGCTCTCACCTTGCCCTCGGAAGCTGGTGTCTCCTCCAGCCCCCGGCCGGGGCAGGCCCGTGGTCCCCCTCCCTGCTGTGCGTCTGCACGTTCCCTGTTGTTTCTGTAGAATGTCCACTGCAAGCGTCTCTCCAGCTCTCCCGGGAATGCACTTCCCTGCTTTCCTTCTGCTGTCTTCCCGGGGCAGAACCGGCCTGTCTGTCCCCCCTCAGCCGTCCTGGAGTCCCTCAGTCCAGCTTTCTTCACAGTCCAGTGACTTTGGGTGAGTTGTGGTGTTTTTTGTGCAGTGCATCTGTTTGTCAAATCGAAGTGTGTAGAGTTGTTTGTAATACTCATTTACTGGTTTTTGCCTTGTGAAAAGCCTGTGGTGATACCCTATTTCATTCTTGATATTGCTAATTTGTGTTGTCTCTCCTTTTTTTATCATCAGTCTTCATAGAGTTTTTCTAATTTTATTGGTTTCTACTGAAGAACCCCTTCTATGTTTTATTTAATTTCTGTTTCAATTATGTTTATTTCTTCTTTTAGTTATTATTATTTCCTTCCTCCCATTTACTTTAGTCTTATTTGACCCTTCTTTTCTGGATTCTGGAGACTTTTTCTCTTTTCTAATGCATCATTTAGTGTTACAGATTTACCTCTGATCATTGCTTTACCCAAAGCCCACACATTTTGATATGATATATTTTGATTTTCCTTTATTTTAGTGTACTTAAATGTTTTCTGTCAGACTTGTGCTTTGACTTATGGATTATTTAAAAGTGGGTTGATTAGTTTCCAAGTATTTGGAGAGTTTCTCAAATCTTTCTGTTATTGATTTCTGGTGTGACTGCACTGGGGTTAGAAAACATAATCTTTTAGTAAGATTTCACTTCTTCTAATTTAACTAGGCTTTAATTAATTGATTATTTAAGGTCCAGGGTGTGATCTGTCTTGGACTGTGTTCTTCAGGCACCTGATGTAAGTTTGTACTCTGCTGTTCTTGAGTAGAGCGCTTCATTCGCGTCGGCTGGATTCTGTTGGTTGACAATGTGCATGAGTTTTCTGTACCTGTGATGGCTTTCCGCTGGTTGCTCTGACAGTGGTGTGAGAAGGGGAGACTGCAGTGTCTCAGTATGATTGTGGACTGGCCTGTCCGCTGGTTGCTCTGACAGTGGTGTGAGAAGGGGAGACTGCAGTGTCTCAGTATGATTGTGGACTGGCCTGTCTGCTGGTTGCTCTGACAGTGGTGTGAGAGGGGAGACTGCAGTGTCTCAGTGTGATTGTGGACTGGCCTGTCCGCTGGTTGCTCTGACAATGGTGTGAGAAGGGAGACTGCAGTGTCTCAGTGTGATTGTGGACTGGCCTGTCCTCTGGTTGCTCTGACAGTGGTGTGAGAAGGGGAGACTGCAGTGTCTCAGTGTGATTGTGGACTGGCCTGTCCGCTGGTTACTCTGACAGTGGTGTGAGAAGGGAGACTGCAGTGTCTCAGTGTGATTGTGGACTGGCCTGTTCTCCTCGCTCTGACAGTGGTGTGAGAAGGGAGGCTGCAGTGTCTCAGTGTGATTGTGGACTGGCCTGTCCGCTGGTTGCTCTGACAGTGGTGTGAGAAGGGAGACTGCAGTGTCTCAGTGTGATTGTGGACTGGCCTGTCTGCTGGTTGCTCAGACAGTGGTGTGAGAAGGGAGACTGCAGTGTCTCAGTGTGATTGTGGACTGGCCTGTCTGCTGATTGCTCTGACAGTGGTGTGAGAAGGGAGACTGCAGTGTCTCAGTGTGATTGTGAACTGGCCTGTCCGCTGGTTGCTCTGACAGTGGTGTGAGAAGGGAGACTGCAGTGTCTCAGTGTGATTGTGGACTGGCCTGTCCGCTGATTGCTCTGACAGTGGTGTGAGAAGGGAGACTGCAGTGTCTCAGTGTGATTGTGGACTGGCCTGTCCGCTGGTTGCTCTGACAGTGGTGTGAGAAGGGAGACTGCAGTGTCTCAGTGTGATTGTGGACTGGCCTGTCCGCTGGTTGCTCTGACAGTGGTGTGAGAAGGGAGACTGCAGTGTCTCAGTATTATGTGGACTGGCCTGTTCTCCTCGCTCTGTCAGTGGTGTGAGAGGGGAGACTGCAGTGTCTCAGTATGATTGTGGACTGGCCTGTCCGCTGGTTGCTCTGGCAGTGGTGTGAGAAGGGAGACTGCAGTGTCTCAGTGTGATTGTACTGGCCTGTCCGCTGGTTGCTCTGACAGTGGTGTGAGAGGGGAGACTGCAGTGTCTCAGTGTGATTGTGGACTGGCCTGTCCGCTGGTTGCTCTGACAGTGGTGTGAGAAGGGAGACTGCAGGGTCTCAGTGTGATTGTGGACTGGCCTGTCCGCTGGTTGCTCTGACAGTGGTGTGAGAGGGGAGACTGCAGTGTCTCAGTATGATTGTGGACTGGCCTGTTCTCCTCGCTCTGTCAGTGGTGTGAGAGGGGAGACTGCAGTGTCTCAGTGTGATTGTGGACTGGCCTGTCCGCTGGTTGCTCTGACAGTGGTGTGAGAGGGGAGACTGCAGTGTCTCAGTGTGATTGTGGACTGGCCTGTCCGCTGGTTGCTTTGACAGTGGTGTGAGAAGGGAGACTGCAGTGTCTCAGTGTGATTGTGGACTGGCCTGTCCGCTGGTTACTCTGACAGTGGTGTGAGAAGGGAGACTGCAGTGTCTCAGTGTGATTGTGGACTGACCTGTCCGCTGGTTGCTCTGACAGTGGTGTGAGAGGGGAGACTGCAGTGTCTCAGTGTGATTGTGGACTGGCCTTTCCGCTGGTTGCTCTGACAGTGGTGTGAGAGGGGAGACTGCAGTGTCTCAGTGTGATTGTGGACTGGCCTGTCTGCTGGTTGCTCTGACAGTGGTGTGAGAGGGGAGACTGCAGTGTCTCAGTGTGATTGTGAACTGGCCTGTCCGCTGGTTACTGTGACAGTGGTGTGAGAAGGGAGACTGCAGTGTCTCAGTATGATTGTGGACTGGCCTGTCCGCTGGTTGCTCTGACAGTGGTGTGAGAAGGGAGACTGCAGTGTCTCAGTATGATTGTGGACTGGCCTGTCCGCTGGTCGCTCTGACAGTGGTGTGAGAAGGGAGACTGCAGTGTCTCAGTGTGATTGTGGACTGGCCTGTCCGCTGGTTGCTCTGATAGTGGTGTGAGAGGGGAGACTGCAGTGTCTCAGTGTGATTGTGGACTGGCCTGTTCTCCTCGTTCTGACAGTGGTGTGAGAAGGGGGACTGCAGTGTCTCAGTATGATTGTGGACTGGCCTGTCCGCTGGTTGCTCTGACAGTGGTGTGAGAAGGGAGACTGCAGTGTCTCAGTGTGATTGTGGACTGGCCTGTTCTCCTCGCTCTGACAGTGGTGTGAGAAGGGGGACTGCAGTGTCTCAGTGTGATTGTGGACTGGCCTGTCCGCTGGTTGCTCTGACAGTGGTGTGAGAGGGGAGACTGCAGTGTCTCAGTGTGATTGTGGACTGGCCTGTCCACTGGTTACTCTGACAGTGGTGTGAGAAGGGAGACTGCAGTGTCTCAGTGTGATTGTGAACTGGCCTGCCCGCTGGTTGCTCTGACAGTGGTGTGAGAAGGGAGACTGCAGTGTCTCACTGTGATTGTGGACTGGCCTGTCCGCTGGTTGCTCTGACAGTGGTGTGAGAAGGGAGACTGCAGTGTCTCAGTATGATTGTGGACTGGCCTGTCCGCTGGTTACTCTGACAGTGGTGTGAGAAGGGAGACTGCAGTGTCTCAGTGTGATTGTGAACTGGCCTGTCCGCTGGTTGCTCTGACAGTGGTGTGAGAAGGGAGACTGCAGTGTCTCAGTGTGATTGTGGACTGGCCTGTTCTCCTCGCTCTGACAGTGGTGTGAGAAGGGGGACTGCAGTGTCTCAGTGTGATTGTGGACTGGCCTGTCCGCTGGTTGCTCTGACAGTGGTGTGAGAAGGGGAGACTGCAGTGTCTCAGTGTGATTGTGGACTGGCCTGTCCGCTGGTTACTCTGACAGTGGTGTGAGAAGGGAGACTGCAGTGTCTCAGTGTGATTGTGAACTGGCCTGTCCGCTGGTTGCTCTGACAGTGGTGTGAGAAGGGAGACTGCAGTGTCTCAGTGTGATTGTGGACTGGCCTTTCCGCTGGTTGCTCTGACAGTGGTGTGAGAGGGGAGACTGCAGTGTCTCAGTGTGATTGTGGACTGGCCTGTCTGCTGGTTGCTCTGACAGTGGTGTGAGAGGGGAGACTGCAGTGTCTCAGTGTGATTGTGAACTGGCCTGTCCGCTGGTTACTCTGACAGTGGTGTGAGAGGGGAGACTGCAGTGTCTCAGTATGATTGTGGACTGGCCTGTCCGCTGGTTGCTCTGACAGTGGTGTGAGAAGGGAGACTGCAGTGTCTCAGTGTGATTGTGGACTGGCCTGTCCGCTGGTCGCTCTGACAGTGGTGTGAGAAGGGAGACTGCAGTGTCTCAGTGTGATTGTGGACTGGCCTGTCCGCTGGTTGCTCTGATAGTGGTGTGAGAGGGGAGACTGCAGTGTCTCAGTGTGATTGTGGACTGGCCTGTTCTCTTCGTTCTGACAGTGGTGTGAGAAGGGGGACTGCAGTGTCTCAGTATGATTGTGGACTGGCCTGTCCGCTGGTTGCTCTGACAGTGGTGTGAGAAGGGAGACTGCAGTGTCTCAGTGTGATTGTGGACTGGCCTGTCCGCTGGTTGCTCTGACAGTGGTGTGAGAAGGGAGACTGCAGTGTCTCAGTATGATTGTGGACTGGCCTGTCCGCTGGTTGCTCTGACAGTGGTGTGAGAGGGGAGACTGCAGTGTCTCAGTGTGATTGTGGACTGGCCTGTCCGCTGGTTGCTCTGACAGTGGTGTGAGAGGGGAGACTGCAGTGTCTCAGTGTGATTGTGGACTGGCCTGTCCGCTGGTTGCTCTGACAGTGGTGTGAGAAGGGAGACTGCAGTGTCTCAGTGTGATTGTGGACTGGCCTGTCCGCTGGTTGCTCTGACAGTGGTGTGAGAAGGGAGACTGCAGTGTCTCAGTGTGATTGTGGACTGGCCTGTCCGCTGGTTGCTCTGACAGTGGTGTGAGAAGGGGAGACTGCAGTGTCTCAGTATGATTGTGGACTGGCCTGTCCGCTGGTTACTCTGACAGTAGTGTGAGAAGGGGGACAGCAGTGTCTCAGTGTGATTGTGGACTGGCCTGTTCTCCTCGCTCTGACAGTGGTGTGAGAAGGGGGACTGCAGTGTCTTAGTGTGATTGTGGACTGGCCTGTCCGCTGGTTGCTCTGACAGTGGTGTGAGAGGGGAGACTGCAGTGTCTCAGTGTGATTGTGGACTGGCCTCTCCGCTATTTACTCTGACAGTGGTGTGAGAAGGGAGACTGCAGTGTCTCAGTGTGATTGTGAACTGGCCTGCCCGCTGGTTGCTCTGACAGTGGTGTGAGAAGGGAGACTGCAGTGTCTCAGTGTGATTGTGGACTGGCCTGTTCTCCTCGTTCTGACAGTGGTGTGAGAAGGGAGACTGCAGTGTCTCAGTGTGATTGTGAACTGGCCTGTCCGCTGGTTGCTCTGACAGTGGTGTGAGAGGGGAGACTGCAGTGTCTCAGTGTGATTGTGGACTGGCCTGTCCGCTGGTTGCTCTGACAGTGGTGTGAGAAGGGAGACTGCAGTGTCTCAGTGTGATTGTGGACTGGCCTGTCCGCTGGTTGCTCTGACAGTGGTGTGAGAAGGGAGACTGCAGTGTCTCAGTATGATTGTGGACTGGCCTGTCCGCTGCTTGCTCTGACAGTGGTGTGAGAAGGGAGACTGCAGTGTCTCAGTGTGATTGTGGACTGGCCTGTCCGGTGGTTGCTCTGACAGTGGTGTGAGAAGGGGAGACTGCAGTGTCTCAGTGTGATTGTGGACTGGCCTGTCCGCTGGTTACTCTGACAGTAGTGTGAGAAGGGGGACTGCAGTGTCTCAGTGTGATTTTGGACTGGCCTGTTCTCCTCGCTCTGACAGTGGTGTGAGAAGGGGGACTGCAGTGTCTCAGTGTGATTGTGGACTGGCCTGTCCGCTGGTTGCTCTGACAGTGGTGTGAGAGGGGAGACTGCAGTGTCTCAGTGTGATTATGGACTGGCCTGTCCGCTGGTTACTCTGACAGTGGTGTGAGAAGGGAGACTGCAGTGTCTCAGTGTGATTGTGGACTGGCCTGTCCGCTGGTTACTCTGACAGTGGTGTGAGAAGGGAGACTGCAGTGTCTCAGTGTGATTGTGGACTAGCCTGTCCGCTGGTTGCTCTGACAGTGGTGTGAGAAGTGAGACTGCAGTGTCTCAGTATGATTGTGGACTGGCCTGTCCGCTGGTCACTCTGACAGTGGTGTGAGAAGGGAGACTGCAGTGTCTCAGTGTGATTGTGAACTGGCCTGTCCGCTGGTTGCTCTGACAGTGGTGTGAGAAGGGAGACTGCAGTGTCTCAGTGTGATTGTGGACTGGCCTGTTCTCCTCGCTCTGACAGTGGTGTGAGAAGGGGGACTGCAGTGTCTCAGTGTGATTGTGGACTGGCCTGTCCGCTGGTTGCTCTGACAGTGGTGTGAGAAGGGGAGACTGCAGTGTCTCAGTGTGATTGTGGACTGGCCTGTCCGCTGGTTACTCTGACAGTGGTGTGAGAAGGGAGACTGCAGTGTCTCAGTGTGATTGTGAACTGGCCTGTCCGCTGGTTGCTCTGACAGTGGTGTGAGAGGGGAGACTGCAGTGTCTCAGTGTGATTGTGGACTGGCCTGTCTGCTGGTTGCTCTGACAGTGGTGTGAGAGGGGAGACTGCAGTGTCTCAGTGTGATTGTGAACTGGCCTGTCCGCTGGTTACTCTGACAGTGGTGTGAGAAGGGAGACTGCAGTGTCTTAGTATGATTGTGGACTGGCCTGTCCGCTGGTTGCTCTGACAGTGGTGTGAGAAGGGAGACTGCAGTGTCTCAGTGTGATTGTGGACTGGCCTGTCCGCTGGTCGCTCTGACAGTGGTGTGAGAAGGGAGACTGCAGTGTCTCAGTGTGATTGTGGACTGGCCTGTCCGCTGGTTGCTCTGATAGTGGTGTGAGAGGGGAGACTGCAGTGTCTCAGTGTGATTGTGGACTGGCCTGTTCTCCTCGTTCTGACAGTGGTGTGAGAAGGGAGACTGCAGTGTCTCAGTATGATTGTGGAATGGCCTGTCCGCTGGTTGCTCTGACAGTGGTGTGAGAAGGGAGACTGCAGTGTCTCAGTATGAGTGTGGACTGGCCTGTCCGCTGGTTGCTCTGACAGTGGTGTGAGAAGGGAGACTGCAGTGTCTCAGTGTGATTGTGGACTGGCCTGTCCGCTGGTTGCTTTGACAGTGGTGTGAGAAGGGAGACTGCAGTGTCTCAGTGTGATTGTGGACTGGCCTGTCCGCTGGAAGCTCTGACAGTAGTGTGAGAAGGGGGACAGCAGTGTCTCAGTGTGATTGTGGACTGGCCTGTTCTCCTCGTTCTGACAGTGGTGTGAGAAGGGGGACTGCAGTGTCTCAGTGTGATTGTGGACTGGCCTGTTCTCCTCGTTCTGACAGTGGTGTGAGAAGGGGGACTGCAGTGTCTCAGTGTGATTGTGGACTGGCCTGTCCGCTGGTTGCTCTGACAGTGGTGTGAGAGGGGAGACTGCAGTGTCTCAGTGTGATTGTGAACTGGCCTGTCCGCTGGTTGCTCTGACAGTGGTGTGAGAAGGGAGACTGCAGTGTCTCAGTGTGATTATTGACTGGCCTGTCCGCTGGTTGCTCTGACAGTGGTGTGAGAAGGGAGACTGCAGTGTCTCAGTATGATTGTGGACTGGCCTGTCCGCTGGTTACTCTGACAGTGGTGTGAGAAGGGAGACTGCAGTGTCTCAGTGTGATTGTGAACTGGCCTGTCCGCTGGTTGCTCTGACAGTGGTGTGAGAAGGGAGACTGCAGTGTCTCAGTGTGATTGTGGACTGGCCTGTTCTCCTCGCTCTGACAGTGGTGTGAGAAGGGGGACTGCAGTGTCTCAGTGTGATTGTGGACTGGCCTGTCCGCTGGTTGCTCTGACAGTGGTGTGAGAAGGGGAGACTGCAGTGTCTCAGTATGATTGTGGACTGGCCTGTCCGCTGGTTACTCTGACAGTGGTGTGAGAAGGGAGACTGCAGTGTCTCAGTGTGATTGTGAACTGGCCTGTCCGCTGGTTACTCTGACAGTGGTGTGAGAAGGGAGACTGCAGTGTCTCAGTGTGATTGTGGACTGGCCTTTCCTCTGGTTGCTCTGACAGTGGTGTGAGAGGGGAGACTGCAGTGTCTCAGTGTGATTGTGGACTGGCCTGTCTGCTGGTTGCTCTGAGAGTGGTGTGAGAGGGGAGACTGCAGTGTCTCAGTGTGATTGTGAACTGGCCTGTCTGCTGGTTACTCTGACAGTGGTGTGAGAAGGGAGACTGCAGTGTCTCAGTATGATTGTGGACTGGCCTGTCCGCTGGTTGCTCTGACAGTGGTGTGAGATGGGAGACTGCAGTGTCTCAGTGTGATTGTGGACTGGCCTGTCCGCTGGTCGCTCTGACAGTGGTGTGAGAAGGTAGACTGCAGTGTCTCAGTGTGATTGTGGACTTGCCTGTCCGCTGGTTGCTCTGATAGTGGTGTGAGAGGGGAGACTGCAGTGTCTCAGTGTGATTGTGGACCTGCCTGTTCTCCTCGTTCTGACAGTGGTGTGAGAAGGGAGACTGCAGTGTCTCAGTATGATTGTGGACTGGCCTGTCCGCTGGTTGCTCTGACAGTGGTGTGAGAAGGGAGACTGCAGTGTCTCAGTGTGATTGTGGACTGGCCTGTCCGCTGGTTGCTCTGACAGTGGTGTGAGAAGGGAGACTGCAGTGTCTCAGTATGATTGTGGACTGGCCTGTCCGCTGGTTGCTCTGACAGTGGTGTGAGAAGGGAGACTGCAGTGTCTCAGTGTGATTGTGGACTGGCCTGTCCGCTGGTTGCTCTGACAGTGGTGTGAGAGGGGAGACTGCAGTGTCTCAGTGTGATTGTGGACTGGCCTGTCCGCTGGTTGCTCTGACAGTGGTGTGAGAAGGGAGACTGCAGTGTCTCAGTATGATTGTGGACTGGCCTGTCCGCTGGTTGCTCTGACAGTGGTGTGAGAAGGGAGACTGCAGTGTCTCAGTGTGATTGTGGACTGGCCTGTCCGCTGGTTGCTCTGACAGTGGTGTGAGAAGGGAGACTGCAGTGTCTCAGTGTGATTGTGGACTGGCCTGTCCGCTGGTTGCTCTGACAGTGGTGTGAGAAGGGAGACTGCAGTGTCTCAGTGTGATTGTGGACTGGCCTGTCTGCTGGTTGCTCTGACAGTGGTGTGAGAGGGGTGACTGCAGTGTCTCAGTGTGATTGTGGACTGGCCTGTTCTCCTCGCTCTGACAGTGGTGTGAGAAGGGGGACTGCAGTGTCTCAGTGTGATTGTGGACTGGCCTGTCCGCTGGTTGCTCTGACAGTGGTGTGAGAGGGGAGACTGCAGTGTCTCAGTGTGATTGTGGACTGGCCTGTCCGCTGGTTGCTCTGACAGTGGTGTGAGAGGGGAGACTGCAGTGTCTCAGTGTGATTGTGGACTGGCCTGTCCGCTGGTTGCTCTGATAGTGGTGTGAGAGGGGAGACTGCAGTGTCTCAGTGTGATTGTGGACTGGCCTGTCTGCTGGTTGCTCTGACAGTGGTGTGAGAGGGGAGACTGCAGTGTCTCAGTGTGATTGTGGACTGGCCTGTCCGCTGGTTGCTCTGACAGTGGTGTGAGAAGGGAGACTGCAGTGTCTCAGTGTGATTGTGGACTGGCCTGTCCGCTGGTTGCTCTGACAGTGGTGTGAGAGGGGAGACTGCAGTGTCTCAGTGTGATTGTGAACTCTCCTGTCCGCTGGTTACTCTGACCGTGGTGTGAGAAGGGAGACTGCAGTGTCTCAGTGTGATTGTGGACTGGCCTGTCCGCTGGTTGCTCTGACAGTGGTGTGAGAAGGGAGACTGCAGTGTCTCAGTATGATTGTGGACTGGCCTGTCCGCTGGTTGCTCTGACAGTGGTGTGAGAAGGGAGACTGCAGTGTCTCAGTGTGATTGTGGACTGGCCTGTTCTCCTCGTTCTGACAGTGGTGTGAGAAGGGAGACTGCAGTGTCTCAGTGTGATTGTGGACTTGCCTGTCCGCTGGTTGCTCTGACAGTGGTGTGAGAAGGGAGACTGCAGTGTCTCAGTATGATTGTGGACTGGCCTGTCTGCTGGTTGCTCTGACAGTGGTGTGAGAAGGGAGACTGCAGTGTCTCAGTGTGATTGTGGACTGGCCTGTCTGCTGGTTGCTCTGACAGTGGTGTGAGAGGGGAGACTGCAGTGTCTCAGTGTGATTGTGGACTGGCCTGTTCTCCTCGCTCTGACAGTGGTGTGAGAAGGGGGACTGCAGTGTCTCAGTGTGATTGTGGACTGGCCTGTCCGCTGGTTGCTCTACAGTGGTGTGAGAAGGGAGACTGCAGTGTCTCAGTGTGATTGTGGACTGGCCTGTCCGCTGGTTGCTCTGACAGTGGTGTGAGAGGGGAGACTGCAGTGTCTCAGTGTGATTGTGGACTGGCCTGTCCGCTGGTTGCTCTGATAGTGGTGTGAGAGGGGAGACTGCAGTGTCTCAGTGTGATTGTGGACTGGCCTGTCTGCTGGTTGCTCTGACAGTGGTGTGAGAGGGGAGACTGCAGTGTCTCAGTGTGATTGTGGACTGGCCTGTCCGCTGATTGCTCTGATAGTGGTGTGAGAGGGGAGACTGCAGTGTCTCAGTGTGATTGTGGACTGGTCTGTTCTCCTCGCGTCAGGCTTTGCTTCACACAGCTTGCAGCTCTTTTGTCTGGTGTTTTATATCTGAAACTGCTTTGCTTGGTTCCCCACCAAGAATTTGTTTTAAAGATTTATTTTATTTATTTGAAAGACAGAGTTACAGGGAGGTCAAGACAGAGAGAGAGGTCTTCCATCCACTGAATGGCCACAATGGCTGGAGCTGCGCCGATCTGATGCCAGAAGCGAGGAGCTTCTTCCGGGTCTCCCACGTGGGTGTAGGGGCCCAAGGACTTGGGCCACCTTCTACTGCTCTCCCGGGCTACAGAGAGAGTTGGGATGCTGGCGCTTCAGGCAGGGCTTTAACCCACTGCACCACAGCACCGGCCCCAACCAAGAAATTTTTAAAAATATTTATTTATTATTTATTTGAAAGTCAGAGTTACATACACACACAGAGAGATAGATAGAGAGAGAAAGACAAAGAGAGAGAGAGAGAAAGAGAGAGGTCTTCCATCTGCTGGTTCACTCCCAACTGGCCACAACAGCCAGAGCTGTGTTGATCTGAATCCAGGAGCTGCTTCTGAGTCTCCCACATGGGTGAGAGGGTCCAAGGACTTGAGTCATTTTTCACTGCTTTCCCAGGCCATAGCAGAGAGCTGGATTGGAAGTGGAACAGCTGGGGCTCAAATCAGCGCCTATATTGAATGCCGACACTGCAGGTGGCGGCTTTACCTGCTATGCTACAGTGCCGGACCCCTGGGGATAGAATTTTTATCACCATGTAATGTCCCGGGGATCCGGTGATGTTTCATGCTTTGATGTTGTCTTTATCTGATATTAGTAGTCACTCCACTTCTCTTTGGTTAACACTTACAACATACATCTCTTTCTATCATTCACATACAAACTGCCTGTATTGTTAGATGAAGGGGGCTTCTGCAAGTCCATGGAAAGAATGCAATTAAAATGTAATCTGTGTCTTGCATGAGCATTTCAAAAATATTTATTTATTTATTTGAAAGGCAGTTACAGAGAGGCAGAAGCAGAGAGAGAGAGAGAGAGAGAGAGAGAGAGAGGTCTTCCATCTGCTGGTTCACTCCCCAAATGGCTGCAACTGCCAGAGCTGGGCCTATGCAAATTCAGGAGCCAGGAGCCTCCTCTGGGTCTCCCACGCAGGTGCAGGGAGGGGCACAAGCACTTGGGCCGTCTCCTGCTGCTCTCCCAGGCCACAGCAGAGAGCTGATCAGAAGTGGAGCAGCCGGGACTAGAACTGGCACCTATATGGGATGCTGGCGCTGCAGGCGGTAGCTTTACCCAAATCTGCCACAGCGCTGGCCCCTCATGAGCACTTTGAAGCCCCCTTGTGTTTGAAGTAAGTTTTTTTTAAACTTTTATTTAGTAAATATAAATTTCCAAAGTACACTTTATGGATTACAATGACTTTTTCCCCCCATAACTTCCCTCCCACCCGCAACCCTGCCATCTCCCACTCCCTCTCCCATTCCATTCACATCAAGATTCATTTTCAATTATCTTTATATACAGAAGATCAATTTAGTATATATTAAGTAAAGATTTCAGCAGTTTGTACCCACACAGAACATAAAGTGTAAAATACTGTTTCAGTACTAGTTATAGCATTACTTCACATTGGACAACACATTAAGGACAGAGATCCTACATGAGGAGTAAGTACACAGTGACTCCTGTTGTTGACGTAACAATTTGACACTCTTGTTTATGGTGTCAGAAATCTCCCTAGGCTCTAGTCATGAGTTTGCAAAGCTATGGGAGCTTTCTGCCTTGCCTTTTCATTTTTCTATTTTCTTTTCCTTGCCTTCTTAGAATTCGGTTTTGATCTGTCTACAGTGATTTTGAGTGTATTTCTTTGTGAGGTTTTAAAAATGCTTGCTTTAGGGATCACGCTATATGTACCACACCCCTCTTGTGCATTGTTTCATTTTCTGCACCTTCAGTTATCAGTGGGCAGTCATGATGTGATGGTATGACATGGAAAATTCCAGAAAGAAACAGTTTGTAGGTTTTACATTGTGCACTGTTGAGTTGCATGATTCGGTTTACACCATCCTGCTGTACCCTGCCTGAGACATGAATCCCCTTTGTCCAGCGTATGTACACCGTAGACTCCACCCGCCCATGGTCACTCAATAACCATCTCATCCATCAGATGGATTGTCACAGAACTGTAGTGCTTATGTTCTAGTAATTCTCATTTCACTTAATAATGGCCCTAAAGTGCAAGGTTAGTGATGATGGCAATTTGGATATGCCAAAAAGAAGCTGTAAAGCGCCACTTTGGTGTGAAAAGGCAAAGGTTCTCATTAATAAAAGAAAAAAGTCACATGCTGAGGTTGTCACATGCTATGATCTACGGGAAGAAGCTAGCTTCCGTCTGGGAGATTGTGAAGAAGAGACCTGTGCTGGTTTGCTGTTGCACCCCAAACAGCAAAATCACAGCTACAGTGTGTGGTAAGTGCTTAATTAAGAGGGAAGAGGCATTGTTTGTGGGTGAATGACATGAGCAGAAAATGTTCCAAGTGCTGGCAATCTGCTGCTCCAGAAATCGTTAAGCCTTATACAAAGACCTCAGCAAGGGGTCCCCTAAAATGAGTAACATTAAGCTGTTTGCTGCAAGTAAGGATTAGTTACACGGATTCAGAAAGAGGCTGGAGAGGGGAGAAACAAAATTCCTGAGAGGCTGCATCGACTGACAAAGAAGCTGCTGCTGCGTTTCTAGTAACTTAAAGCATGCCTGGGGGTGGGGTCCGATGTGGTGCAGAGGGTAAAGCTGCCGTCTGCAGTGCCGGCATCCCATATGGGTGCAGGTTCGAGTCCCAGCTGCTCCACTTCCGATCCAGCTCCCTGCTAATGCGCCTGATAAGGCAGAACATGTCCAAGTCCTTGGGCCCCTGCACCTGTGTGGGAGACCCCGATGAAGCTCCTGGCTCCCGGCTTTGGCCTGGCCCAGCCCTGGCGTTTGTGGCCATTTGGAGAGTGAACCAGCAGATGGATGATCTCTCTGTCTCTCCCTCTCTCTGTATAATTCTGACTTTCAACTAAGTAAGTAAATAACAATCACAAAAAGAAATTGATGAAGGAGAAAGGATACCAGTCAAATCAGGTCTTCAGCTGTGATGAAACCAGTGGGCTCTTCTGTAAGAACCTAGATTCACTAAAGTACAAAAGTGAGGAGAGATGAACTCCGGCCCTGCTGGCAGCGCTGCAGGACACACGATGAAGCCAGGGGTTGTGAGCAGAGTGGAGACCCTGCATGCTCTCAGAAACGAAACCCAAATGATCTGCTTGTGTTCTGCCCACACACCCAGAAAGCACGAGTGACTGTTTACGGCACGGTTTCATTAGCGCTTCACCCCAGAAGTGAAGAAGCACCTGGAAGAGGAAGGGTTGGAATTTAAAGTCCTATCAACAATAAACAATGCACCTGGCCGTCTTGAATTGGCTTGCTAAGAAAACGCAAAAGTTGGGGCCGGTGCCATGGCATAGCAGATGGAGCCGCCACTTGCAGTGCTGGCATCCCATATGGGCACCATATTGAGTCCAGGCTGCTCCACTTCCAATCCAGCTCTCTGCTATGGCCTGGGAGAGCAGTGGAGGATGGCCCGGGTTCTTGGGCCCCTGCACCTTTGTGGGAGACTAGGAAGGAGCTCCTGGCTCCTGGCTTCGGATCAGTGCAGCTCTGGCCATTGCAGTCAACTGGGGAGTTGAACCAGTGGATAGAAGACCTCTCTCTCTCTCTCTCTGCCCCTCCTCTCTCTGTGTAACTCTTTCAAATCAATCAATCAATCTTTAAAAAATACAAAAGTTGAGGCTGTATTTTTACCTTCAAATACAATCTCGTTGTTTCAGGCTTTTGACCAAGGTATTATCTGGTTTGTCAAGGCCACATCTACCCACCTGGTATTGGATCACATTTGATCAGCAATTGAGGCAGAGCCTCATCTGATCGCAATGCTTTATTAGTGCAAGGTGGAGGTGGAAGTCCATTGTCCTCTGCTGACAGCTGATACCTGTGAGTGCTAATCACACGTGGAGGCTGCCATCCCGGCTCATCATGTGACCTCCACTGACTTAAGTCGGCAAGGCCGTGTTGCTGCTGGGTGGAGGTGAGAGCCACGCTCTCTCTAGGCCTGCACTGATCCCACGGGGAGTGGAGAGGAAGAGGCTTCCTGTTGTCGCTGCATGGAGATTGGACGTCCAGGCTCCCAGTGTGGTCCCCACTGTGCTGTCAGCGGCTTGTGCGGACTATCTGCTGTCGGCCAGGTAGGATGGGGGTTCAGGCCCCCTAGTTGGTCTCTGATATCGCCCCTGCTGGTGTGTTGGGCACCGGTTACAGTCTCTCAAGGGTGGAGGTCCAGGCTCCCACTGGGCCTTTGCTGCTGTGGGTGACAGTGTGGGTCACAGCTTTGTTTTGGAGTGGAAATAGTGGTTCATATGCAAAAAATTTCCCAGTCTACTCTTTCCTGGTCCTTTGGCTTGAGAGAGAAAACTTGCGTTGAGGTCTCTCTGGTTTGTATCTGTTGTTCCTGAGTTGCTGGTTTATTCTGCTGTAAGTGTGGAGTATGACAAGGAAATCTGGGGCAAACACTTTGATTCCTTGTTTTTTTTTTTTAATATTTATTTATTTGAATGTCAGAGTTATTCAGAGAAAGGGGGAGAGAGGTCTTCCATCTGCTGGTTTACTCCTCAGTTGGTTGCAGCGTCTGGAGCTCTGCTGATCCAAAGCCAGAAGCTTTCTCTGGGTCTCCCACGTGTGTGCAGGGGCCCAAACACTTGGGCCACCATGCATTGCTTTCCCAGGCCATAGCAGAGAGCTGGGCACTGGTTCTTGTCCTGGCTGCTGCTCCTCCAATCCAGCTCAAGCTATGGCCTGGGAAAGCAGTAGAAGATGGCTCTAGTGTTGGGGCCCTTGTACCTGCATGGAAGACCCGGAGGAGGCTCCTGGCTCCTAGCTTCGGATTGGCCCAGTTCCGGTCATTTGGGGGAGTGAACCAGCAGATGGAAGACCTCTGTAACTCTGTCAAATAAATAAAACCTTTTAAAGAAATTGGTGTTGTGCTTCACTCAGATAAACAAATGTACGGGCAATATGATGTGCTTAATGGTGAAAAGCGTTCTTCAGCTGCTACCTTCATCTGTTGCAAATGTTGTGATTTGCAAATACTTCGGGAAGCTCAATTGAAAATATAAAGTAGGAAGATCAGACACCTGGCGCTTACCAAGAGATAACTCACTATGTAAGAAGTATTGCAGTTCCGCTGAAGGCCAGGGCTTGACAAGTTAATTTGTCTTTTCTCTTAACTCATGAGTGCTCCCGTTGCTCAGAACCTACCTGTGGCTCCAAGTCTGCAGGACAAAACCCACAGACACAGCCGGCTTCTGTTTCAAGAATATGGGGGCAAGAGATGCCATGGTTTTTCTGGGGCTTGAAGGGTGCTGGGAACAAGAACACATATGAGATTGTGGGCTGGTCTGCGGCAGCGCTGGATACCACGCCTCAAGTGGCAGGTGTTCACATGATTGTCATAAGCATGTGTGTGCGTATGTGGTGTGTGGCCTGGAAGGCCTTCGAACACAGGACCGGGACAGAGGTCCTCCGGCCCAGAGCCAAAAGGTAGGGCTGCCTTCCGCTGAGTAATTTTGGCTGAGACTTTTAAGCTACTTGCTGTATTTCAGGGCCTTCTTGCCCATCTTTTTTTTTCTATAATCTAGTATAAGACTATTAACAATGTAAATGAGGCAAAGCTAAACATTTCCACATTTAATTGAGAATTAATATGAGGTAAACACAGATCGGGAGATGGTAGAGTTCTTCCTGCATAATTTATGATATCATTTTGATGGCGCTGCACCACTGTCTGTGTGGAGACTGTGGGCAGAGAGGGATTGTTCTCCCTCTGAATTATTGGGCAAAAGGCTGAATTTTTTTTATGGTCAATTTCATTTTTCTAACTAGAGTCAAATGCTTGATATGATAATTAAAAATCCATCAAGTCATCCAGAACATTAGCAGTTGTGTGTTTGGGTAGATGACAGGATAATTGCTAGCCCTTATCTTCAGTTTTCAGACTTAAATCTCTTTCCCATTTAGTTTTAATTGGCTCTGGGCTTCCATCCATCCTTAACTTTGGGTTCATTTGTCGCAGTTGTTTTATATGAGCTAAGCCATTCTCCAATGGATACAATAAATCCATGCATCTGATTCATCTTCGTTTTTATGGTTAATATTTTTAAATTAGAAAGCCAGACTCTTCAGAATGGGAAATACAGGAATGGGAGTCTGTTTCAGAATTACTCCATGTCTGAAAAGGTATTCACTCACAGGCGGTATCTTACTGAATCACAAATAAAATACTGCCTTAAAAAAACACTTTGTATTTTTATTTTTCCTGCCCTTAACTCCTTTCAGTTTTTCACAACTCCCCTGATGGGTATTTTTGAAAATGGAAGTTTTTTCATAATGGTGTCTTTCTCAAATTGCCAATTAAATAGTGACCTGGCTCATGGCTACCTTGTCACCTTAGGCTGTAATGCTGTTGCTGCCCTGGTCCCTGGCTGCCTGATGGTGTTAAAAACTCTGCAGTGAGGAGGGTGTTGCTGATGCATTGTATTCGCGTTACAAACCCTCCCTGAAGAGGTTTTAGGAGACTGGCGGCCATTTTGCCGCTGAGCCCAGCTTCTGTCGGAGTTCGGGACCTGAGCAGAGCCCCGGTGGTCCGGAGCACTCGTGTTATTGGCACTCGCAGCTCTGCTGTCTGGGATTACTTACCCGGTGCAGTGTGCCGATGCTGCCTGCCGGGGGCGGTGTCCTGCGGTGAGGAGGTTGAGGTAGAGAGCTTGTTGTGTCAGCCATGTTCCTAATGGTAGGCGCCTAGCTGGAAAGAGGGCAGACCGTGCTACCGATGAGGGTCAGCTTGTAAGATAAATGGAAGCGCCCTCTGCTCTCTAACGAATGAGAATCAGCATCAGGATTATGAAAAGGCTCCTCACTGTAAAGCTGGCACCACTGGAGTCCAAGGATTTGGGTTCAGTGACACACCTAGGGGAGCTGCAGGTGTGCATAACGGGGAGCAGGAAGTGGGAAGGTTGCCTGGGGCAGGGGGGAGAGCAGAGTCCTGGTGTTTCACCCTAAGGCGCGGCCAGGCAGAAATCTCTAGAGGATGTTGGAGAAGTGGGACAGCTGGTATCGGATGTCAGGTTGTTTGCTGAGAAGGTGTAACCCGTCCTTCATGACCTACAAACTATCAGTACAAATTCTGTTAACGTGCAGTGCTTGCAAAACTGTTTTTGGCAAGAGGGTAGGGTTGGGTGAAGAAGGTGTGGAATTATGGAGAGCACAGAATGAGTTCAGCGAGGCTGGGGATTTGGAGCCAGAGGTCAGAGCAGAATATAGGTCCTCTTGCAAGTTGCAGAAACCTCAAAGCAGATATTCGATTTTTCCTCTAGGATGTATAACGTGGATTTGAGCCCAAAATAGTGTGTGTGTTAAGGCACACAATGACTCCTGCTGACTGGAGTTCCGTTTGTCTACAGGAGTTAGCGTTCAGTGCTCTGGGACTCGTTTCTGCTGCCTGTTTTCCTTTGGCTGTGGGCATACAGGCGCTGCGTCCAGGCCGGGTGTGGGCACACAGGCGCTGCGTCCAGGCCGGGTGGCAGGTGCTGGCCTTCCTTGCCCCTCAGAAGGCAGCAAGTCCCCAAGGCAGGCGGTTCTGAGGGCGGAGGCAAGAAGGCGCGGGGAAGGTTGAGGCGAACCCGATTCTGAGAGGCAAATACAGATCTTGGTGGTGCCAGACAACCTAAAGCATCTGCCAAGCTTCCTCGTGAGGGTCCGAGTTTGTGCACCTCTCGTTCCCAGCTGTGACAGCCCCGAGCAGAGAGAGAACTGTAAGACTATCCTGATCGGAACTGAGCCCCTTGTCTCCCACAGAATCGTGAGGCCCTGGCAGCTCGGGTGCTGGTAGCAGGGCCCTGGGAGGGAGCATGGGGTCGGAGTGGGAAGGTGCCCAGGACTGTGGTCAGCCCTTTCTTCCAGTGGCAGGCTGGCAGGGTGAGACGGGGGCACATCTGGTGTGCTGACTCGGGCCTTCTCCATGGAAGACAGAATCGCACACTCCCTCCCTTGCCGGCTGGTGTGCCTTAGGCATTGCTGGATTCTGCACAGGAATGCCTTCCTGAGGAAGTCCTTGGTGATCAGTGAATGGACTTGGAGTGGGAGGGAGGGAGAGGCTGCTGCAGGTGTAGAAAGTCGGGTCAGATGGGCCAGGCCTGAAGATGAGTGGCCCGGCTGACTGACTTGATTTGGGAACACTGACCTGCACGGTCGGCCCGTTTCTTAAAATCTGATAGGAAAATTGTATTAAGAGACCTGTGGTATCCCATTCATGGGGCTGAGGGGTCAGACTAAATCTTATGTGAGGGATCTTCAAAAAATCGGAAAATGCATATTATGAAAACTATGCATGGACTTCATTTGCACCGAAATAAGCTTATTTTTAACTTTTCCCGTGAATGTCTTGAAGTCCCCTCCTATTTTATCAGGGAGTCTTATAGGAATGCAAAGGGCACATGGTGGGGGGGCAGGACAGAGGCCTGGGTTGATGATTGAGCATGCACACATGGACGCGTCAGTGAGTGCCTCCACCTGCACAGACTCACTGGGCGCAGCTGAGCTGCTAGGGGCTGGGGTGGCGAGACGCAAACAGTCTCTATGATAACGGCGGTTAGGGCAATTTCTGCTCCCGTTAGTGTGCTGTCAGCTCCAGAGTGGCCTACAGGGCCGCACGTGACTTGACCTCTATCGCTTCACTGCGTTTCCTTCTACATTGTCTTGTATCCCCCGATAGCCTGAGACACACATTCCCACCGCAGCCTTAGAACTGGCTGTTCCTCTGCCAGGAACGTTCTTCTTCGTTACTTCTCTGAATTTCTACTCGAACATCAACTTATTCTGACTTCCTTCTTAAAAGTGCAACTAGGGGTGGGTGTTTGGCCGAATGGTTAAGACTCCAGTTAACGTGCCTGCGTCCTACATCGGAGCATCTGGGTTTTATTCCTGGCTCTGGCTCTTGGATCCAGTTTCCTGCTAATACAGCCTCTGGGAGGCAGTGGTGATGGCTAAAACACATGCCACCCTCATGTGAGACTGGGATTAAGTTTACTGTTCCTGGGCTGGCTCCGTCCCAGGCACTGTGGGCATTTAGGAGTCCACCTTGACTGGAGCTCTCTGCTTCTCAAATAAGGTACAGCTGGTCCTCTGTCTCATACAGCTGCTCTCCATTGTCTTGTTCTATTTCTTTTTAAAGCATGTATCCCCTCCTACCATATCATAACGTAAGTGCTTACTGTGTTCTCTTGTCTGTGGGCATGCACTATAATGTAAGCTTCATGAGAACAGACTAGCCGATGCACCCCGAGCACTGCTGGACAGTGGAGTCTGCAGTGGGGTTTTGGAAAACCCGCCTTCCCTCCCATTTCTAGGCCGGGCCTTCTCAGGAGTTTGCTGGGACTGGGTTCTTGCCTGTTGCCCTTGGCATTGTATCAGGGAACGTTCTCTAGGCACAGGTGGCCACAGGATCGCCTTCCTTCCTATGGGGCTGTAGGAAGAACAGTGTTACCAAGTTCTCTTTGCTGCCGCCAAGTCGGGTGCAGGTAGAGACCTGGGTGTGTTAAAGATTGGGCTTGACCTGTAGCCCACCGCATGGCCGAGGAAGGCATTGGTGCTGGAGGGTGATGGACTGTAATACTGCTGCCCCCATCATGATGGCCTAGCACGTGGACTTCGTGAAGCTGCCAGTCTTAGGCGAGCACCAAGCCCATCTTTGTGTGCTTGCATCTAACTGTGATGAGCCTATGCGTGTCAAGCTGGTGGAGGCCCTCCGTGCTGAGCACCGGCTCAACCTCATTAAGGTTGATGACAAAAGAAACTTGGAGTGGGTAGGCCTCTGTAAAACTGAGAGGGGAAACCCTGTAAAGTGGTTAGGTGCAGTTGCGTAGTGGTTAAGGACTATGGCAAAGAATCTCGGGCCAAGGATGTCATTGAAGAATACTTCAAATGCAAGAAATGAACAAATACAAATTTGGCTCATTAAAAAAAGTTGCCAAGATGTCCTAAACAGCACTCTGGCCTCAGAATCAGCCCTTAAGGCATTCAGATCTGGCTGAAGAGCCCATGAGAATATTGTAGGCATGGAAAGCCAAGATACTCTGGAAGAAAAAAGACCTAAATGAAAGATCTCTGCGAGTGAGATCCCAGTAGAAAGAACGGGCCATCAAAGGAGGTACCTTTCTCTGAAGGGAGGAGAGAACTTCCACTTTGACTATGACCTTGTCTAAATATGATCAGAGTCAGTGAACTAAAAAGGCTTCCATAGCCCTGGCAACTCATGACAAGAGCCTAGGGTGATTACTGATGCCATAAACAAGAGTGTCAATTTGTGAAGTCAACAACAGGAGTCACTGCACTTACTCCACATGTAGGATCTCTATCCTTAATGTGCTGTACATTGTGAATTAATGTTACAACTAGTACTCAAACAGTATTTACACTTTATGTTCTGTGTGGGTGCAAACTGTTGATCTCTGCTTAATATATACTAAATTGATCTTATGTAAAGACAATTAAATGAATCGATGTGAATGGTATGGGAGAGGGAGCGGGAGATGGGAGGGTTGCGGGTGGGAGGGAAGTTATGGGGGGGGGGAGGGACTGTAATCCAAAAGCTCTACTTTGGAAATTCATATTTACTAAAGTTTAAAAAGTTGCCAAGTTGAAGAGACACGGGGCTATTCTGGCCAATGTGTTCAGGCACTTTTTTTTTTTTTTTAATATTTCTTTTATTTGAACTACAGTTACAGAGAGAGGTCTTCATCTGCCTGTTCACTCCCCAGAGGGCCACAGTGGCCAGAGCTGCACCAATCTGAAGCCAGGAGCTTCTTCTGGGTCTCCCACATGGGTGCAAGCGCCCAAGGACTTGGGCCATCTTCTACTGCTTTCCCAGGCCACAGCAGAGAGAGAGCTGGATCGGAAGTGGAGCAGCCGGGTCTTAAACCGGCGCCCTTATGGGATGCCAGCACTTCAGGCCAGGGCGTTAACCCACTGCGCCACAGCGCTGGACCCTCAGGCACTTAACTTGCATAGCTTTCAGTGACTTCACAAGGGAAGTGGCTTTGTCTTTTGAGAGACCGAATTCTAGTTTTCCAAATAAGATCTCAAGTTCCTCCTATCCAGTGTGACCTCTTCAAGAGGCTGTCCGGACGTCAGTGGTCGCCATTCTGGCTCTCCACCCATCTCGGGGATCCTGTCCACTCCCCTGGTGTTTCTGAAAGTCTCCCATGTTTGCACACTTAGAGCAATCTGCGTTGGAGCCCACTATCTACCAACTGTGGCCTTGTTCTACCACTTCTGTAGAGCTCTTCAAACAAGACGGTGGGCCTGGAATAGCTAATTCAAGGCCAGAGACGCTGGGAAACTTGCATGAGGACCTGATGCTACCACCAGAGAATTATAAGCCAGAAAAGGGAAGCTTGCTTCTCCTGATAATCACCAGAGCTCCTGAAAGTCTACTGGCCATTCTCCGTGGTGGGCAGTGCCTCTCCTTCCTCTGGCCAGCTGCCTTGTTCTAGAACTTGCTTGTCTCCTCTGCAAGAACATTCTTTTTTATTTTGACAGGCAGAGTGGACAGTGAGAGAGAGACAGAGAGAAAGGTCTTCCTTTGCTGTTGGTTCACCCTCCAATGGCCGCCACGGCCGGCGCACCACAGTGATCCGAAGCCAGGAGCCAGGTGCTTCTTCTGGTCTCCCATGGGGTGCAGGGCCCAAGCACTTGGGCCATCCTCCACTGCACTCCCCGGCCACAGCAGAGAGCTGGCCTGGAAGAGGGGCAACCGGGACAGAATCCGGTGCCCCGAGCGGGACTAGAACCTGGTGTGCCGGCGCCGCTAGGCGGAGGATTAGCCCACTGAGCTGCGGCGCGGGCAAGAACATTCTCTTGAGTCTGCTTTTCTCTGAATTCAACTCCCAAACCACAATCCTGAAGCCAGCCAAATGGTCCCCCTGGGCGTTTATCTGTTAGTCCTAGGAGTCAAGTTTGTAACTGTCTGGGCATTGGTGCTTGGCGCTTCCATTGCCTGGGAGGCTCCCCCACAGAACTGCCTGTCCTGGGCTCCTTTGTCATTCGTGTCTTGCCTCAAAGGACCTCTACAGAGGAGCTTCTTTGACCTCTCCAGTTGCAGTCTTCTCTCTCCTATCCCTGCCTGTGTTTTCTCAGTCCTCATCACCATCTGAAAGGATCTCGTCTATTGCTTTATTACTTACACCACCCACCCCCAGAGAAGCCACTTCTATCTCTTCAGTGTAAGGTGGAAACCAAGCTTCAGTTTGGGATCAGTTTATGGCAGAGGTACTGCTAAGTATCTTTGAGGGAGGAGGGAGAAGGTCTAGGACTTTTGAGGGAAAACAGGTGAGACAGGAGAGAAAGGGAGATTGCTTTTTCTTTTCCCAGAGAGTCCGTCAAAGGGTCAGTCTCCCTGGCAGTGTCTGTGGGGAGCTGGGAGAGACTTCAGAAGGAGAGAGGGCACTAGGAAGGCAGAGCACCAGGCCGCAGGGTGACAGGGGCCCGCAGTGCCTCCCTTAATTGGCATCAAAGTCTTAGAGATTTCAAGGGATCGGGTGGTGGGCTCACTGCTATAACTAACTCTGAGGCTGAGGGTGGGGTGCTCACTGCTGTAACTGGCCCTGAGGGTGGGGATGGGGGTGCTCACTGCTGTAATGAGCTCTGAGGGTAGGGGTACTCACTGCTGTAGCTGGGTCTGAGGCTGTGGGTGGGGCAAATGCTTCATACAGTGTGAGTACCTCCCTGCACCCTCTGTGCGGCCCTAAGGGTGAGGGCCCAGCAATGACTAGCTTGGATCTCCCAGCAGCCTGGATGGAGTCGGTCTTGAAGTCGGATTGAAATGAAAAGCTCCAATGCATTTCTTAGACAGCCAAGATTGTGGACTTGAATTCATTCTATTGCCTCCTGTTTTAGCCAAAGTGGGGACGACAGCTGGGGTGGGTGGTGGGAGGAAGAATGACACCAAGGGTCATCCCAGTGTGGGCTCTTTGTCTTGGGATGCCCTTGGACTCTCCTGGGCACCTTCCAGCTCACTGGGACAGCATCTTCCCTGCCCCGCCCTGAGGGAGGGCCCTGCTTGCTTGCAAGCCTTGTGCCCTAGGAACCGGGCTGCACAGCACTTGGCATGTGAGCTCCAGCAGCAGGAGGAGGTTCAGGCAGCAGAGGCCTGTGGTCCAGATGACAGCCGACCAGTGCCAAGTGCATCGGCTCGCTCACTGTTCCCACACCACCTGCTTGTGACGGGGGAATCCCTGGGCCCTGCGGGCTGGTCCTTTTCTGGAAGACAACAAAACCCTCCTTGTGCTTTTCCTCCCCAGTCTCCATCCCAAACCCTCTCCCTAGGGAATGACCTGGGGAGAAGGAAACCACCTGGCTTGTGCTGATGGGCAGGACGAGGTTTTTGTGCAGAGAATTCTCCAAGTGGCAGCTGGAAACCAGGCAGGGGACCACTGCTGCCATGGGGGAAGCAGAGTTTGCCTCTGAGTTGAAAGGGGCAGCCTCAGGTGCACCGTGTGCCTTGCTCACTCTTCCAGCTTCCTCGTCTCGTCTCAGATTGTCACCTCTTGGGAGTTACCCTGGGGTGGGCCCCCCATATGCGGGGATGCTTCCCTTCGATGGGAGGTGAGCACGCATGAGTACAGGGCAAACTCCCAAACCCCCACTGTTCTGAGGACCAGACGGATACAAAGTACATCCTCTGCTGGAGCAGTGGAGCTGATTCGACCTGTGCCGCCTTCTGCATCTCACCTCACCACCTCTTCTTGGATAAGTTGAAGGGAGTGAAGGGGAGGGAAGGGCGGGAAGGGAGAAGGGAAGCCGAGAGGAGTGGAGCCCTGAGGTCAGTCTGGAAGTTGGTAGGCAATGAGTATGGAACTGGGAGGGCCCTGTTTACCACGGGCACCAGTGTCTGCTGCAGGGGACTGGAGGCCAGGGCATGTGATCTATTTATAGCGTGGGCGTGCTCTATCCACCGTAGGAATTCAGACCTGTCTGGGCATCTCCAGTAACTTGGGCCAGGGAGCCTCCTAGATGTGCCATCCCACGGAAGCAGGACAAGGCCTTGGACTTCAGAGGGGAGGAGTGAGGGTGTGCGCCCAGTGTCATGCAGACCTGTCCAGTCCTGGCCCCAAGCCCTAGGGAGAGAGAGGACTGCCTATAGATGGCACTGGGCAGGATCCTCTCTCCTAGCAGTCCTGAAATACTTGGTCCCACCACCAGGGGATCCCTGTCGTGCAGTAGGTGGAGGGTGTTGTGGGCACAGCTTTGTGGGGGCCCCAATGGCAGAAGATTCTCTTTGTTGGGTGTCACGTGTGAGGCAACTCGTGAGGACTGCCAGATACACTCGGGTAGCGCTTGGCAGGGCGGGTGTCTGGAATCCAACACGAGCAGGTTTGCAGCAGTCGGGACAAGAATTCCACCTCGCGGTGAGTCTGGGGTGGGCTCCACGGACGTCTTCACACACCTGCCCTGCTTGGCTGCTCACAGCTCCCGTAGGCCAGCAGTCCTCCTCAGACTCCTCCTCGGGACGCTTCAGCACTGACTCCCCGGGGCCGTCTGGGCTCACCGAGGGCTTGTCCTTCAGTGAATACACTCCAGGAGCTGTGAAGTCAAAATACACACATCGCCTGGAACGCTGCCCTGCCCGAATAGGAACGCTGCCCTGGTCCTGAATAGGAAAGGCAGAGGGAAAAAGACATGACCTTTATGGTCACTAAGTCTACACTGGAAGACACAGCTTACAGTGAGAAGCCAAGGAGCCTGCTGTCTGAGCACAGAGTTGGGCAGACTGGCTTACCTGGCAGCCCCGCTGGGTGTTTTTCCATGTGGGGACATAGAATGAAGAGGAAGGGGCCAGGTAACCCTGCCATGACCCTGCTTCTAATTCCCCAGGAGTGACAGGGTCAGGAGTGTCACACTAATGGACGTCCCTCCACGTGAAACATCAGCTTTGGAAAATATGTTCCTGCAGGAACTACCGGACCTCAGGAGCCAGGACGACACGGCAAGAGTTGTGGAGTCGTACGGCCTGTTGAGGATTCACGGCTGTATTAGCATTCTCCAGGGAAACAGTGTTGGTAGAATGGTGCCATCTTCCTAAGCCCCGCCTGGCTTACTAGAAGTCAGGTGACCAAACGGCCCAACCACAGTGTCGGCTCCACCACACCCACGTCCTGGACTCTGCAAAGCTATGGAAGACCTGTTCTCCCAGCGCAGGCTGCTGCTCGGTGCACGGCGAGGCAGCCTGTCGGGTTCCCCCACTCGACGATAAACCTCTTCCCTTACTCCGGTATTTGTGTTTGGGGTGGCCTTTCCTTTCAAACAAACCCTCCTGGATAGAGAGGATACACTAGCACCTCTTTCTTGTTTGTAGTTTCGCTTTCTACAGTTTCATCTACTTGTAGCCAGCTGTGGTTTGAAAATACCAAATAGAAAAAAGCAGACAGCTACATCTTAAAAGTGTGGGGAAAAAACCCTAGTACATGCATGAGTGCGTACTAATGATTTCAGGCATCCCCTAGGGGTCTGCAGATAAGGGGGGACTAGTGTGCATATACACACATACGTGCTCATGTATGTGGGCAGTGAGATCAATGTCGGTAAACTCATTGGACAGAACTATGCAGATTTATGTCAGTGTATCACTGCCCGGATCTATTAATAGCTCCCAGTTACCTGGAATCTGTGACTCACTCTGAGCCATGCTTCTCAAGCATCGTTTGTATAGAAGCCAAGATGAGGGTGATTGGCTTCTTGATTCAGTGGGGAGCAAAGAGGCTTCTGTGTGCTGCACCCTGTGTTGCAGGGGACAATAGAGGCATGGAGTGGTGTTTGTTTCCTAGCAGCTCAAAGTCGAGATGCGGCAGACAAAGCCCAATATGATGAGTGTATCTAAGGAAGCAGATGCAAGGTGCAACGGTGGCCTGACTTGAAACCTGAGGGTTTCTGTTCTATTCACCCTTCAAGGTAGAGTTTAAGTATTTTGGAAAGGGAATTGAATTTTGACAAACAGGGGTTAAAGAAAGGGCTGTCGTACCTGAGGAATGTGTTGTATGTGAGGAATATTGGTGAGCCTGGCTATGTTAGGATGGCTGTATGTGTGTGTTAGTATGGAGAGTTGGATGGCTCTAGGGGATTTCTGGAGACCAGAGTTCACAGAAAGAGAGACAGCTTAATAGGAAGGGTTACGTTTACATTAGGGAAGGCATTGATGGTGTTAAGGTTTCCACAGATGCTCATGGGGAGCTATTGATTGTATTTAAGAAAGAAAGGGGGAAACAGATTTTTTTGAAACAATATTATTTACTTGAAAGGCAGAGTGAGAGAGTGATAGATCTTCCATCTGCCTGTTCACTCCCCAGATGGCTGCAACTGCTTGGGCCGGGAAAGGCTGAAGCCAGGAGCCTGGACCTCCATCTGGGTCTCGCACGTGGGTGCAGGGGCCCAAGCACTTGGGCCATCTGCTGCTGCTTTCCCAGATGCATTAGCAGGAAGTTGGATTGGAAATGGAGCATTTGGGACTTGAACCAGTGCCCATAAACGATGCTGGCTTTGCAGGTGGTGGCTTAACCTGCTGCAATACCACGCTAGCCCCCAGAAATTGATGTTTAAAAACCCTGTTGCTATGCATGGAGCATGGGTTGGAGGGTGGTCAGAAGCCAGGGCAAGAGTGTAAGAGCTGGAGGAGGACGGAGCCATTGCAGAGGTGGTGGGAATGGATGTGAGGGCACTAATTAAGTTCTGGAGGTAGAATCTGGTAACTGACAGAAGGAGTAATTGGGGTTGGCACAGGAGGAAGCCAGTTGTGAGTTCATTCACACATCTCTGTTTCAACACTAAGGGTCTTCTACTTTGTGTCAGATTCTCCAGTGTCTCCTGGGACCTGTCTGGCCTGGGATCATTGAAGGCTGAGAGTCAGTGTGCTCATGCGTGTAGCCTTCAACAGGATGTGTTTGTGACCACAAAGTGAACCCAGAAAGATGGGCTGAGGCATGCAAATCTCCCATGGGCGTGTGTGTGTGGGGGGGCTGGGTAGGTGTCCACCTAGTGCCTAAAGGGAAACCCTTTGCAAATGACAACGTGGGGCCGGGGCTGTGTGTGGGAAACTCCACTGGCACCCTTGAGTGGTCACCTCGGCTGTGCCATGTGAGCTGCAGAGGGAGCCCTCATCAGCCCCTCAGGGTCTGGGAGGGCCGTCTCACTAGTCCTGGTCTGGGCTGGAGAAGCTTGCTCCAGCTGAGGTGATGGGCTGCTCAGGTTCCTGCTGAGGGAGCCTGAGAACTCTCTTCATGGTTGTAAGGCAAGAGGTCTTGTCCACGGGTGTAAGACATGCACTGTCTGCTGTCTTTATGGCTCATCATACGCCACGCCACGTGTGTAGCCATTGCCAGTGTGTGGTGCTTTGTATTTCCTCAGTTCATCAGCAGGTCCTCGGTGGTTCTTGCTAGCAGGAAGCCAAGGCTGTCCTGTGGATCTCTTCCCTTTTCCATTATCTGTTATCACTGGGGGTCACTCAGTCCAAAGGGAGCCAGATCTGTTGCCAATTACAGGTGACGAGGCAGGAGCTGATCAGTCCAGTGCTGCTTGTTCTTATTGCCATGTGGTGTCTTCTCAAGGCTAGACTGTTCTGGCAATCTCTAGGGGTCACCCCACTGGACCCCTGGCCTCTTCAGTCTCCCACTGGCAAGCATGGTTCCCAGAGTGCTACCATGGATCCCGGTGGCTGCCGGCCACACAAGGCCCAGAACTGGCCCACCCACAGGAACTTGAGGCCCTAGGGGTAAGCCTGGTCCCCACCATGGCCTCCTCTGGGCCTTCTCGTCTTTGGAATCTTTCTGCCAACAAAATATGGCCAGGGCTACTCCTGTTCTCCTCACTTTAAATACTGGGGGGGAAAGGATTTAGGGTTCTTCCTCCCCTGAAGTTCCTGGATTCCTCCCTTTCTCTAGAAACCAGCTGTGCACATCCGGGAATATCTCAGGCTACAACAGGCATAACCATGTAGTTCTTCAAGGCACACGTTAGAAAACAAGTCTCCGAGTCAACAAAGAACACAAACTCAAGAGATCGCTGTATGGGTGATGAAGGAGTTACATGTCTGTCCACCTAGGCCATTTCCTTTTGGGCCAAATCAAATCCAGTGTCCTTACCCTGGTGCCACTGGGGATATGGGCCCCTCTCACTCAGGGCAAGCTTGCAATGCCAAGCGTTGCCTCCAGAGGCACAGACAAAGCACCCAGAGCCGATCTTTCCATCCTCAGTTTAAAAAATGGAAACACTTCCAAATCTCAGGTTGAAGGACTGAGAGTGAATAATCATCATGTGTGGCCGGCGCCGTGGCTCACTAGGCTAATCATCTGCCTTGCGGCGCTGGCACACCAAGTTCTAGTCCTGGTCAGGGTGCCGGATTCTGTCCCGGTTGCCCCTCTTCCAGGCCAGCTCTCTGCTGTGGCCCGGGAGTACAGTGGAGGATGGCCCAAGTGCTTGGGCCCTGCACCCCATGGGAGACCAGGAGAAGCACCTGGCTCCTGGCTTTGGATCACCGCGGTACACCGGCTGCAGTGCGCCAGCGGCGGCGGCCATTGGAGGGTGAACCAACAGCAAAGGAAGACCTTTCTGTCTCTCTCACTGTCCACTCTGCCTGTCAAAAAATAATCATGTGTGTGAACTTGAGGTGTTCTACTTCCAAAAGGCAACCCGTGTCTTATCACTCCCTACACCTAGATTCAGGTCACTGTTGAAGCGCACCTGGACAGCTGAAGTGACCTCCCACCCACCCAGTTTCTCTGCCTCCGGGCTTTCCTCTCAAGAGTCTTTACCTGCAACCACAGCTCAAAACCCATGCATTTCCACACCACCCAGGCCAAACCCACTCTCCCCACTGTGCAAGGAAGGCCCTTCGCCGTGTGACTCCCATGCATCTCCCCTGTCTCACCCCTCTACCTTCACTCCAGCCACACTGCCTGGATCTTCTTTGCACAGCCCACTCCTGTGTCTTCCTCAGTGCCTTGACACGTGTGGTTCCTGCTTTCTGGAATGTTCCTTCATTTCTCTACATGGTTTACTCCTTCCATTCATTAAGTCTCTGTTCAGAAGTCACTTTTTGGGGGTGGTGCTGTGGTGTAGCAGGTAAAGCCGCTGCCTGCAGTGCCAGCATCCCATATGGGTGCTGTTTGGAGACCCGGCTGCTTTACTTCCAATCCAGCCCTCTGCTGTGGCCTGGGAAAGCAGTAGAAGATGGCCCAAGTCCTTGGCCCCTGCACCCGCGTAGGGGACCTGGAGGAAGTTCCTGGCTCCCAGCTCCGGATCAGTGTCATTAAGGCCATTTGGGGAGTAAATCAGCAATGGAAGAATTTCTCTCTCTCCACGCCCCCCCCCTTCCCCGCCTCTCTGTAACTTTGCCTTTCAAATACGTAAATAAATCTTTAGTCACTTTTTCTGAGAGAATGTGAAAAACATGCACTGCTCCCTGCCCTCCCACCCCCATCATGGCCATCCCTCAACACACTTCGTCATTGTTCCTCCTATTGCTCTCCCACTCCAAATCTTAGACTTTAAGTTGCTCCTTGAAATGCTCTGTCTTCCTAGTACTAGAGGCCACTGTGCCGAGGACCAGGCCTGGCCCGTGCGAGACGTTTAATGAATGTGTTTTATATGAATGTATGAGACCTTTCTCAAGTTATGGAGGTAGGACACACGTAGTGAAGTGGCCTGCTGTGCTGTGAGTCGGTGGTCTCCTGGCTATCTTCTAAAGTTCTTGGCAGGCTCTGTGCAGAGGACATCAGCATAGGATTTCACACACACACACACACACACACTAGCAAGGAAACAGATAGGCAGAAATGTGATTATATTTATAAAGATCTATCTATTTGAAAAGTAGAGATAGGGAAAGAGAGATCTTTGAAGCACTGGTTCGCTCCCTCAAATGGCTGCAACAGCTGGGCTGTCTGAAACCAGGAACGTGGAATTTTGTTGGTCTCCCATGTGGGTGGCAGGAGCGCATGTTATCTGGGCTATGTTCTGCTTTCCCAGGCACATTCACAGGGAACTGGATGGGAAATGGAGCAGCAGGGACTCCGACTGGCTAAACCCACTGTGCCAAAACGCTGGCCCCGTCATTAGATCCCTTTCCTTGTGGGGGGCAGTTCTGAGCATCTGCTTTGCCTTTGAATGTTACTTCTGACCCCACCAGGGCTGTGTCACTTAGGGCCACCGGTCAGGCAGATTCTTCTGGAAGAATTTGTCTATGGAACATGAGCTGGTTTCTGAGTGATGCATCTCCCATCAAGGAGCTTTATAAGACCTCTGGCCTTTGGGGCTTAAAAATAAGAACGGTGAGAGATTTGCAGTTTCTCCAGATAATTCAGTTCCAGGTGACACTGCTGGAGGCCATTCCTCACCTGCATTCAGCTGGTGCCCTACGTGGCCCGGGAGATCCAAGAAGGCTTTCCCCATGGGTTTGCTCCCTTGATGCTGCCCATGAGCCTTCCTCTCTTCACAGGGCCAGCTGGGCTCCCTCAGCATGGCGGTGTAAAGGTAGCTGGGCATTTTCCCAGGCAGCTGGTCGTCAGGAGGGAGCAGCCGTCGGAGCACTGACCTCGATTCTACAACTTGTTAGCTTAGTGACACTTGGCAAATTATTTTCATCCTCCAAGGTTAAATCTCCTCACTTGTAAAATAAGGATGATAATACGTGTCTCAGGATGTTGCTGTAAGGGCTTAAAGTGCTGTCTGCATGTGAGAGTAGAATCCCAGACCCTCATGATCTGGGCTTTCGCTGGGGACGCTGGGAGAGTAACTTGCCTGTTCCGTTCCTTTCCGTTCATGAGAACTAATGATGGGAGAAGGATTTCTGACCAGAAGTGTAATCTGGGGCACGTGCAGAAAAGTTGCCATTTCAGAGTTTCATGTCGTTCTTCATGTTGTTTGGAGTGGAGCCCGGAGTGGAGCCCAGAGTAGAAACCCACATGAAGGGGCCCTCTGTGGTTGTTGAAAGCAAAGCTCAGGGGGACAGAGTGAGACAAAGGGGATCCAAAAGTGCTTTGCCTAAGGAAACAACAGAAACTATCTGCTCTAGCCCTGGAGCTCCGAGCAGAGGGTGAGTGCAATCTCAGCACAGGAAGTTGGGATCCCAGGGACGATGCTGCCGTGGGCCGAGTGGCGAGATGCTCTGTCTACCCCGGTGTGTGCCATACAACTGTAGTCCGCTTTCTTTTTCTATCACTGCCTCCATCATCAGTAGGCCTCCAGGAACAGCTTTGTGTGGGTGGATGTGGAGGCTATGGAGGATGTGGAAGAAGAGAGGACAATATCTCAAAAACAAAGTGGAGGGAGCTAGTGAGAGGTGCTGCCAGCAGGAACTTGAGGAACGTTGGAGCCCACCTTAAACACTGGAGGAACACCAGACTCCTCTAGGTTAGGATGTTAGATGGGCGCTCAGATAATTATACAGGGGACACTGACCCCAGGAGTCTGGCAGAGTCAGGGATATTCTGGTTATGCACATGAAGAATTTGACCCGTTGCTGACTTACCTTAAACAGTGACTTCCGCTGTTATTATGCCAAGTACAAGTAACTTGCCAAAGGAAATAAAGCTTAGCAATGCCACTGGCACGCAGACCCACGTTTTAGTGAGTCTTGTTCATTCTTTCCACTATACCACATTCCCTTCAAGTACTATGTACTCACTACCAAGTCTTTATTTAGAGTATGGAAGCCAAATGGAGGGTCTGGTGGGAGCTTGCAGCCAAGCTACGTGGTGACGCACCCTGGGTCACCCAAGGCAAGGCAGGGGCATTCTTAGGACTCGCTGGGGATTGTCCAAGTGTACTTTCTTTGATTATTTTGGGATCAAATCTGCAGGGATTAGGAGGCTCTAAAGTCCTTCTTTGTTCCAGTTCTTTTAAAATCTTGTTTATATGCTAATTGTACTCTACCCTCAGCTCTGGTTCTCAAATAAATAGGGGCCATAATGAGAAAAGAAGCCAGAAATGCAAATGAGGAAAGACAGAGTGTGGGTGAGCAGGAGCCAGCCTCGTGGAGACAGATAAATTCCTGTGCGGAATACACTGTCTCATCTCTAAGCTCACACCTTTATTTTTTATTTACTCTAGCATAAGAAGCCTTCGTTGCATTGGTAATGACTCTGTTGATGTTTTACATGGTGTAGAAGTCATGGTCACATTGAAATCCTCCCTCAGCAGAGATAGGACTCTCACACTTACTGAAATACTGTGTTTGAGTCAGGCTGTCATTCACCCCTGCTAAGGACCTGAGAATTCTTTGGGGGTGTTGGTGACCCTTGGATATCTTTGCGTTGTTACCACACCCCTCCAAGGCTGCAAAGAAACGTCAGAATCTCCTCCAAGTCTCCACTTCCCTGCAGTTGCCATCAATGCAGGCTGACCATGCTCCGTGTTCTGTGTAGCATTCTCCCAGGAGAAAGGTTGCTGTTCTCCTGACCCTGTCTCCACCTCCAGACCAGAACTCCTCAGCTTTGAGGTGGAAGCTCCAGCAAAGTCGTACTAACCATCTGTATCATGCTCTTTGCCTTTGGTCACTGGTATCTACCTATTTCCTGGAGAGTCCTTTCCTTCACCAAGAATTCTGGGATGTCTGTCAGTCATCGTCTCTATTTCAGACACCATCCTAGGGCAATTTAATATTTGCCAGACAACTGATCCAGCAACCCCGTCTCCTAATTCTTGGACATGGATGACTCCCATGTTCTTCTTTCCTCTCCTCTTCAATCAACCTCTGGGCAGCACTGCAGTGTCCTATTCTCAGATCACAAAGTACTGTCCTTGCAGTATTTCTCCCATCATGCTGTGACCTCACATGCACTTCTTGGCCCTGATCCCTTCATTTTTCTCACAGTTTACCAGCATCTTTGACATTATTTTTCCTTGACACAATCTAGATACCCTGAGTTATACAGAGATCAAAGCCATTCTTTTACAAACAACTATGATTTCTTCCCATCTTTTAAGATTCTATCATTCCACCTGGTTAAATCCCAACCTAGAATCCGTTTATTACTCTTATTCCTTTTGTTCTAACCTTAGGTAGGGAAATATACTGGACAAGTAATCGGGTAGCCTTGCCTGCAGGTTGACATGCCAGAAAGTTCATGGTCTCCTATTTTGGTGTGTCTCTTAAGACTACTTCTCAATCTTTTGTCTTTAGTCAACTTTATCTCTCATTTCCTTCAATAACTTCCAAATACTATCTATTTCTCCAAACCTTACAGTTAATTCTTATTCATTCACTCTCAGCAATCAAGAAAATCAAAGCAATTAAGGGTACTCTGAGACCCTGGATATAAACTTTCCCACATTTACTCCAACTGTGGCAGACACTTTTGGTTACTGACCCAACAGCCATGCCCAGACATTCTTCCTTGAACAGAACCCTGATATGGTTTAGGTCTCCTGTGGCTATGCTCTTCAGGGAGGCTGGATTCCTGCCTAGCCCTGGGGGTGGGTCATAATAAACCCAGCCCAATTGGGACTACTTCATTGCCTTTGTAGCACTTGAAGACATGCTGACCCTTGATGGGGTTCTGTTGTGGAACTTGGAGAATATTTTCTCCCTCACAAAATGAAGCCCAGTGAAGAGCTCTGTGTCTCTGGTCTTGGGATATTGTTCTGGGTGTAGAGTGGGGCTACTGGCATGGTCTTTTGATGTGTTGAAAGTGCCAGTTCAGAGACGTGAAAAGAACCTCGGTTCTTGCTGACATTGTTAAGCCACTGAATTGGTGAAAAATATCTGTAAACTATCCTTATCTCTGACTTCTTGCTGTATAAAATAATTTTCTATTGTATTAAGCTCTTTTGGGTTGGATTTTCTGTTTTCACTTTTTGGCAAAGAAAAGTTTATAAATGTCATACTCTTTTTTTTTTTTTGGTCCTTGGAGATGTGTTCTTTTCAATGTCAATATCTTCATGCTATTGATCATGTTGCTTCCTGCCTCTTCTGGAATTTTGCTACATCCTTTATTTCTTCCCCATCCTGTAGCTCCTACTTTTCCTTTGCTGTCAATTTGCTCAAATTGTCTCCAGTGTTAAAATGTGAAATGCTTTCTTGGATGTTAAAAGCTTCCTTGAATCCAAGTCTTCTAGTTCTTAGCAAACCTCTGTTCTGCCCTTCTCCAAACGTTTTAGAGTAGATTGTACTTTGTTTCCACTTCTTCACTTCCCATTTCAAGTCATTCAAAATGGCTCCTGGTTCCACCATTGCTTTAAAATGGTCACATTAAATTTACCAATGATTTCCAAACCACCATATGCAGGAGGATGTTTGCCATCCTTTGTTTTGCTCTAACTCGCCTTTGCCGTGTTGATGCCGTTTATTGAATCTCTTCCTATTTTGGCTTTCGTGTATCCATACTCTCCTTGTCCTCCCTATCTTTGTAAGTTATCTTTTAGCTCTCTTGTGAGTAGACACTCCTCGCCTTGTCTGAGTCGCAAATCTCAGACTCTTGCTTGACTTTCAGTCATTAAATGAATGGCTCAAAAATGACGCCAGGAGGCCACTCAGCACCCTCCAACCTAACATGGGTAAGCTAACTCATCATCTTTCTCACCAAACTGCCCCTCTCCTCTATTCTTCACCTGGGTTTGTGGCCCACCATCTACCACTTACATATGACACTTAAAGACCGTCCTGAACATTCTCCTCTCTCCCCATCTCTGCATTCAAGCTACCATCAAATGCAGTTGGTTTTGTCTTCGTGTGGCTCTCAGTTCTACTCCTGCCTGTTCGTCCTCAGAGCTACTTTCCCAGCTATGCCTCTATCACCTCTCCTAACTCAGATGACCGCTTAATTGCTCTCCCTGTCTCCATTCTTGACCTTCTACAACTCATACGCCACGTAGCCCAGCAGAAGGATGTATCTTCATAATCAGATTCTACGATGGTAGGTCCTTGATTGAGTTATGCGTATGCCTTTGCAGTTTTACAAGGTGACTTGAATGTGCATTCTTTTTTTTTTTTTGACAGGCAGAGTGGACAGTGAGAGAGAGATAGAGAGAAAGGTCTTCCTTTGCCATTGGTTCACCCTGCAATGGCCGCCGCGGCCGGCGCACCGCGCTGATCCAATGGCAGGAGCCAGGTGCCAGGTGCTTCTCCTGGTCTCCCATGTGGGTGCAGGGCCCAAGCACTTGGGCCATCCTCCACTGCACTCCCTGGCCACAGCAGAGAGCTGGCCTGGAAGAGGGGCAACCGGGACAGAATCCGGCGCCCCGACCGGGACTAGAACCTGGTGTGCCGGCGCCGCAAGGTGGAGGATTAGCCTGTTGAGTCACGGCGCCGGCCTGAATGTGCATTCTTATTGCATGTAAGTCTCTTGAAGAGAAACGTCTGCTTGATTCTCCAGGCTTATTTCATGGCATCCTGCCTTAAAATTTATTCTCCATTAATAAGAAGTTTCTTTTATTCCTTAGGCACACCCTATTTCTTAATACACTAACATGCACGTACTACTTTGTCTATCTGATTTTCTAGGTTAGATGTCATTTCTTAATTCTATCCTAAAACTCCTATTGAATGTAGATTTATTAATATCTGGGCGGTTGTTTAGTTCATAATAAGGATTCCCTAATATTTGTGTGCATGAAGGAATCAATGAATAAACATATTTTATAGGGAGTTCAGTCTCCTGTATTTATCTGTAGATTGAGATTTTCTGAGGCTTCAACTCAGGGCTTACAAAGTAAATAAGAACTGTGCCTACGACATTTATGAGACTATCTTGTCATTGGTCCCACATTTCCCATCCTCTTGTAATTTTCAGCATGTTTTTTATTCTTCCAGTCCTGGAATATAGACAGAGTTCTCCATAGATCCACATATAGAAAATTGTAAAAGCATTTTGTAACTCTAGATTGATTTGAACAAAAAACTAATATGTGCATTACAAAAAGTATGTATTTTCAGGTTACCCAGAAGAAGTTGTTTTCTGATTTTTTTTTTCTAAATCTCCTCATTCTCCCATTCTTATTGCCTCAGAGTTTCTAGATGGGAAGAGGTTGCTTGACAAGAGAAGAAATCTTGGAGCTGGAGGAGGGTGTGAGACAAAATAGTGGCTTCTGGACACTTTGCTTCTTCCTGGATTTGAGAGAGTACTGCCAGTTTAGAAATGTTCCCCTCTCTCTGTGACTGTTGATCTCCCTCTGCCATCCACCTCATAGCACCCAGTACCCACCTGGGTCCCTCTATATCCTCCTGAACAAATGTGAAAAATTGTAAGCAAGCTTAGTCCTGGGAAAACTGTCTCCTCCCTCCCTGTGACAAAGAGGAGGAACACAGACCTGTTGTTGAATTGGTGGCAGAGAGGGAAATGTGTGGAGTGGATAGATATTTGTTGATTAACATCTTAAGGCCATGTTGTAGATTCAGATGCCTATTTAACCTGTTATTCAGGATAGGGACACATTTGCCTTTGAGCAATAGATTCTTTTTTAAACTTTTTTTTTTGACAGGTAGAGTTAGACAGTGAGAGAGAAAGGTCTTCCTTCCGTTGGTTCACTCCCCAAATGGCCGCTATGGCTGGTGCACCGCGCTGATCCAAAGCCAGGAGCCAGGTGCTTCCTCCTGGTCTCCCATGTGGGTGCAGGGCTCAAGGACCTGGGCCATCCTCCACTACCTTCCCAGACCACAGCACAGAGCTGGACTGGAAGAGGGGCAACCGGGACAGAACCGGCGCCACAACTAGGACTAGAACCCGGAATGCTGGTGCCACAGGCAGAGGATTAGCCTAGTGAGCCGCGGCGCCGGCCTGAGCAATAGATTCTAAGATTCTTCAGACCTCTGTATATTCCTTGGCTTTTTCCAGTCCTCAAGATTTCTCAAAGCAGACTGTGGAGGAGTAGTGATGAAATTTAAAAATCTTTGTTATCATTGCCCATGAACTTTCAAATCCAGGCTGTTCTGAGGTTAAGGAACAATTCTAACTGAGGTGAGACAGAGTGAGGAGAGACGAGGACAGCAGGGACGGTTGATAATATCTGGCAGACTCATTCTCCCTCTTGTGATGTGCTGCAGAGGCATGTATCATGAACACATCTTTCCATATCTGGGAGGCCCTCAGACTCACCCGTACACACTCCTACGCGTGCCTCGTCAAAAGGACTGAATGTGACTATGAGCTGTCCAAATGTTCTTCCCCTACTTTGGGATGTTGTGATGGAAATTCTCAAATGTGCTGCAGTGGATTTGAGTGCTTTCAAGCAGTGTTTCTTAGCTGCTTGGTCAGGGTAAAGAGATTGGGAGAACCCTGATAGAGGCATAAGGGATGAAGGTAGTAGCTAGAAGAATAGTATTACAGACACAGGGCGATGTACTTCAAGTGTTCCAGTATTCCCAAGAGTCACCAGAAATCTCAAAACATAGCATCATATTCTGCTTTTGAGTTGAGCAAGTTCTGATCCTATAAGTAGGGTAATCTTGCAAAAGTGTTAAAAATAATATCAATGACCCACTATATCCCTCAGTTAGGAACCAAATTACCTAACTCCCTTTAGGAGACAACCATGATTTAATCTCAAGACTTTAACCAAGAACTAAAATAAAAAGAATGCCTTATACTATTATGTATAGATAGATACATGAATTCTAAATAGAATATTAGCAGATAGACTAGATGACATTCAGCTGAGGGTATCCTTAGAGTGGGGAAAGAAGAGTTGAGTAAGAAGATGTTAAAAGTAAATTCACTTCATTACTGGGACTGGAACAGGTTGTGGTGAGATAAGTAATGAAAGGGAACACTGCAGAAAACTATGAAAATATGTATCAAAATCATACTAATGGGCAAGTGTGGTGAATTTGGAAGCCAAATACAGGCTAAGCCAAATGCTGGATAAGTTAGCGAAGTATAAAAATGAATCTAAGAGGTAGAATGGTGCAGTTTTAGTGAACAGGAGACCTAGGATCTAGTCTTCTCAAACACTAATTTGCTGTGGTACAGATGGAGAGCAGCGACTTCTTTGCACAGTTGAGGTGGTTGGTCTAGATCAGCAAACCTCAAACTGAAATGCATAGGAACCACTTGAGGACTGTGCTAAATGTGCGCTCTGGTTCAGCAAGCCTGGGGCTGGCCTGCAATGCAGCATTTCTAATAAGCTTTTAGGTGATATTGCTGGTCTGCAGACCACACTTTGTGTCATAAGGGTCCCGATGATTTGATGTCTTTTGCAGTTCATCTGAACACGGTTTTATGATAGGACTTGTCTCTGGCAATCAGCCAAACACTTCCTGTGTCACAGGAATGAAAACCAATGATGAGAACCACTATACTAAATAAGAAAAAAAATCGAGATTAGTACTTAACAGGGTGGATTTATCAGTGCGGTTTGGCTCAGTGACAGAGTAAGAGAGGCAGGGCCAACACAAAATGGGGGAATGAATCTTAGTCCATTACATAGATCAGAGAGAAGGAAGAGTGATGGCGTCATGAGGACGGAGGCACTTCATGAAGCTTCCCTTGTTTTGTGAAGGAATAAAAGGGGCCAGCACACCGTTAACCCTCCTTCAACTCCCTGGCTTCTTTTGGAGCACACAGTGTCACTATGATCCTTGACATCTCCTCTCTCATCGCCAAGCTTTATAAATGTAAAGACACTGGGTTCGTATGTGAACATTAAGTTGCATTCTAAAGAGCCTCTGAGGTGCTGACTGACAGGTATCCCAGTCCTAGGTTTAGGGGCCAGCCAGCAGGGGTGAAAGATCCACAACGTAGATCCTGTGTGTGTCTCAGTACTGAAGAGGGGAAGGAAAAGGTGGGAAGGATCCAGCAAAAACAATTACTAAAAGGACCTTCAAGACCAGAAACCTTCCCTGTTGCGTTTATTCATGGGTACATGGGCTTCAGCTTCATGGCAATATGACTCACTAAGTCATTGATACAAGGACATGTTCTGTGATGTGTATGAGATAAGTATTGTCATCCAATGTAAAAAAGGAAAAAAAATCAAGATTAGGCAGGTTGCTATCACCAGCTGGTTAGCGTTGGAGATAGGATTAGAATGTTGGCCTCTTCATCCACAGTCAGTGGGGCTTTCTCTACAGTGTTGGAAACCTAGCACCAAGCATAGTTAAGCGTATTAGACTCAGATTTTGCTCTCATGTTACACTAACCATTCGTATCCACTATGGCTATTTAGTGACCAGATGCTTTTCTTTATTACCTGATAGCATAGTGTCTTAGAAAATAGCCGCCATATTGGCAGGATTGAGCCTCATTGCTGGTTGTCACTCCTCCCGCATTTACCGTTCTTCTTTGCTCATGAATTACATCTTCCTCTGAGAATCCACATTCCTCAGCAGGATCTGGGCCCTTTCACAGCTTTAGGGCAGTGAGTGTTGATTGGTCTAGGCTAATCAAGATGAAATTGTTTGCCCAGTGGTTGTTAAGGTGAGGGCAGGTGATGAAACACGAGGGGAAGTTGCCTCTGCTTTGAAAAGGGACGCATTACACATGGTGAGAGGTCCCTTTCTGCCTCGAGACTTTATCTACCACAAGTGATGCTTGGAACTGTGTGAACAACCTAGAATACTGAGGGGAAGACACTTGACACAATGAGGTCAGCGGAGAAGAAAATGGGAAAGAGCGTGCGTCCTTAATGATATCATTAAGGCACTGAACTGACAAAACCAAACACTGCTCTTCCTTCAGAACTTTGGCTGGCGTTTCTTTTATTTGCAGGCAAACACACCTAAATGAATAGAGAGTGACTGGGATGCACTGTTAAAACTGACATCAAAAGACCAGAGTTGGAATCTCAACTGTATCACCAACTAACTTTATGGACTTGAACAAATTTTGTTTTGAAGAGCCTTCTTCCTTATAAAGTGGATATAATGAAATACCTAGTTTATGTTAGAACTTCCATCTTAGGAAGTCAAACTATTTCTGTTTTGTGCCATGTAGTAATAACAGCACCATAGTCAGGCTTCATCATAAGCAATCTGCTGTGTGAATACTTTAAAGCCCGCCTGTGTTTCCCATGGAAGTCGCTGCATTCTGGAACGTCTGTACCTCCCCCTTGTCCTAATGGCACACGAGAGACAGGCTGGGTGTAGTGTGGTGTGGGGAAGCTCCTGAAGGGAGTAGGAAAGGAACATCTCATCATAAGCGAGGGGAATTCAGTACACTGCTCTTGAGGCCAATGTTGCGCAGAGTATTGCCAGCATTGCAGTGCATACGCAGGCTCCAGCACACACCAGGTAACTCTTCTCTGTGTTCTCCTTTGTGTGAAGATGGGAGTTCTGTGAATTGCAGGTGAAAGATCACGTCTCTGACTTTCAGAAGAGGAATGCGTGTAGGAGCCCAACAGCACTGTAGGGGTGAGAATAGTTTCCCAAGCAGAGGGTTGCAAAGGGCTTCCTTCTGTTCTATTGTCTCTGTGCTTTCTACTCCCAAGGACACTCTTTTTCAATTCAGGTTGCTATAAACAAGTCTGAGGCCAGGTGGCTTATAAACAGGAATTGATCTGATGGCTTACTTAGTTTTAACCGTTTAATGGTGTCATCAACTATGTGAGGGTAGTAGGGGATATTTTCCAACATTTCCTGTGTAAATTAAAATTTTAGATTCCTCTTTGAAAGTAACAGACTTTTCACTGTCAACAAGATTATTCCTGAGTTGCAAAAATTCTCCCTGTGTTAAAAAAATTCTCCCTGTGTTTCCCCACTGTGCTGCTCCATTGAATCGTGGCCGCCACAATCAGACTGATACCGGAAGGACGTTTCCCCTTGCATCTATAGTGAAACTTCAGCAGCGAGTGGTGACTGCTCCGATCTGTCAGGGCAGCAGAACTTTGTTTCATAATTCCAGAGGCTGAGATGACCATGATCAGGAGCTTGCGTAGCTGGATTCTATTGGCATGCTGCAGTCCACCATCTCTTCTCCTTGTGTCTGCACAGGGTGGGAAGTGAGGGAGGGAGGACCCCGGAGCCATTTGCCATTTTCACAAGGGCACCAGTCTCACCCATGAGGGCTCAGCCTAGTTCCATCCCAAATGTCCCATTGGCTAATACTGCTACATGGGGTGGGAGAGGAGTGTGGTTGGGATTTCAGCATGTGAAGTTTGGGGAGACACATACATTCAGTCCATTCTAACGACTTCTTAAGCAGTCCCTGAATACAACAGCCTTGGTTTAGCTTAGGCCTAGAACCATTTTCTTTTGCTGCCAGAGCCAGAAGAACCTTACGTTCTGTTGGTTTGTGTTAGCGACAGGCTCTCATTTCCCACTGAAAATAAGAACACTGTCATTCTATGACACCTGGGATGATACTCTCATGGCTGTGTGCTGTCAAAGCTTTGCAGAGGCTAGCTCGAGGTTTGGACTGTAATTAGCACAAACCCACGGGCTCGGTGCTTGGCCCAGCTCCATCCCTGAGCCCACTATATTTTTTTTAATGGAAGGTCGAGAAATGGGAAGCTGTGCCCAAGGACATCCGCCTGGTATTAAAATTTCCAAACTGATATTTCTCCTCTGGAGGTTCAGTTTCAAATTTAATTAGTTCTGATGGCAAATTACCAAAACTAATTGATGAATGCTAAGTTGCTTTGATTATACAAAGAAGTAAATATAATTTCTAGGGCAGTTAATATCTGGGCTAACTTTGCAGACTAATCTAGGGAAGAGATTGTACAAGAAAAATAACACTTTTTTACAGCTGGGACTGATGCCTTCTCTTGGTCTGGAACATTGCCTTAGGGGAGTGTCTCACAGTTTCTGGTATCCTACTTAGTGAAAAGACGTGGCTGTTGCCACAGGCATCCCTGGAGGAAGAAGGCCTTGTGAGGTAGCTGTAAGCGTGTCTTCACAGTCCACTGGGTGAGATGGAAAAGTAAACAAGTAATTAGTCAGCTATGTGCTGGGATAGGGAGCTGTCTAGGGAGCTGTGGGATCATAGGAGAGGGTCTCAGTGTCCTGGTGGAGGAGAGAGCTCATGGTGAAAGCTGAAGTATCTTTACAGAGATGGGGTTGCATGGGGAGGAAGGAGGGCATTCGGAACAGAGCAGCTTATAAAAATGTGCATGGCTCGTTCACTCTGTCGCTGTCTCTGTCTCTGTCTCTCACACACACACACACACACACACACACGGAGAAAGACAACATAGTATAGTTTAGGAGCTGCGTGTCGAGTATTTGGAAGGGTAGTGAGATGTAATTAGAAGGCCAGAGCACTGTTATTTCAAAAAGCAAACTAAACACATATATTATGTGCGGGAACTTAAAAGGTTGGCAAAAATGAAATTATGAAGATAAGCTTGCTCTGCTGCAAAGCATTTGAAGTCTAATGCCTAATTTTTTTATGACATGCATTTTCCATGAAGTTTTTGAAGCTTCCTTGTATGCATGGGTTTGAAAACTTTTCTGCACTAAAATGAATTTGTTTTGATTCCATTTCCCACAAACTTGTTGAAGTGCCCTCCTATCTCCTCCCTGAAAACTCTACCCAAGGGATGATAGTAGGATTTTTATAAAGACATAGCAGAACAGAAGACAAGCCAGCAGGGACTTTTTTTTTTAGAAACTAGACAGTACACAGGAGAGTGACAACAGATTTAGCAAACTGCAGAAAACGGAATTCTAATCTGAGCAGTGGGAAAAACCAAGTAGGAATCTGATCTGAATCCGAGATTGCCCCCACTAAATCTCAAGAATCAGAGGTAATGCACAGATTGGAACTAAAGGTAAAACTGGAATGAAACCAGGGGGATTCATTCAAGATTTTGTATCTGAACTGCCTGAGACGGGAGAGTTTTTCTCAATGGATTAAATTAGACACTATGTGGAGTTAAGGATGGGGATATCATATTGAAAATGAGTTGATGAAAGTTTACAAAGCGGGTTCTGAACGCCAGTCTTTATCACCTACCAGGCTCTCGGGGTTCTGACAACGCAAGGACCTTCTCTAGAATTGCGACCAACCCAGTAAAAATGTCCTAGAGATGTTAACGTTGTGGCTTGCGCAGGAAGTCCAATGAGATAATAACAATGAGTACTGCAAGTCCATCCATGGACTCAGATCTTCCAGATAGCTTCTTACAGCACCAGGGATTGTGCGATACCTGAGAAAAGCCATACACATGAAAGACAAAACCAAACAGAAGTGACTTAGAAGAGATGGAGACCACAAAGGGAGAAGGAACCTTACAAAGAGGAACAAGGAGAAAAAGACTTCTAAAGCTGTTCAACATACAAATAAAAACAATGAAAAGATGGAAAATATCAACAGTTAAAACATTTCTTAGTGAAAGACATGAATTACCAGGATCCTTTACAAGGAATGAAAATAAAACCACACGAAACTTATCAGTGTGAAATTTCAGAATGATAGCAACAAAAATCAAAATCTACCGTTTCTGAGGGGCTTAGCCCTTGCAAAAGCCAGATGAGAAAGGCTGAATCAGTGGGTGGGAGAAAGGATGGAGTCGCTGCCCGGAGAGTAGATGAGTGGAAGAGGACCTAGGGTAACCCCTGCCGGGATACCAGCAGGTTATAGACGGCAAGGCAAAGGGATGGCTCAAGGAGACTAAGGAGCAACCAGGTTAGTAATACAAACCCGCAGTCGTGTGGCACCTGCGAGCTGCAGAGGAGGCATCTTGGAGAAGCTGCCTGAGAGGTACCGCAGCTGCAGATGGATGTGAACCAAGTGCTACAAGGGGGCTGCGGTTTTCCCTGTAAGGAACTTGTTAGTGACTTGACAACAGTGTCACTGGTATGACGATGTTCAGGAGCCAGGTTCAGTGTGGTTGGAACCCAGGGATTGCTCAGCTAATACTAGTTAGTTTTTGATACCCACCTGTGTAACCCAAGCTAAAACTCTATGCTCCAACTCAGATCTAGGAGGAAACCGTTTTTACCCGGGAGACCACTTAGACACACAACATTGGGTTTCTACAATGACTTTGTGAGAACATTTCTAGGGATTCATGGACCCTGGCTAATCTTATTACATTCTTTAGATTAATTATTTTTATGTTGTCTTAATGTGAAACCCTAAATTGACTGAGTAGGAGAAGAGTATGTTGAATTACCTTGTCCTCCAAATAATTTCTCAGAATGAACCAAGAAGCTTTGACCTAGAAAACTAAGAGACTCTATAATATAAATAGGTGCTGTTGATCTGTTACCAGCACCTCTGGTTAGCATTGCATTGCTGCTCATATTCCTACCATATTTACTCATTCATCTATACTTACCCATAGTCTAAGAGTTACAGAGACAAAAACAGACATAAGACATGGATTGGACACCCAAGCAACTTATAGTAAAGCAAAGATGTTTTTGTGTCCGAAGAGCACTGGTACAAGGCAAGATGTACTTGGGAACTTTCTGGAGAGTCTTCCATCCAAATAAGCCCTATGCAGAAGGACTGAGGCGAGGCTGGGGTCTTTGAGGAAGTTTGTCCATTGTTCTGCCTTGGCATTACCCCATCTCACGTGAGTGTGACCCAAGTTTTTCTCGAGCTGTGTGGGTCTTGAACTCTCAACCTGCAGATTGACTCATTCAGACAGAGTAGCTGGGCTACATGTGCAAGAAGTGGGAGAGGAGCTTCCATCTTCAACTTGTGTTTGGAGTTTGCAGAATGCTCCCTCTGTGGAGGAAAGGCAACTGTCGTCCTCTCCCCACTGACACACAGTGTAACACAGCACCTCAGGTCACTGAAATGTGTAGCGGTTTCCCTCCACATACAGCTAAGTGATTCTGCAGTGGTATCCTGAGCACACACTAGCTGAGTGTCCTGTATTCACTCCACAGACGCTATTCAGTTTTGACATTATATATAGTACAGTGACAGATTCCCTAGGGTAAGGGCTCAGTCCTACTATACTCCCAACTCAAATAACAATGGCAAGACCCAAGATTGTTGTACCTGTTCTGACTGGCTGCAAATAGGGGCTCTTATGATGCAGTTAATCTGCTGGAGCAACTCATAGAATATGGGGCAGCATTCTGGTTTTTTTTTTTTTTTAATATTTTTTGAGAGGTAGAGTTACAGACAGTGAGAGGAAGAGACAGAGAAAGGTCTTCCTTCCGTTGGTTCACTCCCCCAAATGGCTGCAACGGCTGGAGCTGAGCCGATCCGGAGCCAGGAGCATCTTCCAGGTCTCCCATATGGGTGCAGAGGCCCAAGCACTTGAGCCATCCTCCACTGCCTTCCCGGGCCACAGCAGAGAGCTGGACTGGAAGAAGAGCAGCCGGGACTAGAACTGGTGCCCACATTGGATGCTGGTGCCTTAGGCGGAGGATTAAACTACATGCCACAGCCCTGGCCCCAGCACTCTGGTTTTTTAAAAGCGATTTATTTATTTGAAAGAACAGGGGAGACGGAGAGAGGGTGAGAGGGAATATCTTCCATGCATTGGTTCACTCTGCAATTGGCCGCAACTGCGGGGGCTGGGCCAGGCTGAAGCCAGGTGTCTGGAACTGCATCCAGGTCTCCCTTGTATGCATCTTCCATTGCTTCTTCCAAGGCCATCTTCCATTGCTTTCCCAGGCACGTTAGCAGGGAGCTGGATCAGCCAGGACTCAAATCAGTGCCCATATGGGATGGCAGTGTCACAGGAGGCAGCTTAACCCACTGCCCCACAACACTGACCCTAGAAACACTCTTGTTGTAAAGTTAAAGCATACAGTGAACAGCCAGATGGAAGACATGCATAGATGAGGCATGTGGGATGGGCCTGGAGCTTCTGTGCCCTCTCAGGACATAGCGCCCTCCAGGAACCTCTATGCATTCGGCTGTCAGGGAGCCTCCACCGCCTATGTAGGCATGAGTGATTGATTATATCATTGGCCACTGGTGGTCAACCTAACCTTCAGCTTTTCTTTCCCAGTGTTTAGAGAATGGAGTGGAAATTTCCAACCCTTGATACCTCTTTTCATTTGGCAAACATTGGCCGTCCAGGAGATACCTAGGGGCCTCCATCCAGGGGTTACTGCATTAGAACACAAGACACTCGGATTACTTCAGAGATCACACGTCCTGTGTGCGGGGACATGGGAATGAAGTCCAACATACATTCCATGCACCACACACCCCATAGATAAGGTATGAATCAGTGCATGGGTGAGGCGGTACTTCTGACCAGCTCTGTGCTCAAAGGGCATGTCAACATGGAGACGAGGAAGCTCCCCAGCTGTTGCTCAGCTGTGGCTATGGAATCCAACCAGATCTATGGTCCTGTTGCAAATACGAATGCACAGAGTCCATCTAGGCCCTATGGGCAGAAATCCCCTTGCTTCCAGGAGTTTCTCCCTCTTACTATCCTGAGCTTCTGTCAGATGCTGCTTGTGTGTCTCTAGTGTTCCTTGGTCTCCTGGGGTTATCCTAGGTAAGGGTGTATGTGTGTGCAGCCTGCAGTTTCTCACAGTTGGAACCGGGGCCCCTGCCAGCAGCTCTGACATTCACGGTCAGCAGCCAGCCGGAGAGGCTGTGTGTCCCTCGAGCTGGCCTGCTGGCCTCTGGAATGCTGCTCCCTCTGGGTCAGTTGGGAAATGCCTTGCTCTTCTGAGCAGCTCCTTCAGGGCAGAGCTCTGGGACCTCAATGGCAGTCTCTCCTGTATCCTACAGTCCATACCTCTGCAGGGTAGACAGGCCCATCACGTTCCTCTGGAGTCTTTGCACCAAATAGGCTCATCTACCACCAGGTTCGGTCATGATTCTGTTTTGTTGCTGGGTTCTGCTGGGAGCCGTTACTAGGCAGCTATTTTAGGGTCATTTAATATTTCCTGATAGTTAAACAGTTCCCTGAGTAAGCTCAGGGGATCCCAAGAACTTGAAGAAACTGTTGCCTAACTTCACAACAGGGACCCAGCTAGCCATGGGTGTGGGCTGGAGAGATTAGGATAGATCATACTTTTTTTTTGAGCATGCTAGAAGTGAACAGAATTTTCTTTAAAAAATGAAAATGTATATAATGGGCCGGTACTGCAGCTCGCTAGGCTAATCCTCCGCCTGTGGTGCCGGCACACCGGGTTCTAGTCCCAGTCGGGGCGCCGGATTCTGTCCCGGTTGCCCCTCTTCCAGTCCAGCGCTCTGCTGTGATCCGGGAGTTCAGTGAGGGATGGCCCAAGTCCTTGGGCCCTGCACCTGCATGGGAGGCCAAGAGAAGCACCTGGCTCCTGGCTTTGGATCAGCGCGGTGCGCCGGCCTCAGCGCGCTGCTGGAGCGGCCACTGGGAGGTGAACCAACGGAAAAAAGGAAGACCTTTCTCTCTCATTCTCTCTCTCTCTCACGGTCGACTCTGTCAAAAAAGTATATAATGGTGCTTGGGAGAAGGGGTATGAAGTAGACATAAAAAAACCACACACAACACTGGTTGATTGGACTTTTCAAACCTGGGCCATTTCCAGCAGTGGCAGCTCTTCTGGTTTGAGTGAGTTTGGCTCAGTAACGAATATGCTATCATGGCTCGCTGGAGAACCTCGGCTATTTGTGGAGTAGTGCCTGAAACTTTTCACTTTTATTTTTTTTCTGTAAAATTCGCACTAAGCAGAAAAGAAAATGTATGTATTGTAGGCAATGAGAGAACAAAGCATAATTAAATACGAAGTATGAAAGTTGGGGAAGGATCAAAAATATTTGGGAAAAGAGGGCATCTGTTATTATATTTAGTTGCTATTCAACTCCTGTCCCCTTTTATCTTTGAGACATCCTCTGTTTTGGTAAAGAACAGAGTTCTCTGCAGAAGTCAGATACTTAGCATTCTAGCCTCCCTCGCAGCAAGATTTTGGGCATGTGACAAATGAGTCAGGAACCAGGTCTACTCAGGGCAGCTTTTAACTTGGATGCAAGAATCTCTTGGGGCCTTGGCTACATAGAATCTCTCGGGGCCTTGGCTACATAGAAGCCGTTGTAGGGGATGTTAATGGCTTTCCTGGTAGCTGGGTTCAGTTTCCAGAGTGTGATGGTAACAGTTCTAGCAGCAAGGCCCAGTTGTTGGAGGAAGACATGCTTGGGTCTGTGTCCAGTAGAAGTGAAAATTGTGCCATTGCACAATCAGTTCACAGACAGTTTTGGAGGTTTTTCTTGATGGATGGCATTTAAGTTCAGTTCTGATCCTGCAGAAACCGCCATAAACAATGCAGTATTCTTCAGTAATTCCCTTCCTACCTCAATCAGCTAAGAACATTGACATCAAAACAAAGCAAACAAAATCATCAAACTAATTTTGACTACCACGTGCTTGGAAGAGAGGAAGGGTCATCATGATTCTGTCACTTTAACACCCAAAAATAAAGACCCTTGCGTTCCCCTCATGGCGCTGTCCCAGTTTCTGTAGAGCACTAGGTGATATCAACAGAAAACAGCTCCATCATTAAGTGATGTTGGAAATTTGCAAAAATGTCCTGGTGATAATCCATCCTTTCTTTACCTCACAACTGGCTTCTCAAGGTCTTCAGTAGGTCAGTGCACTTCCAGAAGATTCAGGAAAGGGGTAAACAGCCATGTTACTTGAACACTTCAAATAATGTTGAACACATGTCACATGTGCTGCCGTATGCTATTCTTTTACTCACCCAAGCCATCTGCGTGATGACAGTCACAGGGCACGTGCAGGTTGGAGCCCCTTTTCTTCTATTGTGTCACAGGTACTTGGAGGGAGAACCTTCTCTGTTTATCCCTGGACTCTGTGTCTTATTAGCCTGAGATCATCCAATAAATGGAAAGGTAGGAACTCCTGTGCTGAGCTAGCAAACCACGTCCTGATACTGAGTCTCTGCTCATGCATATTCTGGTAGATTAGATTGTCAGGACTTGAAATTAGAGGCAAGACCTCCAGATCCTGAAATAAACTTAATTTAGTTGGGTATTTCTATTTCACCAAAGGACATATTCCAACTTTCCATCCACTCCGCTGGCCTCGGGGCAAGGCTTCACATGGTGATTCGACACAGACTATAAAGGAAGAAAGAAAACCCGATTTTGCTCAGAGGGAGAAACCACCTGCAGCAGGGTTTGTCATGCAAATAGCTGTGTAGCAGTCTTGTTGCTCCCAATTATGCCCAGTGTGGAAAGGGCATGCACTTAACGAGACATTTCAGAGGGGAGAAATAGAATAGGTTATCTGTGGGGCATGGCTGCTAAAGGAAAAACTTCTTTTTTCACTCTTATTTTCTCCTGGTGGTCTGGCCTCAGGAAATACAACACTCCCTGATAGCTATATCCCAACTGTGCTTCGTGCCTCCGTCAGTTAGAACGTGGTACTGAGAAAAGTCCGGACATGCATCTCCGTTTGAATTTATATTCGAGGCCTGCTTGGTTTTCCTGTGCTGCTACATCACCAGGATGTAGAACAGTGGCGCTATAAATATTTGTTGAGTTAATGAAATCTGTCTCTTTAGAGAAGAACTAGTTTGGTTGGATCCAACAGACAGAAGTTGAACCACTAATCCTGAAGCCTGAGATGTCTACTTGGGTATATGTGTGTGTGAAGGCAATTACCATCATATTTCTCTAGGTTCCCTTTGAAAAAAAATCATCAGGCCACAGACCTGTGTAGTAAGAATCTACTCTGAATTACTTTCTTGCTGTAAACTCATATGCTTAGAAAATGCATAGCTCAGTTTCTGGTGATACAATGGCTGGGGACCTAGGGAAAAACGCCCTTCCAAATACAATGAAAATGTGAAATGCATTCAAGAACTGATAAAACATAGCAACAAGGATTGCTCAGTCCAACCAGTAAGGAAAGTGGGAGCCAAGAGAAGTAAGCAAAGTTCTGAGACTGTTTTTACCCTGGGGGGTGTAATCAGTGATCCCGAGCTTCACTTTTTCTGTATTCTTTTAGGATTAGCCTGTGTGTACGTGAATGAAAGTCTTTCTCTCCCTCTCCTCCCCTCCCCTCCCCTTCCCTTCCCTCCCCTCCTTCTCTCTCTCTCTCTCTCTCTCTCTCTCGCACATGCACACACACACGCACATAGTAGGAGAGAGAAAATCCAGCGTCTGTTCCCAAGTTCTAGAACCTCAGTGGGTCACACACCAAGTACAAATAAGAGCCAGAACTAAATGTACCATCCATTGCTTCAAGGCAAGCTGCCCAAGTATCCCTCAGAACAGTGAGGTTACAAAAACTTCACTCTAACTTAGGTGACTGAGTCAAGTTCTTGTGACCTCTTAGGTCACAAACCCTTCAGGTTCGATTTTTAAATATCTTGGAATGGCAATGCCCCAAGTTATCTGGTGAAAGTAAGCACAAATCCTGTCTGAAGTAGTAGTTTCATCTAAGACCAAATCTCACAGAGAGGAGGAGCAGATAATACTTAAAATCATTAAAATATAGACAGAGGAAACACATCTAGCAGACTTGAGCTATTGTAATTATCAAATTCATAATCCACAATAAATGATGACTATCTTTAAAGAAATAAAAGACAAGCCTAAAGTGTCTGTAGGGAATACAGCATTATAATCAAGTAGATTTGAAGAACTAAATATAATTTCTAAGAATGAAAATTATAGTAATAAAATTATAAAACCCCAAAGGATGGGTTTAAAATCAATTTAGACAAAGGTGGAGAAAGAATGAACTAACAGATGGATCGAGTTATCTAGAATGTAGCATAAACACACACACACACAAATAAGAAGGAGCTGTCCAGAGACAAGAGGATCTGTCATTTCACTGGAGTTAAGAAGTAGAGGTGTGAATGGGCTAGGGAAAGTGTTTGAAAAGATGATGGCTGAGAAGTTTTGCTAACTTTTTTTTTCAACATTTATTTCATTCATTTGAAAGAGTTGCACAGAGAGGGGGAGAGAGTTCTTCCCTCTGCTGGTTCACTCCTCAAATGGCCCCAATGGCTGAGGCTGAGTTGATCTGAAGCCAGGAGTTTCCTCTAGGTCTCCCACATGGGTGCAGGGGCCCAAGGACTTGGGCCATCCTCTGCTGCTTTCCCAGCACATCAGCAGGGAGCTGGACCAGAAGTGGAGCAGCCTGGACTCGAACTGGCACCCATCTGGGATGCCAGCACTTCAGGCCAGAGCTTTAACCTGCTATGCCACAGCAATGGCCCCTTGCTAACTCTTAAGGACTAAAACCCACAGAGTAAAAAAAAATGCCCACAAATCCCAATAGAAATAAAAATAATAAATGATAGTTAACGTCCGTTTAGGCACACTATAATGAGGCACTAACAGTGAAGAAAAGAATCTTAAAAGCAATCAGAGGAAAATACAGACAGATTGCCTTCAAAGGATCAATAGTCAAACCAAAAGTTGTTTTTTTTTTTTTTAACTGAAACAGTAGAAACCTGGAATCAAAGCTTAATGTTCTGAGGGAGGAAAAATCCCTACTAACTTAGAATTCTGCAGCCAGGGAAAGTATATTTCAAGAATAAGAAGAGAAGAAAAAGATTTTTCAGAAAACTGAAAACCAAGAGAATTCCGCCACCAAAGGATCCACTCTGAAAGGAACACAACCCCAGATGGAGGCTCCCAGTCAAGGAGGGTGAGCGGATGGCGGCAGGCGGGCTCAGGGAATCGGACTACATAAAACACAAGACAAGATAAAAGCGAGCGACTTTAATTAAAACAGAATGTCAATCTGGAGAAGAAATGTATTTAAAAAGTCCATAGGTTATTCCTAGTAACTCTTCTTTAAATTCAGACATTGATAAATTAATACACATGTTGTGGTTTCTATAGTCATCACTGAAAAATAGGGAATACTGTAGAATTTCCAAATTTGCAAAAAGAAAATGGGAGAATGAAAGTCCTCCATTTGAGAAGAGGTACAAAATGGGAAGGAAAAGAAACAGAACAAGTAAAACAAAAGTAGACGGTGCAAAATAAAATGGAGGAATATTTGTGGAAATATACCAGCCATTTCAAGAAATGGGCTAAGCATAGAGGAAACTATACTAACGACACATGGAACGCAACAGCAAGAACACACAGGAGCTGGTGTAAACGTGTGCATGCCTACCTACTCTGGTAGGTACCAAGTGATGGCGCAAGTGGTTGGACCCGTGCAACCCACATGGGAGGCCTGGGTTGGACTCTTGGCTCCCAGCTTCAGCCTGGTGTCTGTCTGGCTCTTTCTCTGCCTCTCAAATACATGAATAAATAAACAACCTGCAGAAGGGGTGATGTTTACCTGATGGTTAAGATGCTGATTGAGATGCCCAGGTACTTAAGTCGGTACCTTTTCTCCCATCTTTCAGTGAAGTCTTTTAAAATACACTTATAATATGGTTTGATTCCATTTTCCTAGTTTGCATGCTCTCTTGAGGTTCCCTCCACCCAGATTACAAAATGATCTTTTTTTTTTTTAGAGATTTGTTTTATTTGAAAGAGTTACACAGAGGAGAGGCAGAGAAAGGTCCTCCATCCGTTGGTTCACTCCAATTGTCCACAATGGCTGGAGCTGGGCCAATCCGAAGCCAGGAGCCAGGAGCTTCTTCTGGGTCTCCCACATGGGTGCAGGGGCTCAAGGGCTTGGGCCCTCTTCTGCTTCCCAGGCCATAGCAGAGAGCTGGATAGGAAGTGGAGCAGCCGGGTATCAAACCAGCACCCACACCAGATGCCGGCGCTTCAGGCCAAGGCGTTAACCCACTGTGCCACAGTGCTGGCCCCATGATCTTTTCTTGATTTGCTTGCATGGAGTTTCACTGTTTGTTATAAAGCTCTGTCTCCTGTCATACTATCAGAACAGTTTCACCACCACCCCGTCCTGCCTGGAGTACCTGAGCTTGATCCCTAGTTCTGGCTCCTGGCTCAAGCTTCTGATTCAGTCCCTGGGGTGTATTGGTAATGGTTCAAGTGGCTGGGTTCCTGCCACCCATGTCACTTCATTAAATGGTCTGGATTGCATTCCCAGCTCATGGCTTCAACCTAGCACAGTTTCGGGTCATTGTGGACATTTGGGGAGTGGACTAACACTCTCCTCTCTGTTTCTTTGGTTCTGTCTAGCTGTCTTTCTGCATCTCAAGTAAGTAATTAAAAAACTTAAATCTGAAAAAGATCTCAAAAGACCAAAACAGACCAAAGAAAATAGACAGATGGTAAATAAGCATATGAAAAGGTGCTGAGCATCATTTGTCACTAGAGAATTGCTAATTAAAAACGTACCAGTACACATCTCCCAGAATGGCCCAAATCCAAAAATCTGCTAGTCTAAGATGCTGGCTAATGTTCAGAGGAACAGGAACTCGGTTCACTGCTGATAGGAATGTAAAATGAACGACCACTGTGGAAGTCTGGAAGTTTCTTACAAAGCTAGACATGCGTTTACCACATTATCCATATTCACCCAGTTGAGCCAAAACACAAAGTTCTTCACACAAATGCACATAACAAGGTTCTTGGTAATTACCACACATGGGAAGCAACCAAGATGTGCAATAGAGGAACCAATAAACACACTGGCATATCCATGTAGTGGAGTGTTCTTTGGTGAGCTATCAGGCCATGGTAAGTCCTAGTGGGACCTTAAGTACATGTTGCTCCGTGAAGGAAGGCAGTGTTAAATGACTACTTGCAGTTGGATTACAGTTATGTGATCTTCTGAAAACAGCTGGTCTGCAGGGATAGGACAAGGATCAGTGATTCCCTGGGACTCGGAGAAGTGTGGGATGTATAGATGAAACCCAGGGGACATTTGATGGCGCTGAAACTGTTCTGTATGATCGTATGATGGTGGATACATGTCCTGATGCTTCTTGTCAAAACTGACAGTTTTAGAGCATGAACAGTGAACCTCCATGCATGCAAGTTAAAAAATCACTTTGTGATGCAAAATGAGACAATAGAATCAAACTATAAGACAAATGTGTTTTAAAAGACCTCGCTGAAGGAGGTGGGCAAAAAGGTATAACTCTAAATAGCTGTGGAAGTGAACGGAACTGAACGTAAGCATTGTATTCCAGATGACAAAATTGCTTCCTATGGAGATACAGACTAACAAGTCTGATGCTACCATGCATGTATATGGAGTTGGACAATTAAGCAAATGGAGGACAGATGGTAGGAACTACATTTCTCACTGTTGGGGTGCGAATTTATAGGTAAGCATCAGAAGCAAGCTGGAGTGAACCATATGGTAGTAGATTAGACTTGAAGATACTAGTAAGAACTCATGTCTACGCTAATATAGATAAAAATGGTTACATATGGGTTAATACAAACACACACATTCAACTGTCAGTTGAGAGGGCCTAAAATAAATTATACCTCCGTTCCTATGAGTACACATAGCATTCAGGTCATATTTAATACCATTCTAGAATAAAAGAAGCTGGGATCTTTAGAGAAATGGCTTGTTCTAAGATGGGGGCAGGAAATACATAAGAGGAGTCTGGAAAATTTTGTAGTGCCAGAAAGTAAGAAAATGCTCAAAAGACATACATATATGACAAACACATAATAACAAAACAAAACCCAAACCACTCCAGACCTGGTCTTGTGACACAGTGGGTAAAGCTGCTGCCTGCAATGCCAGCATCTTACGTGAGTGCTAGTTCACGTCCTGGCTGCTCTGTTTTCTGTTCAGCTCCCTGATAATGGCCTGGGAAAAGCAGTGGAGGACGGCCGGAGTGCTTGGGCCTCTGCCACCCACATGGGAGACCCAGAGGAAGCTCCTGGCTTGTGGCCACTTGGGGAGTGAATCGGTGGCTAGAAGATGCAAATTCTCTTTCTCTCTTTCAATCTCTTTTCTCCTTCTCTGTAACTCTACCTTTCAAATATTTTTTAAAAGCTCACTTCATAATGATGTGGATAAATCGAAAGAGTTCATGATGTGAGCCAACTGGGACAGCTCTAAATGGCCAAAGCAGCAACAACTTGCGCAGCACAATAAAGCAAGTAACAGATTTGTAACCCAAAGTATCCAACAAGCGAGTCTGTAAAGACGCAGGTGAATGACCGAATGGGTAAATAAATGGAGGAGACAATTCTCTTATGCAGAAATAGTCCAAAAATGTATGTAGATACTTTAAGGAAGTGATACAGCTCTTAAATTGGTCCGCACATAGTCACTTCCTTCTGGAGAATATGGTATGAATGCAGGAGGAATAATTTAATTGTGCAGAAACTTAAACCATTGTCTCAGCCAAGTAAGGCCAGCATCAACAATGATAAGTCAGGTTGACAGTGTATCCTTGGTATGATGGGATGGAAACAGCACTTTTCTCCTGTGGCCTTCCTCTCCTAAACAAACTATGCGAGTAGAATAATGAGGCAAGCATCAAAAAATCGCCGCTGGGAGACAGTCTACAAAGGACCTGACCAGTAACCTTCCAAACTGTGAAGGTCACGAAGGACAAAGGAAATCGGAACTCGTCACAGCTAAGAGGAACCCAAGGAGTCATTGTGACTAGACCTCAGGTGGAATCTTGAATAGAAACCTAGAACAGAAAAAAAGATCTTAGGAAAAAAAAAGCTAGGCAAGTCTGACTTTAGTTAGTACTAATGGTGTTATTTAGTTAATAATTGGTGTTCACTAATTAATTCTAACACATGACATATGAATGTAAGATGTCAAAAATAGGGGCATCTGAGTATAGGAACTCTGACTTGTAATTTTTTTGCAAGCACAAAGCTTAAAAATTGTGTATTAAAGCAAGAAGTGTTACAAGAAAAATATCTAATTTGACAAGACATGAAATTCATCTATAGGCTGTCTAGAAAAGAAACATCTAAAATATAAGGATATAGAAAAGATGAAAGGAAAAAAGATTGACAAGAGGTAATTATGACAAAAATCTAAAACCAACTTGGAATTATTTTAAGATTAGTAAGAATTTTTGCTTTTCTGAAGATCACTTGATCAACAAAAAGTTATTTATCAAAAAAATAGATTATATGTATCTCAAGACTTATTTTACTCAAGAGTTATACAGAAAGAAGGAGAGAGAGAGAGAGAGATCGATTGATCTATCCACTGGTTCACCCCCATTCGGCTGCAGTGGCAGGAGCTGTGCTGATCAGGATCCTCTTCCCATACAAGTTTCTTTCTGAATCAGGGGTTATTTATAAGTGTTTTAAAATTCTAACCAAACGATAACTCTAAGTTATTGTTTCATTATTGACTTGTAGCTTAATTGGATTGTGCTCAAAGGAGCCCACCTATATTTGTCACCCTTTTAATTTGTTCGCTTTATGGCCTAGCATAAAAACATTCACCAAGAAAAGTATTAAAATGACCTATTAAAATTATGTATTTGTTTAACTCTTTGAAATTCTATCAATTTTTGCTTGACAATTTAGAAGTCCTGTTAGGATACGTATAATCAGGGCCTGCGCTGTGGCAAAGCAGGTAAAGCTGCCACCTGCAGTGCCGGCATCCCATATGGGCGCTGGTTAGAGACCTGGCTGCTACACTTCCAATCCAGCTGTATGCTGTGGCCTGGGAAAGCAGAAGATGGCCCAAGTCCTTGGGCCCCTATACTCATTGGGAGATTGGGAAGAGGCTCTTGCCTTCAGATCAGCCATTGGGGAATGAACCAGTGGATGGAAGACCTCTCTCTCTCTCTCTCTCTGCCTCTCCTCCTCTCTGTGTAACTCTGACTTTCAAATCTTTTTTTAAAAAAATACAAAAGTTTTAATATAAAAAATTTGCTTTAACATTAGTAGATGAGTGACTGGAAATCATGTAATAACCTCAATAGATTCAGAAAACATTCATCTAAACATTCAGTAACATGAAAGTAGAAAATTAATAAGGAGTTTCTACAAAAAAGTAGAAAGTTTCATGGGGAGAAAAACTAGAGAAAACATTGTTTACAATGGTTAAACTCTGAGATTAAAAAATGAGACAAGGGTGCAGTCTCTCAACACTACTTTTGCCCTTGCTGTTTTAGTAAATGGAATAGAGCTGGAAAAATTCCGAAGACTATAAGGTTGATGGGGTGGATGTTTCGCTTAGCAGTTGACACCTGCAACCGACATCTGAATAACTGGGTTTGATTCCTGGCTCCAGCTCCTGACCCCAGCCTGCCAGTGCAGACCCTGGGTAGCAGTGTGGACAGTTCGAGTAGATGGGTTCCTGCCACCTGACTGGAGGCCTGGGACTGCTGTGCTGGCATCTGGCTTCAGCCCTGGCTCAGACTGAGCCACTCAGGGAGTGTGAGAAGTGTGCAGTGGGTGACATTTCTGACTCTCTCTCTTTCTGCTATCAAATAGTTAGTTCAAAAAGAGTATATGGTTCAGAAGAAGAGAACATTTCATTAAAAAATATGATGTGTTTTAAGAATTCTACAGAATCCAGGGATAGGTGATTAGAATTAATGAGTTTACTGAGGTTGCTAAATAAAGATTTAATACACAAAATTCAATTATATGTCTATATATCAGCAACAGAGAAAGTAACATTTTTACAAAAGTTCACAGTACTGTGTGAAATACTGTTGGGAGATACTTTCCATGAGTTTTCATGGGTCTGAATTTCTGACAGGGTATGCCAGGAAGGCGAGGCCTTGACAGCTCTCTGCATGAACCCTGTCCAAGGGTAATTATTGCGGTGAGAATCCTTGAAGAGTGGGGAAATGTCTTCCTCAGGGAGAAAGAGCCAGCCTGCTTACGGCTTGCAGTAGAATAATGAGTTTCCCAAACTCGGTGTTCCGCAGCTGTAAAACAAACCCATTTTGTGCCTAGCGTTCACCTAGGGACTTGGGTTGAAGCAAACCAATGCACTTGCTGCTTGCTGTGCCGTGAGTAATTGAGTTTTCATCTCTGCAGTAGTACTGTGTCTTCTGCCAGCATTTATGACGCTTTAATAGGCCAACTTATTAACTTGGAAGTAGCGTAAAATCAAATCACAGATCCAAAAGGTAACTGGCAGCAAATCTAATAAAAGTTGTGTAAAACCTCTTAAAAGAAAATTATAATCCTTTATTGAGAGACCATAAAGAAGACATACTAGGGTTGAGAAATATTCTGTGTTCATTGATTGGAAGACCTAACATTGTGAAGCAGCTTTTTCTTCCAAACTGATGTATTGATGTACATTTACGTGATTTCAATAAAAAATTCAAACAGCTCTTGTTTTCTGGTGGGGCTTGAAAAGCTGATTGGAAAATTTATTTGGAAGTGTGAAGAAAATAGTCAAACGCTCTTGAAAAGAAAGTACAAGGTGAAAGGTTTTAATCAATAATGATTGAGAGTTATTCTTGATGATTAATAACTATGAATTATTTTTAAACCATAATAGAGACAGGGTGGTATTGGGCCTGGGACTGACGAAAAGACCTGGCATTAGAAAGGTGGCATCGAAGGGGATGTGTTTTGGGCAGCAGTTAAAATGCTGTTTGACGCGCTTGCATCCTTCCGAGCGAGTCCTGGCTCTGCTCTCACGCCCAGCTTCCTGCTAGCACTCTGGGAGGCAGCAGGTGGTGGCTCAGCGTGGGTCCCTGACATCATGGATTGGGTTCCAGCTCAGGACCTCAATGTGGCCCAGCCCTGGCTGTCAGATCTTTGGGGAGTGAACCAGCAGATGGGGGATCTCTTCCTGCGTCTCTGTGTGTCTGTTTCAGTGTGTGTGTGTGTGTGTGTGTGTCTCACTCAGTGTCTCTTCTTCTAAAATCTGAATACTTTTTAAGAAAGGTGACATTGTAGATCTATGGAAAAAATGGGCTTTTACATAAATAGTAATGGGACAATGTGTTATTCATGTGGAAATAAATGAAAATGTATCAGCACCTCACATCATATATTGTGCTGAACTATATAGAATTGCCATTTTTAAGGTCAAAAACAGTCACATACAGTCAGTGTCATGTAACTTCACTTAATTAAAGTTGCAGATTGGTTTTACCTTTTACATTTAGGATTTTAACCTCAGAACGTCTGAGGATAACATGGGAAAATATATTTACGTTTCTGGATCAGAAAGCAAGACCAACAAACACGAACCACCAAGGAAAAGACTGACTGATTGAACTGCATTGAAACCGAGAAATTCTCTTTGTGAAAGACACCATAAAGAGGATAGAAAAGCAACCAAAGTGTGCAATAAGATTTTGCATTCACAAAGCTGACAAATGCTTCCTATCTAGAATATATGAAATAATTTCCAAAATCATTACGAAAATGACAGGAAAAGTAGTAGAAAAATGACTTAATGAGTCATGCAGATCTTTCAAATTTGACATGTTTTATTACACAATATCACAAAATCACATTTTTTAGCATCACCACTGATTTCATCAGGAAAGTTCTTCAAGTATTAGGAAGCTGCCAGGCTCACTGTGATGGAATGCTAGTTTTGCAAAATCCTAATTTTCTCTTGAGAGCTCAAGTTTTATCACTGGCTACAAATACTGTCGATTGTTTTCCTTGAAGTGACAGGTTCACTTGGCTCATTTTTGAGGAAATGCCTGCCAAATACCCAAGTTTTAAAAAAACCGTAGTTTGTCTGTCAGTTCTTTCAAGTAAAAATGATGCTTCATGAAAAAGCAACCAGTACCGCTGGTGACTCAAAGAACCGCACACGGTCTTTTCCTCAAATCGCTCATGGAACCTGGGTGCATTGTCGCACAGAATTAATAAGGCAGGAATTCAGGGTCGAGGAGCTGTAAAGTTAATACTTTCAAGGACAGTCTTAAGTAGCATTTTTAAAAATGGCAAGTGAGGAAGATGGCTTCTGTGGACATGAGGCATTGCCACGCCTTGCTTTGGGTTCAGGCTCCTGCAGATAGGAGACTGGGTGCTGTGACTAATCTTCACGTTAGGAAGAGCGGCATGGGCTTTGTGGAAACCCTTCGAGGCTCTCGTGGCTCTGGGGACCACAGTTGGACCATGGCTGCCCTACAAGGGTGGTTTCTTCAATGTCAACAAAGCAACAGTAAAAATGCTGACAATCCAGGGGTTTATCTTTTTTCTCTGCTGTGGGATTCCTCTGGACTGTTCTGGCTGAGCTGCGGGTCTGGGTGTTTTGATGCTGCCTATGTGGTGGGAATGTTTTTCTGACAATTTCTTCTCCCGGACTGTAAGGTAACAAAGCGTTTTTGTTGTTGATGTTCGTTTGACCCTACTCATCCTGTTGTATAGTTGAAGGTGCCCTTAGTATGATGAAGTAAAATTTGGCCCGAGGATGTATCCATACTTGAGTCCTTATGTAATGAACTGCAACCTAACTTCATGCCTAAACTGAAAGCCTAACTTGGATGTTTACTTTTATAACAAATAACTAAAGTTCAGCCAATCACAGCAGCTGAGCTTACACCAATCGTACGTGACCAACTGACGACACCATGTCCAAGCAAGGCACACCTGGAGCTGTAACCAACCAAGTCCCTCACTGCAGCCCACCCACCTAGTGGAGCAGAGATTTCTGAACCTCCGCTCATTCTGAGGACTTCCCACGTTGCAAATTGTTCTTTGCACAGTTGAACTTCTTAATTTGTCTAAAGGCGTACTTCTGACAGCATCAACAGAAAATCCACCTGAAACCAACTTAAACAAAAAATAGGATGTAGTGGCAAATCCAGATCAGATTTGATTCAGCAGCTTAGCAATGCAATCAGAACCCAGTTTCTTTAGTTTCTGTTTAGTGTGGTGTCAATGGATGCTCCGATTTGAAAGGTTTTATCCATATCATAAAATCCAAGAAGTGACAATTTTATTCCTTTAAGCCTTCAACAAATGCTTGCACTGTTCTTGGACTGTACGCATCTTAACTGATAAGTGTTGGCCAGAATGGAATGGTGCTGATTGGCTTAAGCCAGAACAACTGTGCCCCAAGGCAGTGATTTTCAAGGAGGGAAGTGATCTGATCTCCATGAGGCTCTTTGGTTGTAACACCTTGGGATGAGGGAGGTTGTGCTACTGGTATCCAGTGGGGGAGAGGCCAGGGATGCCACTAGACAACCTTCGGTGCTGTAGTACGCAAGGGCGGCTCCTCCTCCAGTCCCCCGCCCCAACACAGAGTGATCTGTGAACAGCAGTAGTGCAGATTAAAAAAAACTCTGCTCTAGGGGCCAGGGTTGTGGAGTAACGGATTTGCATTCCAGCGGCTCCACTTCCAGTCCAGCTCCCTGCTAATGGCCTTGAAAAAGCAGTAGAAGATGGCTCATGTCCTTGGGCCCCTGCACCCACGTGGGAGACCTGGAGGAGGCTCCTGGCTTTTGCCTGGCTCAGCCCTGGCCATTGTGGCCATCTGAGGAGTGAACCAGCAGATAGAAGATCTCCTTTCTCTCTCTCTCTCTCTCTCTCTCTCTGTGCCTCCCTCCCTCTCCCCCTCTCCCTAGGGCTGTGTGTGTGTGTAACTCTGACTTTCAAATACGTAAATTTTTTTAAAGACTTATTTATTTGGAAGTCAGAGTTACACATAGAAGGAGAGTCAGAGAGAGAGAGGTCTTCCATCCGCTGCAACGGCCAGAGCTGTACCAATCTGAACCCAGGAGCCAGGAGCTTCCTCCGGGTTTCCCACATGGGTGCAGGGGCCCAAGGACCTGGGCCATTCTCCACTGCTTTCCCAGGCCATAGCAGAGAGCCAGATTGGAAGTGGAGCAGCCGGGATTCAAACCAGTGTCCATATGGGATGCTGGCACTGTAGGTGGCATTTTCACCCGCTGTGCCACAGCACTGGCCCCCAGTGAGTAAACTTTTTAAAAAACAAAAAACAAACTCTGTCCTAGAGGAAGGTTTTAATTTCAGAATGAAATTGGGGAATTTAGCCGGCGCCGTGGCTCAACAGGCTAATCCTCCACCTTGCGGCGCCGGCACACCGGGTTCTAGTCCCGGTCGGGGCGCCGAATTCTGTCCCGGTTGCCCCTCTTCCAGGCCAGCCCTCTGCTGTGGCCCGGGAGTGCAGTGGAGGGTGGCCCAGGTGCTTGGGCCCTGCACCCCATGGGAGACCAGGAGAAGCACCTGGCTCCTGCCATCGGATGAGCGCAGTGCGCCGGCCACAGCGCGCTGACCGCAGTGGCCATTGGAGGGTGAACCAACAGCAAAGGAAGACCTTTCTCTCTATCTCTCTCTCGAACTGTCCACTCTGCATGTCAAAAATTAAAAAAAAAAAAAAAAAAAAAAAAGAAATTGGGGAATTTAGCAAGAGAAGAGGAATGGATGTTGGGGAAGCAAATGTCATGTCTTACACGCATGTTTTCCTACTTCTAACCTATTGTAAACCTTTCCTTGTGTCAAACCAAGTATCTTTCGTTTGACCTTGATTCCCATTCAGGAAACTGAGAATGTTTTTCTTTTCATTAGGAAAATGAAAGGATTCAAACGTTATTGACTGCCCTTGAATGTATTACATTAAAATTGAATTTGTGATAGTATGTAAAGTGAAAGTGAAACGTGAAATGCCTGCATTAGGTAGACGCCAAGGTAGCCTGGCTTCCCTGGGTTAGTAGAAAGTCTGTGTGGCTCCAGTTCCCTAGCTGGTGTCGTGGCTGAGCTAACTGACTTGCATATCCTCCCACACAGCTTTCCCAAGCTATTAGAAACCCTGAAATGAAAAGCCTAAGTAATCTGTACAGGTCACAAGACCGCCTCTCAGACACGGAAGACCGCTCAGCCTGCTGAAAACATCCTGGGAACCCCTCTTACGCCCTGCACACGCACGCTGTCTCTCCTCCTCTGATTTGGAAGAAGCAGCGAGTTTTCCTGCACCAGGACTGCCAGTCCCCCAGACTCCCTTCGTCAAGGTCGCCCAGAAGCCTCTCATCTTCTCTGTCCTCTCAGCAGCGCCAGCGTCACTCACTTGTCTCCTTGGATGCTTTACCTTGCCTTCAGGGAGCCACCGTCTCCTGCGTTTCCTCTTCTCTCAATCTTCTCCTTTGCAGGTGACTTCTTACTTCAGTACTTAAAGTTTGAGTGTTCCAACTATTAGCTACAATTTCCAGGGCAGCTATAAAGAAAATAGCTCAAAAATATAGGAAATAAACCAGGTAAATTAAAATAATTGTATAACACAAAATAAGGTTGCAAGGTAGAGGAACAGAAAAATTATAAAGGTATAAGACATACAGAAAAGAACAAAATGATATGGGTAACTCCTATTTTACCAGTGATTACATTGAATATAGAGGGATTAAAAACCAATCAAAAAGCAGAAATTGGTGGAATGGATAAAATGTCACCAATTCACTGTTCACAAGAGACACATTTTGAATTCAGATAAAAAAATCACTTGCAAGTAAAAAAATGAACAAAGCTATATGATACAAACAGTAATTAGATCTAAACAGGCAAAGAGATTGAATTTGTAATCAAAAACATTCCTACAAAGCAAATGCCAGGCCTGGATAGCATCACTGGAGAATTTTACCAAAACTCATTGTTCTAAAATGAGTTTGCAGAAGAATTGACATTAACTATGCTCAAAGGATTCCAAAATAAAACTAGGAGGAAGTACTTTCCAACCATCTTATGAGCCTGATACTACTCTGATGCCGAAATGGAGCAAAGACATCACAACAAAAGAGAGCTAAAGACCAATGCCCTTTACACATACAGCTACAAAGATCCTAAATTAACTATTAAAGTGAATCCAGCAACATAAACAGGTTGTATACCATGGCAAAGGGGTATTTACCCCATGAATTCAAGGTTAGTTGAAAATTCACTGGTGTAATAATTGTATTAGAATTAAGGAAAAAAATCACAGGATCACCTCAGTAGTTACAGAAAGAGCATTTGAGAACACCAAAAATAAAACCAACCAAAGTAAAATATATACATTGAACTTTATGAAAAGTAAAAACTTTTGTGCGTCGAAGGACACTGTCAGGAAAGTGAGAAGCGAACCTTGGAATGAGAGAACATTCACATATAATGTGCATGATAAGGGGTGAGTATAAAGAGGATATAAAGAACTTGTTACACAGAAATGAAAAGACAAGTTAATGGCATTTCTCCAAAGGAGACATAAAGTGCCCAGTAAGTACATGTAAAGACACTCATTAGTCATTAAGAAATAACTTTCTGCAATGAGATACCACAATTTGCTCTACTGGGGCTCTCTTATTAAATAGATGGGACAGTCTGGAGGTTGGTGATTATGTAGAGAATTGGCCACCTCACCTATTACAAGGCAGTCAAAATGGTACAAATGCTTTGGGAAACATAGTCCTAAGTTAAACATAAAGCTACCATACGATCAAGTAATTCCATTCCTGGGTGTAATCCCAAGAGGAAGAAAGATCTATTTTCACACAAAAACTTGCATTTGCATTTCAATAGCAGCATTATTTATAACAGCCAAGAAGTGTGCGACAGCTCCTATGTCCAGCAACTGATGAGCAGATAAAGTGTGGTGTATCTATACAATGGAACCAGCCACAAAAAGGAATGACGTCCTGACGCGTACTACAACATAGATAACTGTTGAAAGCATTTGTACGAAAGAAACCAAATACGGAAGACCACATGTTGTGTGATTCCATACCTACACAATGCCCAGAACAGGCAAGTCTATAGAGCCATACAGTAAGTTTGCGGTTGCCAGAAGAAATGGGACATTTAGAAAGACTGGTATTGAGTATAGGGTTTCCTTTTGTGTTATTAAAATATTTTGGAATTAGGTAATAGTGATTGTTGTGGAACTTTGTGATTAAACTACAGACACTAAATTGTATACTTTGAAAAAAATGAATTTAAAAACCTCCAAAAAAGTATTTGAGTGTTTCCCGTATGTTTTCTTCTAGTAGCTTCCAGTTTCAGGTCTTGAGTTTAGATCTTTGATCCATTTTGAGTTGACTTTTGTGTGGGGTAAGAGGTAAGGATCGAGTTTCCATTTTCTCCTTGTGGGTATCCAGTTTTCCTAGCACCATTTATTAAAGGGACGGTCCTTTCTCCAGTGTCTTTGTGACTTTGTCAAAGACCAGTTGACTGCAGCTGCATGGGTTCGTTTCTAGGCTCTTTATTTTGCTCCCTTGGTCCAAGTGGCCGTTTTTAGCCTGTACCATGTTCTGGTTACAATAGCACTGGAGTGTGTCTTGAAATCGGACATTGTGGTGCTACCAACTTTGTTCTTTTGCTTTGGATTGCTTTGGAAATTCTGAGTTGTTTGTTCTTCCTTGTGAATTTTGGGATTTTTTTTCTAGTTCTCTGAAGGATGTCATATTTTGATGAGGATTGCCTTGGTTCTGCTGACTGCTTTGTGTAGTACAGACATTTTAGTATATATTCTTCCTATCCAAGGACATGGCGGGGGTCTTTCTATTTTTGTGCCTTATTCAATTTCTATTGGTAGTATTTTATGATTTTCATTGTAGAAGTTCTTTTTACATCCTTGGATAAGTTTATTCCAAAGCATTTGTTGTTGTAATTGTGAATGGGATTGCTCTCACTTTCCTCCTAACGAGCTCATTATTGAGTACAAAATTGCTATTGATTTTGTGTGTGCTGATTTTGATTTCTGCAACTTTACTAAATTGGTTTAGCAGTTTTAATAATTTCTTGGTAAAGTCTTTAGGTTTCTCTCTATATGGATTCATATCACCTACAGATAATTTGACTTCCACCTTTTCTGTTCTTTGTCCTCTACTATCACAGGATGAATAGGTTAAGAAAATGTGGTATATGTACTCAATGGACTATTATTTAGCTGTAAAAATAATGAAAGTCAGACATTTGCAGCAAAATCAGTATAACTGAGGGATATTATACTGGGTGAAATAAGCCACATGTAGAAATATGGATACCACATGTTCTATCTTATACGTAGAAGCTTAAACTTATCAATCTCTATTTTGAGTAGTAGAGGCTTGAAATAATGGGGGAAAGAGGAGAGACAGAGGTCATACAGTGGCACCAAAACTCGTCAGATAAAAGCAACAAGTTCTAGTGTTGTACAGCACGATAGAGTGAATGCAATTCACAATAATGGTTTATGTTAAGTGTATAAAGACCTGGAGGAGAGGAGCTGGTGGGCTCCAACCACAAAGAAAAGATAAGGAAACAGGATGGCCAGTTGCCTGGTGTTTGGTTTACAGTGTTGTTATATTTGAATTCTTATTCTGTACCCTGTCTAGAATATGCAAATGTGACATGCTAATACATTTTTTTTAAATTAAAGGAAAATAGGGGTTAGGGAAACTTGGAGTCACTCTCATGCTTGATGGGTCACATACGATCCATCAGGACATCCTGGCTCCTGTGCTTCTGAAATTCACCCAGAAACAGACGACTTCCCTCCGCCTGCCTGGCTGCCCTTCTCCGGCAGGCCTCCTCTCCTCGTCATCCTGCTGGCCAGGGCTCCCTGGTCCGTTCCTGCCCACTCCTCTGTTCTGAGCTCAGCAGCAGCTGTGACTGTGTCGTCCTTTGGCTCAGAAGGCTTTACCGTCTTTCCACTCCACTTAGAGGAGAAGCCAAATGGTCCAGAAGGCTTGCGGCTGTCCCGTCAGACGCAGTAACCATTAACCCCGGGCGGTAACTGAGCGTGCGAAATGGAGCTTCAGCCACCGAGAAACTTAAGTGTGTTTGGAAAAACGTGTGTGTGTGTGTGAACCTGGTTTTCCAGCCATAAATTTAAGTTGCTTTAGATGTGAAAATCTAAATACAGTTGTCTTGATTTGCAAGGATTGGGTGATTTCAACAGAAGTTTGTTTTCCCGTGACTCTGAAGGACAAAGTCTACCGACAAGGAATCACAGGGCTGGTTTCTCCTAAGGCCTCTTTCTTCGGCTTGCAGGTTCCTGCGTGTCCACACCTAGTCTTCCCCTGTGTACATCCGAGTCCTAGTGTCCTGCGAGGACAGCAGGTGGGATGAGGGCCCGCCAGTAGGATCCCAGCTTGCCCTAATCACCTTTCAGGGTTCTGTGTCCACATACTGTTACATTCTGAAGTACTGGGCTTAGATCTTTAACATGGATTTTGGGAGTACACACTTTAACCCATAACATGTGTTAAATATGTCTGAAAATTTTGCCTCCAAACTGAGATATGCTATGATTGTAAAAGAGGAGTAAATGCTAAAATTTGATGATACAGTAATGGAAATTGAAATATCTTCTAAATAATTTGTTGATTATATGTTGAAAAAATAACATTTTTTTTAACGCTTTTATTTAAAGAATATAAATTTCCAAAATACAGCTTATAGATTACAATGGCTTCCCCCCCCCATAACTTCCCTCCCACCTGCAACCCTCCCCTTTCCCACTCCCTCTCCCCTTGCTTCACATCAAGATTCATTTTCAATTCTCTTTATATACAGAAGATCAGTTTACTATATATTAAGTAAAGATTTCAACAGTTTGCCCTCACATAGCAACACAAAGTGAAAAATACTGTTGGAGTACTAGTTATAGTATTAATTCACAATGTATAGCACATTAAGCCTACATGATATATTTTTTTTAAAAATTGATTAATTTTCTAGGCAATTTCCAATTTAACACCAAGATTTTTTTTCATTTTTAATTATCTATATACAGAAGATAGATTCAGTATATACTAAGTAAAGATTTCATCAGTTTGCACCCACACAGAAACACAAAGTGTAAAATACTGTTTCAGTGCTAGTTATAGCATTACTTCACATTGGACAACACATTAAGGACAGATCCCACATGAGACGTAAGTACACAGTGACTCCGGAAGTTGATTTAACAATTTGACACTCTTGTTTATGGCCTCAGTAATCTCCCTAGGCCCTAGTCATGAGTTGCCAAGGCTATGGAAGCCTTTAGGGTTCGCCGACTTCAATCTTATTCCGACAGGGTCATAGTCAAAGTGGAGGTTCTCTCCTCCCTTCAGAGAAAGGTACCTCCTTCTTTGATGGCCCCATTCGTTCCACTGGGATCTCATTCCCAGAGATCTTTCATTTAGGTCTTCTTTTTTTTTCCAGAGTTTCTTGGCTTTCCATGCCTAGAATATTCTCATGGGCTCTTGAGCCAGATCTGAATGCCTTAAGGGCTGATTCTGAGGCCAGAGTGCTATTTAGGACATCTGCCATTCTATGAGTCTGCTGTGTATCTCGCTTCCCATGTTGGATCATTCTCTCCCTTTTTGATTCTATCAGTTAGTATTAGCAGACACTAGTCTTGTTTGTGTGATCCCTTTGACTCTTAGACCTATCAGTGTGATCAATTGTGAACTGAAATTGATCACTTGGACTAGTGAGATGGCCTTGGTACATGCCACCTTGATGGGATTGTATTGGAATTCCCTGGCACAATTCTAACTCCATCATTTGGGGCAGTTCCGATTGAGCATGTCCCAAATTGTACATCTCCTCCCTCTCTTATTCCCACTCTTACATTTCACAGGGATCACTTTTCAGTTAAAATTTAAACACCTAAGACTAATTGTTTGTTAATTACAGAGTTCAACCAATAGTACTAGAATAAAAAAATTACTAAAATGGATAAAGTATTACATTGTACAACAACAGTCAGCACAAGAGCTGATCAAGTTACTGTTTCTCATAGTGTCCATTTCACTTCAATAGGTTTCACCTTTGGTGCTCAATTAGTTGTCACCAATCAGGGAGAACATATGATATTTGTCCCTTTGGGACTGGCTTAATTCACTCAGAATGATGTTTTCCAGATTCCTCCATCTTATTGCAAATGACCGGATTTCATTGTTTTTGACTGCTGTATAGTATTCTATAGAGTACATGTCCCATAATTTCTTTATCCAAATGTATGCTTTGAATTCCCTGTGATCTTTTGCTGTGACGTTCCCTTTGTTTACCTTCTTTCATGTTGATGGCCGTGTTTCTGTGTTTCTGTGTGTAACACATCTTTAAGTATCTTTTGTAGGGCTGGACGAGTGGCAACAAATTCTTTCAATTTTTGTTTGTTATGAAAGGTCTTTATTTCACCTTCATTCACAAATGAGAGCTTGGCAGGATATAATATTCTGGGCTGGCAGTTTTTCTCTCTAAGTACCTGGGCTATGTCTCGCCATTCCCTTCTAGCTTGTAGGGTTTCTGATGAGAAGTCTGCTGTGAGTCTAATTGGAGATCCTCTGAGAGTAATTTGACGTTTCTCTCTTGCGCATTTTAGGATCTTTTCTTTCTGTTTCACTGTGGTGAGTTTAATTACAACGTGTCGTGGTGAGGACCTCTTTTGGTCATGTTTACTAGGGGTTCTATGTGCTTCCTGTACTAGGATGTCTCTGTCCTTCTCCAAAACTGGGAAATTTTCTGCTATTATCTCACTAAAAAGGCATTCTAATCCTTTCTCCCTCTCCATGCCTTCAGGAACTCCTAGAACTCGAATGTTGGGTTTTTTAATAGTATCCTGTAGATTCCCAACAATATTTTTTAGATTTCTAATTTCCTCTTCTTTTCTTTGGTTTGACTGTATAGTTTCCTGTGCTCTGTCTTCTAAGTCCGATATTCTCTCTTCTGCCTCACCCATTCTGTTTGTAAGGCTCTCTAATGTGTTTTTTATTTGATCTATTGAATTCTTCACTTCATTATGATTTCTCGTCACTATCACAGTTTCATGTTCTACTAGTTGTTTCATTTCAGCTTGATTTCTCCTTAATATTTTATTTTCACGAGAGAGATTTTCTACCTTGTCCATTAAGGATTTCTGTAGTTCAAGAATTTGTTTTTGAGTACTTCTTAGTGTTCTTATCAATTTTTTGAGATCTGCTTCTTGCATCTCTTCTATCTCATCATCTTTGTAATCTTGAATTGGGGTGTCTTTTTCATTTGGGGATGCCATAGTGTCTTCCTTGTTCTTATTACCTCGGTTTTTGCGTTTCTTGTTTGGCATATTGGTTTCTTCACTGTGGTGTTTTTTTCTTGTTATACTATGACTCTAGATTAAGTGGACTGTCTGCTTTTGATGGAGCCTTAGAGGCTTGAGATGGGTGTGGCCTGAGAGCTCTGTTTGGTTCCTCAGGGTTGAGGGTGTGTCAAAGGAGACACTCCCAGGTTAGGCGTGGTAAATCTCTCTCTGTTACTTTTTTTTTTTTTTGGTTCAAAAGGGAAGTAATTCCACACAGCTGAATGGAATTGGGGGTGGTTAGCAGGCGAATGATATACCCACAGGAGCCAGAGATCAGAAGCTCTTTCCCAAGGACCAGAGAAGGAATCTATGTGGCCCTTTGTGTGGGCTGAGATTCTCCTGTAGTCTCCCACTGGGCTGCCAAGGCTACTGAACTGTAGCGTCTCTGGAGAGTACTCACATGAATTCGTGATTTCCGTCAGTTCTCTCCCCCACCGTCTCTTTTTTCACAGTCTCAGTTCATTAGCACCACACATTCATAAGGTTCTAATCTCCTGTTATTTCACCCCTCCCACCCAGAGTCAGGTTTTTCTGCTAGGCTCGGGGCCGGTGCCGACCCGAGGTCGCCCTGCTTATGACGTATTCCAAAATGGCGCCTGCTCTTTGTCTTGCTCACCTTTGAGAGGTGAGCGGAGAGAGAGAAGCTCGTGTCCGTATGGGTCACTTTTTTTTTTTTCCCTCTCTCTCTCTCTCTTCTAGTTAGCCTGGTGAACTTTTCCCCGCAGGGTTTCAAGCCTTGTTCGCTCTAGGCTCCCTTTTCCGCTTCCCTGCTGGTAATTCGGGCTATTGATGTTCTGCTCACCTCGCGTTCCAGCGCTGGTGTGTTGAATCTGCTGCTGGTGTCCCAAACTGCAGGCTCCCACGCTCTCCACGCAGGTCCACTGTGAATCTCCAGTTCCGGAAGGGTTTCCTCTGCTGTTTCTTCCCCTACTCTTCCTTGAACCTGCAGTATCTCCACTTTTATTAAACTGTCTCTCCCCAGACTATCGGTGTGCTCCCTTCCTATTCCGCCATCTTGCCGCTCTCCGAAAAAATAACATTTTTGATATGTTGACAAATAGAATCTGCCATTAAATCAGTTTGACATGTTTATTTACTTCCCCCCACCCCCAACACACATACCTTTTTCTTTTTAAAGAGACAGAAGTCTCTTATCTGTTGGCTGATTCCTGAAATGCCTTTGACAGTTGGGGCTGGGCTGGCCAGAAGTCAGAGGCAGGAACGGAATCCAGGTCTCCCAGGTGGGTGGCGGGATCTAAGCCATCACTGCGACCTCCCATGGTGTGAATATGTGGGAAGCTGGAATTGGGCAGGGAGCTGTGACTTGAACTCAGGAATACTGATACGGATGTGGGTCTTCAAGTCTAACCACCACGCCAAATGCCTGCCCCGTTTGTTTGTTAAATATAGCGACTAGGAACTTTACAATGATACGTTTGGCTCACGTTCTGTTTGTATTGGTCAGTACTACTCTCTGGTGGGCCCATCATTATCCAGCTGATCTCATTTCCTGCTGCTCTTCCCCAGAGTCTGCACCAGCTCCACTGTTGCCCCCAGAACTCTGAGGCAGCTCCACATCAAGGCTGGGGGCTTACTGTTCTTTCTACACGGACCACTTCAGTTCCAGATCCCCATGGCTGGCTCCCCACGGTCTTCATGAAGCATGATTCCAATGTGGCTTCACTGACGTCTCCCCTAGCCGTGTGTGTGTGTTTTCCAACTGAAAACCTGTCTCTGAATTTGGTTCCTCTCCAGTGCAGACTATGGAACAGTAGGTGCGGTAGACTTTTTTGGAGATGCTCTCAAGAAACTTAGTGGGGTTCTAGGGAAGTGAAAAGGGGAAGGAATGAAAGCCAGTAAGGGATGTCACCATGGTGGGCGCCAGGACATCTTCTGAGAAACCAAATACGACTCATCTGGGAACTGTCTCGCTCGCTCATGAGGAGCTGGGTGCGTGTGCTGTGTCTTTGCTCTGTTTGAGGATTGCTCCCGGGACATTAAATCCTTAACATTTGTGCTAAAACATTGGAGCTTGAGGTTAAATGTGGGCAGGAATGGGAACTCTGCATCAAAGCTGCAGGTGACTGCAGGGGAGAGCTGTTAGTCTCTGCTCTACCCTTGTGTGCACAATGCTCCCCAACCCTTATGGACTGATGCATGTCACCCCTTTGTGCTGAAATCCTAACCCCTAGTGTGACGGCATTTGGAGATAGGGCCTTTACGGAGGTCATTAAGGTTAAAGAAGTTGTCATGGTGGAGCCTTGATCCAGTTGGATGAGTAACCGTGTTAAGAAGAGACATGGTCAATTGTTAAATCAACAATGGGAGTTACTGTGCACCTACTCCCCATGTAGGATGTGTTGTACTATGTGAATTAATGGTAAAACTACTTCTCAAACAGTACTTTATACTTTGTGTGTCTGTGTGGGTGCAAACTGTTGAAATCTTTACTAAGTACATACCAAGTTGATCTGTATGTAAAGATAACTGAAAATGCATCTTGATGGAGAATGGGATTGGAGAGGGAGTGGGAGATTGGATGGTTTCAGGTGGGAGGGAGGTTATGGGGGGAAAAGCCGCTATAATCCAAAAGTTGTACTTTGGAAATTTATATGTATTAAATAAAGGTTAAAAAAAAGACATGGTAGCGCTCGCTCTCTCCACATGCATGGAGAAAAGGCTGCGTGAGCCTGGAGCAAGGAGGTGAGAATTCTCTGAATCTCGACCTTGGATTTCCAGGCTCCACAACAGGAGAAGACAAATGCCTGTCGTTTAAGCCATGGTCTATGGTGTTTTGTTACGCAGGCTCACAGACTGATCCACCCACTCTGGGGGTTCTTCATCTCTTGAGGCTTATCACCATCTCAGACACTGTACATTGCAGTTCTCTCGTTTGCTGCCTTTCCCCAGCTACTATCAGAGAGGGTCTGTGAAGGCAGGTATTTGTGTCTCTTATTTTCTCCTCTGTCACCAGTGCACAGACCACTGCCTGGAACACGCTGGGTGCTCAATACATAGTTGTTGAATGAATGAATGAATGAACTCACATCTCTAGCTTCTGTTACTATCAGTATCCTATTGATATTATATGTTAAGGTCTAGTGATGTAATTTACAGGACCCAGTGCAAAATGAAAACGTGGGGTCTCTTGTTGATGACTCCCAAGATGATTCCCAAGACGATGACAGCAGAGCAACAAACCAAGCCCAGGGCCCCTCGACACAGTGGACCTGTGATGGTGCATGTCATTAGCCTGGCTCTGTGATCCCCAGATATCTCTCTAGGTCTGTGACTGCCACTCCCTCGCTTGCTTGGGTATCCCAAGGTGTCCCTGGATGGTGTTCTAAGTGGAGCTCCTGACTTTGGCTCTCACCTTGTAGCTCTTCCTTTGCTGAGTGGCCCCCGCCCCTCTGGTCTTGATGTCCAGAATCCTCTACACCGTCCATGTCATCTCTTTGTCTCATACCTGCATGATCAAGTTCAGTCCATTTACCGCACTAAACACGTTTTGGAAAACTCTCTCTGCCCAGCTCCACTCAAATCTCCTGAGTGCAAGTAATCCTGGTCTCCCACCTGAACCACTGGTCTCTCACCTGAACTGCTGGTCTCTCTCCTGAACTGCTGGTCTTTGACCTGAACCTCTGGTCTCTCACCTGAACCTCTGGTCTCCACCTGAACCACTGGTCTCTCACCTGAACCACTGGTCTCTCACCTGAACCACTGGTCTCTCACCTGAACCGCTGGTCTTTGACCTGAACCTCTGGTCTTTGACCTGAACCTCTGGTCTCTCACCTGAACCTCTGGTCTCTCACCTGAACTGCTGGTCTCTCTCCTGAACTGCTGGTCTCTCTCCTGAACTGCTGGTCTCTCTCCTGAACTGCTGGTCTCTCTCCTGAATGGCTGGTCCTTCACCAGGTCTTTGACCTGAACCTCTGGTCTCTCACCTGAACTGCTGGTCTCTCACCTGAACTGCTGGTCTCTCTCCTGAACTGCTGGTCTCTCTCCTGAATGGCTGGTCCTTCACCAGGTCTTTGACCTGAACCTCTGGTCTCTCACCTGAACTGCTGGTCTCTCTCCTGAATGGCTGGTCCTTCACCAGGTCTTTGACCTGAACCTCTGGTCTCTCACCTGAACTGCTGGTCTCTCTCCTGAACTGCTGGTCTTTGACCTGAACCTCTGGTCTCTCACCTGAACCTCTGGTCTCCACCTGAACCACTGGTCTCTCACCTGAACCACTGGTCCTTCACCTGAACCTCTGGTCTCTCACCTGAACCTCTGGTCTCCCACCTGAACTGCTGGTCTCTCACCTGAACTGCTGGTCTCTCTCCTGAATGGCTGGTCCTTCACCAGGTCTTTGACCTGAACCTCTGGTCTCTCACCTGAACTGCTGGTCTCTCTCCTGAACTGCTGGTCTCTCTCCTGAATGGCTGGTCCTTCACCAGGTCTTTGACCTGAACCTCTGGTCTCTCACCTGAACTGCTGGTCTCTCTCCTGAACTGCTGGTCTTTGACCTGAACCTCTGGTCTCTCACCTGAACCTCTGGTCTCCACCTGAACTGCTCCTGATGTCTCTGGAAGAGTCGTGTGTATCCTCTCACTGCAGGCAAAACCAACTCTTAAGAGCAGATATATCCATCCTACTCTCCTGCGTAGGATCCCCTGTGGCTTCCCACTCCTCTTACAATAGATCAAGCTAGGCCATGGCTCACAGGGTCCTGGGCGACTAGGTCGTGCTTCCCTCCTCCCCAGAGGCGTCAACGTTACCCATCCTCGCCATCTGTGCCCAGCTACTCCGGCTTTCTACAGTTCCCTGCACTGTCCACAGTTCCACACAGCGGGTGTGGCTGCACCACGGGTGAGCGAGGGAATGGAAGCATGAACAAGTGCCTGAAGGAGGGGACCAGTGTCCCAGGGCAGGAGTGCTTGGATAGCTCTGATGGAGCCACATCACAGGACGCGGTCTTCCTGCCCACCGTGCCGGGGCTCCTTCAGGCATGCGCTGTGCAGGACGCTGTACTATCTTGTCTGTGGTGTGTGGCTTTCAAGCCTGGAGGGGAAGCTGCAGCTGGGGGGCCCCAGTCCCCCATGTCGGTCAAGGTCCGTATGACACCACTAGTGTGAAAATGAGCTCGATGAACTGCCGGTTCCACCATACCACGTGAGTGCGGCACCAGGGAGCGTGACTGTGACGGTTTCTGTTCCTTTTCCTTTTATAGGTTGGCACCTGGGGCAGGTGCATTCCTCTGATGTGGCTCTGAGCCTTCCCCCTGTTCTCTCTAACCCAGGGCTCTGGAGCAGGGACTGGGGAGAGGTGAGTGCCCAGCTCCTGGCTCTACCTCAGGGGTGGGGCGGGGATGGAGCAGTTGCCTGAGAGCCCACACTTCTGTCTGTGGGGAATTTTGGGCCCATTCCGAAGGGCAGAAGTGTGTTCTTTCTATACATGGCTCCTGTGACATGTTTGAGGGCAAGGCTGGGTTGAGGTGCGTGGGCCTCTAGACTAACTGCCTTTGCAGACAACGGTTTTATCCGTGCCTGTTTCCCATTTGTGTAGCAGTGGGAGTAAGATTCGAGCCTCCCTGTAGGGAGCTGAAGGGGAGGATGCTGAGGGCAGTGCTCACCCGCTCCCCCTTGAGCAGTTTATCTTGGGCCGTGGGCACCCGCACGACAGAAGGAGCGGCTGTTTGGTGCAATGGTTAAAGTGCCACTTGGAAACCCCGCGTCTCGTGTCAGAGTGCCTGGCTTGAGTCCCAGTTCCTCCTATTCCCTTGTGTTCTCTTCACACATGTAGGCGAGCTGGTTTGAGTTCCAAGCCCCAACTTCAGCCTGGTTGTTGCAGGTATTTGTGGAGTGAACCAAGAGACTGAAGAACTCTCTCTCTCTTTCTCAAGTAAAATGAAAGTAAATAAAAATTAGCATACACACACAGCAGAAACCTGCAGCCTCTTTGAAGGCAGACAGAGGCCTCCTCCCTAGATGTTGTTTGCTGTGTTGACCATGGCCTTGGGGAGCTGATGGGGGGACCCCGCAGGCCTCTGCTCTGGAGGTAGGGTCTCCCTGAGTGGGTGCTGACTGGCACAGGGGCTCTCGGTGAGCAGCCTTCACTACCTTCATGGGGAAGATTACTGTCGAGCGTCTTTGTCATGTCTCACGTCCCTGCCCACCTCCTCCTGTTCTCAGAAGTCAGCTGAGCCCTGAGTGCAGGCAGGTGCCCTTACTGTTCCCAGGGCGTTTTCTTAAGGCAGTCTATTGCGTTAGGGAACAGGTTAGTGAAGTTGCAGGCCACAGCCCTGCTGTGAAGGTGTTTGAGACTGAACATCGTTCACCTTCCATCAGGTCAACACATTCGCAGGCGAGGGACACCTGCTGCAGTCTTCTCTGCCCATCGAGACGTTTGCCCCTCATACTCTGAAGTGTGTGGGTAGGGAGTTCTGGTTCCCGTTTTACAGATAAGGACACTGAGCTTCAGAAAGGACATACCCTAGGGCACGTGGCCAGGAAGTGTGGAAATGGTTTGGTCTCGTGGGCCCCCTTGTTTTCCTTTGTTCATCAGAAGGCCCCACGCTCTTCTTGAGTATTGAAAGTCTGAACTGTCAGCAGGATCAAAGCCTTCGTTGAGTCCTCTTCAGAGCATAAGATACGACCGATTCAACGCAGTTTCCACCAATTCTGTATTTAATTCATACAGAGTTCTGGGCTAAATATTGGGAACAGAAATGGAAAACCCAGGCTCGGCCCTCAAGGAACCCCTTGAGGGAATCCTGTTCTCGCTTACACCTTCCCAGTCCCTTTCCGAGCCCCTTCCTAGTCCTTATGGAAATAGGGCTCCTGGACTCTGTCGGCCTGGAGGTCGCCCTGCTTCCCTTCTTTCTATCTGGCTTGATCTTGGAAGAAAAATCAATGGTTCTGGATATCTGGCAATGGGCTGCAGCCAGACCCCCACAGAAGGGGCGCTTTTGAGCTGCTCCCGGGGCTCCAGGTTGGGAAGAAGAGCCTGTGTCGAAAAGGAACGTCCAAGTTGGAGAGCTGCACACTTCCTTTAGCGTCAAGATGGGAAGTCCTGATTGTCTTCCTCTGCTGTGAGCTCTGTGGCTGTGCACACCACCACTGCAGGAAGGCACCATGTGCACACCTCAGATTCTCCCGAGACTGCCCCAGACCAGTCCTTCCGGCCGAGAGGCAAATGTGAGAGCACTGATGCCAGTCCTACTGTTGACCATCTCCCCTCCCAGATGACCTTCACAGTGAGCGCAGGTTACAGAGATCCACTCTGCCCCAACACAGACTCAACCAAGTAGCCCAACAGATGTGTTTGGGCAATGGGGAAGAAGACTCGACACTGCAACTTCTCCAGCAAGACTGGAAGTAAACTTGGTGCCCCGCCCCTTCCTGTGCACTGCAGCGCTTGTTTGAAAGGGTGGGTTGGGTAAAGGGTTCGCAGCAGGTGCACTTCTCTGCCATCTGCTGAGGCTGAGAGTTCTTTCTTGGACACCTATCTTTTCTCCCCCTTTTTGCTCCTTTTCTGTTCTTAGAATAGACAGTTTGCCCTGGTTGGCAGTCTTGTTACCCTGGCTTCCGTCAACAGCAGGGAGCACTGTTAGGCAGAGTTTGATAACCACACTCTGGCAGAAAACACCTGTGGTGATGCTGCTCTGCCTTGCTCAGCTGATCAGAATCCTGGACGTGGGCGTCGTCCCTAGGCAGAGATTTTGGACAGAATCTTCCCTTCGTCCTATCTTTAGTGCCTCACTTATCCTTGGTTTTCCTCCTTCTTAAGAAATCTCTAGGACAAAGGAGATTGTGAGGTATTTGGGGATATGAAACGATCAATATCACTTTTATTGTCCAGCAGGTGAAGCAATAGAGGCAAAGGGCTCATTTACAAATGGCCCTTGGTGCACAAACAAATCAATTCCTGGAGAGCCAGGACAAATTGGACCATTGTAAATCAGACACTCATTTTCTGTCAGCACAGTCTTACAGATGCCACTCGCTGCCTTTGGAATCCACTCCCACACCACAAAGTGCTCAGAGTAATTCTGACAAAATGAAACTGAAATAACACACAGAGATATGCTTTTCAAACATTTATATACTATATAAAGAGAAATTCAATGAGAAAGCTATGATAGTGCTCCATTTGGGGGATTATTTTGTCTTTTGGGCTGACATGGATGGCCTGAAACTTCTTGAAATATTGCTCTCATGAAGTCCGAATTGAAATTACCCTCATTCTGTGATAAAGCTCGCTGTCCCAGTGGCTCGTCACTGACTTGTCCCCCAGGGGACATTTGGCAATATGTGGAGACATCTTTGGTTGTTACAACTTGCTTTTGGCGCTGGTGGTCTTATTGGAATTCAGTGAGTTAGAGCCAGGGAAGTGGCTAAATACTGTACAATGCACAGGACGGTCCTCACAGCTGGGGATTATCTGCACAGCAGTGTCCCTAGTATCATGTATTGAAACCCGCTCCAGAGCAAGCCCAGGCAGCTCAACGGAGCTTGGGGAACAAAGAAAGGTTGCCAGCTAGATTTGCATGAACGTCTTAAGATCTTTAAGTGGCATTTGATGGGGGTAGGGGATGGAACAGGAGGGAAGCAACTCATTGACTCCCTCAATGATCCCTTACTCTTGTCAGTAAGTCCCCAAGTTGCCATTAACAGCAACCCGCCCTGTCATTGTCACCAATTGTTTCAGCATAACTTTAGATGTAAATGCAGGTTTTCGTTATGACTTTGTGGGTTTTATTTACAGAATAAAGTCATAAAAGTGTGTGTGTGTGTGTGTGTGTGTGTGTGTATCACAAATCAAGCCAGGGACTGCCTGCGTGCTGGCATGAGGTACACGTTTCTTCGTAGTTCTCATGGTTTTTCTGGCGTCTTTAAATTTCCTGGACAGCCAGCGTATTGAATTTTCATAATTGCTGCTGCATTTCTTATAATTTATGCTTGTTTCCAAGAAACCTCCAAAGAGCTTATTGTCACGAACGGCCGAACCCAAGTTTTCACACAGCTGTGAGTGGAGCTTAGCGGTGATCTCTGACGCTAGCTGTTTTATTTAAGGCGTGAAAGGACACCAACGTCTAGGAGTGTCGGCACCTTTCGGGGTGCCCCCTCGCTGTCACCCCCACCCTCCGAAGGCTCCGTAGTAACCATCCTTGGAAATGGTTCTCTTAGCTTTCTGGGATTCTAGAAGATCCTTAATTGCCACTTTTTCTTAGTGTTTGAAGTGTGTCTGGCTTAAAATAAATGTTGTAAATATTGAACTGACGGAGCTCATCCTAATTTACTGAGTTCTTACTCTGTTTCTTTTTCTAGTTCCTCGCAAATACATAAATGTGCATTTGGGAATTTTACCCTAAAAGCTTGGAAGCGAGGGGCCTTACATATGTGTGGAACATCTGGATTGGGTAGGGATTTTTGGTAAAAATAGTGGGATAGGAAAGAGGCAAAAAGAGAATAAATGCACACAGGCCATAGTTTCTGGATCCCTGTTCTAGACCAGGACTCTCCCCGGCAGCAGGGGCTCCACGGGAAAGGAGCCAAGTTACCACCTCATGACTGGCAGAGGTTAATTTTGTGTGTCACCCTGACAGCACCTCGATGTGCCCAGACTAACCATTGTTTCTGGGTGGGTGTCTGTTTTGTGTTGGGATGAGCTTGACATCTGGACTGGTGGGCTGAGTAAAGCAGCCTGCACTCGCCAGTGTGAGTGGGCATTGTCCAGCCAATCACCTGCACTCGCCAGTGTGAGTGGGCATTATCCAGCCAATCACCTGTACTCCCCAGTGTGAGTGGGCATTGTCCAGCCAATCACCTGCACTCCCCAGTGTGAGTGGGCATTATCCAGCCAATCACCTGCACCCCCCCAGTGTGAATGGACGTTGTCCAGCCAATCACCTGCGCTCCCCAGTGTGAGTGGGCATTGTCCAGCCAGTCACCTGCACTCCCCAGTGTGAGTGGGCATTGTCCAGCCAATCACCTGCACTCCCCAGTGTGAGTGGGCATTGTTCAGCCCAGCCTGTGGAGCTCCTGGCAGGGTATTGAGCTGGGACATGGTTCTTTTGCCTTTGAACTTGGATTTACAACAATGGGCTCCCTTGGTTCTTGAGCCTTTGAGTCTCTGACTTGCACATGACAGGTCAAGGGACTTTGCAGGCTGCATAAGGATGTGACTCCATTTCTCACCATCAATCTCTTTCCCTTGTATGCTGTGCCTCCCAGTCCTCTGTCCCCTTTCCCCTTCCCCTCTCCCCCTCCTTCTCCTCTTCCCTCTCTTCCCCTTCTAACCTTAACCCTCCCCCTTCCCTTTCCCCCTCCTCCCTCTCCTCCTCCCTCTCTCCTTGGTTCTGTTTCTCTGGAGAAACCTAATAAAGAATGGTATCAAACAAAGTTCCGGGCATATAATGTGAATTTAGTAACTGAGGATTTAATGGTGAGGGACTAAATGAAAGAATAGCTTTTCAATGAAAAAAAAATTAGGGATCAAACCTTAAAAAAAATTATTTATTTGAAAGGCAGAGTTACAGAGAGGCAGAGGCAGAGAGAGAGGTCTTCCATCTGCTGGTTCACTCTCCAGATGGCCACAGTGTCCAGAGCTGGGCCGATCTGAAGCCAGGAGCCAGGAGCTTCTTCCGGGTCTCCCGCGCTTGCTGCAGGGGCCCACGGACTTGGGCCGTCTTCTACTGCTTTCCCAGGCCACAGCAGAGAGCTGGAGCAGCCAGGACAGGAACCAGTGCCCATATGGGATGCCAGCACTGAGGGTGGTGCCTTTACCCGCTATGCCACAGTGCCGGCCCCAAGATCAGATCCCTTCGGTGAGGGTGAGGTTAGGCCTCTCATTTTGTCTGTCTAGTGTCGATTCGAGTATGTAGTAAGTTTGCATTGACTGTGGATGGTGAGATGAGTGAGGAGGAGCTTTTATGTGGCCGCTTACATTTCCAATGCATATCTTTTCATAATGATTTGAAAGCCCAGGCAGTGGGGTGTATCATTCATTTGTATGAGAAGGAAGCTGGAGTCCCCAAGGGCCCCCCTCTGTGGTGCTGTCTTATGGCTGACGGGCAAGTGGTCACTGCAGAAGCACAGGTCCTCGGGCCAGCAGACACCATGGGGGAGAAGCTGCTGCTGGGTAATTGCGCTGATCACCGATGCTGCCAGCATTGCTTTCACTTAATAATCCACTTTTAATTTTACCCGTGGCAGTTCTCAGTTCCCACAACACAGCAATAATTAAATCTGCGTTCAGATGGTTGTAAATGCACCCAGAGGTCTTAAACTGTGGGTGAATTATACTCATCTAAGTCAGAGCGTGATGCCAGAGCTCAGCCAGCTCCGGAGTAGTCACTCTGGAAGGTCCCTTAGGTGCCACGATGTCCCCTTAGCTTCCCTTCCAGATCCCAGGCCCCACGCGGGACAAGACTGAGGCGGCAGGCTTTAATTTGGATGCTCTGCTGCTGGAACCCTGGGCCTGGGTTTCCTCGGTGGCTCCTCTCAGCCAGCACCAGGGAATGCCTCCGCTGCTGCTGTCTGACATTCCAGAAATCTGTTTTGTCTTTAATGTAAACAAGTGAAGAATAAAGGGGGCAGGGCAAGAGCTAAGAAAAGTGCCCTACACCCCACCCCACCCCCCCACCCCCCGTCTCCCAGGGCCCCTTCCGCAGCAGCTGTCACTGGGCTGCATGCTGGCCAGCTGTGTCTGACACAGCCCCAGGGTGGTGAAGACGCCTGCAGAGAGGTGGAAGAGGAGTGAGGCTTTGGTTGCTTTCTTTCCAGGGCTGGGTTTCTGCCCCTTCTTCAAAGCACTCACTTTTTGGCCTGGGCCCAGGGAGGCCGGCAAACGAACCCTGCACCACTCCACTCCAGCAGAGGCAGGAGCTGGGTTCTGGCCCTCGTCCCGCTCTGCTACCTGGTTATCTGTGTCCCTCCTGACTGTGTGTGCACTGAGCTGGATGGAAGATTCCCTCTTGACCCTCCTCTTGAGCTGTAACTGGAGGTTGTGCACTGGGGGTTGTTTTAAAAGGAGAGCAAGGGGGGAAATATTGTCCCAGGTGACATGTCTCACAAGCGGGTGGTCATGGGAGCTGTCATCACGGGGCTGATGGTGAATTAGCTGGCTCTGAGGGGCACTTGCAAAGCCAAGGCTCACAAGTTGGACTTGTCAAATATTTTCTGCCTATACCCATAGATGGCACTAGAGCCTTGGAGATCTGGCTACCACCAGGCACGCCAGGGTTGAGGGATCCAGGAGGGAAGGGGGGCGGGAGGCAGACAGTGAGGCACTGTCGTGTGGCTGATCGAGAACTCACAGGCACGGGCAGCAGCAGTCCCAGCGATGCGTGGCAGTAGAGGCTGCCACCCATGGGCGACCCTTGTCTGACAGTACGAATGAGGGTGAGATGAAGAATTCACAGTGGGAGCTAGAGATGGAAGCGCTGGTGGAGATGATGGAGAGGAGAGAGGGGCAGGAGCAGGTGGGGAGGGAGGAGGGCGTGTAACAAGAGTGGGAAGAAAGGACTGGGCACATGGATGGGGAGAGGGCTGCTAGGGATGGGAGCAGCCTACCCAGAGGGGTCAAGCAGAGGTGGGTGGGGAGAGCAGGCCCAGGGAAGAGGCAGCCCCGCCACTCGGAAGGGCCCGCTCCATGACCTCCCGTGACTCACAAGACTCCCATCAGTCCTTCAGGATCTTTTATTAATGTATAGAAAATGTGTTTAAAAAAGGAACTATACAGAGGCTAAAAGCAACCAGGACTAAAAATACTAGTTAACAATGGTTAACAAGCAGAGATTCCAGTCTTTGCGCTGCGCTGCCGTGGGAGGATGGGGCGAGCTGGCTTTTACTCTTTCCTGCTCTGCATTTGTATTCTTGTTCTAGTTCATCAACGCGCGCATCGCCTGAGGAGTGCAGACTCCATCTCCTCCTCTTTCCTCCTTCCAGTCTTCAGCACAAGTCACACTTTTTCAAGCACACTGTAGCTGCAAAGTCAGTAGATTGGTCTTTGTTATTTTTACCTGAACAAGCTGTTAAAGGTTAAAATGACAAACTCAAATTCAGAGGCAATGGGGGACTTGGGGGGTGTGATGTTTCGGGGGATGATCTAGAGACCACCAGGACGGGTTTCAGCTGCCCGGAGCCCCAGGTAACGGCTCCCTCCAAGTCGTGGTGCCTTTGTTAGGGTACCTGGGAATTCCCAGGGGCTTTGACAGTAGCTGAGGTTGGAGAAGTTGGGTGTATGGTGAGTGTGTGTGTTTGGATAACGGGAAAGAGGAACCATGTGTCAAGCACAGACTCAGGAAAATTCTGAACCTTGAGTCTGTGAGGCCATGGGGTGACCCTAGCCTCAGAGCGCCAGTGGTTTGGTACAGGACTACTTGGTGGGTTGATATTTTTGCAAGAACCATTGTGTGTAGTGCACCTACCACTTAGGTGTCACTGCTGCTCAAGCTGTCCTTACGCTGTAGAGGACCATGCAAAGCAGTGATTCTCTTTTGGGAAGATCCATTTCTTTTCACATTATCATTGTTCAGTGCAGGTAAAGGGGTTCATTTCTGGAGTTTGAGCCTGGCAGCTAAAAATACCAAACACTGGTCTCCTTCTCCACTCCCCCAAGAAGCAGAGAGAGTTGAGTCTGTGGCCAACGTCCTCTGAGTCCCCTTCACCTACCAGGGACAGGGGGCAGGTAGTGCGTGAGGAAAAGAAACCAGGGAATAAATAAAATTCCTGTCCTGCCTTCTTTTAGCCTCATTCCTCAACAGTGTGCACTGGTGTGCCCTGGGAGTCGGGGAGGAGGTATTCCAAGTCCATAAAGAACCCGCTGCTTTGAGCTTACACATTCCTGGTATGGTTGCCTTTGCTGCCAACTGTACTGGGTTGATGACGTTCACTGTACAACCCATTCTCCCCAAATTCAGTAGTCACAGAGGTGCTCTGGAGTGTGTGCCCTGCTGATTCTGTGGCTCCTCCCTCCCTACCCCTGGCTGCACCACCTGTTCAGTTTGAGAAGGATGACTCTGGAAGATCTACTCTCAATGCTGGGAGAGATGAGCTGCTATGTCCTCATAAGAGTGGAGTGGAGGAAATTGTTTGTGTCCTGGCCCTTAGCTTCCCCTCCAAACCTGCTGTGGACCTTCTCCTCACCTCTCTAATTTTTTAAAGAGTTTTCCCAGTGTTTTTAGTCCCCTGATGGACAGATCGAGGGTCTCTTGGAGTAGATGGCAAAGACCATGCAGAAGAGTGAGAGGATGTGACAGCAGAGGCCCCCTTAGGGAGAACACTAAGAAAATCCAAGATGGTGGCTAAAACGGAGCTTTAGAGTTAGATTAAGAAGTTCAGGTTATAATAGTACCTGGTAGCTGTGTGTTGTCAGGCATGTTACTTAACCTTCCTGGGCTCCATTCCCTCTTGACAATGATTAAACCTGACTCTAGGTTGTGGTGAGGACTTGATAAAGCCATCTATGGAAAAACCCTTAGCACAGTGTCTATAAATAGTAGGTGTGCAATAAATACCGTTTCTCTTCATCTTCATTGGAGGAGAAACACATTTAAAAGTGTATAGCAACTTGACCTCAGCTCTTACTTACTGGCTGTGTGAACCCCGGGGAATTTGTCTAACCCATCGTGGCCCCAGTTTTCTTGAGTGTGAAGCAGGAGAATTGCATCTTCTGGTTTACCACTTGGCTGTTACAGGCAGTGTTGTGCATATTATTGGTCAATAACTGGATGTTTTATAGCAGCACCTGGCTTCTCTGGGGACTGCTAACCCAGTGATGGGAAGAAAACAAGAGATCTTATCCATGTACTCACCTCCTGGCTGTGTATCTGGACCCAAACCCTCTCTTGTGGGCCAAGGGTTCCAGGACCCCTGGCGGGGTGGCTTACTTCCCAGAGAAAGATGCTTAGGCTGCAGCTCTGGGGCCTGTGACTAATGACCAATGCCAGTGCCTGCGAGAGGTTCCCCTAGGAGGCTGAAAGTGTTAAGTGTTTCTGAACTGGAGACTGAGTATTAGCCCAGCCTCATAGCCTGGACAACAGGGAGCTGTTTTATTAAGTTAACAGAAGAGGCCGAGTTTGAGGAACAACGGCCGTGTTATTTGGATGTCCTGCAGTTGCCTTATTAAGCTTGGGGAAGGAGGGACGATTTCCTGAGTGGAGAAAATGCAACACTGTCCAGAGGTTGTGAGGTTTGCCAAGGACATTTGGACAATGAAGAGCTGCAGGTGCAATGAAGTCATGATTCAGACAGGGGTGACCTTGAAAAATTAATCAGAAATGCCGCAGATGACAAATCAGGCTTGTGACTCTGGGGAAGAGAAAGCAAGGCCCAGGGAGGACTGGCAGAGCTAGCAAAGAAAGGCCTTCTGCTTCCTGTGGGTTTGTGTTTTGTTGTTATTGTAAGGACTCTGGGGACTTAGCTTTTCTGCAGGTGAAATGGGCCAGGGGACAGGTGTTCCACTGGGAGGTAGGAGGCCAGGACTTGAGGAGCCTGCACACATGGTCTCTGAGTGTTTAGTGCAGGATCATCTGTAGAAGACTTTGTGTTTAATCTCCAGTGACCCATCAGGGTCTTCTTTTACTTTCAACTTAATTTTTTCTCAGCTGTTTGTTCTGGCCTAAGCAAATCCAAAGTGGGATACACTTAGAACCAGAGTCATTTCCCCCACAAATTGGACCCGAATCCACACCAACACATCCTCTTGAAGCATTTTAGTGTTGCTTTCCCTGCCTATTTTGAAAGTTTTCATTTCGTCTGTGAGTTGTCACTTGATCTGATGGTGTCAGAATGCTCCAGTGTTATCAAGGGAAGCTTGATATAGTTGGGTTATGGACAAAGCAAAGATTCGAGAACTCATTTAGGCAAAGATCTTCAGGAACATGAGCAACGAGTCTACAGGCACAACCTAGAAGCCAGCCCTGTGACTCACCTATCCTCAGCGGAGGGGATCCCTCTGTCATTATTCCCCAGATAACCACCCCCCCAGGCTGGGTATGCAGCTCCAGGTGTCTGGGTGAGAGAGGCAGACCCTAAAATGTCACAGATCTGCACTAGGTGTCTGGCGTCCCCAAGGTCTTTCTTGGAGCTTTGGCAGGTTTAAGGCAAATACAAACAGACTCGCCCACTTCCAGTGGGATTACTGGAATGGAGCTGACGCTCGAATCTTTCAGAGGTTCCTTATCAAAGTTTTAAGAGTGGACAGTGAGAGACAAGTAGAGGGGGAACGTGCCCCTCCTGTTTCCTCCTGCTTTGAAGGGAAAGAGATGGAACTGGGAATCAGATTGAACAGAAACGCATATATCCTGGGTAAATTGCTCCACCTTTCCTGAAATTCTGGGTGGAGGTTAAAAAAAATGAGAAAAATGTTCCTGTCCCAGGAGTGTTTGTGAATCTTTGCCCAGCCCTCAGCCTGGGGCATTGCTGTCCTCAGAGGACACAGAGGAGCCCAAGGTCCTTTCTCCATAGTCGATTCTACAAGAGCTCTTTGAAAACAGTCCATAAGGACCTTTTGTCCCTCAGTCTATAGCTCTGTTCTGGCATGGGAGTTTACAAGGAAAAATGCCATTAGGATTGTTTGATTTGGCATTGAGTGCCCTGGCAAACTTGGTTTTTCAGGTTGGTCTTGAACATAAGAGTTTCCAGTCTGCAAGGGGCTGGATGGCTCCCAGGTGGAGGGACAAAGGATGTTAGGTGGTTGTTAGGAGTGGGTAGGTGAGGGGTGGGGTGGATTTAAACATTCATGGAAGTTTGCTCTGCATTTCCTTGCTGCCATTTTGTTGTTGTTCTTTCACAAATCAATCTCTGTACAAACTCGTTGTTCTGTTTTCCTGGTTCCTGGTTTGGTACAAGTCCTTCTGGAAGCCCAGAGAACCTGTGGCTCTCAACCTCCAGGGTGTTTCACCCAGAAGGCAGCTGGGTGCAGTGAGCGCCACCTAGTGGTCACACTCAGCACACTCTAGCCTGTTGAATCTTTCTAAAGCCCAGCGGTTTTCCCCTCCCTCTTTAACCTGACCACTGCACTTTCCAGAAACAACTGTGGAGCCTAATATGTTGGAAACTACCTTGGCATGGTGGGTAAACACCAAAGGAGAGACCTGGCTGTGGGCAATAAGATGGTTGTTTGGTCTGTTGATGGTGGTTGTGGTACACTACACACACTGGTGGATCTGCTGCGCAGTTGCCCTCCGGGCTGGCCCACCCCATCCCTCTTGAGTCTCTTAGGGAAATGGCCGCGTGCTTAGGGCGGGCACTCTGTGTGTCTTTCTCCCCGGGACCTCCTTTGGGAAAAGTCCAAGAGCTTGGAGGAACAGGGTACGTGGGACTCGATGAAGAAGCTTCTTAGTTAGGAGAAGCTAAATAGAGTTAAGAGCTTTGAGCCAAGTTGACCGTGGTTCTTGTAAGAGAGTGGGACATAGAATCTCTGCAAAATGGTGAGAATTCATGAATAAATCCCTCTGCTTAGTAAAAGGAATCTATAAATCCTTTTATAGAGGGTTGGATAAGCTCATTTTTTGAAGTCCCTTTCTTCCTTGAAAATTCTTTAAAATGAGTCTAAGCAATGCTACTGACACTATTTATAAAAATGCTCCGTAGAGTAAAATGGTTCCAATAAAAGACAGGTTTTGGTTCTCACTGATGTTTCTTTCACCTGACTTGATGACGCATAATCTTTTTCCATCTCAGTTCCCTCGATGAGGTGGGTTGTACTGGCACACCCAGGTCCCTGAGCTCTGCTTTGATGGACAAAATGAATTTAGCCTTTTCCTTGGCATTCTCTTTTCTGCAATGTCTGTGTGAGTGAGTGTGTTTACTTTTGTTTCCTTCCTTCCTTTTCCTTCCTTCCTTCCTTCCATTTCCTTTATAAACCAGAGCTCCTGGTAAAAATATTTGTGCTTTCCCACCAATGCCGATTTCTACTGGGGTTTTCCTACCGTAGACTACGCTAGCATTATTTGCTATAAAAACTAAAAGGGGAGTTAGAAATAACCTCAGTCCAGCCTCCCAGTCAACAGGTGAGGGCCCTGAGGCCTACACAGGAGAAGCAGCCTACCCGGTGGCAGCGGGCTACAGAGGCGCAGGTGGTCCCCACCTCAGCCCCCGATGCCTCGTTCAGTGTGCTTCCTGCTGGTCCTTGCTACCCCACTCTCTAGCCAAATCCTGCTTGGTTACTCTGTTTCTTCCTAATCCTCCTGGCTTTTTGAAGCCACGGTGGATCGAGAAATGAAAATGCCACCTGCGTTTTCAGCCCCAGGTGTGTCAGTGATGGGCATACCACAGCAGTGGGCAAGGCCTTGGGATCTGCTGCAGGGAGAACGTCCTCCTCCTCATGTCATCAGAAGTGTTACCCCTGCCGGAGGGACTGTGTCCTCCTGGTCGTCACAGCATGGGCAGAATGTCCCCACTAGGAGATGGCCGACTCTGAGGCTCACCCAGCCACTTCGTGGCAAAGGTGCAACATAGCCCAGCTTGACAAACGTGGACAGCTCTGAAAACTGAACGGGGCCTTGTGGGACCAACGAGGAGAGGGAGAAGGCAGCTGCGGAGACTGGGCATGGATTTGGGCTCTGCTGTAGGATGGGTGCAGCCAACATTTGCCTGGAGAAGTTGAAAGTCCACGGCTTCCAGAAGTTTCAGCTCTCTTGGACTTAAAAATCAAGTCACGGTGGTGAAGACAGCACATCTCATCGAGCAGGGGCAGGGCCAGGCCTCCCCTCCTCCCCTCTGGATTTCAGATGTGATTTCCTCTGGCACTTTTCATTTTTCCTCTCAGAGGCAGAATAATAAAGGAAGATGGAGAAAGCCTGCTAGTAATCTCACCTCATTAAAGGGGTCATTCCCGGTCCCCACAGGGCCAAGACAGAAAAATAAAAACAAAGCAGAAATCCCAGTTGCTCCCAGGACTAGCAGTGAGGGGAAAGCCTGGCTGGTCCCTTAACTTCTTCTTTTGACTCTGATTAAACCACCTACGCTAAGTGGAACCTGGCTGGAAATAGGAATAAGGCCTTCAGTTTGCAATTCAAAAGAAAAAAATCCATGACAAATTGGGCCAGAAATAGAGAAAACAGATCTCTGCTTCCCACGGGACCTGCAGTCTGTATGGCAGATGCCCTGATTTCTGGATCTTCTGTCCTGTCCTCAGTGCCTGACTTAAAAGTGCTAAAAACAAAACCCATCTCCCCCCAGCAACGCTACTGTCTGCTGCTCTGAGGGAGGGCGTTACGTCTGTGTACCTGGAGCCGGGAGCATGAGACATCTTGGGAACAGTGGTCAGGCTGGTGGGACAATAGGATCTAAGGTAGGAAGGCATTAGGCAAAGGGTCCACTGGGCTTGGGAGACAGGCCATCACTCATGAAAGGTAACAAGCCAGAAGATTGTTTGGCCCTTTACAAAGGCCTCAGGCTGTTGGGGCTGGGAGTGGTTGACCTGTTGGCTCTTCAGGGGAGTTGCTGGCCAAGCCCTCTTGCTGCGGCTTCTCAGCTGGGTTGGTGTGAGAACCTGGCCATCCAAGGCCATGATCAGATCACAAATACCTGGAAGGTGAAGGGTGTTCAGGAGGAGGGCAGAAGACAAGGTGCCCGCTTGTCACCCTGACAACCTGCACTCTGCCTTTGAGCAATCATTTAACAACACCTCCTCCTCCTCCTCCTTGACGGGTGACGGGGCAGGAGGGAGGGTGGAGACGGAGGACCAGGCTCCTGGGCAGCAGAAACTGAGAGCAGGTGGCTGTGGAGGACCCCTGTGGCACCCCTGCTTCCTTCAGACACTTACTATGTTGTGAAGCACGTTACTACCACCCTCCCCCCTGGTTTCATATTACAGAATACAGACAAATGACTGCAGGGATCTGCTGGGTCGTGGCCGCCCACTGCTCAGAACTGGAAGGCCCGCCGTTTCCTCCCTGCTGCGAGATGGTGGTTGTAGGGACGCATCTTCATTTCCACAAAGGGGATGGAGAACTCGTGGCCTTTCCAGTGGTACCAGTTGATCCCCTGGGCGTGAGAAAGACGAGCGTGTTAGATCACCCTTGCCCCCGATGGAACGCCCAACTTGGGCAAAGAGGAATCATGGAAGCAGGGAGTCTGTGCTGTGGATTTATCTCCTGCTCGTTGAGGTGGAGCTTTCTGGCTGAGTTCCCAGGCTTGCCTGAGGCCTGGATGTGTACTGACAACATGTTGGAGTCATTCCCTGTGGCCAGCTCTATGCTCTGGCTTCCAGGAGTTGCGTGGAACAGTACACAGTGGTGAATGACAAGGTCCCAGCAACGTGGAAAGATTGTGAAGAGCGTACCTGTGACTGCTCACTCCTGAGGGAGCTCATGTGTACCTGTGACTGCTCACTCCTGAGGGGGCTCATGTGGTTTCTACCTAAAATGACCAACCATTTCCATCTGACCAGGGTGAAGGGGTTTTCTTGGGTGCAGGTCTTTGTCACACTGGGTAAGTCCCACTTGGTCCAACTGGTCTCCCAACCCAGCTCAAGGACATGTAGCCTCTGGTGGGAAAGATAGTCTGATTCATGCTGTTCTTCTGATCTCTCCCTTCTGGGACCCCTCTGAGGATTAGGGTGAGCCTGGGAAGCTGTCTCTGGCATTGGTAAGCTTCTTAGGGGGTCAGCTAGGTGAGGAAATGAAACACAACTTGCCTGGCCATTAAGGGCTTCTCAGGGTGAGGTTAGCTCCTGGGTATAGCTGTTTCCCTCGCCTGCTGCTCATTTCTGCTCTGCCCTGCCCTTGTTCAAGACTGTAAGTATGTATCCTTAAAAGGGAAATCTAAGGCTCCCATGTGCATTTGAATGACAAAGCTGTGGGACCGTGGGTCCTGCAGCTCAGGACAGTGCCTATCGGTGGCTGGCAGAGTGTCACCCACCTGACTGTGCCTGGACTCCCCGTATTTCCCATTGAGGTTGGTCCGGTGGCAGTTCTTATACCACCACGCGCCCTTGTACGACATGGCACAGTTGGTCACTGCGACATCGTTGTCCCGATCCTCTGTGGAGAAAGGGCGTCCCTGGTGATAGCTGAGGGAGTCCCCTGCAAAAAACAATATCTGTGAGGCTATTCCTGTTGGCACTCGTTTGTCAGGATTTCCTGGACAGTTGAGCCACTCTCAGGAAACCTGGCCATGGCATGCAATCTCCCACCTCTCTCTCTTGTCTCCACCCAGGTCGGTGGCCCAGCCATACTGAACCCTCCTTCTGCCTTACACCTGGTCAGTTACTTCCATGCTGTTTTCTCTGATCCATCCCCTAATCCTCTCGACTTTTGCTAAGAACTCTGCCCATGTGGCCCCATCTAACCACCCTGCCTGTTTTCTCTGGGCTTGTGCTAGCACACAGAACGCTGGTGGAGACAGTGAAGAGCCGTGCTGACTGGGACCATTCTGGGTCTCTACTGTGCAGTTTCTGCCCAGCCTTCTCCAGGCTCACCAGGCCTGATCAGATCACACTGCAAGCCCCCATTGAGCACTCTGTGTGCTGCACGTGAAGAGCAGTATTAGCAAACTAGAGTTCTGCACAGGAAAGAGGAAGATGGAAAGCATGGCCAGGTCAGCGGAGACAGGCTCGTCGACACGGTTGGTGACTCCGGGCAGGATTTCTGGCTAGGGATGCGTGCAGGGATTCTCGCTGTGCACCGAGCGACAGTGATCTTAGGTGCTTCTGGTGTTGCTGTGCTAGGAGACTGCACAGGTCTGATCCTGCGACTTCCAAGTCCGTTTCTACTGGGGCCACTTAATCCTTCCCGTGCTCCCCACTGTAACTCTTAACTGGTTGAACTCTGTTTTGTAGAGAAGACTGAACCCGGTTTCCTTAGGCTTCAGGTTTTGTGTCCATCTAGAGCTGATCCCACCACTCGAACTCGTTCTTTCTTATCTGTCTGAGGCGCTGGAAAAGGCAGGAAAGACGGACTGTTCTCTGTGTTTGAGCAGCTCCACCTCTGTGCACCCTCAGTCGTACTCCTGGTCTTCATGTGGACCGTTCTCACGTCAGTGCTACTCTGCAGCGATCCTTTCTCTGAGGGCCAGTTACTTGACTGTGTTGTCTCTCCCCACATTCCCACTCTCGCATGCTCGACTTGTCCCTCTGGCATCCAGAACTTGTCTTCATGACTCTGCAGCAAGAGTCACTCTGGTGTTGCCTGGCGCGCTCAGAGGTGCTCCTAGTGCTGTCGCTCCCAGGTCTGGCTCGTTTTCCTTCTCTGCCTCATCCATGCAGTACACGCACTAAGTTCTGTTTCCTGCTCGCTCAAACCACTGTTCACACCTTCCTCTCAACCTTGGCACGTGAGTCAGGACCTCTGTGATCCGTCCGCTGGTCTCTGGTCTCCACGCAGGTAGAATTTACCCTGTTTGTGGTTGTCACACTGACCTTCTAAAATCCCACTTCCATGATCCCACCAGGACTCAAGTGGCTCCCCACTGCCCACCACGCTCAGACCTGTACTCACTCCACAGTAAGACCCCTCCCCAGTCGTCTTTCTGTTCCTTCTGAAAGTTGAGTCTGCCTGGGTCAGCCAGGTTGGTCACAGCTTTCGCCTCCTCCACAGCAAATCTCCCTTCCGTGATTTCTGTCCCAGGGTTTGTTTTCCTTACCCTTAGGATCCTAATCAACCGCCTTTGTGAAACCCACATCCCCTCTCTGGGGACACCCCTTACACTGCAAGTCAAGACCAGTTACCACATGGTGAGTGCCTTGCTAATTGTTTCTCCTTCTCCCTCTCCCCTCTCCTCTGCCTCCCCTCCCCACCCCTCCCCCTCCCTGCCCCTCTCCCTCCCTCCCGCTCTCCCTCTATGTAGATACATTTTACCCAATGCTTAGTTCTTTTGGAGGCTACACTTTATGCTTCTGCATCCTCACGGCTTGCAGTATGACCTTAAGGAGCGTCTGAGTGACCTCGTACTGATCACTTGATTTCGAATTTTCAGTTCTAATAGAAGTAGAATCCTAGTGAGAGACTTGGATCTTGGAATCCTTGAAAACTGGGGAACAGGAGGCAGGGTCGACCTTGGATTGGAGACACTATAGATGGCTTGTAGGGTCAGTAAAACTGCATAACTAGCTTTCCTAGACAAGGGCAGGGGATTGGGCCTTTGTCTTCTGCTTCTGCTCTAGGAAGAACAACCAATGCGTGCAGTTGCGCATGGGAAGGGACAGCCCAGCTACGCTCAAGGTTTCATCTTTTGAAGAAGATGAACTGAAGGTTCAAAGTGAGGACTTGGCCCATAATGCATTTATGACAACCAGCGAAGCCACTGGCAGGATTTGCCCCTGGGACTTGACGATAGAGCGCCATCCAACAGTCTGCTCTCTGTGGGGCTAGGCAGCGGGGCAGGGCCCGAGTGAGACAGACAGGGGGTAGGCTGGGGGCAGGATGACGAGGAGCAGAGAAGGCAGACATGTGAGGCAGTGGAAGTGTTTGCTTGTAGGAGAAATGAGTGTGGGTTTTCAGCGGGCCCAATTCTAATCCTAGGGAGCGAATAGCATCGGGTTGTTTTGAAATGATTTAGTCTGACAGCGTATTTAATACGCTCCATTTCAATGGCTGTTTTATGCCCAAAGTGTGGCAAATTGGATCTTTTGTTGGGGCACTTCAGGCTAGCCTGAGTGCTGATGGGTAGGATTTCAAATAAGACCAACAACAATGGAAAGTGCATCTTCCCTTTGGAGTAACAATGCCTGGATGAGAAGAGAAATAATTGAACAGATGTAGTAATTGGAAGGGCAACACCTTGATACTCTTCTTAACTCCAAGAGGCTGAAAAATGTAGCTAAAATGAGATACTAGCATTTAACCTAAAATTGGAGCTAATAAAAGGGCCCATAACTCCATGTACCAAAAAGCAGAATTTGGCAAAAGAGGTTGTATGAAATGTGTTAGAGAGCAGCACACAGGAAACAGATTGGCCAAGCCTAAGAAGTAGACTCAACATGATGTTCCAGAAACACTATTAATGCAACAGAGCCTGCAGGGATAGCTGTTCTGCTTGGTAGAAGTGTCATCCACATCTGTGCAGAAAACATAACATGGCTTGCGATCCTCATCCCAAGAACATAAAGAAATGTGGCCAGCGAGGAGCTCTTGGGTGGTGTCCTTGCTCCTCGCTGGTGAAGTCAGCTGGTAGCGAGGGGGCCGCTCTGAGAGTGGGGGCTATGGCTGTGTTCCTTGTCCCCAAGGTGGTTTTCATGGGTGTCTTTGCAGGGAATTCTACCCAGACAACAGATAAGATCTGTTCTCTCTGGGGAGGAATGCAGAATGATTAAGGTAGACAAGGAAAACAATCCCTTGCTCCCCATTGCACTTTTTTTTTTTTTTTAATTTTAAAAGCACTTTCACTGCATTTATTGCATTTCTGGGGGTCTACTCTGCCAAGTAGAGTTATGATGTTCCGGATAAGGAAACCGAAGTCATGAAAAATTTGTTTCAGGTTACTGGAGTGTTTGGGAGGGGAGGCTGGGACCCAAGCTGGTAACTCCCAGGCCTTCTCCCTGCCAGCAGCGAAGGTGCACACTCTATGGTCCTGCTGCTTCCTGTTTCAATGCCTGCCTAGATTGTGGGGGTCCCTGTTCTGCCTCTGGGGTCTGCCTGGGGGACACGGTACCTGCAGTGCCGTTGTAGGCTCCTATGCGGAGTTTGTACAGACTTCGGCTGTCCTCCACGGAGAACTTGTCGTAGTAGGCGAAGGCCGCCTCCTGCCCGTCCCGCATGTCCACGCGCAGCTCGTAGCGGCCCTGGCTTGTGATCTTGTGTATGTTGTCCAGCCCTGTGGGGAAGAGCAGAGAAGACACTGAGTCTGGCCCCCAGCAGCGTTAGAAATGGGAGAGAAAGTGCACCTGGGGCCTTGAAGCTGATATGGGGTGGGGGGAGCTAAGCAGATCCCTTTTGCCCTTAGCCCTCCTCAGACTGTTATCAAACAGACCCGGTCAGACTCCTGCAAAGAGGCCAGCCCAGGTCCACTGATGAGGGATCACCGTGGACAGACAGCACAAAGGGCTGTACTCTTCTGAATCCCGTGGCTGACCCGGGTCTCAGGATTCCTGGCCTTGTCCCCTGCCACCTTCTGTGCCACACTATGGCATTGGAAGGAAATGACAAGAGGCAATGATGGGTGTGAGTGGCAGGAAGCAAGAAGTGGGAACTTGGTCAAACTTTTTCAAAGCATCCAGGGGATGTCTGGACATCGTACGGCCACCTGGGAGCCTGCAGAGGGCGCTGTGTCCTCCTCCTCTCCCAGGGCTCCCAGGCCCGGGTTGGAGAACACTGTTCTGTGCCTGCTGCCTCTAGTTCCTTCCTATGTAATCTGCCTGCTACATCTCGCACTGATGCCTCTCTACAGATCTTCCTGGCCAGTCCCCCCTCTCTCTTTGGCCTCTAAGCTTTCCAAACCTTAGGCTAATCGATTCTTACATGGTGCAAACCCCTGAAAAGTCTAGAGTTTTGGCGGAGCCCAGATCTCTCTTGGTAATGTTTTCTCACATATATTCTTGCCCACTTGACCTGGGACTCTCCAGTTTAGATCTACTTGCCCACTCACTTGCATTGCAGGCGGTCTCTGGGTCCTCTGGCTTCTCTCTGTGCTGGGCTCCTCTGCTGTGCTATGACATCTGGCACCTATCTGAGCATGCCATGATTTAGAATCGGAGAATTTGAGATGGATTGGGAGGTTACTTAGGCCAGGTTCTTTGTTTTGTGGAAGAGGTAACTAAAGCCCAGAGAGACGGAATGATTGGCTGAGGGTCGTCCACATCTTTGGACTTTTCCTGTCCTGTTTGCGATTTAAAGCTCCACCTTGCTGGTGAGGGGGAGGCTGTTGGCTGGCTTGTGGACCCTAGTCTGCTCTGGACGTGAGCTTCTTGTACAGGTGGGGTGGGTGCTGTGGTGCCACGCCTGACGCCCTCAGTTGGCGGACGGGCCCAATCCCCAGCTGCTGGGAGTGTCCGCTGCTAGTGACTCACAGCTGCCTCTGGAAAACTGGCCTCGCCCAGAGCGAGTCAGTTCATCCCAGAAGCTGTGCTCTCCCTCCCTCACGAGCCTTGGGGCTCGTCTTCCTCACTGGGCACAACAGGCCCCACTTCCTGGCCCCAGTGAGTCCCCAGTGGGAACCAACCCTGAGCATCTGCGCTGCAGAGCTTCCCTAGGGACCAGACTGACGAGCGTCTTTGCCAAGATCACTTGCTTATACAGTGCTCACAGCTCTGCTTCCTCCATTCCTCTTCTCCTTGAGGACTTCTCCCAGCAGGGACTCCTGCCCGGTCAATCACTGGGACAAGAGCTGCCCCCATCCCAGTAAATTACTCAAACAGGGATACTACGAATCAACTCTGAAGAACCCAACCTGGCACACAAACCATGGGTCACAGTGTTACCACAGCCTGGGTCTTGTAGCCAACCTACACATCACCAGGCCACGCTTCCGACCAAGAGCTCTCCCTGGCTCACTGTTGCCTGTGTCGCAAGCCACGACTTCTCCTGACTTTCAACTCCATTATGGGCCTTCACTCAGCCTACCTAACCTCACTGCCTTCTTTCCTTGCTTTGCACCTTGCGCCTGCCCTCTGGTTAAAGTGTTTCTTCCCAGCTCCCTGCTGGCATGGGTGAAAAGGACCCCTGCCTTCTCCATTTTCTTGTCCCCTCACTTCCACAGTTCTAACGAATCCCTCAATGCCTGCCTTCTCCGATCTCCTCCCTCTCTGAACATCTGTGGCCTTCCTGTCAGTAGCTCATGGGTTGGTACACGGTTTCCCTGTGTGGACGGCATCTCTGATTATCTGAGAAGTGTTGTGGGCATAAAGCACCACATAGCTTTGAACATACGGGGAGAAAGGTATTTCCAAAGCCTACCTCAGTCTTTCTTAACAGATGAAGGGGCGACATTAACCCTGATCCTAATCTTAACTCAGTCTCAGTGTGGTTCTAGTACCTTAGGAATTGTTTACCATGCAACATGTTCTAATCTGCATTTTTAACACTGCCACCCCCACCCCCACCAACAGGCTCGTGACCCTGTATCTACCTGTCATTTAACAATACTAATGTTGTGTTTCATTGCATTTATCTTTGGGGATTCTTTTTATTGATAGCACATGATAACTAGTCTTCCATTTTTGGAAATCTTTAAAATGAGATTTATTTATTTAAAAATTCATAGAAAATTTCAATGCACAGTAGTTGATATTTTTCACCAATATGGCAAACATTGTGAAAATGATGCGCACTAGGTTTGGGCAACATGAGTCCTGTGTGTTTATTGGGTTCAGGGGTTCACATGTACTTCACTTGTCTCCCAAGTCTGCAAGCATTTTGAGGGTAAGGGTATTCCCCTCCATTTTTTTTTTTTTTTTTTTACTTTTCTCTCTACACTTTCTCATGGTTGTCTGTCTGTCTATATATATGCCTACAATGGCAGACACAGATATGAGTATCTCTTGGATACTCAATAAATTCTTAAATGTTTTATGTATTTATTTGAAAGGCATAGTTACAGAAAAGGAGACAGAGATCTTCCATCTGCTGGTTCAAGCCTTAAATGGCTGCAACAGCAGGAGCTGGGCTGATCTGAAGCTAGGAGTCAGGAGTTAGGACTTTGTTCCAGGCCTCCCACATGGGTACCGGGGCCCAAGTACTTGGGCTGTCTTTCACTTTCCCAGGCCATTATCAGGGAGCCAGATTGGAAGTGGAGCAGCTGGGACTTGCACTGGCGCTGATATGGGATGCCTGCACTGTGGGCAGTAGCTTTACCCACTGCACCACAGCACCAGCCCCATACTCAATAAATTCTTATCATTGACTGACAACTACACTTTAGGTATCTACTATTCTCCAAACACTTCAATTGGCAATGACATTAAAAGATGAATATGATGTGGTCCCAGGCCTGAAAGAAACTTCCGTGCTACAGCCATGGTATAGACAGAAAGTCAAGTGGATAGTGATTTGGAAAACAAAAGAAGGAGTAGTCAATTCTCCCATGAGCAGTGGGTAAGAAAAAACGGTTAGGACAGCTTTTGTGAAGGAAGAGGTGGTCTGGGTCTTTGAATACGTGACAGGTCTTCAGGAAGTACAGAGGAAATGATTATTATGCAAAACGCTGTGTGTATTTCATTATTTTTGCACCAAAATATGCTCATCTTTTAATTCCAAGGTAGGGAGACAGTGGGCCGAGTGTTCTTGAGCAGGGGCATCAGTGGTTCTGCAGGTTTGGAGCTGGTGTTGGTGAGGAGTGGGAGGGAAAGCAGGTGGGTGGGCTCCGGAGGTAGACTTCAGAGGGCTTTGACCCTGAGCGAGTGTTTCAGATTCGCCAGGTGGTGATGTGGAGTGAGTGAGGCGCTTTACAAACGGGGTCAACCTTGCTCAGATTCAGAGTGAGTAAAAGATCATGCTGATGGAAAACCACAGACGTGGCCTGGGCTGTCTGCCTTGCCTCCGCCCCTTATCCACCTCTAGGACGGCACCCCAAGAGGGAGGTGCAGGGGTGACAAGCTGCTGGCCCAAGTGGCACTGCCGCCTGCCGGGCTGGGTGTGCGCTCTCCTGCTCACACCACTGTGGGTTCTAGTCCATGCCTCTCCCCGTGTCAGACCTCTAGGAAATTGCTGGTCATTCCTAACAGCACTCTGGTTCCCCCAAGTCAGGCCATAATGTTCTCCAGGGCCATGAGGGGAGCGCCTGGCCTCATCCTCTCCTGGCCTGCAGGCCAGCCGGCCGCCTGGCTTCTGAGCGAGGCCAGCCGCCCTGTTGCTTTTACGCTCCTTCCCCCACCAGGCCACTCGCTCCCTTTGTAGTTGGCTCTTGTCAAGAGCTATCAGCATAAGAGACTATTAATGAGGATAGGAAGAGACAGAGCAAAGGGAAACACCACAGTCAGATAAAAGCCGATCAATAGTGGAGCCAAACAGAGCAAGAGGCACTGAAAGCAATTCACGAGCTGTCACCTTCTCGGCACACACAGGGTTTCTGAGAGTCCCAGACGGACACAGAAGGCGGGGAGATGGGCAAAGCCAGGGGAGCACACGGGCAAGAGCAGAGGGAGGTGCTACCGAGCCAGAATTCGTCCTCCAGGTTCCCGAAGCCGACGCGGTAATCAGCCCATTTCCGGAAAAAATCCGTTTGGCCGTTCTGCCGCCTCTGGAATACCTGTAAGGAGACAGAGGAAGGATGAAGAGGCGCTGGGGAAAATGGGCTGAAGCGAGTCAGGGTCACGGGGCTGGGTGTCCGATGTGCAGTGAGAGATGGCCAGACAGGAGCGTGTCCTAACAGAGCTGGGGGTTCACACAGCAGCTTCTGCAGGAGCCGTGCAGAGCCCTGTTCTTGAGGTGCACAGCCCCTGCTGCACAGACTGGGGTGATGTTGACACTCATTTGCGCCCCTGCAAGGTACAAAGGATTCAGGAGGCGTATCAAGCTCCCAAGTAGTCAGGGGAAATAGGCTTGGCTCTCAGCTTAATCTGGTGGAAAACATTTCTCACCAATAGAACAGGACCAAGTGCAAATCAGCCAGTAACTGTCTCCATCCCATCGCCACCAGAGCAACCGCGCATCAGTCACTGGTTCACTGCTGATTTCATTTAACCTCCAGTGCATCAGCCTCGGCTTCCGTCTCCAATTATGCTTTAAGAACGAGGCACAAATATGTCAGACACATAAAAGACAGTGTGTCCCAAGAGTAGCTGTTATGAGCTCAGCCGCTATTTAACTCTGTTCAGAAACTACTCATGTTGCGCCATGAAAAATCCAGTGCGATGCATTAGCTGCGCTGGAGGGGAATCGGAAGAGGAGAGGGGCTGGCGTCCCCCCGCACCGAGTCAGCTCCCGCAGGACTGCTCCAGGGCCAGGCTGCGGGACTCAGCCCTCCTCACAGTGGCCTGCGGTAGGAGGCGGGATGCTTTGTGACGCTGTCATTTTCTTTCACGCTAGCCTGCTCTACCTAGTATGGGAGAAGGGTGGGACAGAAAAAGGGTCTCTCTTTTCCTGACCACAGTGTCCCTGGAAGGCTGTAGCAGCTCTGGGGATGGACCAGCGAGGCCGGGGAAGGATGAGGGGGCACATGTGACCCTTGTAACTGGAGGTGGCAATCCGAGTTCTGTCCCCTTCCTGCTCCTGCCATGCAGCCCTCGCCAGGAGGACCCTAACGAGAGGCTCACCTCCTCCTGCACTGCTTTATTCCAGATGCAGCCATCCGCAGACAAGGTCCCCGGGCCTGTCTGACCTGCTGCTCTTCGCCCCAGCCACCTTTCCGCACTAATGCTTAATTAATGCTCTAATGCATCAATGCAGGGGTAGGCAGGGAGACAGCCATCCTGGGACCCTTTGTTGGGCCAAGCCGTCGCAGCCTCGATGTGCCTTTTCCACTCTCTGCCTGGCCAACCTCTGCTTGGTGTGCTGGAGAGGGCCATGAGGGCATTGAAGAGCTCCCAGACTGATGTGGACGGGTGGGGGCAGGAGGACCAAAGGATGGTGAGGTTTGGGCTGACAGCTGCTGAGGGGCCGGGCTAGAACTCTCTGGATGCGAGCAGAGGAGCTGCGTGTGCTTACGATCCAGCCGCCGCCGTCCGTGGTCATGTCGCAGAACACCTGCAGCCTCTGGCTCAGGTCCCCGTGGAGGAAGATGGCGTACACCCCACTCAGGGTGTCTCCGTTCATCAAGTGCTGGGCACAGTCTTGAGGGTGAGGGAACATTCGGCCCCCTGCACAAGAAAAGAGGCCATTTCCAGAAAAGCAGCCTCCCCCACTCTGCGCCAGAGCCCCTTGGGTCAGTGGTGTATCAGAGCCCTCGCAGACCTCATCAAGCGCTGGCAGAAATCCTCAGAGGGTCTCAACCCGTGTGGGCACAGGGACTCTGCGTCGCCCGCTTCCCCCTCCCCGCCTGATGTGGGACCAACCACACAGTATCTAGTTTAATGGGGGTGAGGACCAAAGAGCTGGGATCATGGTCTGGCTCCTCCACTCACTCATTTGATGGACTTTGGGTAAACTGCCTGTCTTCCCTGGGCCTTGACTTTCTAATCAGTAAAATGGGGCTAATGAAAATCTCTTCCTCACGGGCCAAAGATGCACGAATACAGTTAGTGGCTGGTTTTACTAAGGCTGTGATTACAGAGGCAAGGGCCCAACTAGAGCACAGAGGGCCGCCTTTGAGAAGGAGGTGAACATGTATGCAAGTGTTCCGTCATCCTCACTGTGGCCATTAAGAATTGCCCAAGCAAGCTCAGCGTGGCCCAGAAGACGGATATCCGTTTCTTGTGCAAAATAATCTCCTGATTGCACCAAACAACCAAATGGCTGTTCAGTTTCAGTTTAAGGAGAGGACAAGGGAAGTAAATTGCCAGCTCATCTTTCAGAGAGAACAGCCCAATTTGTAAAACAATATCTAATTAGCTGAAAGAGATGTTTAAATCATGCATCTTGAAGAGCTTAGCTTCAGGGCAAATTTTAAAGCTTAGCGGGCAAGCCAACAAGCAGAGAGCCCGCCCGCCGTTCTCTGAATGCTGGAGCTGCCGGGGCAAGTCAAAGGCAGAGCATGCGGGTGAGGGATGGTGCTTTGGGAGCTCTGTAACGATAATGATCTTCTGGGTCGATGAAGAGCTTGTCCAGTTGATAGGGTTCCCACTGGAGAGGGACTTCTGCCGGTTGCTACAATGTCCCCTAGTGGCAGAATCTGTGCACTACAGGTGTGACGTTAGGTTACCTGGGTCTGGGTGAGTGAGGACGGCGTGATGCCACATCGGGAGGGAGCAGCCCCACTAAAAGCCCTGCTCCCTTAAGACCCCATCCCAGATCGTCAAGGAGCATCCTGTGTTAGGAAGAGGCTGTTGGGGTTGGGTAGACTTCAGGCAAGGCCCCTCTGGAGATGAGTTAACTCCTCCCAGCACAAAGACTGCCCTTCAGCAAGCTGCCAGCGCCAACAAGGGAGCTCCCAGCAGAGGTAGCTTAGCACCAGGCACTGCCTTCTTCAGGAATGGTCGCACCAGGGCACTTGTAGAGAACAGTGCACTTGTAAAAACCTCATTTGATAAAGATAGATGTGGATGAAGAGAGACTTCCGTGTTTCTACCGGCTGGTTCACTCCTAGATGCCCTTGGTGGAAGAGACTGGACCAGGCCAAAGCTCGGAGCTGGGGGCACAACCCAGATCTCCCACATGGGTGGCAGAAGCTCAACTGCTTGAGCCATCACTGCTGTCTTCCGGGGTGCACGTTAGCAGGAGCCAGAGCCTGGAGGCACACCCAGGCACTCCACTGTGGAGTGTGGGCATCCCAAACAGCACCTGAACTGCTAGGCTAAATGCCTGTCCCACAAAGCGTATTTTTATTTTCATTTAGTTCTTGCAAGAAGTTTGAGAGGGCAGTAGGTGAGTATAGATCGAAGACTTTGTCTTGCAGAGAGGAAGCTGCGCTCAGTGAGACCGTATGACCTACTTGAGTCTCCTTAGCTCAAACGTTCAGACCTCGAGCAGGGGCTCTTTGCACTGTCCTGAAACAGGCAATCCAGTGTGTGCCACAAACCAGAGCTCCACATCTGTGAGCAACAGAGGGTTAATTAACCTGGGCATTTTTCCTGGAAGAATACAAAAATCTGAAGGTGAAAGTTACCTCAAAATTCTTTGCTCAAATTATATGTGTTTACCCTGCTACCCCAGCTGATCTCCTTAATAGCTGCAGGAAATTTGTAAACTTTCATCTCCAGAATGTTCTGGAACACATTGAAGTTCCAGATCCCACCTATTCCTAGTGTTATGGTTACGATCCAGGCGACAGGTGCGCATGGCCTCTGCCTGCTCCCGGTTGCTGCTCTTGTTTCCTGACTTCCTGGCTACGCTTGACCTTGTGTCTGGAGCAGTCAGCCCGTCTGCCTTCCTGTCTCCCTTCTCACTGCTTGATTTCTCATTTTAGAAAATCGGCACAGACTTCAGCTCACTCTTACCTTATGCACTAATAATAGTCCTTTCTCCTGAAGAAAATGTTTTTATGAAATCAACTCCATTTCTTAAAGGAACCAGAGATCCAAATTTCTGATACTCAGTGTGCCTCCCCAAAGCATCTCCACCCAAACCTCAAAACAACAACCTTGTACAAATAACCACATAAAGCCAAAGCAAATTCAGTGTAAGTGAGTGAGTTTCCTATACATGTTATTCATGTTGATAGCAGATTAGATATTATTTATGTTACAGGTGCTTTTAAAGGGCTCAAATGCATCAGTTGCTTTAAAGCTAGACCTTCCACAGATATAGCCAACTGAGTTGATTTTCCTGGAGAGCGAGGGCTTTAAATACCCAAATGACTATTGTATATTCATTTTTTTTTAATGTCAGAAAGTGGAAATAAGAGCAACTTTAGAAAAAAGTGTTGTCTAAGGGGTGCCAAAAGGTTGGAGGGGATGAAGATCCTAGATGGTGCTCTGGGAGAAGAGGGACCATGGTTTCTTCCTTCCAGGCCCCCAGCATTGGCGTTGGGGGAGGCACTCATCAGAGGTGCAAGAGGCTGAAGCACACCTGCTGGGTGCACTTGTCTTGCTCAAGACAAACAGCAAGGCCATCTGGTTGTTGACAGATGCTACTTACTACACCTTAGTCTCTGGCATTAATGGAAAGAGCAGTCCCAAGCATTTGTGCAGATTCTCAGGTGTAGCCACCTAGGATTTTTACTTCTGTGAATTTGAGGAAAACGAACCTTTGATCACGAAACGATTCCTTTCCAGCCCATGCTGGCTCCCAACACTGCCATGGTTTTCCTTGGATCCAGTCTCAATCTGGAGATTTTAATTACGATTTAGATTCTTGGGTTCTGTGGCAGAGCTGCTGACTCTGAATACCAGGGTCCTGGGAGTTGGTGTCTCATTAAAGCTCCTTGGATGAGTCTAAGATGGGCTGGATTTGAAGTCTACTGTTTGGTGCACTTTCCTCTTCCTCTCAGAGGGGCTAAGAGGTGGAAATGAAAAACTGGGTGGTGCCCTAGAGGGGTCCTATTGTCTTCTTTCTTGGTTGAGTGGATAAATAGACTGAATGTCTGTCTCTGTTTACCATTCTCCTTTCTCTCTCCATTCTCTTTTCCAGTAGGGACATCTAGAGTAGTGTAGTCCAAGTTTTAGTTAGTGTGGGAGAAGGAGAGGGGATGGGAGACTATTTAACCTGAGTTTAAACTCTTTGTTCCAGTTTAGCATCTTGTTCAGTTTTGGAGGTTCTTGGACTTTGCCTTGACTAATAAGTAAAAACTCATGGTTCCTTTTCTTCTGTGTTCAGTGTAGGTACAGGGACTTCAAACTTTTTGGGAATTTGTTACAACAGATTATCAGGCACTCCTAGCTCTATGGATGTCATATTATTTAATATCATCAGAGACTTACCGTTAACTCTCACTTAGATCATCCCAGTAATTTTCCCCAAGACAGAAATTTTAGCACCGAAGGCAAAAGCAAAAGGGTTTCTTTCCCTTTGGGGGAAGTAACTGAAGCCTGGCCTGATGGAAAAGTGTTTTGTTTTCAGCTAACACAGGCCAGAGTGATCACCAAGTTAAGAGGAATGCAATGCCAGTGATCAGCCTGCTGATGGTCTCCTGGTTAAGTGTTTATCCGTGTAATTGGGAGATCAACAACAGGAGCAGGGCGCTCACCAGAACTGCTCAGAAATTGGCTTGTGTTGAGCATCAGAGGATGAATGCGGAGTGGAACAGAGTGAGCTACGTGATCCACAGCTCAATCAGGCGGGGCAGAGGAGGACGCTCTCTGGCCCTGCCTTTCGCTTGTTCTGTGTCCTTGGATGCAGTCTTTAAAATGGTCAGACTTGGGGCCAGCATCGTGGTGCAGTGGGCTACACTGCCTCCTGCAGTGCCAGCGTTCCTTATGGGCCCCGGTTTCAGTCCCAGCTGCTTCACTTCTGCTCCGGCTCCTTTCTGATGGCTGGGAAAGCAATGAGAGATGGCCCAGGTACTTGGGCCCCTGCTACCCACATGGAAGGCCTGGATAGAACTCCAGCCTCCTGGCTTCTGACTGCACAGCCCTGGCTGTTGCGATCTGGGGAGTGAACCACAAGATGGAAGATTTCGGTCTCTTCCCCTCTCTCTCTGTTGTGCTGCCTTTTAAATAAATAAATCTTTTGACAAAGAAAAAGAGGTCAGATTTAATAGCCCTCGAGAGGGCCTGGCCACTGTCCACTCTTGGGACCTGAACATCAGGCCTGAAGTCATGGTGTCAGCATTTCTCCCCGGGAACAGCCTCAACCAGGTCTGCAAATGCAGAGCCAAGTGTGGTCTTCCGCACAGCCAACGGGCCCCTCTGGTGACCAGCACTGATTTCTGTCCGCTTGTCCCTGTTAGAAGTTATGGCCCATGTTTGCAAAGTAGCTGGCTAGACTGTACGTGTGTTGGGGGAGGCCATCTGAGTCCACTGGCAGAGTAAGATTACCTGTCCAGCTGTTGTTGGTTTTCAGATGCACCTACCGCCTTAGCCTCCTTCACAGCATCTCACAACTCATTTACTTGTTTATTCTCCTGTTTATTCATTCAACACGCATACAGGGAATGCTTCGTGAATTCTAAATACTGGCCTAAGAGATGGGAATACAAAGAGGCCAGAGACACAGTCCCTTCTTTCGGGCTGTCCATTCTTTAAGAGAAACGGACAAAACTTAAGTTCTACGTGCTCTGGAAAGAGATCAATGCTAGGTGGATGGAGCAAAGCATGGATGTGGCCCAGGGCTAGGAAAGGTGGGGCGCAGAAGTTAATTGCAAATCCAAATCGGTGGAGAAGGGTGTTCCAGGCCTGTGCGAAAGCAGTGGTCCATTTGCAAAACTGAAGGTTTGGCAGGAGCCAGAGCAAGAGTGTTGCATGGGAGAGGGAGAGTCCTGAGGAGCTAAGTGAGGGCTGCATCACGCCCTGAAGACAGTAGGTGAAGAGGCCATTGATGGATGTGAGGCTCCCTGGGTGTGGAGAACTGATTAGCTGGGGGTGAAACTAGAGATGGGACCCCATTCAGGAAACACAGTAGTGGAAACCCAGGAGACTTTAAGGAGGTCCTGGGAGCAAAGAATCAACTGATGCACAGTCCACTGAAGAGGGCTCCTCTGTCCTGCCAGCTACCTGGCTTCTACCTAAGGGCAAGTGCAGTGGCCTTCTGAGCCTTCCCTTCAAAGCTTAGCTACCAGCATCCAGTTGGTAGACCAAAGTCTTGACATATTTGCCTTTTATTCCTGGGATTCTGTTCTGTCAGAAGTCCCAACTTCACAGCAGATTAAGGTGATCAGCTGGCTGTCCCAGCCTGGTCTCCCGGGCGGCTCTTGATTCAGTGTGGCAAAAAGAGGGTTGGGCCATGGTAAAGTCTCCTCATCGCCCTGCCGCCATGCTGGCCTCACCTGCTTCATTCTCCGTACTTGACCCAGAGTAACCTTTCTAAATGCTGTTGCGAATCTACACACAATCCCTCATTTGCCAGAAAACATCCAGTGGCTCCTTCATTGTCTTCAGGATGAAACTCCAAATCCTGGCCAGGGCCCACCACACCCTCCATGTCTGACTCTGTCTTGCACTCCTTCCCTTCTCTCAGATGAAATGAATGAATGCCTGGAGAATTACAGAGGGCCGGAACTGGTGCAGGCACAAACCAAGAACTTTGACAAATAATTTGAACAAAGAAAAAAATAAACAGCAACATTAAATTTGCCAAGGTGGGTTTAGTGATGGTATCTCTCTTAAATAAATCACTCCAAGAAGAAAAAGGAAATAAATAAAAGCCACCTGTAGTTCAGCTTTTTCTTTAAATGAGCTTAGAAAAATATGGATTTCAAAACACAAGAAAAAATGCATAGGTCAATTTGATTTGTGATTTGTAGATGTGAAAAGTCTAAACAGATAGTAGCTAACCACTGTAGGAGAGCATTAAAAAATATATTAAGTGAGGTTCCTCCAAAATTATAAATGAATGTATCCAAAAAATCTATTAACATAATTCACCTTGTTAGTAAGCCAAAGTATAAAAATAACATAGTCATCAATCTAAGCCATAGAGCTGTTATAGTAAAACGATTTTTGTCAAGTTCAATAATAAAGTTTGTTTCAAAAACTTCAAAGAAAATTCCACAACTTGATAAATATTTTAAACTTCAGATCTGAGCAGATGATCTTGTTTATTCAAGGCTAGCCAATTATATATTTATTTTGGTAAAAATAGCTTTTTTCCATCTAAAGAGACTTAAAAATGAAGACTTCACATATATTATGCAACATGAAGCTTTGGTTGTATTCCCCCCTTGACAACAGGAATGTTGCCCAGTGCTGCTGTCACTGTTAAACAGTTCTGGAGGTCCTTGCTTATGTAATAAGGAGAAAAAAATAAGAGATGGAAGTATGGAAGTATAGAAATAAACTCATTACTTGTAGCTAACAGGAAACATGTACCTTAAATCAAAGAAATAATGGTTAATTAGAATTAGAGTTCATCAGGATTTCTTTTTTTTTTTTTTTTAATTTTTGACAGGCAGAGTGGACAGTGAGAGAGAGAGACAGAGAGAAAGGTCTTCCTTTTGCCGTTGGTTCACCCTCCAATGGCCGCCGCAGATGGCACGCTGCGGCCTGCGCACCGCGTTCGTCCGATGGCAGGAGCCAGGTGCTAGGTGCTTTTCCTGGTCTCCCCATGGGGTGCAGGGCCCAAGCACCTGGGCCATCCTCCACTGCACTCCTGGGCCACAGCAGAGGGCTGGCCTGGAAGAGGGGCAACCGGGACAGAATCCGGTGCCCCGACCGGGACTAGAACCCGGTGTGCCGGTGCCGCAAGGCGGAGGATTAGCCTGTTGAGCCACGGCGCCGGCCCATCAGGATTTCTAGATAGTGGATTAATATGTAAAAATTTTTCTACATCAGCAGTAACCAACTGGCAAGTGTTTTTTTTTTTTAAAAACTAGATAAAAGTCGGGCCAGTGCTGCGGCTCAATAGACTAATCCTCTGCCTTGTGGTGCCGGCACCCAGGGTTCTAGTCCCAGTCGGGGCACCAGATTCTGACCTGGTTGCCCCTCTTCCAGGCCAGCTCTCTGCTGTGGCCCGAGAGTGCAGTGGAGGATGGCCCAAGTGCTTGGGCCCTGCACCCCGTGGGAGACCAGGAGAAGCACCTGGCTCCTGATATCGGATCAGTGTGGTGCACTGGCCACAGTGTGCCGGCCGCGGCGGCCATTGGAGGGTGAACCAACGGCAAAAGGAAGACCTTTCTCTCTGTCTCTCTCTCACTGTCCACTCTGCCTGTCAAAAAAAAAAAAAAAAAACTAGATAAAAGTCACAAAGCAATACAAAATTATTAAGTGCTCAGGAATGAGCCAAAAATAAAAAGAATGTCATAGGAAATATTTTAAACTCCATTCATAAACAAGAGAAGATACGTCACACACCTTCAGAAGGGAGGATTTAGTACTATCAATGTGTCAGTTCAGCCCTAATTTGTAAATTCATTGCAGTGCCAATCTAAATTCAAGTTAAAGTTTATTTTGGGGGCACTTGATGAATTTGATAAATGAAGATGCCTATGGAAAAGAGAAGGACAGCAGAGAGAGAGGGCACAGTCCAGGGAGACACACCTCTGAGATAAGGAACCCTGTGAGAGGAGCAGCCAGCAAGCAGGGCCCCTGGACTTGCAGAACTGTTGAGGGTGGTGCTCGATCGCCAGAGGCAATGCAGTGGCACTAGCCCCAACCCTGTTTTCTCTCGCAGCAGCGGGGGCCCAGCGAGGTCTGGCCAGCGTGAGATTTAGGAACTCTGCCTTGTTTCAGCCACTCATTTTCAGAAAACATCCTAGAAGCAGACGGAACATTGTCTCTTACTAACCAGTGATCTTGGACAAAATGGTTGACCTCATTAAATCTCATTTGTAGTTCTAATTTGTAAAATAGGCACAATAATATGTAATAATCCTTATTCAATAAAAGGTGGTTTATTATTTTAAAAGTTACCAAATAACTAAGCCAATCTTGAAAAAGAAAACTGAGGAAACTTGTTCTACCAAAAATGAATATTAGGATATTAGTGTTGCATTACTTAATAAAAGGGATATATTCTGAGAAATATCAGGCAATTTTGTTCTGTGGACATCATGTCTTTGTAACTTATATAACCTAAGATGGGTGTGATGTTACTCGACATTAAATCTTATGGGACTACCATGGTATAGGTATATGTGGTATATGGTATATGGTATTGCATTAGGCTATAGACATAAAAATATAATGTAATGGAACCGGCGCTGTGGGATAGTGGGCTACGCCTCTGCCTTCTGCACCGGCTTCCCATTCAGGTGCTGGTTCGAGTCCCAGCTGCTCCTCTCCTGATCTAGCTCTCTGCTATGGCCTGGTAAAGTAGTGGAAGGTGGGCCCCTGCACCCACACGGGATTCCCAGAAGAAAAACCTTGGCTCCTGGCTTCAGTTTGACCCAGCTCCCGCCACTGTGGCTATTTAGGGAATGAACCAGGACATGGAAAACCTTTCTGTCTCTCCCTCTCTGTCTCTATCTCTACCTCTCAAATAAGGAAATCTTAAAAAATATATAAAGTAGTGCTTGCAAAAAAATCCAGTGAATAAGCTATGGAGTAGAATTGGGAGTTAAGAGACAAAGCCAAGTTCATACAGGAACTTAATAAAGCACCACAGACTGATGGTAAACAGAAGTTCCGTCCATGATTTTGGACAAACTGGTTCATTATAGAAAGAAAAACTAAACTGTAACCCTATGCAGTGCCATGTATAAAATGGATCAGCTCTGTAAAACAAATCTAGAGAGTGAATAGAAGAGCATATAATAGATTTGGTAGACAATAACGAAAAGACTGCTTTAAAAGGTCTGGAGAGCTGAACAGTGAGGGGCCACATGACCTCAGCCACAGAAAGACAAAAGAAAAATCAAGGAAGGACCACATTCCCAGAGGACTGACTGAGAGAAACTGCAGTGGAGAATGGACAGAACATAACAGATTCCATGGGGCAGGGAGGAGAGAGGCCAGACACGCAGCTGGCTCATTGCTGGGAAGCACCGTCATCCTGGGGCAAGGGGAGAGGAGACTGCATAGTCCTGGTCACTGGTGGCTTTGAGAGAGGATTCCGTGGTCCTCACTGGCTTTGAGTGTGGCCTGGCAAAGTGGCCGAGGGCTGAGCATTTGCTCTGTGAAGGGAGTCCAGTTCGCTCTCCTCCACTCCCTCCACCAAAGCACCAAATTCAGTCTGCTGAAGGGGGAGCTGCATCTGATCTCTGTCCTGACTCAGGGAATGGAGATCAGCTTACAGGACACAGAGCAGACCCTCTTCCCCATGACTGAGAGTCTTGGGCATGGGCCTTGTAGCTGAGAGGGAAGTTAGATGGGGCTGGCTCACCCATGTGGTCTCTCTGGAAACTCAGAGATGGGGACAGATCTCATGGAGGGTTCGGGGGACATTCTGGAGAGAGGGTTTGTGCTTTAAGTGTGCATACCTGGGTGGGTGGGGTGCTCAGGCACCATGAGCTCACTTTGGGCTGTGAACAAGCTGGTTCACCTTGGCACGGAGAAGGGCTGGGACTGTGAACTAGCCAGCTCCAGCTTCCCATCCTCCTCCTGACTGTAGCTGGAGGTACCACAATACACCCCACTTGGCATCACTTTGGACTCTTGAAACAACCACAAATGGTGGCCAGATTTCCCTGGCCCCAAAGAGCACACACATCCCTCTGGAACTGTAGTGCCAATTTCAGGCACTCCACCAAGGCACAGAGCACGTTTCCAAGAACAAAGCCTGCAACCAGAATAAAAAAAAAAACCTATGCCCCCAAGAGGAGATGAAAATAAGTGATCCCCCAGATATGTAAAAATTAACAAACACAAGAGACATGAACAAGGAAGGAAATAGGACTTCCCAAAAATGACACAAAATATATTAATGTTGGATTGTGAAGGAGAGACCGACAATATGCCTGAAAAGGAATTCAAAAGAGTGCTTGAAGGTTACTCAAGACACAGAGAAAGAGTTTACTGAAATAAGGAAATCTGTACATGACATGGATGAGAAATTTGCAGATATTGAAGAAAAATCAAATATTAGAAATGAAGTATTCAAAAATCAAAAATACAGTTAAAAGCTTTAACAAGAGACTTGGTGAAGCAGAAGAAAGAATATATACTGTAGAAAACATGTCTTTTGACATGTCTCAGTTAGACTAATAAAAGAAAAATTAGATGAAAAACAGTGTTCAAGGTCTAAGGGATGCCATCAAATGACCAAACACGAGGCTTTGGAGCTCCTGAAAGTCTAGAAAAAATGAATGGCTTAGAAAAATTATTTAGCAAACTAATGGCAGAAAATTCTCCCAATTTGGAGAAAGATACAGGCATCCAAACATAAGAAACACATAGAACCCCAAAAGGCATGATTAGAAAAGATGCTCACCACAACACATTATAATCAAACCTTCAAAAGTAAAACAAGAAAATATTTTAAAATGTGCACAAAAAGAAATGCCAGAGTGCCTATAAAGGATCTTCTGTAAGATTAACAGATTTCTCAACAGAAACCCTACAGGCCAGGAGACAATGGAGAGATACAGTCCAAGTTCTAAAAGAAAAAACCTGCTAACCCAGAACACTTTACCAGGTGAAGCTCTCATTCATGAATGATAGTAAAATAAAGCTCTTTCAAGGCAGCAAAAATTGAAAGAACTTGTCACTACCCGACCAGCCTTCCAAATGAAACTTAAGGATATACTACACACAGAAGCAGAGAAACACATTCAGCGTCATGAAGTAATGTGAAGGCAGAAAACCTTCTTTAAAAAAAGATTCAAAACAAATAAAGGAATATTCAAGGAAAAATGGCAGAAGTCATTATATATCAAAAATAACCTTGAATGTAAATGGACTAAATTCTCCAATTAAAAGATACAGACTGGCTGAATGGATAAAAAAATTTATATACTAGCTACAGGGAACGTGCTTCACCGATAAGGATATGCACAGATTGAGAGTCAAAGTATGGAAAAGATTGTACTCAAATAGCAATAAAAATGAACAGGAATAATTATTCTCATGTCAATCAAAATAGATTTTAAGACAAAAACTGTTTAAAGAGACAAAGAAGGTCATTAGGTAATATTCAAGGGATCAATTCAATAAAAAGATGTGACTATAGTAAATGTATATGTACCCAATGCCAAGGCATCCAGTTTTATAAACCAAATGTTAATGGATCTAAAGGGAGACATAAACTCCAGTACAACAACAATGGAGAATTTTAACACCCCACTTTCATCAATGGACAGATTAAACAGACAAAAAATCAACAAACAATGGAACTAATCTCTACTATAGACCAAATGGACCTAAATATATATATATCTACAGAACACTTCATCCCAGAGCTGCAGAATACATATTCTTTTCACCAGTGCATGGAATAGTCTCTAAGACAGACCCTACACCAGGCCATAAAACAAGTCATGGGGCTGGTGCTGTGGCGCAGCAGGTTAAAACCCTGGCTTGAAATGCCAGCATCCCTTATAGGTGCCAGTTCTAGTCCCAGCTGCTCCTCTTCTGATCCAGCTCTCTGCTGTGGCCTGGGAAAGCAGTAGAAGATGGCCCAAGTCCTTGGGCCCCTGCACCTATGTGGGAGACCTGGAAGGAGCTCCTGTCTTTGGATTGGCATAGCTCCAACTGTTGCGGCCAACTGGGGAGTGAACCAGCGGATAGAAGACCTCTCTCTCTGTGTCTCTGCCTCTCTCTGTAACTCTGTCTTTCAAATAAATAAATCTTGAAAAAAAAGTCTAGAAAATGCGTAAACATGTGGAGACTAAACTACACACTCCTAAGTGAACACTGGACCATAGAAGAAATCAAAAAGGAAATAAAAAAATCCTTAAACTGAATGAAAAGGAAAACACAACATATCAAAACTTGTCAAGGCAGTCTTAAGAGGAAAGTTGACAGAAACAAGGGCCTATTTGAAAAAATTAGAAAGATTTTAAATAAATTAGCTAAGAATGCATTATCAAGAACCTATAAAAACAAGAACAAACTAAACATAAAATTAGCCAGAGGAAAGAAATCATAAAAAATTCATGAACAAACAAAAGTTTAAAAAACTATATAAAAGATCAGTGAAATGAAGTGCTTTTTTGAAAGAAACAAAAAAATTGATAAATCATTGGCCCAAGTAACCAAAAAACAAAAGGAAGACCCAAATTTGTAAAATCAGAAATGGAAAAGGAGATGTTACAAACAATACTACAGAAATACAAAGAATAATTAGCAATTATTACAAACAGTCTATGCTAGCAAATTGGAGTAGATAGGTTGTAGACACATAATCTATCAAAACTGAGCCATGAAGACACTGAAACCCTGAATAGACCCAAATCCAAGACTGGCATTAAATCAGTAGCAAAGACCCTCTGAACAAAGAGGAGCTCAGTTCTGGTGGGCTTCATCACTGAATTCTATCAAACTTTTAATGACCAACCAATCCTAATGCTTAAATTACTCAAAACAATTAAAGGGACGGAACCCTTCCTAACTTATTCCATGAGGCCAGCATTACCATAATTGCAAAATCAAAGAAAGAGACAACAATAAAAAAGATAAGTATAGACCAATATCCCTGAAGGACATAGATGCAAAAATCCTCAACAAAGTACTAGGAAAGAAAACACAACAACACTTCTAAATGATCATCCACCCAGATCAAGTGGGATTTTTCCCAGGGATGCAGAGATGGTTCAACATACCCAAATCAATAAATGTGATACATCACATCAACAAAGGAAGGATAAAGCTGTATTATTATCTTAGTACAGGCAGACAAAGAATTGATAAAATACAACATCCTTTCATGATAAAAACCTTAAAAATTGGGTTCAGAAGGAACACAGCTCACCACCATCAAGGCAATACATGACAAATCAACACCCAGCGTCACATTGAATTGCATAGGGAAAAGCTGCAAGCCATTCCACTAAGATCTGGAACCAGAAAAGGTGCTTATTCTCACCATTATTATTCAATATAGTTCTGTAAATTTTAGCCAGAGCCATTCGATAAGAAAAAGAGGTCAAAGTGATACAAATTGGAAAGGAAGAAGTCAAATTATCCCTGTTTGCTAACGACACAATCATTTATAAAGGACAACAAAAGGACTCCACTAACATTCTTGGAATTCATAAGAGAATTTGGCAAATTTGTGACATATAAAATCAACACACACACACAAAATAGCCTTTGTAAACACAAACGATGCCATGACTGAGAAAGAACTTGGAAGAGCAGCCCCATTCACAATAACTACAGAATGTAAATATCTTGAAATAAATTTAATCAAGGATGTGAAAGATCTCTACAGTGAAAATTGCAGAACATTAATGAATGCAATAGAAATGCACGTGCGTGCCCAAGAAATTTACAGATTCAACGTGACCCCAATCAAAATACCAAGGACATTCTTCCCAGACCTGGAGAAAACAATCCTGAAATTCACATGGAAACATGAAAGACCATGGGTAGCCAAAGCAATCTTAAGCAATACAATCAAAGCTGGAGGCATTACAACACCAGGTTTCAAGATGCACTCTAGGGCTGTTATAATCAAAACAGCCTGGTACTGTGAAGCAATGGAACAGAATGGAAGCCCCAGAAATTTTTCCATGCATTCACAACCACTATTCTTTAACAAATAAATTAAAATCACTTCCTGGAGAAGGGACAGTCTCTTCAACAGTATTGGAAAAACTGAATTTCCACATGCAGAAGTTTGAAACGAGAACCCTACCTTACACCCTATACAAAAATCAACTCAAAATGGATCAAGGATCTAAATCTAAGACCTGAAGTGATCAAATTATCAGAGGAAAATAGGGGAAATGCTACAAGACAGTGGCCTAGGAAAAGACTTCTTGGATAAGATCCTAGAAGCCACAATAAACATAAACATAGACAAATGGGATTACATCAAACTAAGACTTTTCTGCACAGCAAAGGAAACAGTCAACAAAGTGAAGAGGTAACTGGCAGAATGGGAGAAAATATTTGCAAACTATGCATCCAATAACAGATTAATATCCAGAATATATAAGGCGCTCAAAGGACTCAACAACAACAAAACAAATAATTCAGTTAAGAAATGGGCAAAGGTTATGCACAGCCATTTTTTCAAATGTTGAAATACAAATGGTAAACAGACACATCAAAAAATTCTCAGGATCACTACCATCAGGGAAATGCAAATAAAAATCGCAATGATGTATCACCCTTCCCCAGTTAGAACGGCTATTATCAAAAAATCAAAATATAACAAATGCTGATAAGGATGTGGAGAAAAAATATACCCTAATAGACTGTTAGTGGGAGTGTAGGCTGGTACAGTCATTATTAAAGATAGTATAGAGATTCCTCAGAAAACTAAAACTAGATCTACCATATGGCCTAACTAATCCACTACTGGGAATATATTCAAAGGAAATGAAATCAGCATATGAAAGAGTTACCTGGACTCCCATGTTTATATCAGTTCAATTCGCAACAGCTAAGATAATGGAATCAACTTCATGTCTATCAAATGAGAATGGATACAGAAAATGTGGTATAGATACATGATATAATATTACTCAGCCATAATAAAGAATAAAATCTTGACATTTACAAGAAAATGGATGCAACTGGAGATCATTACTAAGTGAAGTAGGCCAGGCCCAAAAAGAAAAATATCACATTTCCTCTTATTTGTGTAATTAATACATATACAGAGAATAAAAATTATGCAGATGTCAAATCATTTGGTTTATAGTTATATATATTGCTTCCCTGAGTCATACCATGTAAATGACAATATATCCTTATTTCATGTGTTAAAAGAAGAACCAAAGAGGGGGCTAATGGTGAGGACTCTTAGGGTACTAGTAATGCTTTGTTTTGAATTTGGGTGTTGGTTATGATCAATGTGATCAGATAAAAAGGTCACTGATCTGTAGGCTTATGTGCATTTCTTGGTAGGTATATTGTATTTTAACTAGATGGCTTTTTTAAAAGACTGGAAAATCTCAAATTTAATTGAGAACAGGCAGTTTTCAAAAATAGGAAACTCTGAAGGTTAACAAACATATGAAAAAATGCTTGACTCAAGTTGACTGCTATTTAGAGACATTTAGCTAGAGCAGTCGTACTTAAGATATTGTCAGATATTACGAAGTTAAGATGTGAAGTCTTTGGGAATGACACATGTCATTAAGGAACTGCATCCTTCATGCACTGTTGGCATGAGTGTAGACAAGTACAGCCCAATGAGGGAGCAGCACTTAGTTAAATTATATAAGCACATACCCTATGCCCCAGCAATTCCTCCTCTTCATATCCCCATGGCATTGGCTCACTGACCCATAAGCAGGCAGGTACAAGGGGTAAGCTACAAGCACCAAGTTACTGCAGCACTTGTGTGGTGGTGGGAGGCTGGAGACAGTTGGATGTCCTTCTCTGGGAGCATGGAGAGGTCAAATGTGATAAGGCACATCATGTAGTATTTGTAAAATTCAAATCAAAAAGTGTATACATGAGTAACAATATGGGTGGGTCTACAAAGGGTGCTGGGGCAGGGTTTGGCCCAGAAGGCACTACTGGGAAGGGTGCTGGGGCAGGGTTTGGCCCAGAAGACACTACTGGGAAGGGTGCTGGGGCAGGGTTTGTCCCAGAAGGCACTACTGGGAAGGGTGCTGGGGCAGGGTTTGTCCCAGAAGACACTACTGGGAAGCCCACATCACATATCAGAGTGCCTGGGTTCAAGTTCCAGGTTTTCTCTGGATTCTAGCTTCCTGCCTCCTTAGGAGCAGCAGGTGATGGCTTAAGTAGTCGATTCTCTGCCACCTATGTTGGAGACCTGGATAGAACTGGCCCCGTCCTGACTCTTACAGGCATTTGAAGAGTGAATCATGGATGGGTGACACTCTGTGTGTGTGTGTTGCTGCCTTTCAAATAAATAAAAGATTTTTTTTTTTGACAGGCAGAGTGGACAGTGAGAGAGAGAGACAGAGAGAAAGGTCTTCCTTTGCCGTTGGTTCACCCTCCAATGGCTGCCGCGGCCGGTGCGCTGTGGCTGGCACACCGCGCTCATCGGATGGCAGGAGCCAGGTGCCAGGTGCTTTTCCTGGTCTCCCATGGGGTGCAGGGCCCAAGCACCTGGGCCATCCTCCACTGCACTCCCGGGCCACAGCAGAGAGCTGGCCTGGAAGAGGGGCAACCGGGACTAGAACCCGGTGTGCCGGCGCCGCAAGGCGGAGGGTTAGCCTGTTGAGCCACGGTGCCGGCTTATAAATAAAAGATTTTAAATTGTTGATGAGGCCGGCGCCGTGGCTCAACAGGCTAATCCTCCGCCTTGCGGCACCGGCACACCGGGTTCTAGTCCCGGTCGGGGCACCGGATTCTGTCCCGGTTGCCCCTCTTCCAGGCCAGCCCTCTGCTGTGGCCCGGGAGTGCAGTGGAGGATGGCCCAGGTGCTTGGGCCCTGCACCCCATGGGAGACCAGGAAAAAGCACCTAGCGCCTGGCTCCTGCCATCGGATGAGCGCGGTGCGCCGGCCGCAGCGCGCCGTCTGCGGCAGCCATTGGAGGGTGAACCAACGGCAAAGGAAGACCTTTCTCTCTGTCTCTCTCTCTCACTGTCCACTCTGCCTGTCAAAAAAATAAAAAATAAATAAATTGTTGATGAAAAAGATCTGGGAGTAGGGAATGAATTATGGAATCCAATGCCATATACATACATTTAAAAAGCTTACGCTGAAAAAAGTTTTATAAGAACATATTTTTCAAAAACACAAACCAAAGGATAGCAACTTAACACATCGGAGTGGTTACAGGCGTGGAAGAAGAGATGGGAGGAAAAGGAAGTAAGAGGATACAGACAATGACCCTTGCTGGAGGCTGACGTTGATGATCTGCAGTAAGGTGGGCAGGGTGTTGAATTCAGACCTCTGATCTGACAGGCCCTTATGTAGTGCATGGCAGTAGTTTGCTCAAATGATGTTAGTACTCCATTTCCTTCCCCACAGCCAGGTGCCACAGGAAGAACAAGGTGGACCTCTCTTTTTTGGGGTTTGCTTTTCTCGATGAGAAAAGAATTCAAACTATCCCAAGTAGTGGAGCAGAGAGAATCCTTGACCACAGCTCACTTTGGTGAGGGGCATGTGTGGTATATATGTGGGTCCTTCAAAAGGTTCATTCTGGGGTGGGCATTTGGCACAGTGGATAAGTTGCCCTCATCCCATATTGGAGTGCCCAGGTTTGATTCCTAGCTCTGTCTTTAATTCCAGCTTCTCACTGATGCAGACCACGGGAGGCAGCAGGTGATGGCTCAAGAGCTTGGGTCTCTGCTACCCATGTGGGAGACCCAGATTGAGTTCTGAGCTCCTGGTTTTGGCCTCACATAGCCTTGGATGTTGAGGGCATTTGGGGAATCAACCAATGAATGGAAAAATCTCTGTAAATTGGGATGTGTGTGTATTTGTGTGTGTGTCTGTCTGCCTCTGTCTCTGTTGGTCTCTTCACCTTTTAACTAAAATAAAAATGAGCAAATAAAAATTTTGAGAAAAAAGGGGAAAAAGCCCATGAAAATGGAAGAAAATGCAAGTTTATTTTGGTGCAAATTTTTAAAAAATCAATGCATATGAGGGGTCTTCAAAAAAGTCCATGAAAAAATGTATAGCATGGAAAAATTATGCATGGGTTTCAAAATTTTTTGCAGCAAGGTAGACATCATTTGCTTTCATCTTTCCTTGGAACGACATATAAGGACAGATAGCAGTGGGTAGACCATTCTTTTTTCCAACAGAAATCTCTAACAACTGCATGATTTCCATGATCCACTATCTGTTGTCTCACTGTGTAGGGTTTTCCAGTCTTCGTTAAAGTTCATAACCTCAAAAACTGAAGCTTGCGTTAGAGTAGACTCCAGAGTTTTCAGGAAAACCCCACAGAGCAGCTCAACCTACATGGGGGACTGCAGGGACTGAAGCAAAGACAATGAAAGAAAACTTCTCATTACCCCTCTCTAGGTACCTCTACAAATGATTGCCTCCGCTTAACCTCAAGGTCAAGACAGCCTATTTTATAGTGTTCACTGTCTCTGAGGATGAGCTTTAAAGCAAGAGCCTTGTTTGCTTTTTATAGGATTAAAAAAGACAATGAAACCTGCCTCTCCGAAGATCATTTCACCAAGTCCCTGTCTCTCTGCGGGGAAATGTGTTTCCTCATTTATATTCATGCCTCTAAAAGACAAGTAGACCTTGGATGGAATTTCAGGAGACAGTACATTATAAATAATGTATCCATATTTTTCTCTTCCATACTACTTGTATTTAATTCCCCCCAGAGCTTTGTGCAAACACCAGAGACAAGAGGATAGGAAGCTATTAACATGATGAAAAGAAAGAAATGGGTTTATGTTGTGTGGCAGGAACACAACAAGGAAGACATCTTGATCAAAAGAGGCTTTTCTTTTCTGTCTCTCTGTCTCTCTCTCCCCCTCTGTCTGTCTCTGTCTCTGTCTCTATTTCTCTGTCTCTCCCCTCTGTCTCTGTCTATCTCTGTCTATCTCTGTCTCTCTGTCTCTCCCCCTCTGTCTCTATCTCTGTCTCTCCCCCTCTGTCTCTCTGTCTCTCTTCCCCTGTCTCTGTCTCTCCCCTTCTCCCCCTCTGTCTCTGTCTATCTCTGTCTCTCTGTCTCTCCCTCTGTCTCTGTCTCTCTCTCCCCCTCTGTCTCTCCCCCTCTGTCTCTCCCCCTCTGTCTCTCTCTGTCTCTCCCCCTCTGTCTCTCTGTCTCTCCCCCTCTGTCTCTATCTCTGTCTCTCCCCCTCTGTCTCTGTCTCTCTCTTCCCCTGTCTCTCTCTGTCTCTCTATTTCTCTGACTCTCCCCCTCTGTCTCTGTCTCTCTCTCCCCTTCTCCCCCTCTGTCTCTCTGTTCTTCTCCTGACTTTTTTGTCATCTCAACTCTTACAGACCATTAGGTAGGCATCTGTTTGAAAAGAGTCATTTATTTGGTCCACTCAGGACAAGGTGGAGATTCGGCAGTGGATGGAGGCCTCTTTGGGCCAGATTTTAAGCTCCGTTGTTCCAGCAGAGCAGGCATAGAAAACAGAATCATCAGCTGATAGCTGTTTGTCTTAAAATAAATAGGTTACTGCTAAGTAGAAAACTCCAGTACAGTCAACAAAGTCAGAAAGAATGCCAGCCGTTAACATTGGCTTCCAAGTCCATCAGCCCTGGTTTCCATCAGTTAAGGGGCTTCCAGAATGCCCCTCAGGCATCTTGCATGGCAGGAGCCAAGTCAAGCCTGGGGATCCAACCTGGCAGCCTCCATTCTTGCTTCTGATTCCACCTTCCTACCAATGCAGGCCCTGGGAGACAGTGGTGATGACTGCTTCCACCTATGCGGGAGGTCTGGGTGGAGTTTCCAGCCCTTGGCTTTGGCCAGGCCCAGCTTTGGCTGTTGTGGGCATTTGGGGAGTAAACCAGAGGATGGAGGATTACCCCTTGTCTGCTTTTCAAATACAATGAAAATAAATACAATTTAAAAAAAATTTTGTACTTGACTAGGCTAAGAACGGGGAGGGAAGGAGTGAAGAATAGGCAGTGAGGACTCAATAATATGTGAATGTTGATATTCCTTAGTGGAATTTTTTCAGGGAAATTTGCATCTGTGTGCCAGTCTGAAATGAGGGACTTTGAGCATCATACTCTGAGGGTAGGGAGATACTTGCAAAAATTCACAGACAACTGAAAAGATGCTTATCTTGGTGCAAAGAACATTTGAAATCCATGCATAGTTCGTTTTCATGATACACAATCTACAAGGTATTTTTATAAACCTTTATTCATTTTTGCTTACTTGAAACACAGGAGGAGGGAGAGAGAGAGAGAGAGAGAAATCTTTGATCGCTAGGTAACTCCTCAAATGCCACAACAGCCAGGAACCAGGAACTGTATCCAGGTCTCTCACTCTGGGTAGCAGGGACCCAAATACTCAGTCACCAACTCCTGCCTTTCGCACATGCATTAGCAGGGAGCTGGATTGTCCGCAGAGGCCACCGTGATCCTCGGCACTCCAGTATGGGATGTGGGTGTCCCAAACAGCTGCTTTATCTGTGTACCACGATGCCCGTCCCAAAGAACCCTTGAGGACGCCTTGTGTGGACCTCTTTGCCTCTGCCACTCTTCCATGGGTGTTATGACTCTCTTCCTCTTTCAGCTTTGTTTCATCAGTCCACCCTGCCAAGCTCTGCAGCTGATACTTGATTATTCACCTCAACCAGTACCTATTATCTCTCTCTGCCTGGCTTTACACAAGGGCTTTCTCATGCATCACTTCTGTCCACAGATGTTTCATCCTGCAAGCAGTCATCTCAGGGGTTCTGCTAAGTCTCCAAGACAGGGCCAGAGAGATTGGGCATGCATCAGTGACTTGGGTTTAAATGTGATCTTCCCAGTAAAATATTGAAAAGGGTAGAGAAGCAGAGAAAAGAAAATTCACTCATTATCTCACTACCTCATAGAACTGTGGGAGACATCTGGTGTGTCTGGCTGGTGGTCTGCGCTGTCATTTACAATGAGTAAGTGGTGGAGCTGGGAGACTTCGCGTCACCTGTCGGGGAGTGGAAGGGTGGGCTTTGGAGCATGGGCAGGAATCCCACCTTCCTGCTTATCTGAGATGACAGGGAGAAGGGGCAGGCTCACAACTGTCTCATTTGTATGCCCACTCCCAGAACGTAGGGCGAGGGAAGAATTCAAAGCCTGAGCTGTGAATTCGTGTGTTACAAACTATAATGGGCATTGTGGGAGATAGCAAAAAATGGTTACACCAACTCCAATGCTAGAACATGTCCCACTCTAGAGTTACAGGACCTTGGTGAGTTCCTCACCAATCTATGGCCACATTACCTCATTTGTGAGGATTAGATAATGCACATAATGCAGTTAAAATAGAGTACGGGGAGTCATGTGCAAAGGCTGCGTAGTAGGTTATTTCTCGTTAGAGCTAGTTGGACACTTTTATCCCTTATGAGCATTTTACAAGAAGACCCAGTGGCTTTAGCAGAGGCTGTGGTTAGAGTTCTGCCCCACTTCCTAGCCACCTGAGTCTTGATCTCTGTGCGTCTTGTTTCATCCTCTGTGAAGTGGGACGCACATGGCCGCCCTCACCCAGTTGATATGAAGGTTGAACCGGGATAGGAGGAGTGTGAGGGTGCTGTGTACATGGAGAAGAGCTGTGGGTTCAGTATGGAGGGTTCAGGGCTGCTGCTTTGACTAGCTACATCCCCGCAGGCAGGAGACAAAGGAGGGAGAAGGGAGGGACCACTGCGATGGAAAAACACTTGGGGACCCTGAAGGGGAGAGAACGTGATGCCTTTACTGGATGCGTTTTGTTGGCCCAGACGGACCGGAGATCTGCACTTCTGGTTCCTGTGATTGCCTGGGTGGTGAGCGGATTCCTGGCAAAGGAAGGAGGCGGGTGAAAGGCTCCTCCTGGGCCAAGCCCCAGCGGGGAGCAGGCGGCATCGGGGTGGCCGCGGCTGCCTCACCTGTACTGAAGGCAGCCGAGGTGGTGCTGCTGCGGGAGGTTTCCTGGGCTGCCTGCAGGAGCACTGTGTAGTCTGTGTTCTCCAGCAGCCCCTCCAGTCGGATCCAGGTGTCCTCTGCGTCCACAATCAGCTCCTGCGGGAGGAGTGGGAGGAAGGAGCGAGTGGAGAGTGAAGGACTTGTAACAGGGGAGAGTGGGGTGGGAGGAAGGAGCGAGCAGAGAGTGAACGGCTTGTAACAGGGGAGAGTGGGGTGGGAGGAGTCAGATGCTACCGCTGGCCAGGTCAGTAGTGGCATTGTCGTCCTCTGCCTCCACCGTAAGCCTAGAGGAAGCTCCCCTGGGAGAGCTGGGCCAGCTGCTCTTTGCACACTGGGATAACTTCAGCACCTGGATGATCGACTCCAGTGTTTTCAGATTGCACTGGGCTCCCTTGAGGGCAGACAAGGAAGCTGAGCAAGCAAGAACCCAGGCCTCCCTACTCCCCGCAGCCTGGCCCTGCTTAAGTCTACTCTGTGTATTTGGTTCTGCATATGATTTCAGTTTCAGAAAGGATTCCACTGCAAACAAAGTTCGGGAAACCAGGGCTCTAGATGAACTGTTTCAACTGTTGACATCAAACAAACATGTGTCTTCTCTTTACTGTAGGCTGTATTGATGTAGCATTTGCAATGTTTATTGAGAGGCAGACAAGTCTGTTGAATTTGGTATACAGCTTGTGTTTGCTTGGTTCTGTTACAGACAATTCTTTCCGTGTACTTAAACTTGCCCATGTGCTTGGTGTCTTCTTATTAAAAGTTGAGGGATAGATAGCCCACTGTGTAGAGGAGGAACAGAGGCTCCGAGCAGATTGGTGCTCTGCCTCCCTGTGTGAGGCATAGCATCAGGACCAGGGCTACCCCAGGTCACCTGGCCTGCAGACTGGGAATCTCCCATCCAGGTTGGCTCCACATCCGTAATGGGAAACCTACTTGGTTCCTTGTGAGTCAGTCCCACCCCCTCCCCCACTTCAATCTCCACTGGTGGTTTCATTGGTCAGTTTTCACATGGCTATCCTTGGGAGAACTGTTCTCTGTCCTCTCCGGCAAACACTCACCTTGCGGCTTCCGTCGGCGGATTTGTAGGTCAAGACGTAGTTCTCAATCTCTGCCCTGGGAGGCTGCCAGGAGATCAGGGCACTTTGTCGGGTGACCTCACTGGCGGTCAGGTTTGCAGGAGGGTCCAGGACTGTGAACGGGAAAGTCATTGCCAAGGTGGACGTGCCCCTCCAGTAACTCTCTGACGACAGGCATGGGTGTTTCATCCAGCTCTGTGGTCTCAGGGCTGCTAGGCTAAGGGCACTCATGGGTCAGAAGACAGTCATTCACTGTGTTCTCTCCCCCTTCCATCATCTGGGTCTGTAAGCCTGGCTGCGACATCTTTCAGTCTGACCTATACCTGGGACTCGGACATTGTCAAATCTGTGGGGCCAGCTCTGTGGCGTAGTGGGTAAAGCCACCGCCTGCAATGCCAGCATCCCATATGGGTGCTGGTTCGAGTCCTGGCTGCTTCACTTCCAGTCCAGCTCTCTGCTATGTCCTGGGAAAGCATTGGAAGATGGCCCATGTCCTTGGGTACCTGTACCCACGTGGGAGACCCAGAAGAAGCTCCTGGCTTCAGATTGGTGGAGCTGTGGCCATTGCCGCCGTTTGGGGAGTGAACCAGCAGATGGAAGACCTCTCTCTCTCTCTCTGACTCCCTTCCTTCCTCTGCATCTGCCTCTCTGTAACTGCCTTTCAAATAAATTAAAAAAATCTTAAAACCCCCACGCATCTGCGAGTTCACTTTTGAACTAGAAACATTCTCACATGTAATCTTTGTCTACTGGTCTCCTGGCATGACTCTGCCTCGCAGCCTTCTTCCCACGTTCTAGCCCTCTACTCTCCATCAGATTTTTCTGGATCAGATGCATTCCTGGTGCTGGCTTCTTTTGGTCTCATTCTGCTCCTTTACCCCAGATTTAAGGTGAGAGCGGAAAGCATGCATGTGTGCCAGCTGACAGCTGCTGCGTACTTGCACTGGATTTGGGCCATAGTCAGCCAAAATAAGAACAGCTCATAGCCACACCGTCCAAAGCCCACAGACTCATCCACCACAAACACACTGAGTTTTAGGAGCTACAAAGCCACCAGGCATATCAGGTATGGAGACGAGCATGTACTCACGGGTGGAGAAGTTGGTGCTGATGGTTCCACTGGTGAGAGGCCCGCTGGTGGCATACATGGTGACAGTATAGTGGGTGCTAGGGAGCAGGTCAACTAGCTGGAATTCCTCACTGACCCCGTCAACCAGGATGGTCTCTCCAGCAACTGAAATCAGATGGACGCAGATCAAGACTGAATACGGCTTCCCAGCATAGGAGAAGCCTGCCATCCCAAAGGGATTTCACAAGGACTCGGCCTTACAGAAGTCTGGAAAACTGTGGGAAAAAGTCTTTTCTGAATATGCGAGGTTATTATCTTATTCCATGCATGTATTTCCTGCTATCTCTTTATTTCGTAACTGAGAAATATATTTCATATGTGGAGGCCAAACTGTCTTCTCTCTAACTGCTATGTAAGCCTCTGGAGTCGCAAAGAATATGTCAAATGCTTTGTCTACATGAGCCCTTCCTCTCCACCACGCTTCCTAGTCAAGTCCTCACTCCTCTACACAGAAAATTCAACTCCACTTCCCATTACATTTATGTGACAATTGTAAAACCTTCTCAGTTCTGGTTACCTTTCTCTGGATCAATGATAATTTATCATGTTCATGTGAAATTCAAAATTCAAAAGAGAATTGAGGGACTGGTATTGTGGCATAGCTGGTTAAGCTACCACCTACAGTGCTGGCATCCCATATGGGTACTGGTTCACATCCTGGCTGCTCCACTTCTGATCCAGCTCCCTGATAATGCACCTGAGAAAGCAGTGGAAGATGGCCCAAGTGCTTGGGGCTCTGCCATCCATGTGGGAGACTGGATACAGCTCCTGGCTCCTGGCTTCAGCCTGGCCCAGCCCTGGCCATTGTGGCCATCTTTTTGGAGTGAGCCAGCAATGAAAGATCTCCCTCTCTCTATATAAGACTGCCTCTCAAATAAATATTTTAAAAAGAGAGAGAATTGAGAACAATAACTGACGAGTACTGAACAATGAGACAAACAAGGTCAGCCTATACTTTTACTTGTGCCATTTATGTTAGTGTACTAGGTTTGGGGATTATTGATAATTACTGATCAAAGAGCCTTTTTATAACCATTCCTCTTACCTCCAAAACCAACTTTGTATAGTTAATTTCTTGTACCATGGGTATTTATTTCAGCTGCATTTTGCCTGATTGAATTCTGGGCCTGTTTCAGTTTATGAAAATATTATTGACGTTGAATCCCATTGATTGCAAGTTTTGTTTTATACACACATTTGGTGAGTCTGTTTTGTCTGTTAATCAAGCTGTTGATTAAACTATTCAATAGTTTAGGGCCAAACCTTCTAATGGGCGATTATCATACTTCTGAACCACTGAGTAGTTAACAAAGTTTATTAGGCACATCTCCAAATTTGGTAGGGCCAGACGTTTGAAGTTTCTGTGGTCTAAAGACATAGAAAGACACACGAACAAGTTAAAATGCAGATTGACTCTTTGGAAGGCATTCCTAATGACGTTGTCCTCTTGACATCCTTTGCAAGAGTGTACCAGGCAATTACACTCACACACTCTCCCACCTCTGCAGGTGCACCCAAGCTGCTCTTTTTCTTGGATGTTTCACTTTATCTAAGACCTTTATCCTTTCTCCCTCTCCCACACTTTGATCCAAAATTATAGTAGCCTTTTGGCGGCAGCCCATGGTGCTCTGTGCTTGGCTGTATCACACCACTGCTTATGTTGAGTTGTAATTATTTACATCTCCTTATGATTACTAGGAGTTAGTTCCATGAAGACCAGGACTCCTGTTTTGTTTCTGAATACTTATAGACCTACAGAGTATGTGGCCCATGAGAGGCTATCAAAAGTATTTGTTGAGTGAGTGACTTTAATAGCTATGAGGGAGTGGTGTGCTTTGTACTTGTCAGTGGGGTGTCTGACTCTCTTAAGGAATGAGGGAGGGGTTGGCAGCAGAGGTAGAGCTGAAGCTAAAGCTTGAAGGATGGATTTCCTAGGCATTCAAGTGAGGAGAGGATTTCCTGGAGAAGGAAACAGCATGTGAAGATGCATGGGGGCTTGAGAAAGCACAGCGAGAGTTAAGAAATACAGGATCATGATATGCATGGAAGAGCTGGTGGATTTTGCATGCATACAGAGGTGTTAGGAGGTATCCATAGTAATGATAGCCATTCCTTGAGGGACCATTCAGTCAGCTCCAGCTAACTCCAAAGACATCCATCATGTATTTTTACATCTTGACTGATGACTAACTGGCAAGTGGAGTTTTCTAATGTCTTGTTGAAATACAAATGTGTTGGCAAATTTCCCAAAAAGAGTGAGGAAGAGGCAGGCATTTGGCACAGCAGTGGAGAGGCCGGTGGAGAGGCCACAGTCCATATGGAAGTCCTGGCTCTGCTCCTGACTCCAGCTTCCTGCTAGTGAGCACCCTGGGAGGCAACAATAATGCTTAGTAAGGCTTGGGTGGTTGTATTCCTGCCACCCATGGGGGAGACCTGGATAGTATTCCTGACTCCTGGCTTTTGCCCCAACCTAGGCCATCACGGGCACTTATATAATGAACTCTCTCTCTCCTCTCAAATGAAAATAGATAAATAAAAATTTAAGAAAAAAAGACACACAATGGTTTTGATAAAACAGTGAATGTGTTAATATGTAGTAATCACTAATTTTCTAATTTGTGTAATAGTCTGTTTTAGTGTTTACATTCCCAGACTTTGACAGTAAGTATACCTCTTTTTTTAAAGATTGTTTTATTTATTTGAGAGGGAGAGTCATAGACTGTGAGAGAGACAGAGAGAAAGGTCTTCCATCCGTTAGTTCACTCCTCAATGGCTGCAATGGCCGGAACTGCACCAATCTGAAGCCAGGAGCCAGGAGCTTCTTCCCGGTCTCCTATGTGGGTGCAGGGGCTCAAGGACTTGGGCCATCTTCTGCTTTCCAAGGCCATAGCAGAGAGCTGGATTGGAAGAGGAGCAGCTGGGACTAGAACTGGCACGCCAGCACTGCAGGTGGAGGATTAACCTACTGCACCACAGTGCCAGCCCCTAGTAAGTTTACTTCTTTGCAACTTACAGAACTGGGTTTCTCGGCCATTTTGAAAATTAAAATATTTGCCCAACTTCTGGCCTCTGGTATATTTATTCTCTGATTTCTTATATATAGCCCACAACAGTGCTGGGGTCCCATGTTTAATTTAGTCAGGAACATAATTTTCCTGAGCCTAGAGACTTGGAGTACAACACTGTTTGGCTCTGGATTTCTCTGGTCCACGTCAGCTAGTGTCAGGTGAATAAGCCTGATAAAGAAGATACTGAAACTCGAGATTTCCTGTTGGTTCAACAATGTGGGCTGGATATGGGCAGAGAAGAGCAAACTGATGAGTTTAGTAGTTCTGAGTCTGTTTTGACGTGTTAGTTTGTATAATTTGCTTCAAACTTGGTCCTGTAGCTTCAGTGTTCCTCTTGAATATCTAGAAAAGTCTGCTTTTTGACTGTAGCCTTTTGAGGCAGGTCTTCACTCAGTTCTGAGTTTTGCCTCCTCCTGTTGTCTCTGTTTCCTGTTTGTCACAGGCAACATGCCTTGCTCACATCTTTCAGATGCAGCTCTCCCGGTTCCTATAGGCGGTTACATTGGTAGCGTTGAGTAGGCGGTTACATTGGCAGCGTTGAGTAGGCGGCTACATCGGCAGCGTTGAGTAGGCGGCTACATTGGCAGCGTTGAGTAGGCGGCTACATCGGCAGCGTTGAGTAGGCGGCTACATTGGCAGCGTTGAGTAGGCGGCTACATCGGCAGCGTTGAGTAGGCGGCTACATTGGCAGCGTTGAGTAGGCGGCTACATTGGCAGCGTTGAGTAGGCGGCTACATTGGCAGCGTTGAGTAGGCGGTTACATTGGCAGCGTTGAGTAGGCGGTTACATTGGCAGCGTTGAGAGCTTGTAGCATAACCGAAGCTGGGAGACGTCGAACTGGTCCCTCAGATGGACGGAATCTTGGTTCACTTCCGTTCTGGTCTGCAGCCCCAGTCCCCACCATCCCCACCTGCCTGGCACAAGGCCCCGCAGACACCCACCTGCAAAGTGTGTCAGCACGAGGACGTAGTTCTCTACTTCTCCCGTGGGCGCCTTCCACTGCAGCAGGGCTTCCGTGGGAGTGATGTTGGTAGCCACCAGATTCACAGGGTTATCCATGGCTGGAACAGAACAGGAGGGCATCAGCCAGAGAAAAGAAGACCTGCAGGTGGGAAGGGTAGCAAACTCTCTGGAGTCCCACTCCTGACCCGTGTCTGCTGCTGCTGCGCTGGGCAAGATAGGGGAGACCTCGCCCCTCTGTCCCCTCCTCCTCTCCCTTTCCTCCTCCCTCTCAGCTGGCCAGTTCTCCTCCACTGCCCCCAGATCTTCCTTTCCATTATGCCACTAACTTCCTATGTGCAGAGCGCCGTGTCTCAGGTGGTGTGGGGGATTTCAAGGCAATTCTGTCGCCTTGTAGACATTTGCATCCATGTGGAGGAACTAAGAACACGGGGAACCCTCATAATTCTTTAGCTAAGCAGATAGGCAGTTTCCAGACTGTTTGCCGTTTCATACGTGTAAGGGTGTGCCTTGTGGGCAGATCTCTGGGGAGAACGCCGGAGCTCCCTCCCGGAGGACAGGGATGTGCCGCTGCTGAGAATTAGGTACTCCGGCGGCCTGGGCTTGCGTTGCCTCCCTGGTCACATCTGATTAGTGATTTCTTGTGTCCCGACTAGAAGGCTCACTAGAGCTCACTGAGTCCTGGTGGTCTCTCTCACTGTGCTGAGAGTGGAGGGGATGGCCGCAGGTTTCTGCGACACAGGCCCTGCACCACCTGTCAGGGAGAAGAGCGCTTGTGTGCTTGTTACAGCACCTCCCGGCTACCCTTCCATGCCCATGCTTACGCCCCTGCTCTGCTACTGTGTGTCCCTTCCCTGCAGCTGGGATGTATTTAGAAGTGGGTGGTGTCATAGCTCTAGCTGTCAGCTCAACCTAAGCGTCACGCAGTTTACTTCTGGGAAAGAAGACCTGCTATTGAGCTTTTTAGTTTCTCCAACTGAAAGCTTTTTATTTTTAAAATTTTCATTTAGCTATTTTCATTTTACTTAAAAAGCAGAGAGAGAGAGAGAGAGAGTGAGAGAGAGAGTTTTCATCCACTGTTTTACTCTCCAAATTCCTGCAGTAGCCGGGGCTGGGCCAAGTTGAAGCTAGAATTTCTTCTAGTTCTCCCACATGCGTTGTAGGGACATGAGTACCTGTGCCAGTATCTGCTGTCTCCCAGACACACTCGTAGGAAGCTGGATCAGAAGCAGAAGAGATGAGACTCAAACCAAGCACTGTAACGTGGAGTGCGGCTATCCCAAGCAGCGACTTAACCGCTGTGCCAGCACCTGGCCCGTTTGTTGTTTTGGCTTATCTGCGTCCCTCCTCACGAAATAGCAACCAGAAAATGTCTATAATGTAAACTTTGAATTATGTACACAATGTGCGCCTTCAAAGATGTCTTCAAATGCCGCCTTTATGAGAGTACAGTGGCCCTGGCCTCTCTGAGAATTCCATGGTATCCCATGGATACCATGCGTGGCGTCCCGAAGGACCACTTGGTTCTGGAAGTTGTGAGAGCACAGACCTCAAGTTAAAACATCAACAGTTAACTAAGATGCTTCTGGGAGCAGCCTAGTGATTGCCATTGACAAGGTAGCTCTGTGCAAGCTGTCAGGAGGGGAGTTTGGGTGGGTGCCCCACTATCTGTTGAGAGATACCTGCTGCTGATGGCTAAGAGCCCAAGCAATGAGGTATTGATCTAAGGTGCTGTTCTCTCTTACTTTGGGGACCAGAGGCCCATGCAATCCATTTTATTGCCCTCAGTGAGAAAAAGAGTAATTTCTTTTACATAAATTTCTAGGACTTTGAGGAAGGTGGGAAGGGGCTTCTTTTGGCACCTGGAACATCACTTCTGGGCAGCATGTGTTGAAACTTTATCGGAGAGAGTTTGAGGGATAGGGAAAGACAACTGAAAACATGGCTGAGTTCTCTGTGCTCAAAGGCCTGGAAAGAGACTAGGGAAGAACAGAACGGCCTATGCTATCTTTTGTAGAAGCACCGTTTTGTGTTTGCGAAGGACTAGTTCTGTGTCCACTACTCAGACATACTCCTCCGGAGCTTGTGAGAGTCTGTAAACGCAGGGAGGAATTCCAAGCTCCGCGTCCTCGTTCAGGAAACACCGCTCTCCAGGGAAACGAAGCACCCTCAGGACACCCAGGTGTTCCTCTAATGAGGCAAGTCGGATGTCTGCCCGAATGCTGTGGGAACGACAGCCTAGCTAGGAGAGCCTAGCTAGGAGAGCCTAGCTAGGAGAGCGTAACTAGGAGAGCGTAACTAGGAGAGCCTAGCTAGGAGAGCCTAGCTAGGAGAGCCTAGCTAGGAGAGCCTAGCTAGGAGAGTGTAACTAGGAGAGCCTAGCTAGGAGAGCCTAGCTAGGAGAGCCTAGCTAGGAGAGCCTAGCTAGGAGAGTCTAACTAGGAGAGTCTAACTAGGAGAGCCTAGCTAGGAGAGCCTAGCTAGGAGAGCGTAACTAGGAGAGCGTAACTAGGAGAGCGTAACTAGGAGAGCGTAACTAGGAGAGCCTAGCTAGGAGAGCCTAACTAGGAGAGCCTAACTAGGAGAGCCTAACTAGGAGAGTCTGTCTGGGGCTGGGGACGGGAACTCTGGCTGTGCTTTCCGCTGCCTTGCAGAGCAAGTCTCTGCCCGCTCTGCACGGTGTGCTGACGATAGACCAGAGAAGGAGAGGCCATGGAGCTGCTGCAGGGGCCCTGGGCTCAGGCACGTTTTCCAGGGGAGGCCATGGGATGTGGGGTTCCCTGTCCTCCTCTCTCAGATCTCAGGCTCATCACCGCCTTCCGCCCTCTCTTTTCCTCTGGCTCATTACACAGGTGCTCACTGAGGATGCCGAGGCCACCTGGATCCTGTTAGCTTGTTGGAGAGCACAGAACACCAGGCTCCTGCGGGGGACCCGGAACACCCCTGGGGCGGCATCACCCCCACTGCTTGTCACAGGTGAGGGCGTTACGGCCGCTTTGTTGCTGACTTCCTCCCAAGAGCGTGAGGTCAGAGCAAATGCAGCTACGTGGTGCTTCCCGGCCACATGTGATACAGGACTGGATGTGACTAGGATAACAGCGCTTTTCTTCCTTGAGAGGAAAATTCCTCCTCTGAGTCTTTTCAAAAATTGGATCGTGGTTGGGTTAGAGGGAAGGCGGTGGCACGGTAGGCTAAGTCTCTGCTTGGAATGCCTGAAGCCCACATCAGAGTCCCTGGTTTGAGTCCCAGCTGTTCCACTTCCTACCAAACTTCCTGTTAACGCATGTCCTGGGAGGCAGCAGATGATGGCTGTAGTATTTGAGTCACTGCTACCCATGTGGGAGACCTGGATGGAGTTCCGGGCTCCTGGCATTGGCCTGGTCCAGCCCTGGACATTGTTGGCATTGGAGAAGTGAACCAGCAGATGAAGATCTCCGTCTACCTCTATCTATTATCTATCTATCTACCTACCTACTTACCTATCTCTATACCTATCTCTATTTCTCTCTGTTACTTCCTTTCCAATAAATATAAACATTTAAAAACTCAGAAGGGATATTCAGATTTCTGTTCTGAAATTCACTTCCATCTTATGTCTTTGAAAAGACACTTTTAAATCATAAGTTCCGTTAGAACCTCTAAGGAAAACCAGTTCGGTTCCCAGAGGGTGACTCTGGACTCCTAGTGTTAGAGAGGACTGTTGAGGAGCAAGGGCACAGGAAGGCGAAAGAGCTCCCTGGAACGAAGCCCCAGACCCTGGAACCAGAGTCGCCTCGTGAGCCAGAACAGCGGGTCTTTGCCCATTGTGTTTGCTGCAGGATCCTGACCTGCCGCACGACAGGGAGATGTGCCCACCTGTGTGCACCAGAGTGCAGATGCGCTCACTCTCCTCCCGGCCCCGCACACTGTTGAGGCTGATTTCGTATTCAGTAGCTGGGTTCAGTCTGCTGATGGTGAATTCTGTCACAGTGTTGGGCACCACCGAGCTGTCCAGCCGTCCCACTGGGGAAGAGCAGAATCCACAGTTAGAGCTCAGAGGCTCGCTCACAAACGCAGCCCGTGGTCCCGTGTACCAAGGGGCGCCCGGTAGTACAGATAGGGTAGAGACGTAGTGGTCAGTAGGCAGGAAAGACGAATGGGCCGTGGGCTGGGTATGTTGGCTTCTGAGGAGGATCTGCACGCTGTTTATACTGGTTGGTTTTATGGGCTTCTTGGAGCAAAGAAAAACAAACTCTTTCTTAGGGGTTTTTCTGACAAACTGGTCTTTCCAAGGCAACTGTGTGAAGGTGATCCAGAGGGCATGCTACAGAGAATGGTCCGTGCAGCCCCAAGTCAGAGCAGCCTAGAAAGCTGCCCCACCCTCACTGGAATGGCTGTTCTTCACTGCGTTCCCAATGCCACAGACACTAGCAAAACTGGCAGGGGGTGGGCGAGGTCTGGACCAACCTCCTCTGACTCATAAGTTGGCTTGCAGGGCGGAAGTAGGGCACCATGGCTGTGGTCCCCTGCTGGGCTCCAGCTGGGTGTCTAACTAGTGGTCCCCTGCTGGGCTCCAGCTGGGTGTCTAACTATCCCCCAGATTGGAGCGTTGGACATAGCACTCTCAGGAAAGCGCACGTGAGCCCGGCTCTCGGCCAGTTCTTTTAGGACCCCTTGTTTCTCATTACCCTGTCTAGATAATGGTGGCCCATTGCCTCTGCTGGGGAAGGGCCTGCTTTCTGGGTGAATGCATTAAAGCCTCTTCTAAGAAGGTTTTGTTAAGAGGACATTTTGGCTGCTCCTCACCAACCCCTTCTCACTGAGATGGAGCGAACCAGAGAGCGGACAACAGACACAGGTGGGGTTGGGGTCAGGCCGTTCATCCCATAGTAATCCTTGCCCAGCTCCAGATCCCAGTAATCTTGCTGAGTGATCACATGACTGTTACCTTGGGTGGGGCGATAGGACACGCGGTAGTAATCAAAAGAAGCAACAGGAGGGCTCCAGGAGACCGTGACTGAGTCCTTGGTCACGTTGCTAATCGTGATGTCTTTCGGGGGATCGATTCCTACAAGGGCCCGAGGAGTTGGGGGGAAAGACAGGAAGCACAGTGTGAGAAAGGAACTCTTCTCCCTCGCTTACATAAAGCACGGCGATCAAGAGTTAATTGCATCCCAGAGGAAAACTAGACTTTGCGACCAACCACAGTCAGGCTGACGTCTCACCTGAACCCTTGTAGATACAGCCACAGCCACGTTCATGGAGAACAGTTTTGGCAACCCGAAGCCAGCTGGCAAGGACTGTGTCTGTGCAGCGATTATTAGCTGTGAGGGTCAACCAGGAACATCCCTTTAAATCCATTTGTTTTCTTCTGACCCGGGAGTAACACGGTCATTTTCTCTGGGGCAGTTTCTCTTGGATAAATCCAACTCTGCCTCTATCTCTTATTTGTTAACAGCCACCTTTGCTTCATTTTGAAAAAAAAAAAAAAAAACTGCCTATTGATTGCAGAGGAATTTCAAAGCACAAGGCCAGAACAAATCCACTTTCCTAAATTATATTTCATCTATGCGCTGTATTTTTTTTTTTTGACTGCTAGAGGATCTCCAGGTTAAATCAACTGAGTGTTTAATCTACTAGTCCAGTCTGTGAGCCCTTGTCAGTGTATAGGAAATTACCTAGGCATACATGTTCTTATTCCAGCACACCTGTTCTTACACCGTGCATTTTGGGGGCCGTTTCGTGGATAATGTGATGGGAATGGGCCAGTGAATCTCTGGGTGCCTGTCTTTCCAAATAACACGCAAATGAACCCTGCTCTCTGAGTGCCAAGTCCTGTCTGGTTACACACTAGCGCCCCGTGATCGGGAAGACACACGATTCACATCACCGATCTTGCGGGGCAGTAAGACGTGGCTGTTTCGCAGCAGCTCACAGACCCTCTCTAGCCACCGAGGCCAGTCCCTAGTCCGTGAGTGTTTCTGTTCTCAAATTTCACTGGCTTGCCAAAGGCTACTGCACAACACGGCTCACCACCCGCTGTCAAGTCCTCTCGCCTCACCTGTGGTGACGGAGCCCACGATGGGCTCAGAGGTCTCCGTGCCATGGACGGCCATGAGGTTGACGATGTACTCGGTGGCCGGCTGCAGGCCCATCAGGACAGCGTGCCTCTTGGTGGCGTCCAAGGAGACCTCCATCATCTCGTCCTCCTCGTCGCGGGGGCTGTAGTTCAGGATGAGTCTGTCTGCTGGGGGAGAGGGGTCGCTCCAGGTGATGTTGACGCTGGAGGAGGTCACGTGGGAGAAGTGCAGATGGGAGATAGGGCGGAAACCTGCAACACGGAGAGGAGAGGTGCCGTGGTGGTCACTGGGCTAGAAGAGGATCTCCTTCCCTTGCTAGGGAGGGCTGCCCCTCACCTGCTGATCTACAGGCCCTCTGTCCCCCGAATCCCCAGCCTATCCTTGGACTTTTTCCAACTCATATACTGAAACCTGAATTCTGGTAACACTGGAAAACGCCTCTGTGAGTTATTCTGACCCAGTATTTAAAATCTCTGTCCTGGAAGGAATTTAACTTGACCCCGTGGGTCCTCTGAGTGCCTGCTCATTTAGCGCAGGTGGGGAGAGAGGGACAGGATCTGCTACTATGTGCAGGTTATAGCAAACCAACAGGCACTCTCGGGCATGGGGCAGCCTTGCTCAGCTCTCCCACTGTCTTCCCACCACTCCCTCTGGGTGGACTGACGGGTTTGCCCTCCCTCTCTGTCTCCTTCGTCTGTAGGAAATGGGGCTTTGGAAGGGTAGGTTTCCTGGATGACCTTGCACCCTGCGGTCTCTGATCGCTGAGCCCAGGAGAGTCGGCTGCCCACGTACCTGTGAAGGCATCCACAGTGGACTCCAGGCTCTGCTGCCGACCCCTTTCGGCGGTGATGGAAATGATGTACTCCGCCCCAGGCTCCAGGTCTGTCAGTGTGTACGAGGTGCTGTCCTTGGACACGGTGACTTCTGAAGCAATTCCAGAGGAAGGAGTGAAGGTAATTCGGTAGTGGTCGATGGGGCCGCTGGCCTTGGTCCAGATGAGGGAGATGGAGGTCTCTGAGGAGGCTGTCACCATGAGGTCTCTGGGATTGTCGAGTTCTGTGGATCAACAGAAGTGTCCTGTTTCACACGGGCTCCTCTGGAGGGACCACCCTGAGTGTTTGCAAGCCAGCAGCAGACCTGCTGAGCAGGAGTACTAGCCTGTGGTCTCTGATGCCCGTCTCCCATCCTGTGAAGCACCTTCCCTTTGAAAGATGGCTGGGAGCTTGTCAAAAGGATGGCCACTCTGCAGAAGGGCACTGTTGGCTGCAACCTCACCAGATGCATGTGCCTCTGGGACAAAGCCTGCTGGTTTACAGGCTCTTTTCCCCAAACCTTTCTCAGGCAGCCTCCAGGGCACACATTAGGGTGTCTCCCAGCCCTTGTCCTTGAGCCATTTTGATTTGTTCCTAACAGTGAGTGTGCAGGCAACCAGACATGAGGACTCTTAGAGACCCTTGTCCTTGTGGTGCTCTGAAGAGGTCGTCTACACTGAACTGAGTAATGGGACAAAGACAGGCCCAAAGTTCTGAATGCAGTCTACGCTGCTTGTATCTAGGCTACTAGAGTGATCTTGAAATTTACCCAGGATTTGGAAGCAAAACTGTAGGATTCAGAGCAACCAGGGTCTCAAGTGGACTTTTGCTCTGCTCTTGGATATAATGGGTTGTTTCCAAGCCTAAACCTTTACCCAGTGGCCTTTTTGAGGACTCCTGTGGTGCAGGTTGAAGGACACCATCTTCTACCTGCTGTGGGTTGGTCTAGAGAGAAATAAGGCCTCTTGTGGCACCAATCTATTTGGGGTTTGTCACATCTGCTCTGCATAGCACTGGACAGCCCTTCAGACCATGGGGTACCAAGCACAGGGAAGAAGATGGGTCTCCATATTGCATGTCAGATGTCAGAGTTTAGGCCCAGGATGGATGTTGTCCTAGGCTGACAGCTGTTCACTGGAGGAGGGTGGGGTGGGCATGGCCGTCTGACGGATCCTGGCCCGGACAAGCTTCCATGGCTCCTGGGGCTGCCAGGTGAACCTGGTCCTCCTACTCACCAGTCCTGGCATTCATGGTGGCCGGCACACTTTGCTGCGAGTTCATGATGGCAGATATTCCAACTCCATACTCAGTGCCAGGTACCAGATCTGTTGGGAGATGCAGAGACACACATTAGTGTGCGTGTGCGTGTGTGTGTGCCGGGTGTGGAGAGGCTGAAAGGAGGAAGAAAATGCGTTTAGTCCCATTCAGATGTTGTGTTTATCCCTTCCTGAGTCTTCCAATTTTACCTGTAAGGAATTGATTTTACTACGTGGGCAATCCATACCAAGTCAGTAGGATCAATCGGCCAGTGCAGGCCACCCTTCCTGCAGCAGGTCTCAGGAAGGCAGTGGGACTGCTCGTCAGCGACCTTCACAGGTGTGCTCTCCTGTAGAGTCTCCCCGTGTAGTCACGGTGCATGTGGCTGGAACCAGGGAAGGGACTTCTTAAAACGTGCACAGGGGAGTGTAGTTGGGAGGGGCGATGTGGACGTTGACCTTAAGGCACTTCTTGAGTGTTGTGTATACCTCAGACTCCACTTCTGAAGATAAGGGCTGCGGCCCCCTGGGGACTCCCGGGTCCCTCCCAGGAAGCAGTGGTGGCTGAGCGCTCTCAGCACAGGCCCGTCAGACTTTTAATGCCCCTGCTCCCATGTGGGAGACCCAGAAGAAGCTCCAGGCTCCTATCTTCCCATTGGCGCAGCTCCGGCCATTGCGACCATTTAGGGAGTGAACCAGTGGATGGAAGACCTCTCTCTGCCTCTACCTTTCAAATCAATCAATCAATCTTTTAAAAAAAAGTGCATATGGCCTGTCACTGCCAGCTGCTCATCCAAGGTCGGTGACTCAGACCCTAGGGTGCTGACAGCCAAGGATCAGGTTTTTGGTTGGATTCTGGAGCCTCCAGAAGGATGGAAAAAAACAAAAACTGTTCAACGAAAAGGTCTAAACCTCTTGGGAAATCCTCTGGGGGTTTAATACAGAGGTCACTGAGAGGCTCCCGGGATATCTGGACTCCCCCTGGGTCTCTCCCTGCCCTCTTCCTGGTCTGACTGCTGCCACGAATGCTTTCTACTGCTACTGTGACACATTGCCACCGTTTAGTGACAGACAGCAACACAAGCTTGTTATCTTACAGTGCCGGAAGTCTCAGGAGTAAATGGATCCAGCAGGGCTGTATCCCATCCAGGGCTCTGCAGGAGGACCGGGCTCCTGGAGCTGCCTGCATTCCTGGGTTGGTGGTCCCTCCACGCATCTTCACAGCCAGCAGCTCAGTATCATCCGATCTGTTTTCTCTCTGGCCTCTGCTCCCGTGTCACAGCTATCCTGGCGGTCACCCCGCTACACCCACCTTGGAAACACCTTTGTGATCCCATTGGGCCCCAGGGTAGCACAGGAAAGTCTCCCCATCCCAAGATCTGTAAGTCAGCCACATCTTCGAAGTCTGTTTTTGCCACATAAGGTGACATAGTCATATTGCTGAGGATCAGAACCGTTGTTCCATCTATCACCACTGGCGTCAACCTGATCCTCATTGATCGGCAGCAAAATCGCATCGCCGCCCTGGGGCCTGCCACGCCAGTCTGCTCCCTTCTGGCAGCTCTTTCTGGGGCCCCGTGTGGCCCCCCAGAGCCATGGTGCATTGTGATGCTGCTCCACGTTTATGTGAAACGCGTGCGTTCTCGGATTGAATGTGTCTTTCAGCCTCACTGCACCCTGTGAGGAAGGTGGGGTGGGCAGTCTTCCTCCCTCCGTACAGTTTCCTGTCCTGTTGCTACCAGTTCCTATAAACCAGTGGCGTAAATACCAGAGCTGCATTCCCCCATGGACTGGAGGCCGGAAGTCTGCAAACTGTCAGCAGGGCCAGGCTGCCTGTGATGGCTTTAGGGGATAGTCCTAGCCTCTTCCTCGCTTCCGGCAGTTGCTTATGGCTGCATCCCTCCAGTCTGCCACTGCTGTCCCGTGGTCTCCTCTTCTCCTAATGAGGACACTGGATTTGGGGAGAACACTGCTCAGCACAGGACTTGTTGCTGGAGGGGATCAGGCTGATGGCCTCGGGGTTCAGGGCTTGCAGGAGGACTGGGGTGTCCTGTGCCTCCCAGCTGTGATTTCCCTCGGACCATGATTTCTATTGGAAAGGCTTTGAGCAACCTTCCCTGAAGGGACTTGGTTTAGTCTGGGGGTGCTGCACGGTAGCGAGACCTCCTCCTCCTCCGCAGGGCTTCAGTGCAGCCCATGCACCAGGTGTCCCCGGGCTTGTCTATGGAAAAGCCTGCTGGCACTCCAAGGACGCAGCCTCCAAGCCCTGTCTGGGCTGGCATCAGAATCAGCCCTCTTTTTTCTGTCTTGAATCAGCCCCATTCCTTTCCTGATCCTTACTTCCTTGTCTAAACCATCAGCACCAGCAGAGGTGAAGTTTGGTCTGAAACTTTGAAGTCAGAAATTTCTGTTATATGGTCAGGCTCTGCCACCTTCTATATGTGTAACTTTGATTGTTAACATCTTTGAGCCTCAGTTTCTGTGGACTGGGAATAGTAACTGCCTATCTCAGAGAGCCTGTGGGAAGATGAGATTTACAGTACAGTGGCTGGCCCCTACTGATAGTAGCCAAGCAGATGGTCTTCTTGCACAGACAACTCTTCTGGGATTTGGCATCCTTTTATTATGGATGACCTCATCATCTATACAAAGTGTCCTTGTGGGTGCAGGTTGGTCCCAGGCACTTCTGTTGGTGGCTTGTTGAGGCTTAGCCTGTTGGCCCTGCTGGAAACCGATGTTTCGAAGAGTCAGGTGCCCGTGAAGCGCTCACCCTGGCTGGGCCGAGCACCTGTCTCTAGATTGAATGGGTGATTGCAACGCTCCCAGATGCGTTCAGAGCACACATTCGTCTTCGTCAACGTGTTGTGCGATTCGCAGGTACATCCTTGGTTGCAGAAATTAGATTACCTTTGGGACATAAACTACTTTTCTCAGGCAACTGATTGAGACCTTCAATCGCTTACAATGAAGTAGAATTCTCCAACGTAGATGAAGGGTGACAGATTGAGGGAGGAAGACAGAAATTATATGTTGCCAAACGGATCTAACATGTAACGTTTCCACCCGAGTTTCTTATTTATGAAGCTTAAATGAAACGTTCAATAATTCACAGCAGAACCCTCCTCTCCCAGAGAGTGGCAGCGCCGCGTTTAAAGCGCTCTCTTCCCCGGCTTTCTGTCTAGGGGATGGGGAATGGGGCTCACAGATAGGCTGGTGCCTTGCTGCTGTCCTTTGATTCTCAGCAGCTTGCTTCCTGTGCTACAAGTGAATCGTTGCTCTTTGCCAGCAGGAAAAATACGGTTCTGCCGGAAAGAAAGTGTGCATCGGAGTCGCAGCCAGCACAGCCCTGTGTCGGCACTCAGCACTCCCAAGGACCTCGCCCTTTTCAGAGATCCCACTGCTCTCCGTCAATGCTCTCTTCACCTCTCCATCCAGCTCCTGCAAGTGGTAGCATTTCAGTGGCTCGATTCCCTTTCTTAACAAAAGCCCAGAAAATTCATCCCATAGGAAAGCATCACTCTCCATCCCTTACAAAATCTGCTTTGTTCAGCCTGGTGGTTGAGGCTTTTCTCAACTCTTTGACCACACACTCATTCTTCTCTGAACTCCTAAAGCACACAGTGTATCTACTCATCAAATGCCATTGAGGGTCTTCTTTGTGTCAGACACAGGGCTATGTGCTGGGGATACCAGGGTGGGCTGCACAGACATCAGCCTTACCCTGTGAGGGATGAAAAGGGATCGGTACTGAAAAAGGAAATTCATTATGTATTGAGCACTGACCCATAATATGCCAAGTCTTGAGCTACATGTGATGGGTGATCTAGAAGAAAATTAAAGAATAAAGGGAGGGAAGAGAGGAGGGGTTAAAAAAAAAAAAAGAAGTTTCTAGTGTGTGATGGTAGCAAGTACTGTAACCATAGCTTTTTAGAGATTCAGATGCGTGAGCTCAGTGAATTCCCCTGCAGCTCTTCTGGGCAGGCATTGCTCATTAGCCACCAGGCTCAGAGGGACCCATCCCTTCAGGAGGTTACAAAGTGAATACTATCAAAGCTAGGTCTAGAACCTAAGTCGCTTGTTTTGTCTGACAGATCAGTGCATGGTCCCTAAGGGTCCCTAAGAGTCATGCAGGTTAGTAGGGGGCGGGGGTAAGCCAGGTGGAATTGGAGAGGGATTTGATGCTGCACTGTGGGCTGCTGACTAAAGGCCATTGCAGAGGGAGATGAGATCAGCATGGGCTGCAGGAGCCAAGGGACCACTTCCTGGAGAAGGGACTCGAGTCGTACCTGGAAAGCTAAGGTTGGCAAAGTAGAAGGAAGGCAACTTGGAATTCTCCAGTGGGCTGAATGGGGCCTGGGGAGCAGCAGTAGATTGATTAGGGCTAGCCGACTGTGGAAACAGGTGAATTCTCACCTGCACTGAGAGGCCGACAGAGGCAGAATAGCTCACTTTCCTGTTCAGGAGACCTAGTCTCCATGCTCGCTGCTGCTCATGGGGGAAGAAGTGGGAGAAGAAGGCGCAAGACACTGAGATTGTGTATCTTTCCAGGAAAACCATGGTGCTGAGGTCTGCAGATGTGCTGGGGCTCAGGTGCCTGGGTGGGAATATGACCTCTTTCCATCTCGAAATTCCTGAGCTCATCTCCCAAGCGTCTGTGACGCTCAGGCCTGCCACACTAGGGTTAGGGATTCGGTTGGCCTTGGGAGATGAACTCGGGGATTTCGAGATGGAAAGAGGTCATATTTCCACCCATGCACCTGAGCCTTGCTTCTATACAGAAGGCATAGAAGCAGCGTGGTGGCAGCACCAGCTCGGGAAGAGTGGGAGACAGGCCCAAGAGAGGCTGTCTGGTATGGGGTTTGAAGGTGGGTGGACATATGTCTTGGGGAGGGATGTCCCAGGTGGAGGGCACAGTGTGTGCCAAGGCAGGTCTGGCAAAAGAGTTCTGGAGGACCAGGATCTAAAGTGGGGATCCTCAGGGAAATGTTCCCAACAGTGGAGCTGGGAGCTGGAGGTTTCACCACCAGGGTGGCATTTGGAGCCAGAGGGTCTACTGAGAGTCCTCGAAGTTATGCCAGGTCGACAGCAATCTACTTTTCAGCTAAGCAGAGACCCGTCCTCATGTAGCATAAGAGCGAGTGCCCCTTCTGTGCTCCCGGAATGAGTCAGGCTTTTGAGCCATCTCCCTGCGCTTTTGGGTGTGGGTGGTGCGCAGGCATCCATAGAAGCAGTCGACTCCACCCCAGTTGTAGGGAAGGGGCTGGCCGAACCTATGTGCGTAGAGTTAGAAGAACAGTCCCAAGGGGCGAGGTCCAGGGGGACTTTCTGGCTGCTGGAAACAAGGGTCCTCGCTCCCTGCCCCGTGTCTGGGTTTTTACTGTAAACGAGTGCTCCAAGCTGAAGAAGCCAAAGCAGAGACTGCAGGCTTCCCACCTGGATCTTCGTCGGGTTCCCTTTCCCCCAGGGTGTGGCATCCCTAGTTCCTGGCTCTGTGACAAGTGCTTCTACTGGGTCTCTGTGACCCACACCCCACCTTTCTGCACGCTGGCAGGAGGCACTGTATCCAGAGGGTGCCTTCCCAAAGTGACCACTTGGGGTCACTGTGGCTCTGCCCAAATGAGGCCGAGCACAGTCGGACCCTGGGGCCTCCAGGCTGGTCACCCAGCCCCTCCTTCTGGGAAGAGGCAGCAGGGTGAGAGGTATGGCGCTGGGCTTGGGGCTTGCGCATCAAAGGGTGCTGTCACAACGAAGTGGACAGAAGTGCCTCAGGCAGTGCTCATCCGCCCACTGGGCGCCTCCTGGAGTCTCAGGTTTCTCCCTGGAACACCCTCCTGTTCTCCAGCCCTTTGCCCGCTTCTGAACTGCAGAGAGACCACGTCCTCACCAGGGGACCCCAAATGCGGGGCTTGGTGCTGGCACTTGTTCCATGCCCCCCGGCACTCAGAGGCCCTGAAGGTGGCAAGTCGCATTGTGACGCCTGCCTTGTGTGTACGTGTGTGTGAGTGCTTGTGTGCGCATGCAGGGTGTGTGAGTGTGAAAATTTGTACCCGTGTAACTGTGTTGCATGTGGGTCTCTGGTTCTTTGCAATCCCGTGGTGTTTGGTGACATCTGTAGGACTCTGAGCCCCTGGGTTCCTAGAGCGTGGGGCTGGTTCTCTCAACTTGCAGCTTGCTGACTGAAGAGGGAGGGGGCCCTGGTGCAGGGGAGGTGGCGGGCTGGGAAGTACCTGGGGAGGGGCTCAGCGGGGTGCTCCAGGGGTGGGTGGGAGGGAGGCCTCGGGCCTCTGGGGAGAGTGCAGTGCTCACGTGGCCAGGCAGGCCAGCTCTTCTCGCCTTGTTTCCTGGTCCCAGGGATCCTCAAGTGTGGGCTCTGTCTGTGAGGGAGGATCTGTGAGAGTCCCAGTGGCGGAGGGCAGACCCCCCGCCCCGGGTAAAACATGGCAGCCACAGGCCTTTCTGATGACAGGGTGGAGGGTTCGCTCAGATGTGATGGCCGGAGAAGCGTCCACAGTTTCCATCAGTGGCTGGCAGGGCGGCTGGCTTCTCAACAAGTTCCAGTGGGGACTGAGAGCCTCCCCCTCCTCCTCCTCTGTCCTGCCTTCCCTCCACCAGGAGTTTTCTCTGTGGATCCTTGTTTTTTAGAAAGCAGAGTAGTGCACACATTTCCTGTGACCTGCTGCCCAGTTCCAACCAGGAGGTACCGGGACGCATCTGTAGGGACTCAAGTACAGGACATGGGCCATGCAGGCATCCCCTGGGCTAAGACTTGTCATTAGGGACACAGAAGCCACGAGACTGGAGGAGGAAATCGTTTCAGTCTGTTGTTCAGAAACACATTCTTTCTCCAGAGGGGAGTCTCTGGGCACTGGCTGCAGAGGCCGATGGGCAGAGCGTGGGGGATGATGGGAATTGTGTGCCCCAGCCTGGGTTCTTGGGTTGCAGAGGGGGAGTGGGGGCTGTGCTTGCTGTGAGCCCTCTGTGTGACTCAGACAGGAAGGGCTTGGATTCCATGGAGAAAGGGCCAGTGGTGGCCTCAGGGACAAGAGCGTCCTCTGTGGGGAAGAGCAAACACAGGTGCACAGGCGTGTAAGGACTGAACATCAGCCATGAGAGGAGCGGGGCCTGGACTGGGGCCGGGGAGCCCAGGCTGCCGAGCGAGGCTCTGGGGTCTGAGCTTTGTCGAGATGACCCACAGCCGGAATGCTAATCGGTACTCCATGCTCCCCGTGTGCCAGCTCCACCTGGGAGGACTCAGACATAAAGAAATAGCTGATCTCATGTCACCCCCACAGGACCTGTGAGGCCGACAGGATGTCGGGAAGCACAGGGAGTTTAAGACATTGGTGCCAGGATGCACAGCATGAAACTGGCCTCAAACCTGAGTGGGCGCCTGCGAAGGCCACACACTACAGGCGCACCATCTCTGGGTCCTAAAGGGCAGCTCTGGTTCAGCACACCGTGGGGACGAGGGCTCCATCCCCTGGGTGCTGCCCACACTGCCGGTCTGCAGGCTGCAGTCTGAGAAGCCAGGTTCTACCTCCCAGGGCCACATCGATTGAAGTTAAGCCATCCCTTAGCTCACAGCTTGCTCGCCAGCCTGCTTCTGCACCGTCATCATCCACTCAGTAGTGCAGTGTGCTAGACGCCACCTCATTCACTCCTCACGGCAACACCACGTGGAAAACGGTGTCGTTCCCCCGCCCCCAACCCCATACACACGAAGAAAGAGGCTTGCAAAGGTCAAGTCAGTTGCCCCGAGGCAGAGTGCCAAGTGCGGGCTCTTTGCATCTTGCCCAGAGCAGAGCATTCAAACAAAACAGAAGCTTCCAGGTCTCAACACCGGCCCGGCCCCTGGAGGCTGGAAGACTTTGCTCTGTAGGGGTGCAGGTTGGTCAGGAGTGGAGGAAGCACAGCAGCTTAGAGCGAGGGTCTACCCTCTCTCCTCCCCTCCCCTCCTCTTTGCTGGTCTTCTCTGCCCCCAGATGCCGCCACAACAGAGCGAACAATCCTTACCAGAGTCCCAGCAACCACGGACGTACTTGATTTTCTTACATGCCTGTAATCCCTTCTTAAATCATGTAAAGCTATTTGCCTTTATAAATCTCCCCAGCAGTGAGCTCCCTGGGATAATTATGTGAGATATATACATATATATATATATATATATATATATATATATATATGTTTTTTCATAAACCCAACTCTAGCACACAAGAAAATCCCAACCTATCTAAGCCCACTCTACCCCATAATTTTCCTCTTAATGGATCTGTGCCATTTACATTTGGACTATCTCTTACTTTTTTTTTTTTTTTTTTTGGAGATTTTAATTTTTATTTGAAAGGCAGAGATACAGAAAGACAGAGAGTGGTCTTTCACCCACTGGTTCACTTTCCAAATGCCTGGAGCAGCCAGGGCTGGACCAGGCGGAGGCTGGGAAGCTAGGATTTAATCCAGCTCTCCCACACGGGTGGCAGGAGCCATCACCTGCTGCCTCCCAGGGTGTGCGACAGCAGCAAGCTGGGCCAAAAGCAGAAGAGCTGGGACCTGCACCAGGCACGCCCACAGGGGTTGTAGGTGTCCCAGGCAGCAACTTGACCATCTACCCTGTCCCTTGCATCTGATTTCTTTGGTAGGAGCAGCCGTGAGATGGGGTCCTTCAGAACGGGCTTTGAATGACACTGTGTCCTCTGCTAACCTTGTGAACTTGTGAGGCTCAGCTGCCTTATCCATAAGTGGGGATGATGACAATAGGACCTGATGAGGTCACTCTGGGTGTTACAGGAGCCCTGCCTAGGCGGACGTGCCGGTAATAAGGGTGATGATTAAGGAATGAATGCGGGCTTTTCTTTCTTTGCCCCTGGTAGTGGGAAATAATAGCTTGAACGTGACCGGAATTCTCTGTCTCTCATGACTTTACGGTACAGCCTTCACCCGAACAACTAGCCATCATTTTTGTGAAACTGCTTATTGCCAAATAAGCCTGGGGCTCTAGGCAGGGACAGGTGGCGCTTAGAGTGAGTCCCCTTCTGTGAGCACCTCCGTGTGCTCGTTTAGCTTGATTTTTGTGAATGTCTCCAGCTCTCCGCCAGCTGGTCTGCCCTTCCCACGTCCCGTTCACCCCGTTAACCTGCTTGGTCAGCGTGTCTTCCCGTCTCCTTGCTGCATTTTCAGGAGCGCGCTCTCCAGGAGACACATCTTTTCTGTGTACTTTAACTGGCCTTGTTTGGCAAGAGGGCCTGGGATCTCGGCTCAGGAGGAAAGCAGCTCTGACTATACCATCCTTGTTCCCTGCGCGCGCCCGTCACTGAGTAGCCCTTGTCTACGTAGACGGCACACACTTTTGCAGGACACCAAGACACAAGTTCAGCAAAGTCTCTCTGTACAAGCACGCTGGCAGCCCTGTGCACCACTGCTTTGCACAGCCTCACCCGCAGCTAAAAACCACACCCCACATTTCCAGTCATTCACCCCGTCAGGAGGTCCTGTGGGCAGTTGTTATGGGAAAGATGTGCCGAAGGCCCCAGGAGGAGCATTGGGCTGGTCCCACAGCCTAAGGGACAGGACCTGCTCCCCATGTGACCTGGGGCACTGCCTTAGACCTTACCACCACTCCTCTCATTCTGAGGCTAGCAGCAACCTCCCTTCCAGTCTCCCCGGCTCGGTCCTTGCCTTCTGTTTACATCGACATCGCCTCATTTAACATGCCTCTGTGACCCTCAAGAATAAACCCTCAGTCTTGAGGAGGGTGTGTGTGGCACGCAGGGCCAAGCTCTCACCTTACATCGGCCTCTGGCAGTCTCTGCCCAAGGCATGGCAGACTTTTGCAGATTCCTTCATTCAGGAAATGCCAATCTAGGACCTAGGCCATGCTACCCATTGTGCAGGATCCTGGGAATTCAATGATGAATCAAAGCCAGTGTGGCTCAAATTTCAGAGAGCTTCAGGTCAGTGGTGGAGACTGTCAGCCAAACCCTGCCCACACGTGTGAAATGATGACCCTGGGTACTGAGAGGTGAGCGACGATGGTGAGCTGTGAGTGGAAGCTGGTGTGAGCTGGGCCAAGAAGGCGGTGGTGGGGGCTGTCAGGCAGAGCGACAGCACGCGTCAGATGCCGCGGCAGGAGGAGAAGTGTCCTGTTCAGTTGAGGAACTGAAGGAGGATAGACCAGCAGGCCTGGAGCACAGAGAGCACTGGGGCTGGGCTGGAGGTGGCGTTGCGGAGGGCGGCAGGGGAAGCAGGCAGGCCTGGTGGGCCGCACCGAGGGTCTGGGCTTACTTGAACTGCAAGGGGGAAGCGCCTGGTGTGTACACGTGATATAATGGCGCAGTCAGAACTGTGCTCTGGAAAGATCGCTCGTGGGTGACAGGTGCATTAGAAGGGAGAGGGCAGAAGGGCAGAAGGGATTTCAGCAGTTTAAAGATGAGAGTAGCTTAGACCAGGTGTGACCATGCAGTGGAGGGTTCCAGGCATGTTGACAGGCACTTCAGGGATGTGATCAGTCGGATGTGGTGCTGGGCTGGGGGAGAGATGGATGAATTATGGAGAGAGCTTTGAGGATGTAGACTCGGCGATCAACATGCTCCCGTGCGACGGGTGTGCTACTCACCTGTAAGAGTGGCCCTGGTGGTTGGACCCATGCTCTTGGGGACCAGCATCTCATGGTACTGCTCGCCGGCCAGGGTGCTGTACACCACCTTGTACTCCTGAACCTCGGCCTCGCTGTTGTCCCACTCCAGGTCGAGGCTGGTTGCTGTGCGGGCGCCAACCCGCAAGTTCTTGGGAGCATCGATCTCTAAAAGTAGACAGACAGCCCATCACCACACGTGGTCATGTCCATGCGCGGTGCCTTCTGAACTGAGAAAGCTTGGGGGAGCATCCACATCTCCTGACTCCGTCTTCCACCCCAGTGGCCCCTGTGTCTGCCCTGCAGCATTGTAATTCCTGGAGTGAGTTAGAGACCACTGCACTTTTTATGCTTCCCTCATGTCTATTCAGGAGTTCCAGTGCTTTGCAAGAGGCTTAAAAAAGACCCAAATATTATAAGCTCAAACATGAAGCTAAAGAAACCCCAGTAGGAAAAAATCAGAGACGGCTCCCAAATGATTAAGAAGCATGGGGCAGTATCAGATTCGATCAACTAGCTAAGAGAAGATGGTCGATTCCAGGATCTCCTCCCCTGCCATGCTTCTACAGACACCACTGAGGGGTTGCCAGTTGGGAAATAAGATAGCTATCGAGGATGTGAGTAGTGGAAAGAATATGTGATTTGGGGTCAGGCCTCTGGTCGACCCCCAGTTCCGACACTTGCAGTAAGGGGACCATGACGCTCCTTTAAACCCCACTGGGCCTTGTGGCACTGCTTGAAAAGGACACACGATGCCGTCATTTCAGGTTGTTGTACACATTAGACCATGTGTGTGTGCGGGAGACTGCTGTGTGCCTCTGCCCTTGTGCCTGGTGCAGGTGCAAAAGCAGCTGTCCCACCCTGGATTGGCTTCCTGTCGCCTCTGAAGCGCTTGCTGAGTTCCACCAACATCGGTGCCCCTCCCCCAGGCCTGCTCTCTGGGGCTCCCAGGATTGCAGTGGAAATGAAGGGGACTCCTGTCACTGGGGTCTCTTTCGCAGAACAGGCCATCTCCTCAGCTTCCTTGGGGCAGGAAACACTAAGCCACTTGCGCTGTGATAAGATGGTGGCCTGAGAATCTGTTCCGGTCTTTGAGGCTGGAGAAAAACTCCCTGGACTGTTTTAATTTGCAGATGCAAGGCAAGCATCCACCAGTTGTTCTTGCAGAAGACTGGAATGCTGTGAATCAATGGGAATGCGCAGGCCTGCGTGAGAAGTTTCTGTTTAGTGGTGTGAATTGAGGGAATCTTGTAGCAGATTTACGTCTCCGCAGCTTGTTTTTCTGAGAGATGTTTCCTCACTCAATGTGCTTTAGCATCCACACGCTGTTCTTTCCCAAGCAAGGGGTGGAGCCGGGAGTCTGAGGGAAGGCATATGTAGAGGGACAAGCTGATCCCTGAATTTGACACACAGAGAGAGGCTGGGCATAGGTAAGGGGTGTGCAGCCCAAAATGAACTGGGATACAAGGAAGTTAGGGTTGGGGTTCGGGTTGAGCCTTGTACCTAGAAAACCGAGACCTCGGAAATGGAAGGCTATGGGCTTGTTTTTCTTGACCACAGGGCTGTGCCTTGTGTGCAGGGGTGGCGTTTTCTATGAAGGGATCAGACACTGCCAGAGTCAGAGAAGCTGCGATGTGGGTGCTGAGAACGAGTGTTTGGGTGGTTGTCTCTGGCAGGGGTATGGAGAAGTTGCTTGCTCCCCCTGGGTCTTGAAGCCTGACCTCAAGGAGGGGCAGCTGCAGGGCATCCTTGAGGGTGGGAGCTGAGCAGGTCACAGCACTCGTGACTGAAATGATGTGGTCTGTTTTTCTCCTTCTTCATTGTTCAGTCTCCCCCACTGGAATACAACTCATGTGAGCCATGATTTTGTCTGTCTGGTTTATCCTGTAGCTTCAATGCCCAGAACAGTGCTTGGCACTTAGTAGGTTGTCAATAAGCACATATTAAGTGACTGAATGTGAGCAGGTCTCTATCTCGTTTGCTACTGCAGAGGCTTTGGACAAACCTTGTGAAATATGTCAGCTGTGGAGCATTTAGGAGGTCTGGGTGGGATGGTCCAGGGAGAAGAACAGCTCCGACCCGGGGCAGCTGGTCTAAGAAGGCAGGAGGCCCCCTCTGCTGTATGCAGCTAGAATCTTGGCTGAGTGCTACCCAGGTTGAACTTGGGAAAGAATTTCTGGAGGATATCAGAGTAGAATCACTACCAAGCAGGTAGGGCCTGAACGGTTGTGACTTGGCCATGTGCAGTAGTTTTCTAAGGCTGCTGTTATAAAAGGGACCACAAATCAAGTGTCTTGGACAATAGAAATTCATTGTCTGGAGGTATGAGCTGCAGGTGTTGGCAGGTGGCTTCCTTCCGAGGGCCGTGGGAGACTGCTGCGTGCCTCTGCCCTCGTGTCCCGTGATTTGCTGGTGGCTTTGCAGTCTTGGGCATTTCTTGGCTTGCAGAAGAACCGTGCCTTCCTCTGTCTTCACATTCCTTCTCCTTGGGTGCATGTCTGTCTCCGCATCCCAGATGCCCTCTTTGTTTAAAGACACAGTCATGTTAGACCAAGGCCCACCCTTCGTGATCTCGTTTTTGCTCATCTGCAGAGGCCCTATTTCCAAATGAGGTCACTGTCACAGGTGCTGGAGGCTATGACCTCCACAGCATTTCAGGGGTCACAGTTCAACTCCAACAGTGTTGAACACAGGTCTGAGGCATTCAGGTCAGAGGAGCAGCCTCTGCTTGGCCAAAGGCCCCAGTGCATCAGCTTGGTGCCTTGAAGGCTCTGCACTCAGACCTGCGAGGGGACCACCACTGCCTGGCGTCGCCCCAGGCAGGCAGCTTGCAGAGTGGTCTCTGGGTTTCCTTAGGCTCCTCTCTACAGTGCCCGGCCTTTCCGGGTTCTTTCCATTTTCAGAGGCGCTTTAAGACCCAGGCAAATATCCCACTCGCCATGCAGCAAGCACATCTCTGCTTTAATTGCCTGTGCAATTAGCGCGCTCCTAGTGTCGGAGCCATCACCTGGAAAAGCACTTTGGTTAATTTGAATTTAAGCGGAGCTCTGAAATGACTGAGGGCCCTACCGCGCGGGTCTGGGTACCCTCTCATCCCTCAGCTGGCACCTGCCAACCCCAGGCCTTCTGAGTCTGTCTCTGAATCTGTTGGGCTCTCCCCAGCCCGGCGCCCCCCGGCCCCTCCTGCAGCAGAGGGGAGCAGGTGTGTGGTAGAGGCTGAGGTTGCTTTGAGAGGGCAGCCCCCTAACAGCTGCCCATCCGCCAGGCAACCGGAAACAGAACCGTGCAGCAGCGAGCTGGAACGCGAGAGGCGCTCCTGGGCGGCAGAATGTAATTGTCTTGATTGGAATTTTCCTGGGCCGCCAGCCAATCCTGCTTCCATCTTGTCGACACACACATATCAAGAATTTGCTTTTCATCCTACCGCTGGAGAGCTCTCTTCTCCTTTTTTGCCTCTTCAGACGCCTTATCAGAGTGGAGCACAAAGAAACCGCTTTCCAAACACAGACCATCTTGAAATGAAGGGGAAAAAGTGCCCAACGCGTGGTCCATGGGAGATACGGATACCCAGGGCAAGTGTGTTGTGTGGGTGGGGGTGGGGAAAGGCAGACCTTGAGTTAACCAGGAAAGGATGCTGTGGGACATCCTTCCTCCTGCTCTACCCTGAAGGCTTTTGGTTAAGTGAGAGAGAAAGGAAGAGAGGGGCCAGTGTTGTGGCGAAACAAGATTCCGCCGGTGGTACCCCTTTGGCTGGAGCAGAGCGTGCAGCACTGGGCTGGAGAGAAAGACTAGAGTGGTCTCTTCCTGAACCAAGGGTCGGTGCCCGTGCTGTGGTTCAGTGGTTAAGCTGCTGCCTATGGCTCCGGCAATGCATATCCCACATTGGCCCTGGTTGGAGTCCTGGCTGCTCCACTTCCAATTCACCTCCTTGCTAAATGCACCTGGGAAAGCAACGGAAGATGGTCCAGGGGCTTGGGCCCCTGCCACCCATGGGAGAGACCTGGGTGGGCACCCAGGCTCCTGGCTTTGGCCTGGCCTAGCCCTGGCTGGTGTGGCCATTTGGAGAGTGAATAGTGGATAGAATCTCTCTCTCAGTCCCCCCCCCCCCCCCCCCCATTACTGCCTTTCAACTAAATAAATAAACCTTAAAGGATCTAGCCCAGGCTCCTCCAGTTGGTCCACACTGACACCGGCTCTTTTTAAAGGGGCAGCATTTTCCTCTCTGGGTGTTTCCTTCTGAGTGTTAGGAGCTCTACCATAAACCTCCCAGCCTGGTGGTGTGCTTTGCAGCAAGGCTGGGCCCTGTCTTCTGCTCCCCTCTCTCCTGGGACCCCCTCTCCTGGGACTGGTTGCCCACCAGGGACCAGACCTCTGCTTGTTCCTCCATACTGAGCAGTTCCCAACTTGTGCCACCTGGCAGGATTTCCCAGGTCCACCGTGGCCATTGGGTTTGCAGACCCATGTGGCTCTAATGCAAGGCTACGGGCTCCAGTCTAGGGGACATTTTGGGTCCATGTGTCTTACTCAAGGTAGGGTGCTTGACTTTGTGATTCCCTTTCTACCTTATTCAGTCGGAAGATGCTGGTTCTTGGGTTTTACAGATGTTGCCTGCTTCCTCTGATCCCTGGAAAACTTGGAGTTGGCAGGGACAATCCTTCCCGTGCGACCTCCCTAGGGCACAGAGGCCAAGACTGTGACTCTGGACTGGATGGAGACTACATCATGAGTCGTCTTGCAGGCCCTCACCGACCTCGTGTGGGCTCCAGGAAGCCTGTCCTTGGGACGGTGCCTGTTCTACTTGCCCAGTCGCTGGCCAGACTGCTCGGTGCTCGGGGAGTCAGGGGGCAAGCCACCCCAAGGCCCGGCCTGTCCTGACTGTCCGAGAAGCCCCTGGGAGTCCCGGCAGCCTTGGGAAGGGGGCTGGTTATCACAGCGAGAAAGGAGGCATTTGTGTGAGCGGCTCTGGGACGCAGGCTTCACGTCGGCCTTCCAGCTGGTGCTTCCAGGCAGTGGCTGAGTCCCAGGGCCTCTCTCTGCAGCTCTGCCTCCGGTTACATGGGGCAGGCTCTGCGCAGGGCCGAGGCGCACCTCGTCGTGGCACAGTTACGATACAGGTGTAGAGTCACTGCAACACTTCCCAGAGAATGGCAGTCAGACGTCTTGAGGAAGGGTCGCCTTTCCTGGACCCTCACCAAATCGCCATTTGAGCTAGCAACACGTGTGCTTCTGTGTCTTCGAGACAGACTTGTCATCCTACAATTGAGAAACCTGAGACCCACAGGGAAGGTGCCTGTGTTAGGTATCAGGTCTGGCTGATACCTAGCAGTGGGAGGACAGTCTGGTTCTCCCTCCTCACCACGAATACCTGCTTTTCCCCTTTTGCTCTGATGTGACATCAGTGGGAGGTCCTGAGACCTCCCTCTCCCTCTGGTCTTGCAGCATCTGTGGGAACACGGATGCCCTAGCATGGGATCTCACTCCTCCTGTCACGACAATACTATCAGCTGGTGCAACCCGACTCTCCCACCTCCTGCTTCCCTCCCACGCCAGTCTTACCTGTTGTAAACCGGGTGGTTGTGGCATCGCTTTCGTTGGTCCCTCGGACTGCACTGACCGACACCTCATACTGGGAGCCGGGCCGCAGGGCCTGCACTGAATATTGGCTCAGGGGAGGCTGTAGCCGGAAGGTGGTCTTCCCGCCTTCCCCACCCACCAATCCGTATTTCAGGAGAATGAAATCGACTCTGGCTCGGGGTGGGGTCCACTCCACAAAGGCCACAGTGTCAGAGACGTCTCGAACCAGGATCTGTGTGGGCCCATCAATGACTGCAAAGGATCAGATAGAACAAAGTGCATGGTGAGAAGTAAGCCTTTGGTATCAGCCCTCTCCTGGTTGGGGAGAGGGAGAGAGAGAGAGGGAGAAGGAGGGGGAGGGAGAGAGGGAGAGAGGGAGAGGGAGAGATGGGGAGAGAGAGGAGGAGAGAGGGAGGGAGGGAGAGAGGGAGAGGGAAAGGGAGAGAGAGAGATGGGGTGAGAGAGAGAGATGGGGAGAGAGAGGAGAAGAGAGGGAGAGAGAGAGAGGAAGGGAGGGAAGAAGGGAGAGAGGGAGAGGGAGGGAGGAGAGAGAGGGAGAAGGAGAGGGAGAGAGAGATGGGGAGAGAGAGGAAAAGAGAGGGAGGGAGGGAGGGAGAGACAGGGAGGGGGAGGGGGAGAGGGAGAGAGAGATGGGGGAGAGAGAGAGGAGGAGAGGGAGAGAGAGAGGAAGGGAGGGAGGAAGGGAGAGAGAGAGGGAGAAGGAGAGGGAGAGAGAGATGGGGAGAGAGAGGAAAAGAGAGGGAGGGAGAGACAGGGAGGGGGAGGGGGAGGGGGAGAGGGAGAGAGAGATGGGGGAGAGAGAGGAGGAGAGGGAGAGAGAGAGGAAGGGAGGGAGGAAGGGAGAGAGAGAGGGAGAAGGAGAGGGAGGGGAGAAGGGAGAGAGGAGGAAAGAGAGAGAGATGGGGAGAGAGAGATGGGGAGAGAGAGAGAAGGAGGGAGGGGAGAGGGGGGGAGAGAGAGGGAGGGGGAGAGAGAGATGGAGGGAGGGAGAGAGAGGAGGAGGAGGGAGAGAGAGGGAGTAGGGAGGGGGGGGGGAGATGAGTATTAGTCTTATTTCAGATGGGGAAATGAGACACAGCAAGGTGAGGTAACTTTCCCAAGGACACGTGGTCTGGCAAGAGGGAAACTCAGCCTCCTCTCACCAGGCTGTCCGGCACTGGAAGGAGAAGAGCATTTCCTGGCCTAAGAGGCTCAGACCTATTTCCTTCTGCCGGTCAAGAGACACAGGACTAAGGATAGTACTTCTGGGTGTGCCCACGGCCCAACTTTCACCTTCTTTGAGTCCCGGGGAGAGACGTAGGAAATGACCGTCTCTGTCTAAACGTCTGACACTTCCACCGGGGTTGCCAATTGGGGGTGATGATGAGTGGTCGACTGTTGTCTCTGGCCACGCTAACACCCCAGTCAGCCCACTGCACCAGCCTTGCTAAATCCCAGTGGGCAGTTGCGTCCCTGGGGAGAGCTGCTGGTCTGAACAAAACAGGTCCCAGCTGCAGCAGGCATCTGGTTCGGCAGATACTGGAGTGCCGCTCTGACTCCAGCTTGCTGCTGATTTGCACCCTAGGAGGCAGTGCTGATGACGCAAGTAGGGATATAAACCAGCAGGGGGGAGACCTCTCTCTCTCTCTGTGTCTGTCCATCTGTGTCTGTCTCTCTGCTTTTCAAATAAGTAAAACAAATTAAGAAAGTTTAAATGACCCTATCTTTGGAACACTCTTCCCATCTGTTCTGGCGTATTCCTGAGCCAGGAGTGTGCTGCTGTCACGGCGCGTCTAGGTTCCTCCGAGTGCCATGTGCTCCTCGTGGAGGCCTGGTCCATATCATGGGAGACCCACCAACCACGGTTGGTTCCATTCCCCCTGGAGTCCTGTTCACACTGAGTCAGACGGGATGGGGAGAAGTCAAGCAGTGTAGAAGACAAACAGGACAGGGCTGAGTGGGGACCGAAGTCCAGGCGCGTCTGCAGGACTGGCTGGCTCCCCCGTGACCGGGGCGGGGGGCAGGGGATGAGGTCCAGTCCCGTTTACTGTGTGACTGTACCCCTCTGGCTGAGTGGACTCATTTCATGATAAAATTCTTCAAGGATGTGCAGTTGGAACTGGAGACTCTGGCTCTCTAACTGGCCTGTGCTGGACAGAACTAGGGTTCTTCACATAGAAATAGAAAAATATCTGACCCAGGGAGAGGGAGAGTGAAGGAGGGAAGAGAAGAAGACTTATGGAGAGAGAAGTGCCTGTGACTTGGAGAGGAGGAGAGGGGGAGATGGAGAGCCGGAGGGAGGAGGGGAGGGAGGAGGGAGGAGGGGTGGGAGCGGAGGGAGCAGACTCGGGGAAGAGTAGGAGTGCGCTGCCCCTGCGCAGGTCCTAGACACAGAACACGACCCCGAGGGTCCTCAGGTGGAGGTTTCTCAGATGCATCTCTGGACTGGGTTCCCCTGACACTAGGTTCTTCCAGTGAGTTCTCTGATTCACTTCAGGTAGTTTAAAGAAGTTTGTCTTCCTTGTTACCAGAGACCTTTTGACCAGCCCCACAGGGTCGCCCCCTAATCTGTCTCCAGAATGCAGTCTCTCCCTCAGGACCGCCTGGGTCTGACTGGGGGCCTCTCGGCTTGTGGAAGCTGGACGCCCCACCCCACACAAACACACACACACACTGTCCTGGCTCCAGCCCAGTCCTGTTCTCTCTTGAGCAGCTAGGATTTGGGGCCTAGCATCAGCCAAAGAGAAAACCCCCAGGCCATGTGGGTGTCCCGCTTTTCACTGCTTGAGGGAGAAGTGTGGTTACGCCTTCAGCACGCCACACTTGGTACTGCTTTTCACTCGCATCCGTTTAACTTCAATTAATTGAGCTCTGGGATGTGGGAACCAGCCTCCTAGCTGCCTAGTGAGGCCTACACCTGAGCCACAGTCTCTGAGGGTCTCTTCTGTGAGAAAGAGGGGGCAGTGAACTGAGCATCTGGGAAAACCAGAAAGGCATCCAGCAAAATCAAGTGACCACGTACAGCTTTTGTCCTTCAACTCCTTAAATCTAAAAAACTAATCCTAATGGATGGACCCTATTAGGATGTGATTATGGAGCACAGAGGGCTCGAGCTGCAGGGGGTCTTGTAATTTGCATTCAGAAAATGGCCTGCCTGGAAGAAGGCAGCCTGAGTGCCTGATAGGACTGGGGCTTCCCAGGAGGGGGCTGTATAGGTCAGACTTCAGCGGAAGGAAATAATTACACGGTTCTTCCTAAAAACAGCAGACCCGTGGGAGCCGGCCTCGGAGGCTGCCCTTAGGATGGTCACTTGGAGGTGAGGTCCCCTTCCAATTAAGAAGGTGTCCGCCTGCCTGCGATTTAAGCCCTAAAATAACACAAATCCTACCCAAAAAGTACATTGGAATGTTTTTCTTTTCATTGGTTTCATAATTGCCAAAATATTAACTGGGGCATTTTTCTTTGTTAAAAACAAAGTCTGACCAGCTTTGCCACAAATTTTCCAGATCTGGTACCTTTAATCTTTCTACAACTTTTGTAGAAATGGGGCTGGAATTGAAGACTCGGGCTAGGTCGGACGCCTTTCTCCAAGGACTCTCCATAGTTTGGAAGGAAAGTACCAGGGCTTTCGTAATGGCCTGGGGCCGAGATGCAGCCCGTATCAGGAGAGGGGACTCGCGCCTGCTGTCCACCTCCTCGGTTGCAGCCACTCCCTGGGCACCAGGCAGTGGACAGACTCCGGCCTCTGCTGTCTGAAGTTTCCTGCAGAACACTTGGGGGCCATGGGGTTTCTCCTGAAGAATGCTTGGATTCCAGCAGCGCTTTTTAAAGCCCTTTCTTGGGTGCAGCTTCTTTTTATGGGAACAGAGTCTTATGTGGAAGTACACAGTGTGCAACAGCTCGAAGGGAGGCTGCTGTGGGATGGAGGTGCAGGACAGGGGGCAATGAGAGGCCTGGATCTCCACGGATCCTAGCTCCTGTCACAGCCATGGAGCCCCCGTGGCACTAACAGAAGCCACAGGAGTCTTCAACCAGTGTTTTCCAGACCAAGCGCAGAGCCTCAGCACCTGATGCTGTTTACTTTGGATCCACATAGCAAAGGAAGAATCCACAAACATCATGTAGTGTTGTGGCTGCCTTTTCTAGCCCACTCGATCTTTTGTCCTGGACCTAAGATAGGGTTTCTAGGGTGTTAATTTCTTTCTTTCTTTCTTTCTTTTTTTTTTTTTGACAGGCAGAGTGGACAGTGAGAGAGAAAGACAGAGAGAAAGGTCTTCCTTTTTTGCTGCTGGTTCACCCTCCAATGGCCGCCGCGGCTGATGCATTGCATGCCGGCGCCACTAGGCGGAGGATTAGCCTATTGAGCCACGGTGCCGGCCTAATTTCTGTTCTTGAAAAATAAAGCTTTTTATTTCAGTCCTTGTTACTAACAACTGGAGGTTACTTAGCCTCAGTCTCAGCTCTCCCATCAAGAAGATGAGAGGCTGGCGCCGCGGCTCAATAGGCTAATCCTCTGCCTTGCGGTGCAGGCACACCAGGTTCTAGTCCCGGTTGGGGTGCCGGATTCTGTCCCGGTTGCCCCTCTTCCAGGTCAGCTCTCTGCAGTGGCCAGGGAGGGCAGTGGAGGATGGCCCAAGTGCTTGGGCCCTGCACCCCATGGGAGACCAGGAGAAGCACCTGGCTCCTGGCTTCGGATCAGTGCGATGCGCTGGCCGGGGCAGCCGTTGGAGGGTGAACCAATGGCAAAAGGAAGATCTTTCTCTCTGTCTCTCTCTCACTGTCCACTCTGCCTGTCCAAAAAAAAAAAAAAAAAAAAAGATGAGAACCCCGAAACAATAGTAGATACTATTGATAACTTGACAAATTCTTGATGAGGCACACATGATGCATCACAATTGTTAATTTACAGCATTGAAGCTGAACGTCCTTCATTAGCTAAGGAAATGATAACGCAAAAATAGGGTACAGTTAAGAATCAGTGCTGGAAATGCAGTATCTTGACGGAGATGAACCACGAGGATGAAATGCTAATCAGCTGAAGCCATCCTTGTGAACAGTGACCCAGCGATAGCCACTGTTTTCAAAGCTTTGTCATGTACGGCCTCCATGTCCAACTGTGTTTTCTGCATCCACTGTATATGTCAAGTACTGAGCGCTCTCTCACTGGTGCAGTGCTAACCACTGCATGGCTCACCTAACATGGTCCTCACAGACTTAGAGGATGAGGAACTGTTGTCATCACTGTAAAGCAAACTCAAGTTGGGGAAGATTCTGCTTTCTCCAGACCTCAGGAGAGGTGAGAGTGAGTTGCTCTTGCTGGTGCTCATGGCACCAGGGCTTTGGGAAATGGGGTCTCTTGATAATAAGGAAGATTGGAGAAAATATATGGGAGATCATAGCAAAGAGCTTTCTCCCCAAATCCTCTCCTGGACTTCTGGGCTTGCCAGATGGAGCACTAAGGAGTATAGTCAGCTAAGCGTTTGGTAGAGAAGCTCCATCTCCAGGCTGCACACCATCTCACACCACCATCCACACACCATCTCAGCTGCAGCAGGAGTCTAGCATCTCTCTTGCCTGTCTACTGCTTGGGTGCTTCTGTGGTCCACTCTCCTGAGTGACCAGTGGGGGAAGGCTGGAGACACTCACCCGTGGAGACGCTGGCTGAAGTCGGGGGGCTCCGGGCTTGTTCCTTCAGAGCCACCACATTGACAATGTATTCTTCCCCAGGCTTCAGTCCTGTCTGGTTAAAGGAGGTAACATCGCTGGGGAGCTGAGCGATCACTCCTCCTTCATTGTTCTGGACGAAGGGGAGAGGCAGAGAGAGCAAAAGGAAAACACTGAGTGCAGAGAGAAGCCTGATGAAGTACACAAGGGTGGGCAGACTGTGAACCGGACATGAAAAATGGAGGCTACATCTGTCCCCTCCTTACTGATACTCACAGTGGCTGGGGCAGGGAACAACTCCCAGTAGGCTAAAAAAACAAAAACAACCCAGCACCCCTCTCAGGATTTGGCAAGTAGAGAACCAATTTTCAAGAACATTCCTTTGGTTTCTCTTGAGTTTGCTGTTCACCAATACAAATTAGTCATTAAACAATGCAGATTGGCTCTTGCCTGTGATTAATTGATTTATGGTTATGGTTAGTGTCCATCACTTTTGGGCCATTTATCATGATGAGTGTGCCCCTGACTATTTACAGGAGTATCTGTGTGTGTGTGTGTGTGTGTGTGTGTGTATGTGAACATCTTTTTGCACACACACAACATATTCCACACCAAGATCTTGAAATTTTTTTGAGCCACAGTTACTATTTTGTTATGTCTGGAATTTCTCATGCTGTTACTTTGGGTGTAAATCTATCAATGTCTTGTTTCCCTTTCACCAATAAGAGTTAAGACTCAGGGACACAACCATGAAGTACGAAGAAAAGGGAAGCATGTTACATAGACTAGCACAAAGCAGAGAAGGAGGAGGAGATGAGGAGAGGATGATGAAGGGTAACTTGATGTTGAGTCCAGGATTTATCATCTATCTGGTTTCCTGTCTAGCTTATCCATCTTTCTGTCTGGCTCTGTTTATCAGTCGTACATTCCCTATTGTGTCGTTGGGAGTGGAAGAGAGAGCCCTTTCTGTGACAACTCGATTCTCCCCAATTCTTCCCTCTCTATTTATGTCTCCCAGAATGCCTTATATGTAACTGTAGCCACACTCTTATAAATCAGTGTTACAGATGCCCCCAGTGGCTTCAAGCTACAGATCACAGCAGTTATGCCACGTAGCCATGTCTTTAATCTTGCCATGCCCTGGCCACCCCATCTCTTACTTTGTGTTCTACACACTGGATGTAAAACACCAAAACCTGCGTGTTTTCTTCTGCCTGAGCAGTAGAGTGACAGTATTCTCTCTGCCTTGTGACATCCCCAGTTGCATGCCATCCTCTATTGGTCATTTTAAATCAGATTAGACATATAATAAAATATTTGTAAAGGAAGTCTGTTGAGGGGCTGGCATTGTGGTGTAGCAGATAAAGCTGCTGCCTGTGATGCTGGTATCCCATATGGGCATATGAGTGCTGGGTGCTCTATTTTTTTTCTTTTTTTTTAATATTTATTCATTTATTTGAAAGAGAAGGAGAGGCAGTGAGAGAGAGAGAGAGGGAGGGAGGCAGGGAGGGGGGGAGGGAGGGATGGATATCTCCCATCTGCGGTTCACTCCCCAGTTGGCTGCAACAGCTAAAGCTGCACACATCCGGAGCCAGGAGCCTCCTCCAGGTCTTCCCTCATGGGCGCAGGGGCCCAAGGACTTGAGCCATCCTCCACTGCCTTCCCAGAGAGCAGGATCGGAAGTGGAGCAGCTGGGTTTCCAACTGGTGCCCATATGGGATGCCGGCACTGCAAATGGTGGCTTTACCCACTATGCCACAGCGCCAGCCCCTGGCTGCTCTATTTTCAATCCAACACCCTACTAATGTGCCTGGGAAAGCAGCAGAAGATGGCCCAAGTGCTTGGGCCCCGATACTAGTGTAGGAGACCTGAATGAAGCTCCTGCCTCCTGTTTTTGCCCTGACCCAGCTCTGGCCATTGTGGCCAGTTGTGGAGTGAACCAGCAGATAGAAAATCAGTGTGTGTGTGTGTCTGTCTGTCTCTTTCTCTCTGACTTTGCCTTTCAACGAAATAAATCTTTTTTTTTTTTAAATAAAAGAAAGCCTGTTTAGAAGCATTTAGTTTGCCACGATATAATCATCTCCACAAAAGAGAGTGAGGCACTCAGGTTTAGCTGACAGAACCCTGGAGCAGAAAATTGAGAGGTGTTTTTGTCTCAACAAAGTATACAGTGTTATTTAAGTTCTCTTAGTCTCTATAAAGTAAAGTGAACTGAAAGTAGAATGAGGGGGTCACACTTTATGAACTTGAAGTTCCTTTGTAGCTACAACAGAACGTGATTCCAAGAATTTTGAAGTAAAAGAATGATAAAATCACATTCTAGTTAGCCAAAAATGTGTCACTTGTAAGTCTGATGACCGACTGAAAAACTGCTCTTGATGTTGAAGAATGGAGACAGAGGGAAGGAGCACGATGGAACCTTAGACTCTCATGAGTGTGATAGTTGGGGAGAACACTGGGAGGGTCAACAAGCGTGGAATCCTAGAGTCAGGCACGCAGCACTGGCAGTGGAGGGAAGTCAGCTTTTGGATTAGTAAAGTAAAATGCAGCTTTAAGACACTTCTATACTCACAGACTAACAACGTCCTTTGTTTAAGGAAAGTGTTGCTTAATTATTAGGTTATAAATTCATTATGAACAGTGTGGAGAGATCAAGGTGTTTTGTGCTATGTCTCTGACCTTCAGGGATTAGAGCCATGTACGTTGACTGTAGGTGCATTGCCCAGAATGAAGCTATGTCCTGACTGTGTCACTCATTCAGTTTTGCTTTCCCTTTGTTTTTTTTTTTAATAATTAAAAATATGTAGCAGACATTTAAAGTTTGTACCTATGTTATGGGATAATATGTGGTGTTTTGCTACATCTGTAAGTTGTGTATTGTCTAATAAGAATAAGTGTGTGTATACATATTTGTATATGTGTGTGTTCATATATGTATGTGTGTGTCCTCAATATTTAACATTTATTTATGGTGAAAACATTCAAAATCTAATCTTCTAGTTTTTCAAGAATAGACAAATATACACTGTAACATCCACAGTCTCCCTATTGTGCAGTAGAACCAGAATTTCTTACTCCCATCTAGCTATAACTTTGTACCTGGTAATCAACTTTTCCCCGTTCCTCCCTTCCCACTTAATGTCCCTGCCTCTGGTAGCCATAACTGTACTTTTTATCAGTTGGTTTTTCTGATGTTCTAGAGAAAAGTTCCAACTTTTTCATCCTCACTAAATCATGGCTCCCCAAACCCTAGAGCTATCTCAGCAGAGAGCTGGAGCTGATGGCTGCTTCCTGCCTCCCGTTCTCCAGGGCCAGGGTGCTGTCCTTGGAGTCACTCTTGTTAGTCCTCATGTCTTCGTGAAAGAAACATTTTTTAACCCAGACACCCACAAAATGCCCTTTGGGCCTTTAATGGCTTGGAGAGAGATATGGGGGAGTGCCTGTTTTGCTGCCCCTGTTTCCAAGTGGAAGGTAGACGGCTCCAAATAAGACTGTTTTCACAGTCTGACAAGTGTTACCTTTGGAATGAAGCTGATCTCCCACCCATCGAAAGAGAATGAGAAGGGCTCCCACTGCACCTCCACGGTTGTCTCTGTGATGGTCTTGAATTGTAGCCCTTGAGGAGTGGAGAGATCTGGAACATAGCAATGTGATGACAGTGTCATTGCTGACCCTGGCAGGGACAGAGAGGACTGCCTGGTGCTTTGTCCTGCGAATTCCCTTCACTCCACGAGTACCAGCACCAGTGGTGGATGATCCCAATTTCACTATGAACACAGGGAGTCCAGGTACAGGATTGGCCCACTCCATTGTGGCCCTGGTGCTCCGTGTTGGTGGAACACACGAGTAAATGCCACAAACACAATCTAATCAATATTTGGATGCTATTACATAGTAGGCTGCTGTTAAAGCACAGAAGTCATAGTTTTCTTTCATTGCTAACATAGTAAATGTCAGCATTGACTAGAATGCCTTTTTCCAAGTATTTTAACACTGTCTTCGAAAGCTTAACAGGATCCCTGGGAGGCAGATAGGCTAACATCAGTATTCCAACTTCCCACATAGGAAAAGGAGGCTCAGAGAAAGGCAGCTAAAGATGCAGAGCAAGCCAACTTCAGAATGAAGGTGCGGGCGCTTCCCTTGATCTGATGTGCATGGGCGTCTTCGGTGTAGCTAAAATCCCTATGAAACAAAAGCATTCAACAGGACAAAGGAGGTCCCGGGGATTTTACTCTCGTGTCACTCTCTCCTTTCCTCCAGTTTCTCTCTTCTCTTCCTCACTCAGCCGTTCCTCACTCTGGATTTCTTCTCCTCTCTAGATCTGCCTCTGTTTCGCCCCCAGTCCTTCTCCCCAGCCACACATACACACACACATGCACAGGTTTAGTGAGGTGAAGTATGCCTGTCCTGATGGAGTTCCAGTTCTCAGCCCTGCAATACGACAGTGCGGCTTTTCTCAGTTCTCCAGGGAGCCTGCGCCCATGTTAGCTTTCCTCTCGAGGGTTATCCCATTGGAAAACCAACAGTTTCTCCTCCTTCCTGGTTGAAAGACAGGCTTGATTCTGAACCCACTTGAAAGCTCCTCAGGTGACTTTACTTGATTTTGTCCTTGTCACCGGAAGCTTGCCTGGGGGGGTGCCCTGAGTTGACATAACAAACAGCCTGGGAGATGGAAACCTCCTTGCCGTGTGTGCATGTGACAGAGAGGAGTGGGGCTAGGTTCTTAGGTGGTGACTCCTCCCCACGCAAGGCGGAGAGGGCAGCAGGTGGAGAATGCCTCTCCGCACAACCACGGCAGATGTTTAAAACTAGAACTAGCTCTCAGGGACCAGAGGGGTTAAAAAGGGGGATGGGGGTTGGTGGAAATAATAACTATAGACATATTAATAGGTAGCATTCATAGGGGCAGTCCATTAGCATAACAGGGCTTGTGTCACCTGGAAAGCAAAGGGACAAGAGGATTTCACTTCTGTCCCTATCTGTGCTCTCCAAAGTGCTGTTCAAGTCCTGTGCTTAAGTGAAGCCCTCAAGACTAAGTCTTCCTGTGGGCATTTGTTTTGGCCCCTGCACTTTCATAGTGTTTGTTACCCAAACAGCACCCTGACATGTGAGACCTACACAAAACAGGCTCACATTTCTTATCTCTTGCCTGGTGATAAATTCCATTTACTGACTCAGGGGCTTGCTACATGTTGAAGAACTTATACTTTCATAACCACTTCTTATTCCAGTGTCTTGTGACTGTCCAAATCTCCATGTCACCCATAGCTCACCTCCTTTGGACATACTATTTTTCATAGTTTCATCAGACATAGCCTTGTTTTTTTTTTTTTCTTGTGTTCAAGAGACCTCACACATAAGGCCCACAGGCATTTGTGTGTGTGTAGATTTTGAAATAGATTTGGGGTGCCCAAGGTACAATGCAGCACCCAAGCTACTGGAACATTTTCTCACCTGAATTTCTCACCTTGGCTTGTGAGAGTCGAAAGTAATCAAGTCTTCCTGTAACAAATTTAAGAATCTAGAGGTGTAGACAGAAGCAAACGTGTGCTCTCCTGTCTTCTCATTTCAGTCTTTGATGCCATCAGTGATAATTGCTGTGCAGCCTTTTCTATTTCTTCTACATTTAAATAAGCATAAAATTATACACACATATTGGAGTTTTCCTTTCTTTTGTAAAGAACAAAGATTTCTCATGGAGAGTGGCTTTGGTTGCTCTCTGTCTCTGGGTCTCTCTTTCCCTTCCATTGAATTTGCACTAAAATCTAGAGTTTCAAGTTTTGTAGCTAAGTGGACTACTAAGATATTCTGCTAAGGGAAAGATCATAAAGAAATGATGTCACCTCTGTGTGAGAAGTGGATGTTGCCAGCTGTGGTTTCAGTAAGATCCTTCCCCCACTCTGCTACACACTTCCTGTCTGTAACCTACCACTTAGCACTGGCTTGTTATGCGTCCTATTTCCGATCTTCTGGCTTTGAATCCCTTCCCAGATTTGAAGTCTGTATAAGTCTCATACTTTATTGGACTTTTAATCAGAGTCTAGCTTATAACAAGTCAGTACTCAATAATTAAAGCACTTTTTGTCCTTTTTGTTCTATAATTCATGGGAGCTGCCTGAATTTGGAAACTGTCTTTATCAGAAGTGCCTTTTGAATGCTGTCCCCTGCCCTAAGTGGGTCACGTCTGAAGCTCTTGCCCCCAATAGCCGTGACTATTGTAGGCATCCCTGGAGAATTAAGAAAAGACACTACCATCATGAATGCCCATGAACTCATGTAGAAGAAAAGAGAATGGAGCAGGACGGGGGATGGTACGTACGAGTGGCCACCTTGGCAGTGATGGGAAGGCTGAGGATGTTGCTAATGACAGCGTAGACGCTGATGTTGTAGGTGAGACCTGGCTCCAGCTCCGCGATGGTGACACCACTCCAATCTCCAGGCACCCGCTGCTGGAGCTGGAGGCCCCCCAGGGCCGCCGGCTGGTAAGAGATCACATATTCCGTCACTGCCATCGGCCCGTCCCATTCCAGCTCAATGGACCTGTCGCTGATACCAGCCACTCGCAAGTCCTCTGGAGGGGCAACTACCGGGAGGCAATACAGACAGCGTGAGCTCAGAGGACTGCCTTCCCCATCCTGGACTCAACATTCTCATCTCCATACCCCACACCCTCCACCTCGTGCCCTGTCTGTGTGTGCTGTGGGGCTCAGGGTTTGCGTGCTGGGAACTCCTGTCAGAGGCAGGTTCTCAGTCTTCTTGGTACCCCAGTCTCCACAGTCATGTGTTACTGGGGCACTGGTGGCTCCGTAGGGTTTAAGCCAGACAGGAGAGAAAAGCAAAGCTCTCAAGAGCGTTTCTTTATCATCATCTCTAAGACAGAGGCCAATGAAAATTAGTTTTACACAGCTACATTTGTTTCAAAACTTTAGTGGTCTCCTGGCAGAAGGAGACCTACTGGCTTGTGAAAGCTCATTGTCAGATGAGTGTTAAATACAGTCATTATTAAGGATTTCATCTTCTAAATTTACAACGAGGTAAATCATTACAAATGAAGGTAATAAATACTCAAAACTCACCACTTTCTAATGATTATACTACTCTTACTATTATCTGTGCCCCTGGGTAATTTTACACGTGTTGCTATCTCTCTGGTGGAAATACCATATAATTTATTCTGCACATCTCACCGCGGCTCCACTTTCTGTGATGTCATGCTGGCAGTTTGAAATTGACCATGGAGAGACTATTGACACCATGGAAATTGGCAAATGTCACAAATCTGGGCTTTTGACTTTTTTTTCCCTCTAGAGAGCCAGTTGTTAGCTATTTCATAGCACAAATCTTTGGGTAGTTTAGTAAGTGACTCTCATCAGATTACCTTGAAAGCCAATATCTGATTTGGCAAGTGGAGCTAAAGAACTCTTGTTGGTTACCTTGCAACATTTAAGAAGCCAACACAATCCTGATACCATGACCTGATGAAGACACTCAAAGGCCCTTCTGCCAGGAGACCACTAAAGTTTTGAAACAAATGCAGCTGTGTAAAACTAATTTTCACTGGCCTCTGTCTTAGAGATAATGACAAGGAAACACTCCTGAGAGCTTTGCTTTTCTCTCCTCTCTGGCTTAAATGCTACACAGAGTCGCCAGAGGTTAAACCACATTGGAATAGCCTTCCATGTGTGATTCACTTGGGAAATGAAGATTCTCCAGTGGTGTGGGCATTAAATAATTGAACTCTCAAGACCAATTAGGGGGCTGTCTCCAGTGTGTCTGTAATTGGACCTGCACATAGATAAAACCAACGATCAGGCCAACATTTAGATGGTCGGAATTAACTTATAAATTTTTGTGAGGGTACTTCAGAAAGTTTCTGGAAAATTGAATTAAATTTATCTAGGTGCATAAAAATTTTCAAATCCATGCATAGTTTTTTCATAATTCACTTCTTCCATGAGCTTTTTGAAAACCCCTCAGGTGTACAGAATTCAGATTTTTACAGCAAAATAAACTTATCTTTTAATGATATCTTGCAACCAGTTTTTCAAGTACCTTCAAATGTAGTGGATATACTGACTGACTGTAGGGACGGCGTTGGTTTGGGATTTCTCTATTGGGTAATCCCACTCTTTGGCCTTTGTAAGTGAGGAATGGGCAGGCTGCTTTGCACAGGGCCTTGTGGTGGGGAGTGCCCGGCCTTCATGTGCTCACGAATGAACCCTGAAGTCTTGGCGCAGGCAGAAGAGGGAGGCCCTTTCACTGACCCCAGTCTCAGGGACAGAAGTCAACAGCACACATTTGCTGTGCTGGACGTTAGCTGTGACTGTTTTTGTCCCAAACTATTCATTGCATGAAACATTCTAGAAAGTAGAGCTTCCTCTGATCGAAGATGGCAAATGATGACAGAAACAAAAAAATTAAAAATGTATTTAAAAACAAGCAAAATTGAAGAATTATCAATAACATGTGAATAATTAAATCTTCAAATGGTATTTTATAAATCTGATTTTGTTAAAGCGTTGATCTACACTGTGTATTTTGGGACAGCCTGTAGAATGTGTACAGTTACTCCCTAACCAGGCAAGAAGTGTTGAACTAGAGGACCTGTCCGTGTTTTGTATGAATACACTATTTATTATGCACCAGGCATACCGCTATCCACTTATACATGAATTATCCCATTTCAGCCTCTCACCAACACAACGGGATGGGTGTTACTGGTAGCACTATTTTATGGATGAGGAAACTGATCACAGAAAACATAGAAGCTAGGATGAACCTGGGCAGAATGCAAATAGAACCTCTTGGCCACTATATAGTGCCACTTTGTATTTACACAGCCTTTCACAATCTGTACACTATGTTCTGACACACCATCCAACTAGACTTTGTAAAAGTCCTTTAATAGCATCTCTATGGGATAGTTCGGGTAGACATATTTATTATTATTATTTGCAAATGGGGAAACTGAGGCCCAAGTTAAGAGCTGTGCCAAAAGTCAGGGAGTTGGGTCACAGAAGAACTGATTCTCAAGCATAGATCTCCCAGGTGTAGTATTTTCTCCTCCTATTTGCACAGGGGTTGTGAGTGCACCAATGCCTCCTTTCGCTTATGTACAGCACCTTCAAGTGCATTGTATCAGGAGTAATTCAGACTGTGTCACAAGGTGTGATCTCTGGACTGGTGCTCACCCCAGAGGTGGAGTCTGGCCATGCTGCTTCCGGCTGTCCACTGCTTCTGGGTTTCCTATGCATGGCTCTCCTGTCAGACAGCAATGGCCATTTCAAATTCCAAGTCACCAACAACTCTTACTGCATTTGGAATAAGTCACTGTGTCCCCTCATGGTTCCTTCTTCTGGAAAATGAAGCTAATGACGGCAGTGGGGAGCGATCTAAGGAGAGCATTCTAGGATTTGGAAGCAGAACTTTTTTTTCCCCTTATCTTGGCACCTTAGCTGGAGACCTGAGGCTGGTGGTCGCGCTGCCTTCACTTCTGACTGGGAGAGCGGTATTGGCAGTCACTCCTGGTGGGAGGACTGAGCGTGGGTCCATCACCGTTTCCCCTGTAAGTTAGCAGTAGCTGTGCACATTGGGTGTCAGGAATCCTTATAAGGTGAGATAACACTGAACTGTAAAGCGAACTACAGAAGAGCATTGGGCTCTGAGTCAGTGAATTCATGGTGAGTGCAAAGTGTTTTGAGTCTTCCTTTCTTTGGGGTCTTAACCATGGAACTGGTGGAACAGTAGGCTGTTAACAAAAGAATGAGCTGTGTCTGGAGAAATCAGAGCTGCCTGTCTGCAAGGAGTGGGGCTGCTCACTTTCTAGATCTTGTATGAGTCTCGCGTTCTGTGTGGTACGCGCAGTGGAGTCAGTCCTGTGAAGTGTACGTTCTGAAGGCAAGCGGTTCTGAGTGTCAGAAGTTGGGTTGGCCACAGTCCTGACAGGCAGAGGCGGCTGTTGATGAGTCTCCAGGGAAGCAGCTTCCTAGACTGTCTCAAGACCCTGCTCTGGTGGTTCCCTGGCCCTTGGGCTAGCTCCGTGCCGGGGGGCAGCTGTGGACACATGGTACATGCACTTCCCTACTCTTACCTTGAATCATTTGATACTGTTGGGTTTTCATGGCAAGAGGCTACTTCCTTGGGTTTAAACTTTTGATTTTCCAATTCTACTAAGTATCTCAGGATTAAAGAGTTCCAGACATTGGTAGAAGATCAGGGTCCTCATTCTTACTCCACCATTAATGAGCTGCCTGGCTCTCTGAAAGTCTCTCTGTCTTCCTGAACTGCTGATTTTTAAATCTGTAAAAATGAGAAGCCTGGAGTAGCTTCTTTTTAAGACCTGTTTTAAGTGCTCCTATGCATGAATTTTTTGTTCCATTGCCTTTACATAGGCACAGAACAGAGGCAGAAAGCTTGGGATTTTGTCCCCTGGCATGAAAGAGCAAAGATCAAGGCTGGGGTCAAACGTGGTGGCACCTGCTGACGCTGTTGAATGGCATTTCCGCCGTCGGGACTTAGGGGGCCTCAGGATGAAATCCGCACGACGGGCAGCTGTTTCCCGGCCAAAGAGGAAGCAGTGACATCCAGGGAGCACATTTCATGACTCTCCCTGTTTTCCCCTTCCTAACCCTTCTCTCGTCTCCTTACGCCCGGAGGCAATGGGGCAGCAATGTTGTCCTGTGTGCACCTGGCCAGAAATGTCCAACATGGGTAAATAGCCCCATCTCCTACAGTCTTTTCGCAAAGAGCAAGCCAAGTAGCACTTTAGCTAATGACCTAGATACTTCTCCAGGAGAGACCTGTGGCACTTGGTTTAAAAGGCAGGCATTAAGAGCGGTGCATCCTGCCATGGGTAATGGCTCCAGGGTTGCTATGGAAACAGATGGAGATTATGCAGCTGCCCTCCTACATGCACGTGAACGTGTAAAGTCGCTGCTCCTGGCCTACAGAAGGCTTTTCCTCGAGCAGACCGAGGGCACCTGTGCCCATGGACTAGACTCAGCCCAGTCATGGTTACTCCAGCAGCTGCTGTGTCTTCCCTGAGGTGGCCAGGAGGAGCTTTCTCTGGGTCACTTGGTTCCCTGGATCAGATCAAGGTTTTGTTTGCATCTGAGCCCATTCCTCTAGAAAAGCAAGTCAAACACTTGACAGGTGGTGCAGGCCAGCCAGGATGGAGCCTGCTGGGCAGGGGTGTGCTCTGGAAGAACATTAACAAAGAAGTTAACACAGCAGCTGCAGAAAAGCCCCAGCAGCTTCCGGCTGGGGCCTCACCCGGTGGGTGTAGCCGCTCGTGTTTCAGTCCTGCTTCCTGGGGACTGCCTAGGGACTCAGGATTCCGAAATAAGGAGGCTCTACCTTCAGCAGGAACTTTGCATTGGAACAATTGGTAGAATGATGCTATTTTTAGAAAGCAAACAAAATTAGGAGGCTAAATGAAATGACTGAATATGGAAGGCAAATTAAGGAATATGAAATGTTTTTCCGGAGCAGTGCATTATTGGCTTGCTTTTCATTATAGCCATTGATCTTTGAAAAGAGTTTCAGCTGAAGTCACGTGTACAGGACGCTTGCTTTGCCATGAGAGTGGGAATCAATGGATAATGCTGGAGGAGGGGAGGCGTGAAGCTGGCGTCTCAGGATTTACCCCGCAAACTGTCAGATACTGATCAGAAAATTCCTAGACTCACTCAATTAGAAGCTTTAAATTGCTTGCTTGTTTTTGTTTAAATTTTTCCAGTGGGCACTCCGAGACCTAAATGGAAAGGATAGCTACTTAGTCTGTACTGCTTACAACACAAGCAAGTGCATCAGCAACAGTTGCTGATTTAATCAAAAAAGAATGAATAATAGGGAAACCATGAAAATAATCTGATTTGGGGCCTAAAAAGGAAAAAAAATAGAAGAAGCCACAGTGTGAAACTGGTGTATTTCTCACTGTTGGATCTAGAAACCACCTTAGGACATCACCTACAAAGGGGATGGTTTCCACAGTGTGAATTACCTATGGGGCTGGTTCCAGTTTGCTGCATAGTCATCGGGAGCCACATGAGTCGTAGGCTTTTAACAGCCTGCACTAATTCCTAGAACGCTCGTTGTTGCTCAGCACTTCCAGTGTGTCATTCCTGCGTACATTTAGTTCCGCGCCTACACACACTCTCTCCATGTGGTGCTAGGTCACTTCCTAAATCAGCGGCCCCTTCCACTCTGTGAGCTCCAAGACAGAGAGTCTCCCAGAGCCTCTGTCCTTCGCAGGAGCACAGTACAGGGGGTGTCCCTGGGGTGTGACACAGGTGAGGGAGGGACGTGTGTGCAGGTGGAACTCCCGGAAGGCCTTCGGCTTAGAGAACAGCTCTGTCTCAGGTGTGCCCTGTGGTCTCCCTCTGCCTGCCACACCTCAAGGACGGGGGGAGTTGGCATAATGATAGCCATTCCTTGGTTCCATTCTCAGGAATAAAGATCCAGGTTATAGTCTGAACTTGACCTTTTCAGACTCCCCCCTCCAATCTGTCTCATCAGAAAGCAAATGAGTGCGACTCAGTTGGGATTCATTTTGCCTGGCGTTTTCCTTCCCGCTCATGTCCCCAGAGCATCAGCCAGCTTGTGGGACCACCCTTGCCAAATGCCCAGAGTTCCCCCTTCCTACCTGCCGAGCAGTCAGGGCCCTGGTAGCCTTCCTCACAGATGCAGAGCCCCTCCTGGCAGTGTCCGCGGCCACTGCAGGCGTTCAGACACCGCCGCTGGCCGCAGTCCTCGCCAACATAGCCCTCCTGGCATAAACAGGTGCCGTTGGCGCACGTCCCCTTCCCCGAACAGTCCCCGGGGCACCTCAGCTCCCTGCAGTCCACGCCCGTGTAGGGCTCTTCACAGACACAGTCCCCGTCCACACACAGCCCCCGGGAGCTGCAGTCTGTCGGGCACCGGAGCTCGGAGCAGTCGTCCCCGCTGTACTCAGAGTCACAGATGCACTGGCCATCCACACACACGCCCCGGCTGGAGCAGCCCAGCGGGCAGTAGGGCTCTGAGCAGTTCTTGCCAAACCAGCCTTCATTGCAGATGCAGCCACAGGACTCGAGGCTAAAGTTGCCGTGGCCACTGCAGTGAGGGATATAGTCCAGTTGTCCTGGAATGGTCAAGGAGAAGGTCAAAGGGCAGCAGTGGCGTCTCCCATAAATGCTGCTGGGGAGGGGAGGGCGGAGACCTCTACTCATCTTCTGGTCACATTTGTGCCGCGTGGGAGTTGAGCAAAGCAGAGTTTGGCACACACATCTAATTCGATAACCCCCCCCCCCCCCACACACACACACAGTGTGGGCTCTCTGTGCCTAGCATGGTGCTGGGGCAAAGTGAACGAGATCGGTCCCTTGTCCTCCAGTTCGGTTTCAGGGTATCTTAGGCTGAGTCCCTGGAAGGGTAACTTAGGATGAAGACTGGCGTAAAGTGACCTGTTGGAAGTGTCCCCAGGAACTGCTGACGGGACAGGGGGAGGGCTGGAGGCCGAGGTGCTTAAGCCACGGTTTGTCACCCAGCAAGTCTCAGGCAGGTTAGGTGGGCGCCGGGCAGCAGAGGGTGCTAGTACAGGACACACCTTATGAGGTCGGAGCTGTCCCCGGGACGTGTAAGTCCCAGGCCCCTCCTCCTCTCTCTGGACATGCCAAGGCATTCCACTGATTTACAAAACCTCCAAACAAGGGCCACCAAGAAGGCTTCCCACGTCCTCAGCCTCCTTTAGTTAACCGCTTGCAGTGAGTCTGTCAGGCCTCCTTGCCCCAGCCTTTCTGTGGTGTAGCTACAGGGGTTCACGTGTCTGTCTAGCACGAACTAAACAGACGCAAACTGAGCACTGGCTTCCCATTTCTCTCTGCACTTGGCCCTGAGTTGTTGAAGTCCAGTGAGTTAGTTCTGCTACTTCAGGGAACCCCCGGGGCCTGAAAAGCCACCGCACTGACACTGCTTGACTTAGCTCTTCCATGTAGATCTTCTAAGATCTGCCAGGGACTCTGGAGGGGGGCTGGTAAAAGCCCACTTCTAAAGAAGCCCGCCTCCTGAGCTGCAGGCAGTGGTCCATGGTGGCCTGGCCCGAGACTACCCCGACTCTCCAACTCCACTGGAGAGATGAGCTGGCCTGACCATTCTCACTGAAGAACAGGAGCGTCTGGACTCGCTCTCCCTTCCTCCTGATTGTTTCCTCATAGTGTCGGCTGAAGGACATAAGAAAACCCCATGACATGTGCCAATACTCGAAGACCGGCCACGTGCCCCTGTGGAGCTATGGCCACACAGAATGTGACAATTTCGCTCCTCTTACCTCCTGCTTTCATTCCCGGGGAAGCCTGGAGAGCTTGCACTCCACAGAGGGGAACACTTGAGCCTAAGCTGTGTGACAAATGCCTCTCCCCAAAGAATTTAACTGTGTGGTTCCGAAGTAGAGAATTCCTGCCGGGATCCGTGAATACTCACTACTGCTTATGTGGCACATCCTGGAGGCCAGGGTCTCATCTGAATATGAGCTTTTATAGTCAGTTACTCCTTCTTGTTCTTTCTAGCACCATTTGTGGACGGGAAAGGAAGGCACAGGTCATGCATCTTGCATAGGTCACAAACTAGGAAGTAGCAGAGTCGGAATTCGAACTCAAAGTCTGGCTCTGAAGACTTCATCATGTCTTCTGGAGCGGTAAAGAGAGCAACTCCTAAGTATATAGTTAGGGTGAGGCTGGAGGCAGATCTCCTGACCATTCAGCCTTTTGGGGGTTAGAATAAGCTCTGTGAGTGTGTGTGTGCACGCATGTCTGTGTGCACGTGTGGATTCATGGAGGGGCCGGGGATAAAACTTCCGTCTTGGTGGAGAACAAGGGGACAGGTCCTCTGGGACCTTGAGGACTATCATTTATTCAGATGGGAGGAAGCCTGCGACAGAGCCAACAGAGCTCCTGCCTGCTCTCGTCCCTCAGGTTAACATGAACAGATATCAATTCCGCAGCCTCGGAGAACCAAGGATGAATTAATTCAGACATCAGATTCCCTGCTCGCCATCCGCGGTGCTGTGTTGAACCAATGTATCGCTACCTGCCTCATCCCCTCGCGTCAGGTTAATGTATTTCAGACTGGCTAAGCAGCGCCGAGAGTCCCTGCAGCAGCTCCCAGGGGAAGGGCTGCGCTTAGATCTTAGAGACACACGTATTAACTGCGAGCTGCAGACTTGGGCAAGCTTTCCTTTGACGGCCACGTGAAGGGAGGCTGGCTTTCAGTGGGGCGCGTGGCTCCCCTTCCCCCTCTCTGCTCAGCCCTCTCCTTCCCCCCTGGGAACCCCGGACTCTACCTGTGGCAGCACTTTCTGGGCAGCAGTTGGCGCTGCACTGGTCCCGCAGCACCGACACCTCCCTCTCCAGCATCTCGATCCTGCTCAGCAGCTCCTGTAGCACCTGTGCCGAGCCTGCGCACGGGCAGGCCTTTTTGGGAAGGTGGATCCTGTGGGTGAAGGTGACCTGGCTCTCGTGGTCTGAGGTCTGCCCCGTGTACTCCGTCAGAGTCTCGTCTTCAGCACTCACTTCCTGTTCGGCGGAGGCCTCCAGCCCCGAGGAGGAGCAGAGGCTGTCCAGTGGCACGTTAATGTTGTACACGTGGTTGAAGACCACAGGCTGCTCTTTGCTGGACGTGTTGTAGCTGCCGACACCTCCTTCCTCCTCCACTGCCTGTCGCTGGACTCTCTCCGTGGTGACCTCCAGCTGACACTCCGAGGGCTTGAGCATGGCGCCCAGCAGGATCAGGTTGACGCCAATGAGCACGTTCTTCAGGGTCACTGTTTCCCCCTCCACCCCCATCTTCCAGAGCTCCAAGTTCAAGGCCGGCCTGCAGCACACAGCATGGAGTTGCAAGAATCTGCAAGAGAAACCGAGAAACGAGGCAACCTCTGAGACACGTGCCTGCTTAAGCATGGGCAGCCAAGGGCTGTGAGTCATGGAGGAGAGGGACGTGGGGAAGGGCCAGTGGCTGCCAGGGTCACAGAGGCCTGGGATGTGTTCCCTCGAGGACTGAATCCCTGAAATGGATTCTGCAGAAGGCCACTGTGCTTTCCTGAAAGCCTTTTGTAGAAGACATGAGGGTGGCTTCCAGGGTGGGTTTCTCTAGGACATGCTGGACCCGGGGTGGGGGCTCTGCGGATGGGCCAACCCTCTGCAGAGACGCAGAGCTTCCTCTGCCATCTGGGTGAGAAGTAGGAGGAAGGGGACCAGGGAGCTCTGTGTGCACTGTCGATCTCCCCAGATACTAATTACGAAGGGGCTCCACCCGTCACGTCCAAGTAACGTCTTCATTAACTCCTCTAAGTTCATCTGTTCAATGCAGGTTAAATTCAGAGCAACCAACCAGGCACATAATACAGTTCCAGGTATTTGTGATTGGTATTAATCCTTGGGTACATTTGTGATTATCTGAAACTGTGTGAGCCGAACTTTCCTTTAATCTTCTCATTAGTGGAGTTCCAGCACTCTGTGACCACAGGGTGCCTTGCTCTTGAGGTCTTGTTTAAATTGCTAAAATAATGAATTAGCTCCTCTGTTGGTTATCTTGTCACCAAGAACCATGGAGCACAATAAATTCATGGCAATGTAAATCAGTTTTGCAGAAATTATATTCTCTTTGGATTCCTGAAGTAAAAGAGAAAAGAGACTCACAAAGTTTAACTCTAAAGGTAAATGTTAAGGCTGCTAACAAGACTGAGGGCTAGGGACCAAGAGAGTAGACGTGAGTGCACAATAAAGGGAACATTTACTGAGTGTGTGCAGTGTGCAGACTGTGCTGTGCGCCTCACACACATTTGCACGTGACCCTCGGGAAAATCCTAGGCCAGAGTGTTATGGTCACCCCCTCTTACACTAGTGGTGGAGACAGTTCTGCTGCAGTTAAAATCTGAGTGCAGGCCCAACTGACTCCAAAGCCTCTTTTTAAAAAATTTATTTATTTAAAATTCATAGAGTTCTTTCATCCACTGGTTCACTCTCCAAATGACTGCAACACTGGGGCTGGGCCAGGCCAAAGCCAGGAGCCAAGAGCTTCATCTGGGTCTCCCAGGTGGCTGCAGGGGTCCAAACATTTGGGCCGTCTTCCACAGCTCTCCCAAGTAAGGAGCCGGATTGGAAGTGGAGCAGCGGGACTTGAACCGGCACCCATATGGGATGCCGGCGCTGCAGGTGGTGGCTTAGCCCGCTAAACCACAGTGCCAGCCCCCAAAGCCCGTGTTCTTAACCACTATGCTCAGTGCCTTTCTTGAAAATGTGTTCAATTTTCTCTTGTTATCTGATGGAGATAGTAACTTCCAGTCTCTCTTCTTGGATACTGAGATTAAAACCTTTTCTAGAGCTACATTCAATCTCCCTTCCTCCATGCAGCATTCTTCTGTCATCTGTCCCCTCCTGCCTATCTTCTGTTCCCCCTGAACTAGTCTCTCCTTCTTCTGTGAGCCCCCCTCCCCCAATATAATACTTACCATGCTAGACCAGAAATGTCTTTTGCCTGGATCCCTAAGCCATGACTGTGTGTGTGAGACAGTGAAAATGCTTGGTGCATAGTTGTTGACTAAACGGATGAAATGCATGAAAGGAAGAATAAATAGATGAATTAGTGAAAAACGCTCTGAGCAAAAGGTGGAATCCTTCTTCAAATCATTTGATCACCTCCACTATTCCCAAGGTTTTCAGCGTTCTCTTCAATTTCAATCCTGTACCGTGTCTCAGGGTTGATTTTATTAGGCGTATCCTATATTATTGATGATAATATACACCATACCTTATTACTCCCCCTTATATTAACTATGACTATAATCTGTGTCTGTTTCCATTATGAAGTCGAAGCAGAGAACAGCAGAGCTGTTGAGACCATGGTCTCCTCAGCTACTCTGTGCAGGCTCAGACCTGAGCACATTCACTTTCTAGCTGTGGGAAGACCAATGGGGGGGGGAACAACCTTTCTGTGCCTCAGTTTCCCCATCTATAACATGGAGAAAATGAAGGTATCTACCTTATAGGGTTGGAGTTATGGTTGATTCATTAGCTGTTGACTGTGGACCTAGTACCCAGCATTAACTAAAAGAGATATATATGGTTTTCAGATAAACAGAATAATTGTTCTAGTTCTTCCCCATTCGAGAACTGCCCTGAATTTGCTGGAACATAAGACACATCTCATCTATCCATGGACAGTAGGAAGTCTCAATCCTTAACATACCCTTGTCCAAAGATGGGTGAAGTCCTTGGAGAGTTATGGGAGTGGGGATGAATTGGTCACATCTAGAGGCCAAGCAACCTTAGAGTTAAAGCTGAACCAAGCGTCCCTAGTAACTGTAGGCTCTTCCCAAGACCCCTGTCACCCAAGGCTCTACTCTTCCCCATGGGCAGGTGCTCCTGGCATTGCATCCTTGGAGTGTCACTTCTGCCCCTCTGTCATTGGAAGCTCCCCGGGCAAGGCTCTGCTGCCAGTCATTCGCACCTGGAAGAGGCCTTCATCATCTTCTACTGAACCAAGTTTGCCTATCTGATTTATGTTAACATCACTGAGTGACTTTTTATTTCTGGGAATTGTAAAACACATAACACTTATCATAGCCTTTTACACATGGTAGATAATCAGTAAATAAGTAAAAGAATAAATAACATTATAAAAGAGAAGGAGGACAAATGGCAGTGAAGCAAAGAGAAAAAAACGTTAGGTCCTACTTGTAGGTCCAAAACAACAACCACCAAATTATATGGAGAGGGAAAGGTGCGGCTTTATGGGTAAAAACAAACAGGACTTTAGTCAAGAACTGAATTTACTATGCATCAGGTATAGTGCGAGTGTTATAACCCCCCACCACCACCAACTCTTGCTTAAATTTAGGTGTTAGTGATTGGAATATGGAATCAGCGACAAGCCAGGGTGGTTCTGCTCTGAACCGCATGGATCATTGCTCACTTGTGGGTGGCTGGGATGCTGAAGGGGCTCCGATCTCGTCGTACGAGGAGGGAGGGATACAGCATTTCCGTCCAGCGATCCGAAGAGTCAGGAGACACGTTTGTTCCTATATCATTCATGTGGCAGATACTGAGTATCTACTATAGGCTGGACCTCTGTTCCCGGAAGTCCTGCTCAAGTGTGTGAGTGGGCAGCAGGGTGGGGGTGAGGAACGGACAGTAAACAAGCAGTACAGACAATCAGGTGGATCATAGGTATATATTACGTAAGACGTATTATATGATGTTTACTATTCGACAAGGTAACGCGTGTGTGCTTGTGTCAGACAGTGGTAACTGAGAAAATGAAAGGTAAGGAATCGGGGGGGTTAACAGGGCAGGGGGTCATGTTGATGGTTTATAGAGCGTGGTCGAGAAAGCCTTCTCTGATAAGATGACAGCTGAGCAGAGCTGTCAGAAATGAGGTGGTGAGCCACGCAGGTGGCAGAGGGGGCACAGCCCTACCAATGGGAACAGGAGGTGCGAGGCCTCGGAGGCGGGAGCTGGCCTGGTGAGTTTGGCTGGTCGTGTGGCTGGGGTCCAGCTGGGGGCAGAGATGGGGAGAGGAGGTCAGAGGAACAGTGATGGAAAGACCGGATCTGGCTGCATAAACCATTGAAGGACCTGGGCCTTCACTGTGGCCCTGTGGCCACTGCCCACGCATGCAGCCACGTGGCAAGTACTTGGTAGACTTGCAGTCCCTGGCTTTCAAGAACTCGGGGTTTCAGGACGGCGATGAAAACAAAGTAAATATAATGACAATATATATGCTGTAACCTCACTAACACGTATGCAAAATACCCGAGAAACTGCAGATGGTCCGAGTAACTCTGCCAATGCAGCACAGTGGCAAAGAGCAGGCCAGTGCTGTTTACCAAGTACTTCTGGCCTGGTGTTCCAGGAGCATAGTAGGACCACATTTCCCAGTCCCGTCTAGGTCAGGTGAGGCCATATCACTAGTTCTGGCCAACGAGTTGTGAGAGGAAATGACTGTGTCGTGTTCGGGCTGGTGGGTCCAGTTACTGAGTGGAAACCCTCTAGGCCTTTCTCCCTCCGTGATGACTGGCCATGCTCTAGACGGTGCTTGCTCAGCCTGGGTCCCTCATTGATGAAGACACAGAGTTTCCCTGTCACCTGATGGTGGACATGCAGTGACAGAGGAAAATAATCCTTCCATTTCTGAAGCATGGATTTGGAACTGCTTTTCCCAACTGCATAGCCTAGTCCCTCAGGAGATAATATTGAACTCGATTTTAATGGATTTCTTAGGTAGGCAAAAACACATTCCACACAGAAAAATTGCATTTGCTAAAACTCCTATGTGCAAGAGCTTGGCTTCTTCAATGGGTGCAGAGCATTTGGAGGGCCATCAAACACCATCAAACACCAAGGGTCAGACCTTATGTGGCAAAACGTCCCGGGGAGGAAGCCACACGGAAACAAATGCTGGCTCAGTGTGAGGAATGGCCTTTCTAGCAGTGAGATGAGGGGGTGGTTCTGATAGGAACCGAGTTCTTGGTCGCTAGTGCTGTTCAAAGGGTTTTCAAGCAGCAGACAAAACATTGGACTAAATGAACATGAAGGTCTTCTCTTCCCTGTTACGTTGTACATTCACAGTTAAATTACTGCAATGGGGTGGCTTGAAACCACAGAACTCTAGTCTTCTAGAGGCTAGAAGTCCCAGCTCAAGATGTCTGTGGGTGGTTCTTTCACAGAACTCCAAGGGAGGATCTGTTCCCTGCCTGTGTCCTAGCTTCTGCTGATGGCCCGCAACCCCTGGCATTCCTTTGTGTGTAGATCCACCACTCCAGTCTTGGCTTCCGTCTTCATGCTGTGTTTTCCCTATGTCTTCATGTAATCACACTAGTCGCGTTGGACTTGAGGCCACCACCTATGCAGAGTGACCTCTTAATTCAGCTAGTGGAAACTGCAATGACCCTATTCCATGTAAGGTCACATTCTGAGGTCCTGGAGGTTAGGAGTTAACCTTTCTTCATTGGCGAACGTAATTCAACCCATGACAAATGCCAAAAGCAATTAAGCCAAGCTAATCGTTACCTTTGTATTTTTTTAAAAAATTTATTCCTCACCACAACCCTATAAACTAGAGAGAAATACTTTTTAGGGGTCAAGGTATATATGGCAGCTCAGGCAATAGCCCACCAGAATGGAGCACCAATCAGCCAGCAAAGGGCATCAATCAGTCAGCTCAGTCTTGCTGTGGACAACCAGTAGGGCTCCATCATGATTTTTCTGTGATGAGACCTTCTCTTTTTTATTTCCATTATTTAAGATGAAGAAAATGAGCTGCAAGAACAGCTGAGGGACTTGACTAAGACTGCACAGTTAATGAGAGGAGGAACCAAGACTGACCCCAGATCTTGCCGACCGTAGTCTGTGCTCTTAGCTGCTGTTTTTCAGCCAGCTTTAATTAGCAGCCACATACTGCTCGCACAAGAAACCTTGGCGCTCACACACATCAATACTCACTCTCCTGGGTTCAGATTTAGGACTTCCGACAGCCATGACTTTTAGCTTCGTATTTTTCTCCATGAATCCCAGCCATTTCCCCAGAAACTGCTTCAGTGTCTCCTTCTTGAAAGATGGTTTGTCTGATGGCTTTTTTTTTTTTTTGAAAACGCCCAGCCTTTATGCCAGGAGCAATTTTGAGCCAAGAAACCTGGATCCTAGAGGAACCAGGGCATGATGTTTGAACTTGTCCTTTCTGAGGACAGTCCTTTACAGAGCCAGCAGGCACAGGAAAACTTTGCTTCCTTCACTCCTCTGAGCTCCCTCCGCTGTGTCCCCATCCAGGTCAGCCCAGCCATTGTCACCACACCACAGCCTCTCTGCCGTGTCCCATCCAGGTCAGCCCAGCCATTGTCACCACACCACAGCCTCTCTGCTTCTCTCTCACCTCTGGTCTTCTTGAGAAGGCAGAGAAAGAGGGTGGGATGAATGACAAGACAAACCCCTTTCTCTCTCTCTCTCTCTCCTTTTTTTAATTTATTTTTTATGTAGTAAATACAAATTTCCAAAGTACAGTTTATGGATTACAATGGCTTTCCCCCCATAATTTCCCTCCCACTCACACCCCTCTCATCTCCCGCTCCCTCTCCCATTCCATCACATCAAGATTCATTTTTAATTATCTTTATATACAGATCAATTTAGTATATATTAAGTAAAGATTTCATCAGTTTGCACCCACACAGAAACACAAAGTATAAAATACTGTTTCAGTACTAGTTATAGCATTACTTCACATTGGACAACACATTAAGGACAGATCCCACATGAGAAGTAAGTATACAGTGACTCCTGTTGTTGACTTAACAGTTTGACACTCTTGTTTATGGCATTAGTAATCTCCCTAGGCTCTATTCATGAGTTGCCAAGGCTATGGAAGCCTTTTGAGTTTGCTGACTTCAATCTTATTCCGACAGGGTCATAGTCAAAGTGGAAGTTCTCTCATCCTTTCAGAGAAAGGTACCTCCTTCTCTGATGGCCTGTTCTTTCTCCTGGGATCTCACTCGCAGAGATCTTTCATTTAGGTCAATTTTTTTTTTTTTTTTTTTGCCACAGTGTCTTGGCTTTCCGTGCCTACAATATTCTCATGGGCTCTTGAGCCAGATCCGAATGCCTTAAGGGCTGATTCTGGGGCCAGAGTGCTGTTTAGGACATCTGCCATTCTATGAGTCTGCTGTGTATCCCACTTCCCATGATTGATCTTTCTCTCCCTTTTTGATTCTATCAGTTAGTATTAGCAGACACTAGTCCTGTGTGATCCCTTTGACTCTTAGACCTATCAGTGTGATCAATTGTGAACTGAGATTGATCACTTGGACTAGTGAGATGGCATTGGTACATGCCACCCTGATGGGATTGTATTGGAATCCCCTGGCATGTTTCTAACTCCACCATTTGGGGCAAGTCTGATTGAGCATGTCCCAAATTGTACTTCTCCTCCCTCTCTTATTTCCACTGTTATATTTAACAGGGATCACTTTTCAACTAAACTTTAAACACCTAAGAATAATTATGTGTTAATTACAGAGTTCAACCAATAGTTCTAGAACAAAACAGAGAAAAAATACTAAAATGGATAAAGTATTACATTGTACAACAACAGTCAGCACAAGAGCTGATCAAGTCACTGTTTCTCATGGTGTCCAATTCACTTCAACAGGTTTCCCCTTTGGTGCTCAGTTAGTTGTCGCCAATCAGGGAGAACATATGATATTTGTCTCTTTGGGACTGGCTTAATTCACTCAGCATGATGTTTTCCAGATTCCTCCATCTTGTTGCAAATGACCGGATTTCATTGTTTTTGACTGCTGTATAGTATTCTATAGAGTACATGTCCCATAATTTCTTTATCCAGTCTACTGTTGATGGGCATTTGGGTTGGTTCCAGGTCTTAGCTATTGTGTACTGAGCTGCAATAAACATTAAGGTGCAGACAGCTTTTTTGTTTGCCAACTTAATTTCCTTTGGGTAAATTCCAAGGAGTGGGATGGCTGGGTTGAATGGTAGGGTTATATTCAGGTTTCTGAGGAATCTCCAGACTGACTTCCATAGTGGCTTCACCAGTTTGCATTCCCACCAACAGTGGATTAGTGTCCCTTTCTCCCCACATCCTCTCCAGCATCTATTGTTGGTAGATTTCTGAATGTGAGCCGTTCTCACAGGGGTGAGATGAAACCTCATTGTAGTTTTGATTTGCATTTCCCTGATTGCTAGTGATCTTGAACATTTTTTCATGTGTCTGTTAGCCATTTGGATTTCCTCTTTGGAAAAGTGTCTATAGAGGTCCTTGGCCCATCTCTTAAGCGGGTTGTTTGTTCTGATGTTGTGGAGTTTCTTGATCTCTTTGTAGATTCTGGTTATCAACCCTTTATCTGTTGTGTACTTTGCAAATATTTTTCCCATTCTGTCGGTTGACTCCTCACTCTCCTGACTGTTTCTTGTGAAGTACAGAAACTTCTCAATTTGATGCAATCCCAAATGTTAATTTTGGCTTTGACTGCCTGCGCCTCCAGGGTCTTTTCTAGGAAGTCTTTGCCAGTACCTATATCTTGCAGGGTTTCTCCAATGCTCTCTAATAATTTGATGGTGTCGGGTCGTAGATTTAAGACACGCCCCTTTCTCACTTCCACTCCAGGAGGAGTGCTGAAGGGGGAAGAGCAGTGAAACCACATGTACTAAATGCCTTCTTAATAGCTGTGCCCTCAGCTTCCCTAAGCTCGTGTCAGTTTCTGATTATCTCAGAGGCTTTTCTCTCTTGGTTTCTGCACACTTCCTGTTTTGGCTTCCATCTCTAGGCCCGCCCCATTGCTCTGTTCTGCGAGAATGCTGTCTGATCTGCAGGTGCTCTCTTTCTTGGGCACTTTTCAGTGATGATGGAGGGAGGGTTTTTACAGCTTCCCCTGAGCAAGGCCTGGCCTGATGCCGTGGCATATCTGGGAGTGCTGCCGGAGGCCCGGCCCTGCCTTTGTAGATGCAAGTGTAAGACAGGTGCTAAATCTCTGTCTCCAAAGGCGACTTGGGAGGCTCAGGGTGCTGAGCCCAGCTTCCTCCCCTCACTGTCTTCTGGTGTCTCAGATGAGTGATCAGACCAGAAGGGTAAGCCTCCAGGACCAGAACTAAGATGGCCCAGTTAAAGAAATAAGCTGGTGGTGCTGTGCTCCGAAGAGTTGGGCCTCCCGCCTCACCTAATTCCAGGGCTGAAATGCTCAGCCCCAAGGTGACCGTGTTAGGGGTCAGGGCCTTCCAGAGCAGATCCCCATGAATGGGAAATGTGCCCCTATCAAGGGTCCCTGGGAGCTCCCTCACCTCCCCCATCCTGAGGACACACATGAATGGGATAAGTGCCCCATCAAGGGTCCCTGGGAGCTCCCTCGCCTCCCCTCACCTCCCCAGTCCTGAGAGGACACACGTGAATGTGAATGCCACCACCAAATAACAAGAGAGCAGCCCTCAGCAGACTCCAAAATTCCCAGTCTCCAGGAGGGCGAGATGCATTTCTGTTGTTGAGGAGCCACTCCGTCTGTGGAATTTACCCAGGCGGCTCTCAAGCGGACTAAGACAGGGGAACAGGTGGGAGAATCAGAGAGGACGAAGAGAAGATGGGGAAAGAACCTGGACGCGTGCCAGGCTGGCGAGAGACGGCAGAACTCTGCAGGAGGAGGGGGAGAGCCCAGATCCAAGGGGAAGGTGACGCAGCCAGCAACCAGGGAGGCACTCAGTGGTGAGCAAGACAGATAGCTAATGACCCTACAAATGAGGGTGCAAGAGAGTCGTGGTTATTCGATAGATCGATACTCAAGAAGCCCGGGCATTTCCACTGGCTCATCTCTACTCAGCTGCCTTATCAATACAGTTATCATGGCCAGCAGCGGGGGTGTCTCCCAGCAATTTGTAAGAGGCGGTAACAGACTGAATGGGGCTGCATTCAGGAGGTGTGCATGCCTCTCCTGCAGGGGGCTTGGGTCATCCCTGCTGGAGAGTGATGAGAACTTCTCTTCTTTCTTTCCATTGTTTAAAACGAAGATAGTGAGCTCCAGGAAGCCACCATGGCCCCCCTAAAATTGTTCCTGAGTGACTTTTCATCCCCTCCCCTCCCCTGGCACACACTGCCCCGGCTTTGTTTGTTCACCTTTAAGAGTTTTTTTTTTTTTTTTTGAAGGCTATAGAAAAATATTCTGTGAGCTGTCGCCTTTCACAGACAGAAGGGAAAAAGAGTGGCCACGGGAGTGGGTATGGGATGGGAGGAAGTGTTACAGGCCAGCATAAGCTACAATTAATATTTTGGGGGTCCTTGCCATTTATTTAGACAAGCATTCTAAATTCCGGCTCAAATGGAGCAGACAACACGGTAAGGTTTAAGATTTATTTAGAGTGAGTGAAATGCACAGGAATGTGAGGGCTCTACTACGGGAGAGGCGCCTAAGAACGGTAAATGGAAAATTCCAGATCCGAATCTCAGAGTCAGACCAGGAGTCTACAGAGGAGCGAGGTGGGCAGGAGCTGCCCATAAACCCGACAGGGGCGCAGGAGGCACAGGAGAGCTCAGGCACAGGGCGGGCCCAGCGTGCTCCATGGCTCTTATTCACTTCCAAAAGGGGCGTGGTTACATACTGATTGACAGGTGGGTGGATACAGGTGAGATCCCCTAGGGACTGGGGGGTCTGGTCTTCAGCTCCTGAATCTAATCAGTGTAATCCTGGCTCCCTGATTGGATCCTCTACCAGGAGGATGGGGGAGAGGAAGAGGAAGGAGAGAAGCAGCCGCTAGTGCCCACATTGAAACCCCGCCTCTTCCCTCTTTTGTTTTCTAGAGTCAGGAAGGGTTGGAAAAGACAAATATGGGGCAAAGAAGATGCTAGGGGGGAAGAAAGGACAGGGGAGAGGATTGTGAGGCCTGTGGGCAGGAAGCCAGGGTGATGGGGGCGTGGATTTCTTGCTTCCACCTATCTTGGTTCTGCTCTGTCCCTAAGGGTGATTCATAAGCCAGAACATATCCGTGGAAAATGACACTCTTTTTTGTGCCTTTTTTTTGAAGTTAGAATTAGTTAAAAATAGTTCTGTCCCTGCCGTTGGGATGCTCTGTCACTTGGAGAAAGAGGGTAATTATGGAAGACGAGGGTGTAATGTGATTCCAGCCGGCCCCATTGTGTCAGCAGCGGCAGCACAGGGCTGCTGGGAGAAGGCAGGGCAGGCTCCCCTGCATCAGCACTGGGCCTTTATTGGGCCTGTCAGGTTTCTGAAAAGAACTGGAGGGCAGAAAGCTCCCCTCAGACAGGACTCCTTGGCTGGCCCCGAGCTGTCAGCGGGATGTGGATGAGGTGCGTGGCCAGCGTGGGGCAGTGCCTCCACCCGGGCTGGCTCCCTCCCACCGCCCCGTGTGCACCTTGCTGTATCCGCTTGTGCGCATCTGCAGGAGGGGTCTTTGGTTCAGGGCTGTGGGACCCACGTTCATTTCTTGGCATGTATAGTCAGCCCAGCACGTTCGAGGTTTGGTGTCACTGTGGATTAGAGGAGCCACAGTAGCCAGGATGTGGAATCTGGCTTTGAGTCTTGTCCTCTGGCTCTGTCTTGTACTGTCTGGGGGAACTTTAATTGACCTGACCTCAGAGCAACTCCTTTATCTGAAAAGTGGGGTCTTGACTCTCAGTCAAGGGAGTTATACCCAGGAGAGATACAAATCCCATGATTGGAAGTGACCGTGGGCCTCGCCAGGTTTGAATTCCCGCTTTACAATGCAGCTGGTAGGGGTGGGGCAAATGTTACCACTGGAGTAACTATTTCTTTTTAGGTAGCTAGGGCAAATAGGAAGTCTGTCTTGTAACTTTAACTTTAAAATTTTATTTTACTTTTTTTCCTATTTAAAACTTTATATAATATTTTGTCTGGCCTTAAGCGATATCCAGGAATTCATGTTTGATGAGCTAGCTATGTTTGTTTCTAGTAAGCGTTGTCTCACAGATGTAACATAAAATTTCAAAGATTTCTTTGGGAGCCACCCAAAATCAGCTGGTATACTCATGTACCCATGGTGGTGTGCACATGACACTTTGGAGAACATTTGCTCTAAAATTTTATGATGCATGATCTAAGGTTCCCCATGATTTTTGGTAAATAGAAATCCTGTTTAGGTGAGACATTGTCCAATTTTTATAGACAAATTTTAAAATCTGCAGAGGACTTAGTGTGCACACACATATGCAAGTGCATGTATGTATGTAAATTTGGCCCCTTGCAATCCTCGAAATATTCAGTGGATTGTTCACATTTTGTAGATGAGGCTTAAGTTACGGGAATGATTTGCCCAAGTACACACAGTGAGTTAGAGCCAAGCCAAGGCCTGAATTGTATTTCTAGACTTGTAACTTGGTAGGAGACACCACAGTCTTGCTCCATCAGCTGTCTGTGTCCTTAGGAAGTTCATAGGATATAAATAATGGATTCCTAATTAATCTCTACCATTTTGGCCAGAATTTCCTCCAGGAGTCTGACCTTTTGCTGTCGTTAATGACTAGTTTTCTTCTGTGTTTCTTGAGCTTGGAGAACAGCATGGGCCCGTTTGCTATTCAGTTATTCCTCTTGAAGACTCCTATAACCTTCCATGTTTCTCATCTTTGCATTTAATAAAGCCACAAGAAATTCCCTTTGCAGGAAAGATTGCCAGGCTGGTTGTAACTCTCAACTGAGGGTTTCTATTTCCTGCCCAAGATTCACCCTTGAACAGATAGGGAAACTGGTCTAGAATCTCAAAAATTGCCTCTTCCTTCATGGACGTATCAGCTAGCAGACAAGACAGACGTGTGTGACTGCAGGACAAGCCTATCTGTTCTGATGTCTTCAATAAAAAGTGCTCGAGGTAGGTTTAACAGGCATCCTAGAGGTGAGCAGAGGTCAGCGTGCAGGACACGACCAGAGAAGGTCTCCTGAAGAGGTGGGGTCTGAGTCCAAATGGGAGGCAGTGTTGGAAGGTAGATAAGTGCTGTGGGGGCTGGGTACAAGCAGAGTTAACTGGAGCCTCAAGACTAAATGCAAGGGAGTCTGACCTCCGAAGGGACCATCTGAGTCTCTGTGAAGGCTTAAAATCAGTTAAACCTAGATTGTGAACATAGTACAGATAACCTCTGATGAGTGTCTGTAGATAGCTGGCAGGTCACAGCAGAGTTTGACATCCACGAGTCGGTGCCAAGGTGCTGACTCGGGGCCATGCCAATTCATAAGCATAGGCTCAGAACTTCGAATAAATTATAACTGTGAACATAGGAATGGATTGCTAGATTTTTAGGGCATCAAAACCCTTGAGAAACAAACAAATCTGAAGAGTAGTCACCTTTAAAGATTGTTGTAACCCACAACCAGAATACCAGATAAATTCATCTGCTCTAAAAATACCTAATGACAGCCTCACGTATCAAATTCATACTGTTTCCAATGATTTGACATAAATATATTAGGGTTGATCCTTCTAGCAGGAACTGAATAATTGCTTTCATATTGGATAACCATTAATTTCTTCAGATGACTCGTATGTTGGAGGTGGCAACTTATTAAAGTTCAGCTCTAGTGATCTAAAGCAGTTATTTACTTCATTGTGTAAATTATGTCTTTTAGAGCATGAAAGAGCACCACCCCGACCCAACAACTACAAGCAAGTGAATTATATCTCCTAGTGCATGAAATAATGTAATTATTGCCTACCTGAAATTTGAGGACGCTCTGAGAGTGCTGGTATATGGAGCACAACTTGCTTAATTAAATTTAGTTACACACCGACTGCGTGGCAGGGGCTGGGCTGGGTTCCATTTGAGATGCCATAGATGAGCTGGAGAAATCTCAAGCAAGTCCCTGTGTGATGGGGAGCAAGGTGTGCACACCACAAGAGTAAACAGCAGGCCATGATGAGTACCCTGTCAGAGACAGAGGAAATTGTTCTGGGAGCCCAGCAAAAGGGAGCGAGACTTTTAGAGAAAGGTCAATGGGCACGTTGGCCTTTGAGTTGGATTTTGAAGAATGAGAGAAGCCTTTCGAAGGCCCAGGCACTGGAAAATGCAGCTGAAGTAGAGGAGGAGTAGGACTGGGGACACTCATGCTTGGGGAAGGTTGAGTTTCCTGGGGGGGCAGAACACAGAAATGCTTGTGTTCAAAATGAAGGAGACTGAGGGGTCAGAGAGCCCTGATGGGCATCCTCAGAAATTTGCTCTGTATCTGTGTGCTTGTGAGTCATCAATGGCGTATGTGGTTTTAAGTTATTTGAGAGCCAGAGAGACAGAGATGTAGAAAGAGACAGAGACAGAGACAGAGTGATGGAGAGAACTCCCATCCACTGGTTCGCTCCTCGAATGTCTGCCAGGGCACCTAGCTATGGTCAAAGCTGGGAGCCAGGAACTCAACCCAGGTCTTCCACATGGGTGGCAGGGGTCCAACCACATGAGCCATCACCCTTTCCTCCCAGGGTCCACACTGGCAAGAAGCTGAGGTCAGGAGATGGAGCTGGGTGAGCGGGGTGCCAAGACCAGGCACTCTAATCCAGGACATGAATGTCTTAACCAGCATCTTACCTGCCAGGCTAAAGGGCTGCCATCAGTTTTTTTTCCCAGCAGAGTATGACATGATTCAGAAACCTTTTAACATCTGTAGTTATAATTGTCCCCAAAGATGAATCACAGCCTGAAAAATGGAAAGATGGCTTTTGCCTGTCGTTGATCTTATTTTGCAGTTATTTAGTCGGCAATGCCCAGATTAGCTAGCCTTGCTCATTACTTTCGAGAGTGGTTTTTCAGGGTACGTAATTTCTTAAATTCCTTTTCTCTCACTCTCTTTTTGACAAAATGCATTTTGCTCTCCATTAAGTTATACTGCATCATCTTTGTTCATTATTGCTAAAAGGGGCACCCGTGGAATTCAAATGTTGTTTTATTAACTGCTATACCCAGCATATGTATTGTAAAATACTGGACTTCTAAGTGTCTTTAATCTGGATAAAGACAAGAATTGACCACTTAGCTACGTGCGGCTGCCTGTCTGATGAATTAAGAGCACAGATGACCTGGACAGGGCTCGGAGCACAGGGCTACTGACGTCTTGGTAAGCAGAGCACGTTGTGAGGGTTGCCAGAGTTCATGTGCCATCTGTAGAGGGTACAGAGAATGCAGAATGTTCTGGGCTGGTGGGGGGTGGACCTGAATCGCCTTATGCAAGTGTCTGGGCTCTTTCCTTGCCCTTCCCTCACTGCACACTGCTGTTCCTGGCTCTTCCGGAGTTGGTCAGCTGGCCCTCCAGGGGCTCTGCCCACCTGTGCCTCTCTCATCCCTTCCCTTGGAGGTGAGCTTTCCATTCCACCAAAGGGAGCCCCGTTGGAGCAGCCTGGAGGAGGGTGAGGGCCTGGCTGCCTCTCCGGGAGGTGGCCCAGGGCTGGCTGTGCCCCTTGCTGCTCAGGGCCCCTGTTCCGGTGGCAAACTCCCTTTCCGGGTTCTGCTAACATCTTACCACGTTCCTCACTTGTGCTTGAGTCTGGTAACAGCTCTGCAGCTCTGGCCCCAGCCACCTGCCTCCCCGGCAGGCCTGGGCCCATTCAGCACTCAGTCCCGCAGGTACTCACCCACAGGGGCTTGGCTTCCTGCGAGGGGCTGCTTTCTTCTATCCCAAATTCTGCATAGACCCTGCCTTCCTCTGCACCTCCTCATTCCCTCAGTAGTCAAATGCCAGAGTAATACAACAAATCGAATGGGCAATAAATTAATGCCGTCCGAAAACCTATTTGGAAACAGGTAGGCCTTACACACCATAAATAACAGTGACATTTTCATTTTAACAACAGCCTTCAACGAACCTCACAGTGGACATGGTTCAGTGTGGCTTCACGCTAAAGCGGAGAATAAGATTCATTGCCTGTAAAAGGTTTCAACGTCTCACGCTGATCTTTCTATCTTTCCCCTTGGAAAGCACTCGAATGAGTTCGAGCAACAGAACGCCTGGCATTTGTTGAGCTCATTACAGCGCTCATGATGCTCCCAGGAACACTCTGGGTGGGTACTCCCACCAGTTCTGTCAAGTACCCTAGGTGGGCACAGGGCTCCACTGTACCGATGCCCAAACTAAGGCTCATTCCAATGAATGAAAAGCCACAAACGTGGAGCTGAATGAGTCCGCTTTCTCAAGGGGAGTCCACGCTGCCTCTGAGAAGTTTACAGGGCAAGAAGCATCTAGTGCACACCTTCCCCACGGGAGACTGGAAAATCACACGAATGCACGTGCTTATTCATTTGTATTTCAGCCTTTCTTCTTTGCTCTGGATACAGAGGGTGTTTTGAGTGAGTGGTGGGCTGAGGAAGGTACGGGGGCTCGCTATCAGTCTCAGCTGCAGAGCGGGTGGCCAGGGGAAGGGAGGAGCCAGGGAAGACTGCGCTGTCTGTGCACAGGGAAAAACCTTGCTCTGCACCTCTCCCTGGCTTTACTCAGCAACTCTCCTGCTCCAGAGCTGGTTGACAGAGCCCCAAGAGGCTCTCAGATTTCCCTGGCAACATGCAAAAAACTTTCCATGGAGTTTGTATTTCCTTTCCATCGAGTTTGTAACGGGAAAACCTATGCGTCTGATTCTAGTTTGCATTATCAAACAGGACTCCTGCAGGGAGATCATTATGAAAGCGTTCCCCTGCAGAGCAAGACACAGGCTTGATTCACTAAATGGAAAGCCCAAAGCAGGTGAGCTATTTCCCAAAAGGGCTCTGCTAATTCTCCATGCCTTATTTATCAGGGGCTGTGTTTGAAGATAATTGTGAGGAAGGTAGTGACATGTCCTTGTCCTGCTCTGGTATATTATACCTTCATTAGTCGAGACCCACACATGTGTCTGGAATGACCCGCACTCTGGATCTGCAGGATGAGTCCACGATTGAAGCCAATGATTAATATTTATTGCCTTTCTCCAGAATAACAAGATCTCTGGGCTTTTCCTAACAGACTGAAGGTATGAGACTGTGGCTGTGTTGCACGATTCAGTTGCATTGGTTAGGAAGGGAAACTCCCCTCTGCCTTCAGGCTAAGCAGATCAGATGTAATTACACAACCCAGAGTTTTTGCATTCTTTTTCCCTGAGGTATGCTCAGGGCTTTGCATCATGAGAAAAAGAAGGGTTTTCTTTGACTGACATGTGGTCCAGGCACATGCCAGGCAGTTCCCCAAAGGCTTTACATAGTAGCTCACTTAATTCTCACAGCAGTCATACAAAATACTATCGCTGTCCCCATTTTATAGATGGGGAAGTTGGAGCCTGGAGAAGCTGAGTTACTTCAGTTTCACGAAGCCCCCAGGCAAGGGCCTCATCAAACCTCAGCAGCCTGGCTCCAAAGTCTTCCTGGAACCTCAGGGGAGGTATGCGGTGTATCTGGAAAGCCTTCTTAGGAGAAAGAACCGTGAAGATTCTCCCCATCCCTGAGCTCCAGCAGAACGCGTGGTCACAGCTACCCTCCGGCTTGTGTGCGTCCCCCTTGAAGGGAGTGTCTGAGGGTGTCTAATCACGTGACCTTTTACACCGGCACCTGGCAGAGTTGCGAGTACAGTAGGGCCCCTCCCGCTAAGTATGTACACAGTTGAGGGTATTTCCAAAAGTTTGTGGAAGGATGGAATTAGAAGATAAGTTTATTTCGGCACAAGGAGTTGAACCCTTTGCCTACTTTTTGCATAAAATATGCATTTTTCTTGAACTTTCTGAAGATCCCGCCTCTGATCCCTCGAAAGATTGGGACGCAACATAAACTCGTGAAGCCCCACTCTCCACCATCTTTCTGAAGCACCTTTGTTATCTGTGCATGAAGATAATGCAGTTTCAGCCAACCTTACCTACTCAGGTGTCTGCATACCCCTCCCCCCACCCAATTGGTCTTTCTGGCTTCCAAAAGTTTCTGTAACTTTTCTCTCTGGAGTGAGTTGGGGTGACCCCACGAGAAACAGGACATGCTGACCTGCTGTCAACCTCAGTGCTGTCAGACCACCCACACCCCCAGCTGTCTTTACCCAGCACACCTACTCAGATCCCACCAATCCCCGGTAGATCGATAGATTTACTTCTTCCCAGAAACAAAGGAATGATATGTGGACTTCTTTGCCCTTAGAGTTGATGGAGGTTATAGCTGGGTCATAGGTGGTTCCCTATGCCTCAAAGATTTTTTTAAAAAAAATTTATGTATTTGCAAGAAAGAATGAGAGAGAGAGTTAGTGATTGACTGATTTTCCATCTGTGGTTGACTCCCCAAAGGCCCACAACATTCAGGGATAGGCAAAGCCAAAGCCAAGAGCCTGGAACTCCATCTGGGTCTCCCACATGGGTGGCAGGAACCCAAGGTCTTGGGCCATCATTCACTGCCTTCCAGGGTACATTAGCAGGGACCTGTTTGGAAGTGGAAGAGCCAGTACTCACACCAGTGCTCAGATAATGGGATGTAGCATCCCATGCAGAGGCTTCACTCACTGCACCACTACACTTGTCTCTGGGAGATTTTATGGAGGGGTCACTGGCTGTTGGGCGGGGCACTTGCCTGGAGACACCATGTCTCTCTGCATCCTGCCACTTCCTTTCACTGGCTCTATGTGCTTGAACAAGGTATGTGACTATTCCAAGGATCAATTTCCTTATCTATGAAGTATCATTTTCCTTATCTATGAAGTGGGAATTATTTGCAGTGAGACCTGAGAATATGTGAACGTGTCTTATAGACTATGAAGTATCTTATAGACTATGACTACCTTCCTTGATGGAAAGGTATTGGTATTGTTGCCAAATGAGCTATAGATGCATGTGGTCTCCATTCCCGCACAGCTCTGAGGTTTGTTATGGGGCATCAGCTGCAGAATCATCTTCCCTCCTCTGCCTCTCAGCCTTAGCATGAGCAGGTGGATGGGTCACCTCTCTGTAGTAGGTAATTGTTGAATTGAACAGAACCGGGAAAATGTGGACGACCTTGAGTGACAAAGCCCATGGTGGCATTTGTGGGACATCTTTTTGACCTACTCTATTTCATGCAGATCATAAACAACCCTGTAGGAATAGTCAACTCTGCTGTCTAAAGGGGGGTTGATTAGAATATAAATTGGGACCTTAGTCTCCTGGGAATCACAAGGATTCCTAAATTATTCCTGGGCTGTACGATGACTGGAATTGGACTCTAAGAAACCAGAGGGGCACCAGGGGTTGGAGCTATTCACCCACCTAGAGCTGCTGGCTGTGAGACCCAAGAGGCAGGCCATGGGGTCCAGTGACAGGGTGGGCTGGCCTGAGCTGGACAGAAGGATGATGGTGAGCAAGACGGAGATGGATAATTGCGATGGTTTTAATGTGTCTCCCCTCCCAATTCTTGTGTCGGAAACTTGATCCCAAATTCATATGTTAATGGTATTTGGAGATGGAGCCTTTGAGAAATAATTAGGTCAGGAGGACAGGGCCCCCATGATGACAGCAAGGGAAACAATCAACAAAGTAAAGAGGCCGTCAATGTAACAGGAGAAAATATTTGTGAACTATGCATCTGATAAATATCTAGAATATATAAGGAGCTCAAGAAACTAAACAACAATACACAAACAATCCAGTTAAGAAATGGGCAAAAGATATGAACAGACATTTTTTAAAGGATCAAACACTAATGGCCAACAGGCACATGAGAAATGCTCAGGGTCACTAGCCATCAGGGAAATGCAAGTGAAAACTATAATGTGGTATCATCTCACTCCAGTTTGAATGACTATTATCCAGCCATCACAAAATAATGAATGCTGGTGAGGTTGTAGAGAGAAAGGTAGTGTAGTACACTGTGGGTGGAAATACAAATTTGTACAACCATTATGGAAAACAGTATTGAGATTCCTTGGAAAATTAAAAATAAATCTACCATATGACCTAACTATGCCACTCCTGGGAATATATCTAAAGGAAATAAAATTAGCCTATGAAAGAGCTACCCGCTCTCCCATGGTTATAACAGCTCAACTCACAATAGCAAAGATATGGCATCAACCTAGATGTCCATGAACTGATGCCTGAGCAAAGACAATGTGGTGTGTGTATACACACCTGCATACACACACACACACACACACACACACACACACACACACCATGGAATATTACTCAACCATGAAAAAGAATTAAATCCTGGCATTTGCAACAAAAACAGATACAACTGGAGATCATTATACTAAGTGAAATTAAGCTAGACCCACACTCTGGTTTCTCTTCAGATCGAATAAATCTTTTGCCTGTCAAGCCAGATACAAGAAGACAAATAATACGTGTTTTCTGTTATTTGTGGAACTTAATATATAGAGAGTATAAAAATTGTGTGGATGTCATATCATTTGAGATACAGTTATAAATACTGCTTCAGTGAATCATGACATGTAGTAATTATGATCATGGCCATGAATTCCTCACTCTATGACATTAATATCTGTTTTCAAGAAAATAGGACATATGTGTATGTAAAAAAAAAAAAAAAAAAAAGGAAGAGAGCCTGAACTGTGACAGAGCAGGTTAAGCTGCTGCCTGCAATGCTGGCATCCCATGTGGGTGCTGGTTTGAGTCCCAGCTGCTCTACATTTCGTTTTTTTAGATTTATTTATTTATTTGAAAGTCAGAGTTACACACAGAGGAAGGAGAGGCAGAGGGAAAGAGAGAGGTTTTCCATCCACTGGTTCACTCCCCCATTGGCCGCAATGGTCAGAGCTGTGCTGATCCGGAGCCAGGAGCAGGGGCCCAAGGTCCTGGGCCATCTTCTACTGCATTCCCAGGCCATAGCAGAGAGCTGGATGGGAAGTGGAGCAGCCGGGACTCAAACTGGCATCCATATGGGATGCCGGCACTGCAGGTGGCAGCTTTATCTGCTATACCACAGTGCCAGCCCTGCTACACTTCTTATCCAGCTCCCTGGATCCTGGAAGAGCAGTGGAAAATGAGCTAAATACTTGGGCCCCTATGCCCACATGGGAGACCCAGATGGATTTTTCTGGCTCTTGGCTCCTGGTTTTGTCCTGGCCCAGCCCTGGCCATTAAGGCCTTTTGGGGTGTGAACCCGTGAATGGATGATCTCTTTTTTTCTCTGTTTCTCCCTCTCTAACTCTGCCCTGCAAAAAATAAGTAAACCTTAAAAACAGAGGACGAGGGACCTCCGCTAGCAAGCTCCTCTGTCTCGCCACGTGGCGCTCTCCACATCTCACAGAGAGCCTCTCCAGACATTGCCCAGTGCTCTGGACTTCCTGCTTCCAGAACTGCGAGTCCGGTAGACTTCCAGTCTTTAAAATGAGCTTTCCTCAGCAACAGAAAACGGACTAAGCAACTATGTGATACATCTAGGGTCAGTTGAAATCCACAGAGCTGCATTAGAGCCATGGGAGTCATGCCGAAGGGAGAGGAGGCACAGTAACAGAACCAGGATGGGGATCCCTTGTCCCAGAGGTCAAGGTACGCAGAAGCATGTAGAAGTTCCTGCCAAATGCTGTAGGCCTTGGGAATTAGAGTACTCACCAGTGGCCTAAAACCGAACCAGTAGGAGTATCTTTTTAAAAACTTACTTTTTTTTTTTTTTTTTCTGATGAAAGAACAGGACTGACACTGGTCCATAGCTTAAGCTGCTTCCTGTAACTTTGGCATCTTGTACTGCAGTGCTGGTTCAAGTCCCACCTGCTCCAGTTCTGATTCAGGTTCCTTCTATTGCACCTGAGAAATTGCAGTGACTATCACTTGTGTGAAAGACGTGGATGGAGTTCTGGGCTCCTGGCGTCATTCTGGCTCAGCCCTGGCCACTGTGGTCATATGGGGGAGTGAACCAGTGATGGACGAGCTCTCTATTTCCACTCTATCTCTGTCACTCTGCCTTTCAAATAAATACATTTATCTATCTATCTCTATCTATATACATATACATATTTTCAAGATAAAATAACCAAAACATACAGGAAAGTTGTACTTTTAATGCCAACCCAGTTAAAGTCATTGATTTTGGTGCACTTCTTCCTAATTTTCTCTTTGGGTTTCTTTCCTTGGTTGAGATTTAGAGAGATTTTAGAAGAGACACTTTAAGCCAGCGAGCTCTTGCCATCTTCAGGGAAGTACAGCCCACTGGTGGCTCCACTCGGGTGACCCGGAAGGCCGACCGGGTCTGTGTCAGCGGCCAGGCTGCAGCGTGAGGCAGAGCGTGGCCTGGCCGCAGTGGTGAGCGGGCACGTCAGAGCAGAGGAGCAGCTCTGTGTCCTGTGCCCCACGCTGGCGCCAAGCACGTGCCTCTGTCAGGTGTGGGGCTGCGGCGGGTGTTGGCAGGGTGACCTGCTTCTTCCGCTGCGCAGGTTTCATTAGCATGAGTCCAGGGCTGTGGTGGGGAACCTTGTGTTGTGGTCCTGGTAGGCATAACTAAATCAGATCCGTCTGAGGAAGAAGCCCTGTGGCAGAGAAGGATCTGCCCCGGCCCCACCTCTGGCAGGTGGACCGGAAGCTCTGGAGACGTTTCAGCAGAGGCAGGGACGTCTGGAGCTGAAGACCGAGCAGACGTGGTGGAGGGGGAGAGGAAGTCCCTCAGTCCCCAGTCCTCATCCCCACCCTCCTCTGCTAGTTTCCACCTGAGCTGCTGAAGCTCCCAAGAGAGTCAGGTGGGGACAGCGACCAAGGTTGAGTGGGAGACAGCAGCTGTTGGCTGTCTGCAGGTTGTTCTCAGAAAGAGCTTCAGTAGGGGGAGACCAAGCGAGAAACACCAGTTCAGACCCTGGGACGTGATTCAGATCACAGGGCTCTAGGAGCACTGCATCGGCCAGGCGGCCAGGCACGGGTCCTCACCCCCTGCAGAGGTGCTGAGAGTAATTCACACCTCACGCACTGCAAGGAGACCTCAGGGCGCAGATCGATGGCTGTTATTTCAGCTTATCTACCCATTCTCTAAGATCCGGTGTTAAGAGTACACAGAGTGAGAGACACGTGTGGTGACGCAGGGGTGTGGCTGTCAGCCTGGAGTCTGGTCTGCCTGTCCTGGCCATGTGGTTGTGTGCAGGTGAGCCTCAGTTTCCTCATCTGTGAGATGGGTGTGACAACAGCACTGATCCCACAGGGCTGCACTAAGCATTTAATGTGTGAAAGGTATGAAGCACCCAGCATGAAGTAGGTGCTCGTCCAAGTCGTCCTGTGCTCTGAGGTGCTGTGAGGGACCCAAGCTGAGTGAGTGCCTGCTATCAGGGGGTTGGATCCAAGTGCCCTGGGATCATTTCTGAGCACGGTGTGGAACTGGTTTTCACCAGAACAAGTGATGTCATTTCCTGAAGCAGTGTCCTCACACGCTCTGGACACGGCATTCGGTGACAAGGATGATGGCAGCTGGGAGCACTGGGATGTGTTTGCCTTTATTCTCCCCTTACGTCACCATGGCCACTGTACTGGAGTTTGCAGTGGGTAGCAGTTTTTTCAGTATCTCTGCAGACTGGGGCCTGGGGAGCCCCTCTGGTCCTTCTTCCCTAAGTGGTGAGCGAGGGAAACCAGCAGTACAGTCCCAGGGCAGTGTTGGAGTCAGCACCTGTCACAACGCCTGGCGCTGTGGCTTCAGTCACTTCTGTGAGTCTGGGTGGGCTCGGCCCCTGCACCGCTGAGGCAAGATTGCCTGACCTGCAACTTTCAGCGACACTGTGACTGGTCCTCAGTCAGCCTGGGGACCATCCTTTGGCCCCGAGGAGGCTGCTGCAGGAGCCTGCTCAGATCCCGAGAGGCAGCCTCCAGGCATGTGCAGTGGTTGGATTGTTCTCATCTAGCTGCATAAGGGACGCAGTGTTTGGAGTTGTGCTCCTGAGTAGTCTGGGGAGGATAACGTCCTGTTAGGCAGGGATGTGCTGAGGAAAGAAGCTCATCCCTGTGGATAACGTTATCAACATGCGGTCTACTTGGTCTTTGACGGCATTGCTTCCTGCACCCTGGGATGTGCTGGGATATTGGGATGCTGAGATGCCAGGGTACTGCTGGAATACTGGGATACTGGGATTGCGAGGTGCCAGGATGCTGGGAAAATGGGATGCTGGGATTCCAGGATTCTGGGATACTGGGATGCCACGTTTGCTCCCCTGCTTCATCCACCCATAGCCGCTCAGTGAGGTCTGAAGCTGGAGCAGGCTCTGCTTTCCACGCCAGCCTCTGTCCTGCCGTGCCTCCCGGGTTGGGTTGAGAGCAGTGCGGTTGCCCTTCTCACCTCCTTTAGTGCAGCAGCAGGGAGGGCTGCGAAGTTTCCACGGGCAGAGCTTGAAAGTTATAGCACTGCCAGGACTCGTTTCTGAGCCTCCCAAGGCCGGTCCAAATCACAGCCCTTGTGGTGTAGGCTGGGCCGCGCCAACGCAACGCTCTGTGTCATCACGATAATTTAGAAAAAGGGCACTCAAACATTTTTACTCTACTGATTGTAAAAATACACTTTACTTTTGTAACTCACTATCTAATATCTATAATTGCTAACTAATCTGTAAATACTGTATGTCTATAACTGAAACTAAAGTTCTGTAAAAACAGTACTTATCTTTATTAAGTGCTGTACATTTATTTTCTATTCTCTTTCAAAAAATATAAGTGGGTTGTAAACCACTCAATCGGGTTCATGACCCATGAATACATCACAGAATACAATTTGAAAAGCACTGCTCTAGCACAGCACCACCCAGTAAATATAATGAAAGTCACTGTGTGCTACAAAGATAATTCTAAATTTTCTAGTAGCCACAGCGAGCAGGTAAAAATAAGCAGACAAAACTAATTTTGATGATATATTTTATATTGCCCAAATATTTTATACAGCTAAAACACTACCGTTTTGACATAGAGTCCTCATCAAAATTATGAATGTGCTGTTTTGTCTTCTGACATACCAAGTCTTGGAGAGCTGGCTTGTATTTTATACTCGAAGCACAGGAGCAGCTACACCTCAAGTGCTCAGTAGTCTCCCACCCCTGGGGGCTGTGGGCGGGCGGGGGGGGGCAGCATTAAAGGACATTTCCAGAAGAACCAGCGGGTACCACAGCGTTTAGAGATACACAAGGTACTGGCAGTATCTTTTCTTTCTGCTTAAAAGCTGATTTTCCCAAGCACTTCTGCCCCAGCACCAAGAAACACAAAGCAGAATGGACTTTGGGTTGGTATCTGGGTTTCTTAACAAAAGTCCCATTTTTTTTTCTTTGTATGTATCTCATAAATACTTTAGGAACATAGTCATTCTTCCTAATATACCTGCCTTTCCTGCACTCTCCCACCTCCCTTCCTCTTCCCTTTCCTGTTTAGTCTGAGAAAGGAAAAGAAAGAAAAAGAAAAAAGAAAATTAAAAAAACAAAAAACAAAAAACTAAGGGCCGGCGCCATGGCTCAACAGGCTAATCCTCCACCTGCAGCGCTGGCACCCCGGGTTCTAGTCCTGGTCGGGATTCCGGATTCTGTCCCAGTTGCCCCTCTTCTAGTCCAGCTCTCTGCTGTGGCCTGGGAGTGCAGTGGAGGATGGCCCAAGTGCTTGGGCCCTGCACCCGCATGGGAGACCAGGAGAAGCACCTGGCTCCTGCCTTCGGATCAGTGCGGTGTGCTGGCTGCAGCGTGCCAGCCACAGCGGCCGTTAGGGAGTGAACCAATGGCCAAGGAAGACATTTCTCTGTCTCTCTCTCTCACTGTCCACTCTGCCTGTAAAAAAAAAAAAAGAAAAGAAAACTATTCCTCAACAGTCTAGACTAGGTCTGTTCTATGTTGTTGCTTCTCAAAGGTGATTTCGCTTCCCCTCCCTTCCTCTTTCCCTTCCTTTCCCCCTCTACTTTCCTTTTAGAAACTTATCTTTAAAGAAGAACCCAAAAATGATACCTCTTTTGTAAGCTCTTAGATGTAACTATAACTTATGAGCCATAATAATATCCTCCATTTAATATGCTAAAAGGAAGTGATTCTTGAGAACAAGTTTTATTATTAAGTCTCATGATGCAACTCTTTGGGGACAGAGGTCCTGCTTGGAAAGTTAGTGCACAGTGACTTGTTTGTTTAACAAATAACACTCTTATGTATGACATCAGTAATCACCCAAGGCTCTTGACATGAGCTGCTTCGGCTATGGAAGCCTTTTAGATCCACTGGCTTGACAAGGCCACAGCAAAACGGAAGTTCTCTCCTCCCTTCAGAGAAAAGTACATCCTTCTTTGGTGGCCATTTCTTTCCACTAGGGTCTTACCACTGGGGTCCTTTATGTAGGACATTTTTTGCCAGAGTGCCTGGGCTTTCCATGCCTGAAAACTTCCCGCTGGGCTTTTCAGCCAGACCACAATGACTTAAGGGCTGATTCTGAGGTCAGAGTGCTACATAAAGCAATTGTCATTCTATGAGTTGGCTGTATGGACTGCTTCCCATGTTGGAGCCTTCACTCCTTTTTAATTCTGTCTATTTTTGTTTCCAAACACTTAGTCCTATTTATATGATCACTTTACCACTTGATCCTATCTTTATGGTCACTTTACCACTGAATCCTATCCTTTTGATCTCTATAACACTTAAGCTGCTATTTTTACCAGCCAGCTTAAGGGAATTTAGGGTCCTATGGCAAGTTGTTAAGCTGTACCCTTAGAAGTAAGTCCCTAGGAATGTATGTAGGACTATACTGCTTTGCAGTTACAAATTTCATACATTTCACAGTTACAACGTTAGGATCTTCAGAATTCTTCCCACCGTGCCAGCCCTCCCACCCAAACTCCCACCCTCTTTGCTCTTCCTGTTCTTATTCTCACTCTTATTGTTTACTAAGATCTATTTTCAATTAACTTTATACATATATGGTTAACTGTATGTTATGTTGGTGCATCCCTGTGTGCCTGCTGCTGGCCGGAATCTCCTGCCTGTGGTGCCCGTCTGGTGGAGGCATGGCCAAGAGAAATGATGCAAACTCATGTGGCAGTGTTTCAAATCCTGCTAAGTTCATAATTGCTGCTGATGCGAGGACTTACAGCTGACATTTACCTCAGGCTGTAAAATAAAAACTTGCATCCAGATACATTGTCTTAACTTTCTGAGCAAGTCTGGAAACTGCAATGATTATCAATTCTGTTTTATATAGGAGGACACTAAAACTCAAGGTAGTTAAGTAAATTGTTCCAGATCTCACATTTATTCAAACACACACACACACACACACACACACACACATATACACATAAATATACATATTTATGTGTAGTACCTTAGCTTATATTAATGGAATATTAATAGATATATTAATATTATAGGTACTATAAATACATAGAGACAGAGAGAGAGGGTTTTCTCATCTGCTGGTTCATTCTGTAAACTTTTGCAATGGCCAGGGCTGGGCCAAGCAGAAGCTAAGATCCAGGAACTCAATCCAAGTTTCCCATGGGTCGCAGGGACTCAGGTACTTGAGCCATCGCCTGCTGCTTCCCAGGTGCACATTAGCAGAAAGCTGGACTTGGACTGAGTTGCTATAATACGGATACTGGCATCCCAAACAGTGTCTTAACCACTAGGTTAAATACTCAATCCAACGTATATTTTTTAACACCTACCTACCAGCCACAATAGTATATATTGGCCATATAACAAGGAATAAATTTCCAGCTACTGGTTGAATTTGGACTCAGTTGCAAACCTCTTTGTATTTTGAGAGTTTTCTTTCATAGCACACTGTCCTCATTTTATGTAAGTGGAAGTGCCTACCATCTACTCTTAGCTTATTCTTGGCTAGACTTGATTTATCCATCATTCATAATCAATTATGCAATTAATTGGATATTCAGAGATAGAATCCATTCTGTCTTCTGCATTTATCAACTCCCTTTAAATCTATTTAGAACCTGAAACGCTAGGCAGCTCTCCTTTGGATATTGAGTCATTTACTTATACTAATATTGGTTTGAATAGAACAGAAAGGGGTGCATGTTGTGGTGCAGTGTATTAAGTTCGCACTTGGGACATTTGTGTCCCACATCAGAAGGTTGGGTTTGGAGTCCCACCCCTGACGCCAATGTGGGAGACCCAGATGGAGTTCTGAGCTCCTGACTTTGGTCAGGCCTGGCCCCAGCTGATTTGGATATTTGGGGAGTGAATCAATGGATTGAAGACCTCCCCCTCCCCGACCTTTCCAATAAGTGAAAATAAATATGTTTTTTACAGAAAGTAAGAATTATAGCTAAGAACTCGAGATTTAATTGACAATTCTCATCCTTCAGAAAATCTCACACTTCAGTTCTTATAGCTAAGTCTTCAAAAGCAGTTTCATGGTGTTCTAGAACATTCCATTAATAGAAGCTAAGCAAAAAAAAAAGTGTCTGTAGGAACTGTGTCAAATTTAAGAATCATAGAATTAAACATAGTTCAATAGATTTATTTACAGAAGAAATTTTCAGAGCCTTGAACATGCAAATGTGATTTGTGAATCAGCAAGACAGATATAGATGTAGATGTAAATATAGATGTAGAATAGATATGTAGATTAACATAAAGAATATAAACATAGACTGATAAATATGGAAATGGGAAGTGGTTAAAAGAATAGACCTGGACCTGGACTGCCAGTATGAACCCTGGCTCCATTGGTTACTAGTTGTATGATGCCTCTTGCTTCAGTTTCCTCATCTGTGAATTGGACATAATGAGAGAGTTGTACTATCAATGGATACAGATCCTAAAGGATGGAATCAGACAGCAGAACTCAGAGGTTGCATCGGACCTTTCCATCTGACAGATGAAGCAGCAATGTCAGTTCTTAGTGGTAGGCTGGGGCTAGTACGCAGGCCTGGTGACTTCTGTTCCCATGGTACCATCTTCCTCTGTTGATGCTGCCTGATACTTCCCCTTTGCATCCAGAGAGTACCATGTTTCTCACTATAGTCCTTCAAATTTCTTCTCTCCTTCCCCTTCACCCTCTTTAGATAGTATTTGTTTGTACCTGCCATATAAACAAGAATGCCCAATGAAATGTCACTACTTAAAGGGACATTATTACTACAATAGTGAGTTCTCTCATTTTTTAGGGAAAAAAGTCATTTTATATGAGAAGGAAATTTGTGTTTTAACTAAATATCTTGGAGTCTCTCTGGGGTCTACCTGGAGTATCTTTATTGTGCGTGTATTGATATATGTAGACTGGGGGAAGACATGTGACCTCATCATCTGCTTTTTCTCATAAGAGGACCTGCTCCAGGAACGGGATTGTTCACGACTCCCCACAGGGCCTGGGGATCTGGCTGTGTTTTGCATAATCATCTCCCTGACATCCAGCATCAGGCATTCTGATAACTGTCTTTTCATTTGGGGATTATACCCGATGAACCTTTAGGGAAGAATAAACCCATTGGGAGAAACATCAGACCTGAACATTTTCCTTTGGAGTTTTTCATACAAATTTACCATTTGAAATATTTAGGTTTGTGTCTCAACTAGTTGATATTGACAAACAATAGATATTTTCTCATATATTTACCTAAGAGGTATTATCAAGTGCTCTCTGTGAGGAGAACACCGTGTTCAAAATTAATGATATTTAAGAACCATCTTTGTTCTACACGAGTTCACATTCTATAGCAGGCAACACCCTCCTTGCTTTTCTCTTCCTTCCATGGGGGTTGGCTTAGCGTCGACTCTAGCTCCAGGTTCTAGCAGGCTCGAGAACAGAAATATTTCACTGGAATCGGGAATGGGCCCATTTCCTCTCGTGCAGCCAGGTCAGCTTCTGCACACAATCACGTTTCTCCTGTGATGGGGTCAGGCCTCGGCTGAGGAGGAGCAGTCTGCTTCCCAGTACAGTCGGAGAGGGGAGCAACAGCCATGGCAGTGATCTTGTGGTTCTCACAGCCCCTGGGAAAGGCGACCACGCCATAGGTGACCTGGCAAAGGGACAATCCGTCTTCGCCTCTCACGGGAGGTGCACATTCCTCTTGTTCTTGACCATCATCTCCTGTTCTCTGCACCGCCTCCTGGGGAAGGGGAGAACACCAGTGTGTCTCCTGCCCAAGCTTGAAGGATTGCTGCCCCAACTGGCAAGAAGCCAGAAGGAATTATGGGTGAGGCTCTCCTGGGGGGAGGGGCAGAGGGGAGATTGGGATTGCTGACCAGGAGTCTGAAGCTGGAGCTTCATGTTAGAGGTGGAGGAGGCATCCACAGAGAAAACTCAGGTGCAGAGTCTGGCCTGGAAGAGGTCATCTAAGTTGACAGCATCCTCAACACTTGAGATGCATCTCAGCCTGTATCAAGAACTCTGAGTATTGGCTTGGTGAAAGTTGACGGTCCAATGAAGACCAAAGACAGAATGGTTTGGCCAGCCTTATTTTCTGGACAGCACAGAAGGGAAGGAAACACCTGTGTTTTCTTTCTTTTTTTTTTTTAGATTTATTTATGTATTTGAAAGGCAGAGTTACACAGAGAAAGTAAGAGAGAGAGGCAGAGAGATCTTCCATCTGCTGGTTCGCTACCCAAATGGCTGCAATGGTCAGGGCTGGACCAGGCCAAAGCCAGGAGCTAGGAGCTTCATCCAGGTTTCCTGGATGGTGTTAGTGGTCCAAGCACTTGGGCCATCTTCTGCTGCTTTCCCAGGCACACTTGCAGGGAGCTGGATTGGAAGTGGAGCAGCTGGGGCTCACTGGCATCCATGTGGGGTGTGGGCACTGCAGTTGGTGGCTTTACTGACTATGTCACAGCGCCAGCCCAACACCTGTGTTTTCAGGCAGAAACAGGGAGCCCTGTGCCCTCTTAGCAAGGTGCAAAAGAAAACCTTTGGCTCCAGAGAGAGGAAACCAATGCTTGCCGAGGTAGCAAAAGTCACCCCTAAAGGTGGAAAACGAAGGCAGCCTAAAACGCCTCCGTCACATTTTCCTTTCCCGCCTTTCTATAGCTTTCTCTTTATTTCTCCCTTTTTCTTAACTCCCATTCTCTTTTATACTCTTTCTTCTTTTAATTTCTCTTCCTTCTTTATTAGTCTGTCTTTCCATTCACTCCTTCTCTCAGTCTTTTCATTCTTTTAGAGCTTGGAACTCTTGCTAAAAATTTGCTGTTATTTTAGACTCTGGCATTGTATGAGGGGTGAAGGATCTCTGCTCTTCCTATAAATACAATAGGAACAGGGCAAGACAGCTAGACCCTACCCAACGGTCACCCTCTTCTTTACTCTTAATGGTGGACACAATAATATTATTAGGAGTACACTCAACTAGAAGACTGCGTTTCTCAGTCTTTCTGGTTAGGAGTGGTAAAGTAATCAAATTAGGGCCAGTGAGATACAAATAAAGAACTACATGGGATTCCGAGTAAGTTGCCTAGAGAGAACTGACCAGCGGAAAATTGTGTCCTTTTTACCCTTTCACCTGCCTTCTTCCTATGGACTGGAGCATGGATATGATGGCTGGAATCCAGAAGCCATCTCAGACCACGTGGCGAACTTGAGGACAGAAACTATCTAATGAGAGCAGAGAGAAGGCAGAAGGAGCCTGGGCTCATGGTGAAACTGTGGTTCACAATACCAGACCTGAACTGGGTATCTCTGGACATAGACATAGAGACAAAAACACTTCTGTGTTGTTTGAGCCATTGTCATTTCTGGCCTCTGTTGGTGTAGCTGAGTTCAGTGCTATGTGATCCACTCACCTTACCAAAAAATAGTTCACAATCGTCCACTCCTTCCTCTGAAGCCGTTTACTCTTCTGCCTTTGCTGTCGGGTAGGACTTGATGCTTTGAGGACAGCCTGAGCATCACAAGGTGAGAGGGCTCATCCTAAGCAGTGGAGTCATTGAGTCTTCTCCAGTCAACAAAGCCTTCGCAGGAACAGTGTGGAACTTTGGGGAATTAGGAGCCATAGCAGCTGCAGACCAGGGGCGCTGTCCTCACAGCAGAGTCTCCTACAGAAGTGTCATTATGTGGAGGCAAATGCAATCTGTCTGAGGCTGTCAACTGCTATCCGGGAGCCTGCGTAAGGTGACAATTTATGAGGTGTCTTTGACACGGAGTGTAAGAGGGCTTTATCAAGCAGATTTTGATGGTTGTGTTGTATGTACATTTACAAAGTAATTTACAGTTCCCTTGGAAACATGAAAGAGGTTGGGTCTAAATTTAGAGTGCTCATTCTCAGCTGATGTAATAAACTCGAAGAATATTCAGAAATGAAGAAATGGGGGACAATTCACCAATAAATCAATAAACATTGAGCCCATCTATCAGATCAGAGACTCTGGAGCTGTTCTTGGTCAGCACTGCTGGAAAGGGGCAGGGGGAGGGACCACTTCTCTGCCTGCTCCAGGAACTCTGGTTCTGAAGGCATTGTTTTTCCGTTTGCTCCCCTGCCTTCTCAGCTGTGTGATGCCGCATGACGTTTGTCATCTGTCTTCCGTTAAACATTCTTGCAAAGTGTCTCAGCATCTGACCCCATGGAGCCAGCATGCAAAACCCTCAGGATGCAGCCAGACTGTATTTTCAGGGCTCGTCCACATGCTGGTTCCCCAGGAAGGCTCTGGCAGCCTGCGAGTAGGGCACAGCCGCTGCCAGGGAACAGGTGTGAAGCCGAGCACCTGAAGGAGTGAGCTCTGCCTTTATGACGGCAGCATGTGGGGTGTGTGCTGTCCTAGGGAACACTGAGCCTCCCCCAGACCCAATAACCGATGATCTCTTGCCTGAGCTGGATTCGAGTGCCACAGCTGATCTCGCACTGCTTCTTGTGTATCTCCCTCCCAGTCATCCGCCCTACTGAGACAAGCTACAGTAGTGTTGTCTTCTTTTCACTCTCACAGTCGGCTGTCTGTCATACTTTCCCTATTGCATTGTGCATATTTGGCTAACACCATACTCCATTCCCCCTGCACTGTAGCTGTGTCTGACTTCCCTCCCCTGCTGGATTGTCACCTGCCATTTGCCCTGCAGTGGGTACACTGGCTATCTTAATTACAAAGAGGTTTATTGAGTTCCTGAGTGAATAATACTGTCTTACAACCTTGAAATGTCTCCCCACCTTCCATTTTCCATGCTCGTTAACTCAACAATGGAAGTACTCTATGTAATGACTCTATTTAGATCTCCAGCCTCATCTCTCATCGCTCCAGGACTCCTGATTTATGCTTAGGAACATGGTACACATGTCCTTACACATTCCAGTTCCTACCATGTTTGGGTGTACACTGGAGAGTTCTTGAGTTCTCTGAATTTGCCCCTGCTGACCCATCTAGAATGCCCTAGACAATTCTTTCCTGTTCCTAACATCCCTACTGCTCTCCCTGGACCACATGCACCTTAACTAGCTAACTCCTCCTTAATTTTACGACTCTGATATCACCTCTTGCAGAAAATGTCCTATGATCCTCTCCAAGCTACAGTCACAGTGTCTCCTTTGCACTCTCACAGCCACACGTCTGTCATCATACTTTCCCCACTGTGTTGCAAATATATATTTATATTAATATCTTCTCTGCTGGACTCTGAGCTCCTTAGGGACAATTGCTGAGCTTTTAATTCCATTCATATTTATTTAGTACCTAGTAAGTCTTAGGAAGTGAGGATATTGCAGTGAATAAAAAAGACTCCCAAGGGACTTACACTCCAATGGTAGAAGAAAGACATATAAATATACCAAATATTGATAGATGCTGTAAAGAGAATTAAGGTGGAGTAGATACGGACAGTGACACAGTGCTTGGAGGCTTAAGGACATCTCTTCCCAGAAAATATTGAAGCAGAGACTTGAAGGAAGTGAGAGAACAAGTCATGGAGTTATCTGAAGAAGCACTACAGTCAGACTAAACAGCCAGTACAAAAGCCTTGAGGTGGGATTGTGTTTGGGATACTCCCAGGTTAATCAGGATACAAGTGAGTGACACAGTAAGGTCAGAGAGCTGCCTGAGGGCAATGCCAACTGTCCGAGCCTTGGAAGCTATGGTAACAGTGACTTGGGCTTGCTTTACCTTAGAGAATGGCTGAGGGTTCGAGCAGATTGACATGATCTGACCTCACTGCGTCTGCTTATGGAGACTGGTCTCATAGGTGGAGGAGAGGTGCGTGTTGCAAGAAGGAAGACCAAATAGGAGATTCTTGCAGTGACGCAGGGCAGGGGTGAACATGGCTTGAGCAGAGTGTGCCATGGTCAGGCTCTGGATGCACTCTGAAGGAAAAATGAATAAGATTTGCTGATGGATTGAATACAGTAAGTGAGAGAAAAAAGGCAGCTCAGGATGGCACAAACATGTATGGCCTGTGAAGATAGGAGGTTGACATCACATTACCTGGGGTGGGAAGGTGAGGGAGGAAAGGGTTTAGAGCAAGGAGTAACTCGATGCTCAACATTTGGGAGAGCTGTTAGAAGACCAGAAGGTCATATTGAGGAGGACACTGAACTTCAAGGGAGGATGTGGGGTAGGGGTGTGAATTTGGAACTCATAAGTAACGATTAGGGAATTAGGTGTGGTGAGTATAGGAGGAGAAAAAGGAATTGAAGTACTGATCCCTGTCCCACACCAACATTTGGAACTTGGTGGATGAGTAGGAACCAGCAGAGAAGGATGAGAAGGAGTATCTGTTAAGGTAAGAGCAGAAGCAAGGTACCAAGGAAGACCAGGTTTTGAGGACCCAACCGTGTTAGGGGCTGCGAATACATCCAGTAAGATGAAGATTGAGGACTGGCTATCGGGTTTGCAATATGGAAGTTCTAAGTGACTACAGAGCAGAGGGAAATAGATGTTTCCCAACAGAGAGGTGATTTACTGGATGGATGTTCTTGAGTAGGCAAGGAGGGATGGGATCCAGTATTCAGATGTAAGGGGCTGGTTTTAGATAACAGTTCAGTCCCTGGAGGAAGGCAGAGTACACTGCCATAAAAGCAAGCTAGTCGGTAGATGGGAAAGTGGAATTGGATGGAATTTCTCTCCTGATTGCTTCTACTTCTCAAAGACGTAGGAAGCCAGGTCCTGAGCTGAGGGCGAAGACGAATGCATTGATCCATCCACTCCTGTGTCGCCTGTGGCCACAGCCGTCAGCAGGGTGCCTGGCAGCTGGTTGCCGCTAACACAGGTTGATAACGGGGGGACCTGCAGCCCTGCCAGATGACTTGACAGTAATGGTTTGGAAAGTAACCCCATCCTGGTTTTGAGCTGCTTATGTGTTCAGAACACCTGAGGGAATTGTGTGAAAGGAGCAGAGGGATGCCAGGAAGGAGGCCAGAGTCCTTTCTGATTAAAATTATAACAGGTGAGTGTTTGCACATTGGTTGCATACAGTGTGTAGACACGCATTTATATATATATACAAACATGTACAGTATATAAGAATATTTTTGTCATATATACATATGTAAACAATAAAACCCATTTAAATAGCTGTTATTAATACCAGGTACTACTTATTAAGTAGGAAGTAAACGCATCCTGGATCATCGTTCCAAGATGTTCCGTGTTACAGATTTGCACAACATTCTATAAAAATACAGAGGGCAGGTGTTTGGCACAGCGGGTTAAGGTGCCAACACTGAGCGCCTGGATTGAGTCCTGGCTACTCCACTTCTAGTTCTGCTTCCTGCTGATGCACCAGCAGGCTGTAGATGATGGCCCAAGTACTTGGTCCCTGCTGTCCACATGGGAGACCTGACGGAGTTTCTGGCTTCAGCATTGTGTGTGTGTGTGTGTGTGTGTGTGGCTCTGCCTTTCAAGTAGATGAAAGTAAACATTTTAAAAATACAGATACGTTCAAAAGATTATGGAAGTCAGTTCCATGGGAGGTGAGTGAAAGAGCTGTGGTGGGGTGTGGGGGTGGGTGCTCGAGCTGCATCAGAAACAGCTGCACCTAACAGACGCAGTCCTAAAGCTGGCCTGGCTAAGACCATGCCCTGTTCTCCCTACTCAGCTGATGCTTTCCAGCCAGCGATTTCTTGGCACCTGAGCCTAACGGCTCCTAATACATGCCGTGTAGCTGAGAGAATGGCATGAGGAGGGGCTGTAAAAAAAAAAAAGAATCAAAAAATCAAGACGGTGGGGGTTAGGTAAGCAAGGAAGAGGAGTGTGAATTACTGAAATGCAGAGCTGCAGAGCTGTGTCGAAGCGTGACATAGTTTGCATTTGGAAGCCTTCCCAGCCCGGATCTCTCTGTAACGGGAACCGAGGGGCCACGCTGGCATCTGTCAGATGGCGGTGATTCTCTGGGGCTGCTGTGGCTCCAGTCCACAGAAGGCTGCACGTGGCTTCTCCCGAGGGGAGCTCTGGGGGAAAACAGCCGGTGGACAGTGCGGTTCGTTCTAATTTGCCTCTTTGACCTCCTTTTTACCTCATCTTCTTCTCTTGGCTTTCCCCCACCCACCCTGCTCCCTCTTTAGCCAATCTGTAGAATGCACTGTGAAAAGCAGCCAGCAGAACATGTAAACTAGCCTCATAAATTAGGACGAGACGCCTCCTATCACTTTGACATAAAACCACCAAAGTAGCTGGAGACTTCAGAGAAATAAGATGAAAGGAGAGCGGCGTGGCCGCAGGGTCGTGCCTGAGGAGGAGCTGGGGGTCGGGAGAGAGCGGGGTGGAAGCATTGATGTTGAATCCCAGGGCTAAGAAATTGGAGCGACAGATTATTGGGACATTAAGAGTGAGAGGGTGGTCTCAGGCCCACTCCCGAGACAAGACAGCCAAGGGCAACAGGCCCAGCAGATAAGATTCTGCCATGTCTGACTGCTTGAGTCTGATACTTGGCTCTGGCTCCTGACTCCTGCTTCCCGCTTATGCAGACCCTGGGAGGAAGCAGTGATGGGTCAGGTAATCAGGTTCCTGACACCTGTGTGGGAGACCTGGGTTGAGGTCCCTGTACCAGACTTTGACCAGCTGGGGGACCCTGCAAACAGTGTGAACCAGTGGCTGGTCGGTCTCTCTCTCTCTCTCTCTCTCTCTCTCTCTCTCTCTCTCTCTTTTCCTGCTGTTCAAATAAGTGAAAACAATTTTTGAAGATAGGACATGGTGCATTTGGAACTCCTAGCTATGCCGAGGCACACAGAGCAGCTGCAAGAAGACAAGACAGCTTTTCCTGCGTCCACCCTTCGTGGTGTGCCTCAGCCACTGGCTGGGCTGTTGCCAAGCATAAACGAGCAACAAACACAAAAAGTCCTGTCAGCTGCCCGGACCGTATTTACTCAAGTCAGCCAGAACAAGTTTCTGAAAGCACCTGTCAACGTATCGGGAAGATTCGCGGAACCCGGGAACACGTAGTCCTGAAGCAGTACACTAAGCACTCGTGTGTTTCCCTTCACCTCTCCTCTGTGTCTTGTCGTCAAACACCCGTTCCTTCCCGAGTGCTCAGTGCTGGTTTGGCTCTAGAAAGCTATAACAAGTGAAAAGTGAGTTGTAAAGACAGCAGCATATTCATCCATGTATATTTACAGCATATTCCTGCAGGCAACTTGTAGCTCAATGGAACATTTACTCTGTAGTGTAATTTTTCAATAATATTATATGCATTAATAAAGGTAATTTAGAAAAAGCCCCATAAAGTCATTGGACTTTGTTGCCAATTGCCAGAGTAATAAAATGCCTTTATATTACGCTGTGGTAGAAAAACTGTGCCCTTTTGCTTGATTAAGTTAAGTCCCTTCAGCATTTACAACTAGATATTTGTGTGTCACTTTATTGCCATCTTATTTTAACTTGAACTATGGATTTCCTGTCTCTGGATAGTGCTACCCTCAGAGTTTTGGAAAAGGACACAGCAGGATGACTGGGGACGTGGATGCTGGCTTAGATGTTTTATCTCTTGTAATATTTAAGTCGTACCCCTAGGACTCCCAGGTCAGCTGGGCCCTTCAGTCAATGCTTAACAAGTGTTTACTGTCACCTCCTATGTGCTTGGTTCTGTGATAGGGACTAAAGGTGGACAGTGAAGCAAACTATAATCAGGGGCAAGAAGTTTGAAGCAAGCTTTAAAAGTAAGTTTAAGTAAGTGAGTAAACTTTTAAGCAAGTTTTAAGAGGCTGGAGTAGAAGGTGGGGCACGCCCAGTGTACGTTTCAGTTTGCACAGATGATTGGTACATTTCTCTGCCAGAGCCAGGGAGCATTGTTTTGGCCTCAAGAAAGAGGGGAGATGGAAGAGATGGGGATGTGAAGAAGGAAGGGCTCATGAGATGAGATGAGGATGATGGTAGGGTAGTTGGGAAGGACTTGAGAAGAGAGCAATGCAAAAACCTGAATTCTTAGATTGGTTGCTCCTTGATTTGAGAAGCAAATGCCGCCTTTGCAGTCTCCAAGGCCTTCAGGACAATTTCCTGCCCCCACAAATGCTCTGCTTAGGAGGTGACTTTGAGGGCTGGGCCTCTGCAGAGGGATCTAACAGAGGACTGAATTTCTAGCTGACACGAGTTTTATGCAGAGGGATTTGTAAAATCAACTCCCTCTGGCATGGACTGGGAGACCTGTATGCATGAAATCAAGTCTCCCAGCAGAGGGAGGCCCCAGCCAAGCTCTTGGTTCCACCAGGTTTAGAGTCCAGTCAAAGCAGGAGTTTTCAAAAACTTCATTAGAAACATATATTATGAACAAACTATATGGATTTCATCTTTTGTACAAGGATAAACTTATTTTTTTTGACATGCAGAGTTAGAGAGACAGAGAGAAAGGTCTACCTTCCATTGGTTCACCCCAAATGGCTGCTACAGCCACGCAATGCGCTGATCCGAAGCCAGGAGCCAGGTGCTTCCTCCTGGTCTCCCATGCAGGTGCAGGGCCCAAGCACTTGGGCCATCCTCCACTGCCTTCCCGGGCCACAGCAGAGAGCTGGACTGGAAGAGGAGCAACCGGGATAGAACCGGCACTCTAACTGGGACTAGAACCCGAGGTGCCAGCGCCGCAGGTGGAGGATTAACCAAGTGAGCTACAGTGCCGGCTGGATAAACTTATTTTTAATTCCATTTTTCCACAAATTTTTTGTGCCTCTATACTCACGACTTGATAGGAAAATCAAAACCAGCATACACAGCCGAGATGTCTGAGCGGTTATGATTAAGGAGTCAATGGTGAATTAGGGGTGCGACCCTGAGAGGGAAAGAAGGAGCTCCTGCACATCCAGGGAGGGTGCTGGAAGCCTCCTGATTCTCTGAACAAGAACTCTAGGACCTTCATAATGGTAGCAAGAAGGGCAACCTAATAGGGCCTTAGATGATCTAAGGATTTGGGTCAGCCAAGGGTAACTGAGGTGCCCATTAACAGGTGTACTGCAGGTCATGAAACTGGCTGGCCCCCCGCAGGGCGCCTTACCCTTGGGCCCACGGGAAGAAATGCCTGTATCTGATCCCTGTGAGTGCATCATAGGCCTGACTCACATCAGAGATACAAACGCAGAGTACATCCAGTCACTTAGGTAACAGCACAGGGTGTTTATTGCTGGAGGCGCAGTGGTGGGTAATACGGTCCCTGCCACCTGTTCCATGGCTGAGACAGTGGCTCAGCAGGACCCCCACAATCAGGTAATGCTCAGCGGTCATCGGCCACTGGAAGAGGCCAGCTGGATGCAGCCATGGAGACTTGCAGGGCAGACGGAGGCTACTTAGGATAGGTGTTCAGGGGGAGGAAGCAGTGTTCAAACTGGGCCCAGAAGAGTCAGAACGAGCAAGTTGTGCAGATGATGAGAGTGCAGAAGGGACCGGCCCAGGGAGAACACAGCACATGCAAAGGCCCTGGGAGGGAAAGGAAGCTGTCACTCCTGAAGACCAAGGTGGCTGAACCGTGCTGGGTAACGTGGCAACAAGTGTGAGACAGAACTGGGGGGAGGGTCAGATCGGATCATTGAAGGCCTCCCGGCCCAGAGTGAAGAGTTGGAGTCTGTTCAATTGCTGTACAAATTCATCACAAGATTTTAAGCAGAACTTTTAAACCTGTTCAAGGCCTTTTTTCTTCTTTTCCATTTCTTGTTCAACAACAAATTCTCAACACTTTACAGGCCTGGTCATGCTGCAGCCACCTATGCTGCAGAAAGTGGCCTGAACCTGCTCGGGTGGGCTCATTGTGGGTCCCTGGACAGCCAACAGATGGAGAACAGCATTTAGTCATCGCTGACTAGTAATTACGGTCTATATTTAAAGAAGAAATGACTGGGTTTCCTGCTTCAAGCTCTCTCTTATGAAATGGAAAACCAATATGTCCCAAATTGTGTCCCAGAGATGCAATCCATACAGTTCCCAGAATAACAGACCCCTCCCTGAGGTTAGTAATTCATGCATGACCTGTAACTGTGGTCTGTTTTCTTAGATGTTCTCTCTCACTGAGTTTCACAGTGCCCATCAGCAGCCTGTGTGTGCCCCTGTTGAAATCAGCTGCTTCCCAAATGTTCTGGACTATATAATTTCATTGGAGCCATTATGAGGAACACATGGTTCCTGTGTGCCTGGCTTTTTAGATTGTTTCACAAAGATAACTTAGATGGTGATTGGGATAGGGATTCCAAATTTCCTAGGGCTGATGGGTTGTGCCTCTCCTGGGACTCCATTTGCCCCTCCTGCTCCTCAGTGCCAGTCTTTCTGGTCCTGAGAGAACGCAGGGAATTTTGCCAGAAAGCTTTGCACGAGGGTCGGCATCGTGGTGCTGCGCCTGCATCACTGGCATCCCATGTGAGTGGTGCTTGAGTCTCGGCTGCTCCACTCCTGATCCAGAGCCCTGCTAATGTGCCTGGGAAGGCAGCAGAAGATGGCCCAGATGCTTGGGCTCCTTCACTCATGTAGGAGATCTGGATAAAGCTCCTGACTCCTGGCTTCAGCCTGGCCCAGCCCTGGCCATTGGGGGAGTGAACCGGTAGATGCTGGTCTGTCTCTGTATCTGTCTCTGTTACTCTGCCTTTTGAATAAATAGCAAGAATCTTAAAAAATTAAAAGCATGGCACATACTCCAAATGAACAAAGCTTTGGCTGTGTGTGTCTTGGAAGCAGAATGGCACCTCAGCTACTTGCCCCGTCTGTGGCTGGCACCCAGGGGACTGCGGCGTCAGCAGCGTGGTGTGGGGTCTGGCTTGACTCCACACCAGATCCATGGATCCAAAGCTGAACTCTGTTACTTATTCCCTGGAGGCATGTTTTTTTCCTTCACAAAATGGCTATCTTTCCTTTATTTTTGCTTTCTGGGACTTTATCAGATTTCCTAAAATGAGGGCTGTCTTGTAGTTACTGGTGGCATAGACTAACTTAGGGCTCTCATCGTTTTCCATCTGAATTTTAAAGCAGGTTGGAAGTTATATTGCTACAAAGATATAAGCTATCTCTATAAATTGAGATGTGTATGTACACACTAACAGTTCATAGTGGCTACCGCAGGATGGTAGGATTTTCATCATTCCTTTTGTTCATCTGTTTTTTCTAACTTTTTTTGCAGTGAATTTGAATTTTTTGTATAATAAGAAAACATAGCAAAGAAAAGAATTCTCATTCTTCATGCCCACAGAAAGGCAAGTGGCAGTGCTGGTGAGCCGGGCCAAGGGCACAAGTGGTGGCTCGAAGATAGCCTGCAGGGCCTGCCTCCCATGAGACTCAGGTGTGGGAGCCCTGGACTTTTCATTGTGTATGTGTGTATGAGTGGGTGCATGCGTGTGTGTGTGAGTGTACATGTATGTGCGCATGTGTACGTACATGTGTACATGTGTGTGCGCATGCGTGTACATGTATGTGCGCATGTGTGCATGTGTGTGCGTGTGTGTGTTGCAGTGGCTCAAAAGGTTCTCGTGCTGCTGTCTGGGGTGCAGACCCAGGACCCCCCACCTGGGACTTCTCACCCGTGATTTGGGTTTCCATCGTCAGAAGTCGTAATGCTGGGGAGGTGAGGCGTGGGTGCTGAGAGGCTGGGAGAGCCCGGCTCCTTCTCGGGGACCCAGCCCGCAGCACGCCGGTTCCCTTTCTGGTGCTGCCCTCCTCCTGCTTCCCTGCACGTTGTCGGCTGCTTCCTCTCCTCCCTCCCCTGCCCTTCCTCCTCTTCCTTATTTTATTCCTGCTTCTTGGCGGGGAGTGGGGAAAGGGCAGGGCTCTTAAATCATTCATCATTCTGCCCTCTTCCTGGTCCTTGTTTGTGCCTGACATTTTCAGCGTTCACTTGCTTCCACTCTGACTGAATAGTCCCAGCCTGGGAGTGGGGGTTTGTTCTGTTGGTTAAGACAGCTGCATCCCACGTTGGAATGCCTGGGTTGGTTCTTGGCTCCAGCTCCTGACAGTGCAGACCCTGGAGGCAGACGTGACAGCACACTACCATGTGGAAGAGTCGGATTGAGTCCCTGGCCCCCCACTTCCGTTGAGTTCAGTCTGGGGCCCTGTGGCCATTCGGGCAGTAAATCAGGGCATGGGGGCTCTCTGTTTAACTATCTCTCTACCTCTCAGATAAATAGAAGCTTAAAAATAATGATCAAAGTCAAATTTTCAGAACTTAGAGAACATTTAATCAAAAGCACTGGGACATTAAGTCTATTTCCTCCGCTGAGACTTTTACAATGCTGCTTGGAGGACAATTTCTGTATTGTCTCTGTGTTTTGCCCACTGACTGGTTTCCATTCTCCGTTTTGTGTTCTCCCTACTTGTGGGAAGAGAGTGGTTTCTGGGGGCAATGCAGGCCTTGCTCCATGTGTGCAGCTCAGCAAGGGGAAACCCCTCAGAGGGCATCAGCACGTGTCATTCTAGCCTGCGTGGTGTGGGAGCAGCTGTGGTCCTGTGGCACGAGGGGGAGTGATGCGGACGGAAGGAGGGAGGCGTGGCTCCTCCAGCGCTCCCTGCTGCAGAGCGGGGCTCAGCAACGCTGCCTGCTCCTCCTGCTACTCTCCCTGCCTTGTGCTCTTGCTCTCCCCTGGGAGGAAGCGGCAGACTCTGGCTTCCCTCTCCCGGGCGGGGGGCAGAGCTGTTTGCAGACTACAGAGGACTCCCGTGACTTCCACCTGTGCTGTTCTCCGCATGCCCGACTTCTCTGAGCCAGGTGAGCTGCTGAGCCCTGGCTGGTAGCTAATTTATCCCAGATTCCCTGCTTCCAGGGGCACTCAGGGGTTTTCCTGACTTGTGATCCCTCTGCCTCTGAGCAGACAAGGGGAGTGTTCAGATGTGACACACAGAGACGTACATGCGCTGGCTCAGTTTTGGAGTAACAGACACAGCTGGAAGCCACTGGAGGCCGCTGACAAACCGCAGATGGGAAGCAGGTAGTCCCAAGTTCCAGGTTCCTCATGTTCATGCCCCTGACCCCTGGAAGTTCACCAGCCAACTCATGGTCTAGCATTGAGCCTGGCACTGCAACTACCCCAGATTCAGCAGGGGAGCAGGGGAGGGAGGGGGTGTGGTCTCCAGGTGCCCCGCCTCCCTGTCTGTCACCGTACCCACACCGAGGGTTGCTGCCCTTAGTACTGACGCTGCCTGGGCACTCCATGGGCCTTCCTTGGGTCAACTGAAAGCGATGACTGTTCTCTAGGGTCCTGGCACCTGGCCCAGTCATCAGCCTGTTGGCATTGCTACCTGCCGCAGCACATCACAGGGCATTCTTTACAGAGACCCCAAACTGTCTTTAACTTCAAGAACAGAGGCTATCTGGACTTGTAGAAAGCGCCATGTGCACATTTCTGCCTGTCCAAGCAGCCTGTTTGGTTGACACCTGCACACCTCTGTCCAGCCAACTGGTAGAACCTTCATCTTTCCAAGGAGGTCTCTACTCCTCCTCAGTCACACACACACACACACACACACATGCATGCCCACACTGATGCCCATATACACATGCATGCCCAGGACACTCACCTACCATGAATATCTCAGTAGGGGCTAGTCCTGCAGGATGTCTTAAAAGCCGTTATTCCTCCTTTTGTCCCTCTTATTTTCCTTTCTCCTCTCAATGCTAGAATATTCTTGAATATTCCTAGTGATTCTACAAGGCAGCTAGGAGACATTTCCATTTTGGGCTGGGTCTGGTAGCTACGTCAGTAGCCCTGAGGCCTGGATACCACCCGGTTATCCCCTGTTCCTGAAAGGTTGTTTTGAAGACTAAGATGAAGGGGGGACACCAGAAAGAGGCCCTAGGAGGTGTGAGGCCTTACTGAGAGGTCAGAGAAAGCCATGGGCCCCACCTGCTGCAAGCTCCCTGGGCCCAGCTAAACTGCGCTGAACTCTGGGAGAGGTCACCTTTCACCTGCTCACACAGAGGACAGGAGAGGCCTCCCCGTTCAGAGGCCAGGGAAACTCTGTCCCTCTCCACTTGGGATTTGCAAGGCAGGGCCTCCTTCCCCACGACTTCCTTCTCTGTAGCCTGGGAAGCCCCAGTTTTCAGCTGCATCTGCAGCCTCATCGTCTGTCTTCGGCAGGTTAGGGCTTTGATTGGCTGCACTGGCCCATGCAAGCTCACTCCCATCTGGCTTTCAATCCCAGGTCTGTCACTTGACCCACGGTCCTGGGGGAGGGTTGAATCCCTCATTCTCATGTCCACCTACTGCAGTGGTGGAGCCTCAGTGAGGTCTCCCCTGCTGATGGACGGGATCCTTCCCAAAAAGCTATCCCAGCCCAGGGAGCAGACAGGTGGGACCTGCCGAACACAGTACGAGGGCTGGCATTCCCTTAGCCTCTCCTGGAGGCTGCCTGTCCCGGCAGCAGGGACAGCTATCTGTTCCCAGCCTGGCAGGAGTGTAGCTCTTCATGATGGAAGAGAAATCACGTCAAGTCTGAAAAATGACTTAGCATTTTGAACGCCAGAGAGACACAGACTAATGGGCTCTCCCCTCACATATATTACGTGGCGCCACGACACAGGTGCACTTCGATAAAGAATTATTCCGAGGTACCCAGCCAGGTCTCACCTGCCATCTCCAAGCTCTCTGAGAACACAGCACCTGACACGGTTGAGAGTGGACTTGTGCCTCCAGTGTTATTGTATCAGGTGTCCCCTCCGTGCCGTAGGTTTATCTGTCCCAGGCTGCCACTCAGAGGCAGCCAATCCAAGGGAAGAGGAAGCAGACTAGCAGCTGAGGTGAGAATGGAACAGGAGCCAACATCCTGAGTCCTGTGTCTCCCTTAGGTCAGCTGCTCTGGGGGTTCCGTGATGCTTCTGCTGTGGGCTGTCAGGTTGGATATTCAGACTTTATTCATTCCACGCCCACTCAGGTTGCATCCTGTGTGCCAGGTCCATTCTGGGCCCTCCACAGGCCAGTGGGGAAGCAGACAACACACAATGGTGGTGCTATCTACTGCGAGGGGTGTAGCTGTCATGAAGAAGATCTTAGCAAGCAGGTGCTGCACAGGTGCCTGGGGGACTGCAGCTCAGCTGGCCAGGGAGGTCTCTACAGAGGAGACGCTCCAGCAGGCACTGGGAGGGACCTAAAACGTGACCTCGTTCACTTGTCCGTTCACAGGGTGCCAGACTCTGTGCTGAACACAGGTGGGGGAGCCACAATGTCCTCTGCTCCTCCCAGGAGGTTAATGATAAGACAGAAGGAAACGCTTGCTTTGCAGTCAAACAGAGCGCTTTGAGCGCTGTCCCCAGCGACTCTGAACAAGTGACCTCACTCTCTGAGTCTTTGTGTCCTAATCTGCAAAATGGGAACAGTGCAAAGGGTGATTTTTTTTAAAGATTTATTTTATTTGAAGGGCAGAGAGACAGATAGAAGTAGACATATCTCCCATCTACTGAGTTACTCCCCAAATACCTACAGCAGCTTGGATAGGACTGAGCTGCAGCCAGGAGCCCAGGACTCAGTCTAGGCCTCCATGCGGATGGCAGAGACACAACTGCGTGAGCCATCACCACTGCCTCCAAGGTGTGTGTTCACCAGAAGCTGGAGTCTGGAGCAGAGCCAGACCTTGACCCCATGCACTCTGATGTGGACATCCCAAGAGGCATCTTAACTGCTGTGCCAGTGCCCTCTGCAGGGAGGCAGCTTTAAAGTATGTCCACAAGTTGGTCTATGCTCTGCAGTGCCCTGTGCTGTTGAATTTGGACAGGCTGATGCCTGCTTCTGTCACCACAGTGTGGTCAGAGTGAGGCTGTGTGACCTCTGAGGCTCCGTCACGAAGGCCAGGAAGCCTCTGCGCTGTTCTCTGGGACACTAAGCCACCACACTCGAGAGTGCACGTGTAGGGACTCCAGGGGACAATCCCCGTGAGCCTTTCCTGTGTTTTCCCAGTGCACAGGCCAGACAGGTGGTGAGGAAGCATCTTGGAAATGGATCCTTCAGCACCTGCTCTTTCAGCCTCCAGCCATTCCAGAATCAGAGGCCAGCTGTGCCCGCTCTGCTCTGTCCATGCTCCTGTCCCACAGAGTCATGGGCATAGTGGGAAGGCTGTTGTTCTATACCACTAAGTGTTGGGGTGGGTCAAGACTTTGGTAACCAGAGTGGGGCCACTATTACATTCCTTAGAATTAATGTACATTTTATTTTATTTTTTATTTTTTTATTTTTTTTAGTTTTGACAGGCAGAGTGGACAGTGAGAGAGAGACAGACAGACAGAAAGGTCTTCCTTTTGCCGTTGGTTCACCCTCCAATGGCCGCCGCGGTCGGTGCGCTGCGGCCGGCGCACCACGCTCGTCCGATGGCAGGAGCCAGGAGCCAGGAGCCAGGTGCTTTTCCTGGTCTCCCCATGGGGTGCAGGGCCCAAGCACCTGGGCCATCCTCCACTGCACTCCCGGGCCACAGCAGAGGGCTGGCCTGGAAGAGGGGCAACCGGGACAGAATCCGGTGCCCCGACCGGGACTAGAACCCGGTGTGCCGGCGCCGCAAGGCGGAGGATAAGCCTGTTGAGCCACGGCGCCGGCCAGAATTAATGTGCATTTTAAATAGAAGTCGAGGACTTACCCAGCACTTAGCCCATTGTATGTCTGTAACCCACAGGAGATTCCAGTTTCAAAGGATTCTTACTGTTCAGCAGTAAAGATAGGCATGCAGACTAATAACCAAATACAGTGTGTAAACATCATAGTCGATTTGAAACAAGATGCAAAGAAAGAAAAAGATCTGTCAAGGAGCTCTTTAGCTTTGTGAGGCTTTGCAGCTGTGGGCCCGTGTCGGAAGCTGGAAGTAAGTAAATTGGACTGGGAGAGACTGGCAGGGCAGCCTCACCGAATGGGAGGGAGGTCTCCTAGGGAGGGAGGCAATGGTCTGAGCTGGGGATAGGTCTCCAAAGTCCGTCCCCTGCTCCCACTGGGGCTCCTCGTTGGGCTCTCCCAACAGAGCAGCTAGAATGAGTCCTGTAGATGGCATTAGCTCCTGCTGCCCTATCCCAGCTCCCATGGTTCCCAGCTTGCTCAGAGGGAAAGCCAAAGTCCTAACAATGGCTCACGAGTGGAGCCATCACATAGCTTAACAACCAAACCGCAATACTTGAGGAGTGGCACTCTGAGTAATTCTTCCAGGACTCCTGAGATTGTGCCAGGTGCTCAAGACATGTGCTGCCGTACTATAAAGCTTGTTACAATAACCAAATGCCTGACACGAGCTACTTACTAAGAAAAGGGGGTGCTTCAGCTCACAGTCATGGGGGCTCCAAGTCAGAGTAGTTATGTGGCAAGAGCCTCCCCTTGGGTGCATCACTCTGTGGTGGGAGCATAGGTAGGCACCAGCAGATTGTCTCTGGAGACGGGAAGCAGAAAGTGTGGGGGATGGTAGTGAGGCAGTCTGGCTCCTTTTTCAGTAGCCCTATCTTAAAACTCGAGTCACAGGACAAACAGCCTAATCCCTTGGGAGGGCAGGGTCCTCGGGGACCCAACGACCTCCCTTGAGGCCCGACCTCTCAAAGGCTCCACAAACACCTCCTGTGCTGCCCCTTGGGGACCAAGTCTTTAACACACGGACCTTGGGGGACACCTACACCGTAACTGTATTCAGTGGGTAGCTCTGAGGCCTGTCACGTCCCCTGGCCCCAGTTCCTCCTGCTCTGTGAAATGTGCTCCCCCGTGCTCCCCCCCACCCCGTCCCGGAATGCTTGCTAAGCACCCTGGGAAGGTTCCTGCTCAGCCTGTCTGCACCATCTGCCTAGGGTGCTCCTCCCTGGAGAGTCGCACGGTTCCCTTCTTCACTTCCTTCAAGTCTTGGCTCGACGTTATTTCTCTGTAAGGCCGTTCCCGGCTACCTGATTCCTAGTGGACTCTCCCAGGAGCCTTCTCATCTCCCTTGCTTTGGTCTCTGAGCGTGCATTACCTCCTAATACACCATGCAACTTACTATTTAGTTTGTGAATATTTTTGTCTCTCCTCACTAGAACACAACCCTAAATGTCTATAACAGTGCCTGGTATGGAGCGGCTGCTTAGCCAATATCTCACAGAAGAATTCCTAAGTGAAAGTAGTTGACTGGTCCCCTTAATAAAATACAGTCTAACATGGCGTATTTAGGGGAGTGTGGTCTAAATATTCCAAAGAACATTTTGCATGAGAGATTTTTTTCAAGTTGCTACCTTTTGGAAACAGCCAAGAGCCATGTATAAAACAAAACGTATGGCCTGTGTTCAGTACCATTTTCTGTTATAAACTTTCCCTCCACATCTCTTGGCGTCATAAATTATTATAGCTGGAAAAAATCAGCTCTAAAATTCTATGATTCTAAGTGACAAGCTCTACTATATCTTAAAAAATTGAAGTGGTTTATTTTCTGGATAGTAAAGAAAACTGGATGCCAGGGTAATAAGGGGAAACTGAGGATTTGGGCTGTTTATGAGTCAATTTCTTGGGTTGGTGATGACCAAGATTTCTCCCAGTTGCTGCTGGGGGGCGTTTCAATCCTGTCTCCACCTGCTTCTCCCTCTTCCTCAGCTCCCCACTGAAGTCTGCAGATTCTGGTAGATAAATTGTCAGCACCCTTCCTATTTCTGAGGCATTATGCTTAAATCCTGTTAAGGTTCCTCATATATTAAAAATAAAACTTCTATTAACTTTTCCCCTGTCAGTACGATCAGAGTTAAATTAATTTTTAACACTTGAGCAGAGCAGCAGAAGAGAAACGTACCCCAGAGTGAGTGGACGTGTGCTTCTGCCTGGGGAGGGAGGACGGGGCCAGCAGGCTCCCAGCAGAAGCTGCCCACACCACAGGGGTGCATCAGGAGCGACCCCATGCCCACAGGCAGCCCTGTGATGTTTTAAGAGATTTTGACATCATCCCACGCTGTGGCCGGCGAACCAACACGCAGATGGCTTGCTAAACAAGACATCAAGTTGTAGGCTGGTGAGACGGCCAGCCACATCAGGCGCTCTGGCCAGGGGCCCCTTCACTGACTGATGTAGATGCTTTGCAAACCACCGTCTGTGCCCAGGGAGTGGCTTGGTTTTAGCCTGAATGTATAACAAGTGACAGGGCATGGTGTTCTCATCCTGATATGTAATTGAACCTGTTTTCATCACTTTAAAACTAGAAGCCCTGAAACAGAAAAATAGAGGAAGACAAAAAAGAGTGACTGTTTACTGAGCCCCTACTTTGTCCCGGCAATGAACACAGACATGTGTAGGTGTGGATACAATCTGTAACAATATTAATTATTTGTATATTTATAATCAGGACATTATTACTTATACATAAAGGAGAGAGATTTTCTCTGTTCAACTAAGTGTTATTTTCCCACTCTGACGATGAGGAAACGAAGGATTTAATAAAAACCTGTCTGTCTGAATTCAAAACTAGCACCTCTACTCATGACTCTATAAGACAAATGATTCAAAATCTCTGATCCTACGTATTCTGTCTGTAAAATGGGAAAATGACAACTACTTCATAGCATGTTGTGAAGATTAAAGAAGATAATGCATGCGAAGTGCTTAGCACAGAGTCTGGAGCCAAGCTCAATGAATGTTAACTATTGTACTACAGTGACTACTGTTTCTATAGTGGTAGTAATTAAATACCTTCTTTATTGCAAGGCCTGAGATCGTGATGGTCAACTTTACCTCTTAACGATTGTATATTCCATTGCGCTATGTATTTTGAGGAGAAAATGATAGTGCCATAGAATCATTCATCCTCCACCTGCTCATTTATTTGTTTATATATATTTAAAGGGCATAGGGTTTAATAAGGCCCAGATACGTGCCTCACTTTCTAAAGCAGATCACTATCTTGTTGGAGTGTCCAAACATACACACGAGCTGAAACACATAATAATTACAACAATAAATGAGCTAGGCCAAGTGAGTAGAATTCGAGGGAGCCACCATGGGCCAGGGCTGTGGAGCCGAGGTGAGGTTTTCTTTTCTAAATAAAGCTGAATTTGGCTTTAAGGCGAGAGGTAGGTCAGCATACCTACTCTGAAAGTCACTCAACACTTCAGGCATCAGCAAGCAGTCAGTCCCTCAGAAGTGGGAATTTCATTAGCAAAATTCGACAGCAATTAAGAGAAGGGATTTATGGAGGTCTGACTTGAAACAGGAACAAACTGCCTTCTTTCAAACGAGTGTCTCTCTCTACCTTAGCACATGGAACGTGACCGTCACTGTAAGATCCCCATTGCCTTCACCACTGTCCCCATCATGTCTAGGACCACTGCTGCCGCCACCAAAGTCATTATCAACACCACACTCCCTCTGCCACCACCGATACCACCTCATTAGAAGCAACAACCGTTACCACCACCACCACTGTCACCACCAAGGTCATCATCATCGCCTGTGTCATCACCATCACTCAACAACACCAGACCAGCCCCCGTCGTCTCTACTGTTACCACCATAACCTCTGCCACCACCATTACCACTACGACCTCCACACGGCAAAACTCCTAACGTTGAGTCCAAGTGGTTATTAAGACGACTGGACTTCATTTGAAGGCTTGTACCAGTCCAAACTGAGTAAGAAATTCCTTTCTTCTGTCCTCAATAAAAGGCAAACTGGAAACTGACCTTGACCCCAACCAGACCTATTGGGAATAGCCTCCCTGTCTTATGAAAGTTTATTAAAGCTGATGTTACCAAGAAAATGGTAGAAGAGTTGCCCTACTCTGAACTAAGCTTCCCTCCTCCTCAAGAGTACCTGCAAGTCCAGTTATTCGCAGTTCCTGGAGGTGAGGGACAGTAATGGTGGTAGAGGCCATTGAGAGGGGAGCCTGAGGAAGCCTGGCAGGTGGGGGCTGCTGCTTTTCTACCCCAAAACAAGCCACTCCCTTGTCAATAAGCAGCTCTGACTTCAAACCCTAGCCAGGGATACTGCTGCACGAGTAACGCCCAGGAAGATTCTATAAATGGCTTCTTTCATCTCCTATTGAAATGAAAGAACAAGAGGGAGGGAGTAGAAATGAATTGTATTCCTACTGCAGAGAGTTCATTTGATAAATAATGTATATAGAGTTTGCAGTAATAACTGCTCTTTTCCGATTCAGCATGTGCGGGTGAATTTTGACATATATTCTCTGTATTTCTAACAGACGGTGACTGACTGGTGCCTGGATTGGCATTATGAAAGGCAAGGCAGGCTGTTAACATTTGCTGTGATGTCAGAAAGGTTAATCTGGCTTTTCCCTTGGGCTGGAGGCAGGGCACTCCTGCCCTTCAGTGGAAGTGTGGGAGGGGAGGCGGAGATAAATGGAAGATTTGTCTTGCTCTGGGCTCTTAGGAGAAGGCTGCAGGCTCTCCCATGGCCAAGGCAGGGAAATCAAGACCCAGGTGGGTAGGGAAACTGTCTGGAAGGGCCTTCTCATTGCTACCTTCTGCCAGCTTTCCCGATCTTTGCATGAAAGCAAGTCCAAGAGACCCTGGGCCCTGGAAGCGTGGAGAGGTGAGGACCAGAGCTTTCCTAGCGGACTTTCCCCGAGGCCGTCGGAGGGCCCTCACCCCCATCAGGGAGGAAGAAGCATTGGAAAACCTCCCTGACTCTCTGCAGTTCTCTCTCCAGCCAGCCCTGGCTTCAAGGAGACAAACATTGGTCTCAGTTTGAAATATCGGTCATTTGATCTTGGTATATGTCTTTCGTTTTGCTCTAAAAGAGTGAGAAGCATTCATGTGCTGGCCTTATAAAGTATCTTTCCACACGCCACCTCCTTTGATCCAGGGAACATCACCCTCTTGGTAAATAAGGAGGCTGAGGTTCAGCACATGTTAGTAACTTGTTCGTAGTGGCAAAGAGGGCAAGAGGAAGAGTTGGCTCAACATGTGCTCCAGTTAAGTTTTCTGAGTAAGTTTGGTCCTGTCGCTCCTCAAGATTGCCTGGCTAGGGACGCTTCTGCAGAGGCCTTTTGCTGCATGTGTGGGATGCTGCTGTATGTGTTTGTGTGTATGTGAGGGGGTGAGGTTGGGAGCCAGGGACACACAGGCACACACTTGCATTCACACACATTTGCACACGTGCAGGGGTGTGTGCACACACAATGCTGCACACTCCATGGCCCTACCCAGAAGGGTGATTCCAGTAGGGGAGAGTTTCTGCTCCTTTGTTTTCTTTTGCTGCAGTGAAAAATCACTCAAAATGTCAAGAATCAATCCCTCCCGGTCCCAGATGGACGGGAGGAGCAACCCAGCAACCCCAGGAAATGATTTCTGTCCTGCAGGGGCCGGCAGTTCTGCAGAATCATGGACCAGGGCCTTTTTTAGCCACTGACCTCTCGTTAGGGTTCATAGCAGTCAGTGGCTACAATTTGCTGGAACTAAGATTTATAGCACTCAGAGTCCAGGAAGATGTAATTTACCCCACAGGAGGGACATCTTTTGCTCCCAGAAAAATGTTTTACCTCCCTCAGCTCACCTCTGGGTTAGAGGAATCACTGTGCGAGCGAGAAAGCGTCTAAGGTTTTTAAATATCAGATTCACTTCCCCAAAGACTAGGTAACATTAATGTCAGAGCCAAACTGTGGTTTTATCAGAGCTGCTTCTCTTGATTCTCCACTCAAATAATCTGCAAGGAACTTTTGGGGAAATAACAGAAAACTATTTCTCTGCATCTGACGTATTTCTTTCTCCACACCTCCCTCCTTTATTCCCATGTTTACTTTGATTTCTTTCGGCAACCTCTCTGGGGAAATCTTACTTGCTCATATTTTGGGATGTTTACTGCTTCTGCTCATAATTTTTTTCTGTCAATTTCTAGTTTTTTTCTTTTTTCTCTCAGTGAGACCTTTTCTTTCTAACCTGCTGAATTCCTAGTGGATTCCTTCTGATAGTCCCTTACTTCTGGTGATGGTCATGCTTTTTGCTTCCTAAGGCCCAGGGCCTGTTCTTTGTCCTTGGCTCTGCTCTTCTTCCTCCTTCCTTTGCAGACTGGACACTTGGGATTGAGGTGACGTCAGTCTGACGCTAGTCTCCCCCAGTGTCAGACAGTGGGGCCACTGTGGCAGGCTGCTTCCACTGCTCGGACAGCCTTGGTTTGGGATGGGATTAATAGACAGCCAGCACAGAGTTGCTCTGGGAATTAAATGAGATCTTGTTTGGAAGCGTGTCTCCTTGGACCCGATGCACAGTAGGTGCCCACGGAACACCGGTTTCCCTGTTGCTTTCTTCTTTGGCTACAAAGTGTGTTTGCTTCTCATCAGTTTACCTGGACTAGTCTGTGCGGGCTAATCAGGACAGACAGGTGGAAATGTGCCTAATTTGGGGTCTGTGGAAGCGGCTTAAACAATGAAGGGAATGATGAGGCTGCAGTGAGTTGAAAGATCAGTCTCATGCTCCGTGTGTGTACTGGAAACATTTTAATAAATGGGGAAGGAGAAAAATTAAAATGTGCTCCTTGGTTCACACAAGCTGTCATAGTCTGTGAGATAAAGACATACTCGTCCGCAGACACACACCATCATTATGCACAATTTAATAACACACACAGGCCTGCTCCCCAGCTCGCATTTGGCAGGGGCCGACACTCTGAGAGCTAATCTTGCTAATTTTGTGTATTTGGATTCTGCAGTAAAGCAAGCAGTCTCAATATTTGGGTTCACTGGGAACCAGATTTGGAATTGTAATGATGACTAAGTGTAAGAACGCCCTTGTTGACTGAAAATTTACTAAATTCATACTGACAGGGTGAATGTGATGATCTGCAAATTATCCCACCCCTGCGAACAATACCAGCACCCTACCACCACCCCATAAAATTGCAAGACAAAGAAGTCTTGCCAGAGAACATGGCAGCGGTTGAAAGGGATGAAGAGGTGGGGAAACGTTTGCACCTGCTGTGGTGGAGATGTTTTGGCCAATCATCTGCTTTGCCCACAAGATAGTTTTCGTCCTTTTGCCAATAGTGGTAGAACATGTTTTAGAAAATGTTTCTGTAGAACGTAGAATTGTTTTGTTATACTTTTAGTAGAGGAAGAAACAAGCCAACAGCAATTTTCTAGAAGTCAGGCACCAGAATAGAAGGGCAGTTTTCTCTGAAGCACACTGGGAAAACTGCCCTGAAAGAGTCTGCATTGTCTTTACCTATGGGGAACCCGGAGTCCAAGGCCAGAGTCCTGGAGGCAGCATGCGATCTCTAGGAAGGGCCTCAGCCTGTTATCACCTACGTGACGGCTTCCACAGGAGATCCTGATTCCATTCAGTTTTCCAGAAATCTCCGCTCCTTCCTGGCTTTCCTTTATAAACTCTGCTGAGTATGCTCTTGCCAGGACCTTCAGTCTTTCTTCCTTTGCCACCGATTCAATGTATGCACTTGTCCAAAGTCACAGCAGGGACAAGACTGGTTTATCTAGCAGTTCAGTGCGTCATCAAGGAACAAAATTACTTCTGACTTCTTGAGCTGACGTACTTACCACATTGGTTTGTGTTCTCAAGCCAGAAGGCTCTTGACCCCAGAATAGTTACCATAGCTCTAGTTGTCACATTTCTCCTCAGAATGTCCAAAGTTTGCAAGTGGAGTGAGGTGGGTTTCTCTCTCTTTGCATTCTTTTTTTTTAAAAAAATGTTCTGTAAAGCTGCTCCAGCTCATTGGCCAGAACTGGGCCATGTGGGCATTTCCATGACAATTACTTGCAAGGGAGAACAGAGTGGTCAACCTTGCTGGAGATGGACCAAGATTCCCTTCTCCACTCTAGGGGCTGCAGTGGGACACAGTCTCCTCCAACCCTAAATGCCAAGAGTCAATTGACCAAGTTGGGATTTGGCTACAAAGAAGAAATAAGGGAAGGTTGCTGGACAGATAACCGCAGAGTTTAAGTGGAGTTGGTTACATGACCAGGAGTATAGAAAGCAGATGATCCCTAAAGAGTGATGTTCTTTTCTTCTCTGGTCTCACCTGTCTCATGGTTCTCGAATCTGGACCATTGATGCGCTGTCATGAAGAATGGATAATCATATCTGCTTGCTAATTCTGAATAGTTGGTCCTTGAATCCCCAAAGGATGAACCACTTTCCTCACAATATCTAAACCACTAATCTCTTCTCCCCAAGAGTTAACAAAAGAACTTAAATTCAAAAAGGAATAATCACAGAAAAGAATTATTTGATAACAGTAGAATTCCTGAATGCGTTGAACTCAGTGCTTCTGAATGAGGGGTAAATCCATTTTACTTGTCAGGCTAAATAGACATGGGTTAACCTTTGTCCTGGGAAACCCAGGGCTTCAGAAATCCAATATCTGGAATTAAAATATTGAGTAAAATGTGAGCAATCTTGAAAAAGAGCAAGAAGTTCATTAATAAAAAACATGGATGATGCAAAACTCGAGGATACTGTCAGACCCAAGGAAGAGGAGACACGGGCCAGAGGGATGAGAACTACAGAGCAGAGATTAGCAATGAGACCGACAGGAGTTGGTGGGAATGATGCACAACTCAGGAGTAATCATATCCAGAACATAAGCACTCAAGCTACAGGGCTATCGCTCGGTTGTACCTTGAGCCATTCCTTCGATTAAGCACAGGTTAGGAACAGGACGGATTTCAGTGACACGGTTCATGTGAGCTGAGGTCATTTTCTAGAGCAGAGAAGCAGTCCTCTGGGAACTTCTGCTGTCATATTACATTAGCAGTAGCCAAAACATGCTCGCTGTAATAGGAAACATTTGTTTTCTTTATCTTCTACTCCATCAACTGATTTTACATAATTTTTCCCCTGTTCTAGTACCATGGAGAGGGCACCAGCAATGAAGACAATTATTCAAATGGAGACATGGTCCAGGCCCCAGTTTGCTGCTGGAGAGTGGGCTTTGCCTCGCCTGAGGGGACAAGGGGAGAGGGCAGTTAGCCTTGGCAGGCACTCATCCCGACCTGCCCACACCTACATGGGCACTCAGTCTGGGTGGACCTAGAAAGCCAGAGTGTAGATTCAGTGATTGGATTCTATGCTTTCACTGGCTGATAGGAGAACCATTACCATTCTCCTGCCCATGTGCCAGGTGGCATCCAGACACCATGGAAGGATGGATGGGAGCTCCTCCAGTCCCAGGTAGAGGTCTGATATGTAGTTGTTAAAAGTCTGGCCAGACTTGATTGAAATCTCAGCTCGACTACTTATAAGATCTTGGGAAACTTTTTAGTCTCTTTTAGCTTTAGTTTTCTGATCTATAAAATAGGGATAATGTTCTTACTGATGCTCCTGAGTTGGGAGAGTTAAAACAAACAACCCGTGTAAACATTTTAGCAAGGTGCTTGGCTGGCTATAAATGCTTAATAAATGCTGGTTATTATCTTGTGCCATTCAGTGGCACAAAATAAGAGTTCATGACAAATTCTTAAGTCGATTTTAAAGCATATTGGTGATCATAAAGAAGTGAAGTGTCCTGATGTGACTTTTTCAATGGGATCTTTCAAAAGTAAGATGCTGCTTGCCTTCCCTTGGACCTGGTGAAACATGCTTCCCAGTGTAGGCATCCCTGCAGGTTTGACTCTGTCCAGGTTCCCAGGGTCAGGCCTCTGATGCCTGGCACGTAGTAGGGGGATCCAAAACTACACACATAACTGGCAGGATAATGAGAAGGAATGAAGGAAGAAGGGACCAAGAGTGGGAAATGTCCAAAAGCTCCACCCCGTCCTTGTTTGGGCACAGTTTTGCCCGTGGCCTCAGGCTAACCTCTGGAGCCAGCATGTAACTTGCAACTCCACACTCAGTATAGCAATTGTCCACACCACCCCATTTCTGATTGCTTAAACTCTCCCTTGGTTTGCAGACTTCCTGGTTGATATAAACACTGATCAGGGCCTCAAGGCTCTGTGGGAGGAGCTTGAGACAGCTCTTCCTTGGTCCTCACATCTTTATACCCCAACCCTGTTTGGCCAGCTTGAACAAGGGCTTTGCATCCTTGACCTCAATGTTGCCTCTGGTGTCTTGAACTTGCCTTTCCACTGTTGGATGAACAATAGAGCTTTCCTGAATTAAGTTCCATGCAGGCATCACACTGCATGTTAACATGCACCTCTCGTCTAATCCTCAAAACAGTCCTGTGAGTTGAACATTATAAATCCTATTTTATAGCTGGGGAAGCTGAGGCTCAGAGAGGCTTGTGCATGGCTCAGGGCCACATAGCCAGGAAGCAAATGCCGGTCCCTGGCTTCAGATCTCATGTCTGGTCATTCTTCCTCATCGGTGTTTCTGGTAGACACTACCTTGGTTCTCAGAGTCCTCTGAGGCACCAGGGAGACACCCCCCTGCACACACACACAGACACACACACACACATACACCATCAATTTCAGTCTATGTAACTCCATTCCCCCATTTGGCTCCTATGTCAACTAGAAAAGCTGTAGTCCCCTCATCTCTCAAGAAAGTTGTATGTGGTTGACCTGGCTTTGTTAGACTTGGACCCCACACCCATCTCAGAAGCTGAAGTCCTAGCCCTGAATTTCTGACTCATCACTGGACCATCCTTGGCCATATTTTCCTGATCCAGTCAGGGTTCCTACCAGCTTCACATCACTGATATTTTTATGTGCGGAAGTCCTGTCTGTACTGCCAGATCCCTGATGTCCACTGCTCATTGGAAAGACCATGTGGCGCTGACCCTGTGGAGGACTCATCCGTACTTCCAGTTCCTGCAACTGCATCTGCATGTTGCTATCCCCATCTGGCATGCCCCACACAGTGGGCAGACGAGCCAGTGTAGGCATCTGGGCTTCTGTGTTATGTCCAAGCAGCCACGCTGCACATTCAAGACACGACACAGTCACTGGGGTCTCCTTCAGCTGTGATGGAGGTGGGAGAAATGGGTCTTAGCTTCCACAGCTTCAGAAGAGGGAGGCCGGGATTACAGGGTCTGGCAAATGATTAATGGGCTTGGCATATTGGATTCAACTGGTCAGGGCAACATTAAATGTGATTTATGACTTGATTTTAATTGAGATTTTACTGAATTATTATTCAATGCAGACAGCAGACCTAGACTCATATTACTAAGTGTCCTAGGCATCTTGTACCCAAGGGTGCTGTGCATTCTCTCCCAGTGTGGAATCAGAGGCAGCCCCTTGCCTCCTCTCCAACTTAACCTTAGAAGAGTGGTAAAGACAGAATGCATTGTCTTTTGAATCCTTAATTTCTTCAAACCCAAGGTCAAACTACAAGTTAACCTGTTTGCAAAATGAAACAGTGAACTCTGTGAGGTTAAGGTGTAAGTGAATTTGTGGAGAATTTGTATTCCAATAGAGGACAGACGAATGGGTGATACTCAACTCAGAGCAATTCCCTTTCTTACACTGGGATTTCAGCCCTCTGGGGAGAGGTTTCGTTGTCACAGAGAGATATCGGGAGACAGCCGTGGGTTTTGGAGATGCATGATGAGGTGACGTGGTAGTTTTGACACCACCTTTACCCATGGAGCTTGAGCTTGTAGCTGCCTTGTTGACCACTAGTGATAATCATTTGGGTACACCAATACCTGAAGGGATAGTGGGTAATAAGAAAGGAGGAGGAAAGGAAATGTGTAGGAATTTTTTCCTACCCCCACAAGGCTGCTCTCTAACCTACAAGTAGGAGAATTAGGCTTAAACAGCATTTATTGAATTTTGAACTGCATTCGGCAAAGAAAATTACTCGTTAATATATAAAGAACTGCATTCCCCAGAATGTGAAAGCCAGTGAAAAATGGATTCGTGCCTACTTCATAGAGAGAAGCTTGCCTTTAAAGTACTAACGTAAATGTGTCCTTAGGGAGAGAGGAAACAGCAAATTAGATGGAAGTCTGCAACACGATATGGCAGCAGAGAAAGGCTGTGCTCAGCTCCGTGTCTGCAGACACGCAGGGCTGAAGGGAGAAGCCTGCAGAGTGGCAGAAGTGACTGGAGAGGGACAAGCATCTTGATCTTGGGGAAGCTGGGACCCCTTCTTCCTGGCGGCCTTCCCAGGTGTGGGCTTGCTCCTGAACTCAACTAGGGAGGAGCATGATGTCGGGAGGGGCATGGTGTGAGGGTGGAGATGTGGGTTTGACTTCCTATCCCATCAGTAGTCAAGTTACCCTCTCTTGAGTTTTAACTTCCTCAGCTGTGTATGGACAAAGGCTACACTTGCCATGGAATCCCTGTGAGACTTAGTTGGGATAACATCCATGAAGCACGTGGCATATAATAATACCAGTTCATCTTCTTAGCCTTCGGGCATTCCTTCAGCAACATATTCAACATTGTTGAGGACCTATGACATACAACATGGCTTATGATCCCAAGGAGTAGAGATTAGAAGTACAACAATGACTTACAGAGGACATTGTAGAAACAGAGAGGAGGTGGAGTTAATCCAGTCTGGGTGAAGGCTGGGCATAAGCAAAGGCACAGTGCTGAAAACCAACATGCTGTGTTTGGAGACCTGTAAGCCCTTCAGTGTGGCCAGAGCGAGATGGAGTCATGGAGAGGAGGCCAACCCAGGAGTCAGCAGGGACAATGGAAGGTTCCTGCCTAGGGTTGTGGACGTTGTTTTGAGTAGCCAAAGGGAAACATGGAAGAATTCTCATCTGAAGTGGTGACCATGGAGCTGGAAGAATGTGGAGGCTGGCAGCAGGGCACCTGCTGCAGTAAGTCACGTGGCAGTCAATGCAGGCAGAAGCAGGGCGATGGTAGTGGGGATGGGGAGGAGGTGGAGACCCCAGAGACAACTGTGTAGCAAAATGAGAGAAAACAGGCCCGTGGGAGGGGTCAGAATGACCTTCAGTCTGGAGATGGTCACAACTGAGATACCTCTGTCAGGAAGAGGAGCATCGGTGAGGAAGACACTGAGCTCCCCTTGGGCTTGCAGAGGCTGATGGTTGAAGACGATTCATGCACACGGGGCTCTACAGGGCTGGGCCACAGAGAAGCAACCTTGCTCTCTGCTAGGTGTCTGGGAGCTCTAGCAGCAAACAACACATAGTCTATGAGGCTGAGGAGTTCACTGTCTTGCCAAGGGGCAGATGTCCAAATGGAAGATTATAACAGAGGCCTTGTTTCCTTGGGAACACAACCCAAGGGACCATCAGTGATGAGTGGCTGGGTCAGAGAGGATTCAGGAGATCTTTGAACCTGGCACTAAAGAATGAGTGGGAATTCACCCAGCAGGGGGGCTGAGGTTGGCGTGTGGGTTAGACAGTATGAGAGAAAAGCTGGCCTAGAATTGGACAGTGAGGTGTAGAAGGCAGATGAGGAGCTCAGACATGGCTCCAGGAGTGATGTCTCTCTAACGGTCTTAAGCAGAGACCAGCATTTTAGACTTGGGATGAATTCCTTTGGCATCAGTGTGGTGCACTGTCTGGAGGAAAGTGATGCTGAAGCCGAAAGCACGCGGTTAGTCTAGAGACACCTGCAGTGGTCCAAGCAGGAGACCGTGAGGCCAGCAGCTGCTTCAGTGAGTCATCAGAGTGTTCCCTTCAGAGGGAACATGTGTGGCGACAGCCACTAGCGGGAGAGGATGGGGAGGCAGCAGGGATGAGGGGACGATTTCTAATCAGGATAATGGCCTGGTCACTGGGAGAAGCAGCCGTGGGAAGGAGTGAACTGTGGAGAGCTGGGAGTCCAGAGAATAAATTGGAGAGGCTGCCTTGGAGGAGTTAATAAGCAGCTGTTATGTGGAACTGGACCTCAGAAGAGAGGTGCAAACTTAGAGTTAGCAGTGTAAATGTGACAACTGAGCCCTTGGAATGGATCAGATCATCCAAAGAAAGTGCATGGCTTAAGAAGAGAAGGCAGAAGACGAAGCAAGGATGAACGCCCCTGGATGCCGACGGCCACACAGAAAGACGTTTTGCAGACAGAGTGAGGGAGAAGGAGGAATCAGAACAGCAATCATTTCAAGAGAATTTCACAGAAGTCAGGAGAAGCAATGTGCCTCCCTTACTCTCCCTTGGTATTCCAAGTACATCATCCCAACACTGGGTGTGTTTGTTCACTTGTTTCTCCATTAGCCTCTGGATCCTGACATTCGGTGGCCATGTCCTACATCCCTGTCGGCTGAAAACTTGGCTCAGGGCTGGGCATGAGGCTGGGACTCAATGAATGCTTGCCAGTCACTGATTGAGAGGTTAATGCTACCAAACGCTGCAGAGAGGAGGGTAAAACCGAGTGAGAGGCAGTTGGGTGCACTAGGAATTTTAGTGCTTCCCGTGTAACGGTGACGGGATGGCGGGAACAGGAGGCTCATTGCTCTTGTATGACACATCTAAATTAGACAGTGAAGAGAGTAGAGCAATAAATATATCTCAATTAGTGAAACAGAAGAAGAGTTGTTTGAGTCATGACGAGCCTGTGGTTAGTGCCTCTGTCTGAGTAATGAATCCGTTTCTGTTTTTCCCTGCCCATCTCTGCCTTTGTTGCATTACAGCTTATAACAATCTTTATTTGGGGTTCTTGGCGGAGCCAGGGATTGTGTCAGTCATGCTGTTGCCATATTGATAACTCACACTGTATGCCGACTTGCAGTGACCAGAGGTTGTGATAGGTCAGGGAGAAGGGACATCTTGGAGGAAGGGGTGTGTAGTTGTCTGAGTTCCATTGGAGTGCTTGGTTCTCTCACTTCTAGTGTTTTCATTGCCAGCCTTGCTGTTGACAAGTCCGCAGTGGAGGGCCTCTACTCTGGTCTGTCTCACAGCCCGTCTTTGTGCCTGAGTGGGCAGGAGCATCTGGCTTTGGAAGGCTACACCAAGGCTGAAGTTAAGATGGGGTAAAATGATTCAGATCAGAGGAAGATAACAGTGGTGATCGGAGAGGTTACTGTTTTACAGCAAGCGATGGTCCTGGAATAAATTGTTTGGGCAGGATTAGCTCTTACTGCTTCTCCCTATTCACTCTTCTTGAGTTGTTCTGTTTCAGCAGACAAGAATCCCAGAGAGGATTGTCCTGCTGACTTCTGAAGACAAACCAGACTGTGGAAAAACTCACGCAATTTCTTCACACAGCTTCTCCCTCCAGCTGCCAAACGCAGTTGCCTCTGGTTTCTGCTGAACTTCTGGTTTCTGTTCTTATCCGTAGGATAGCACAAACGTGCAGGCATGCACATGTGCTAATCAACCCTGCTCCCTTGATGGAAAAAACACACCATGGGAGAATTGCTTTTCAGAACAAGCTCCAGATTGAACTTGTATGCCCAGAAATGGCACAACTTAGATCCTCTCTCGGGGAATGAAACTCCAGGTTGGAGTAAGAAACCCCATATACTGGCATGAACTCATGGAAGGAGTCCAGATGAGCAGACAGGGAAGATGACCATTGCCCAGATGTCTCAGCCATGCAAACGAGAGTTGGGCGGCTGTGAGCCCTTGCTGATTCTGCTCACTCAACACTCCCGGGTAGCCATAGTGACATTGGAGGGATAAGGTTGAAGCACTCTGCCTTTGATTCTTATGTCCCTTTTATGTGTGAGCAGCTAACAGAGTGAGAAAGTGTAATCTTTAATGTAGAATCCACCTGGAAAGATCAATGGCAGCTTAACATGCATTTCTGTCTCATATTCACTTTGGCAGGTCTTTGTAATAAAAATGCTGGTTTTAATGAAGTGCATTAGAACGAGGAGATTCATGGCTAGTCTTTGTGCCTTTATCACAAGTGCCTCCCCTTGAGCCGTCACAGTCTGTGTGTGGAAGCAAGGCAGAGGGGTGTCACTGAAGGGATCACACCTTCACACACTCCCCATTGGTGGAAAGACCCGTGTTGCTGGTGGACATACTTCCACATAATTCACTTTATGTCCACAGGATGAGGTCTTCCCAAAGCTGTGTCTTTGGGAGAAAGATTCACTCTGAACCAGATAAGCAGAGATGATGGGGAGAAGAAAAACCAGTTATTGGTTGAATTACCTCCCCTCCCCCAGATTTGTATGTTGAAGTCCTAATCTGGGTACTTCAGAGTATAACCACGTCTGGAGATGCGTTAACTGTAAAAGAAGCTGTCGGGGTGGGCCCTAACCCGACCTGACTGATGCCCCTGGAAGAGGAGAGTAGGTTGTCCAGAGGCAGCACCAGGGCAGCAATCAAAGCCAAGGGAGAAGCCGAGAGGACCTCACCCTGCTAGCACCTGGATGCTGGGCTTCTCGCCTGCAGAACTGTGAAAGACTGACTTCTGTTCCTCAAGCCATATTGCCTGTGGTAATCTGTTAAAGCACCTGAGAAAATTAACACAAAATCCAAACCTGAAGCCCAAAGCAGTGAACTCATGCTGTGGAAGAAGAGAGTGATCCAAGGGCATGGGGAGGCAGTGTGCAACCTGATGCCCGGGGGGTGACGTCAATGAGGATGTCCGGAAACTTCTGGAAGACTATGAGGGTAGAGGTGGTGGTGATGCACTCCATCTCTGAATACCCAAAATGCTGCCCCTCATAAGAAAGAGTACCCCTAGAACGTGTGTGTGATTGGGTTGTGCTTAGAGCCTTGGGTCAGCTGTTTCCAGTGGAGAGAGGTGCTCAGTAGTAACTGTTGAGGGCTGTTGAATGAACCGGAGGCTCCGTGGCAGAACAGCTAAGAGCACAGACCCACACCCAAGCTGCATGGCCTCTCTATTTCTGTCGTTTTATCTGTGAAGACAGAATATGAGTGGTGTCTACCTTGTGAACATTTGTGAGTATTAAATTAGTTAATTTTGGGCTACTCAGAGCAATGCCCTGCACATGGAGAATGTGCCGTTTGTTCAGTGAGTATCCTGGGTGCAGGTGAGGTCCCTTGGGACAGCTGCTCAGTCAGTGGCAGCGCAGGAGGACCCATGGCATTCAGGATGCCCAGCCAGCTCTGTGGCTTAGCTCCCCAAGTGCCGACCCAGGGGAGGTCCCCTTGCTCCTCCCTTCCCGCCGTTCCTGGGCACTGTTTTCCTTAGGTTCTCACCTTAATTTCTCTGGACTCTTCCCAACTTCTTCCAGATGATCTCCCTGCAGATTTGCTTCTACCTTCTGATAAAAGCAAAAGTGTAAGGACCATGGCATGTTTCTGTATATACCCATTAGGTGCCAGAGGAAGGGTGGGGTGTTGGTGAGTTGGTTAAGACATTGCACGAGATGATAGGCTCAGTGCTCGGGATATGCTAGTAGTTTTCTGGGACAAGATGGGTACAATCAAGTGCATAGGCACCAGAGCTTGGTAATCTGATCCTTTGAATGTGTTCCTCCTTGGCTTTATTTCCTGCTGCTTAAAGACTCTGCTGCACAAATGTGAATGCCTGCACTTCTAGGACTGCACAGGGTAGTCCTGGGATGACAGTGTGGGCCTCCCCATATGCTGCGCTCGGTGTGTACTCAGCCCTACAGCACTCCGTCTCTTCTTGTCTCAATCTGGTGACTTCATGTTTATTCTTCAGAACCCAGATTGCTTCCATCCCAGGGGTCTTCCTAATTATTCTTCAATTAGAATTCAGACCCCCCGCACGTTCCTATTTCTGTCCTGGAACAGAAAAGACATGTTGTCCCTCTCCAAATTACTTATCGTTCACCAACAGTATAAGAAGGAGCATCCAAGAAGTAATGAGGAATCAGAAATCATCTAAGGGAATAAACCTGGCATTTCTTCCACAAGATCTGGCTGCCTGTCCGATGGTTTTGGAATAACATGATCTTTGAAGGAGCAAGCGTTCTCTGCAGTAAAGGAGGCACACTGAAGTGTGCAGCAGGCAGGTATCTGTGGCTGCAAGAGAGAGCCGAGCAGGAAGACTAAGTGGATCAAATGCACCCCACACAGGGCGTGAGAACTGGCTGCCTGCCCTACGGGCAACGTTCATTGCCACACTACGATTAGCACCCTGCTGTGTTGTTCTCAGGACAATGGGTGAGGCTCTAGGGGGCTGTCTCAGAGAGGCTAGAATGCGCCTAATCATAGACAGAAAATCTCAGTAAAGCAACATGAACTTGAGTTTACACAGTCTATAAAATTGGCTTTCTACAGTCTAACCTGTAAGGTTGCTCAGAGGACCAAGTAGATAATGTATAACAAAATTATTTAAACTCACAGTGCTATCCAGAATCCCATTTTGCTTTTGGGAAGCACTTGGTAGATAGTTCGGGAGCTCCTCATTGGGCGTCCCCATCCACCCCCTTGTGCACTGCATCCACAGAACCAGAGTCCTCTTGCCTCTTAGGAACCTCCCAAGGCCTGCCTTGGAAGGGCCCTCTCGGCCTTCAGCCTTCTGTCTTTGGAGCTAATTCATATTCCGTACTTCCTCCCAATCCAAATACCAGTAGCCTGTACTCAGCAGTCCTTTCTGGGCTTGCTGGAAAGTGCATTAATTTATCTGCTAACTGATTTTTGAAAGCACTAGCAGGTAATAACAGCTTTGTATGCGACTCTCGCTCTGCCAAGTAATAGAGACGTACTACCTGACATATTGCCTGAACCCTAAATGGTGACCCTGTTGAAAATTTGAACTCTTGAAGCTCAGAATGGGGACAGGGCAGCAAAGTGGTGACTATTGGTCTTTAGAGACTCATAACAGCGTCAGGGAGGCATCTGCCATCCAGGCCTATGAATAAATTGCAGGATCCTGTAATAAGATTACAGTTCCTTCCTCTAACTACATTTTAAGGAAAGCATAATGGAAAAGTAAGATTGCATAGGAAAGAAGAGCCAAAAAAAAAAAAAAGGCTTTAAAATGTTTCTGTATTTTGGTATTACACTAGCAAAATACAAGAGAAAAAATCTTCAAGGATAAATGAGATAATAATAACCATGGATCATATTTAGTTCCTGGGAAGAAAAGCACCATATAGATTGGAGGTTTTATTATTATGCATGTAATACATATATAGACATTGGATATTTATTCCAAGTGAAGCTCACATATGTCATTCCCACCAATAACATTTCCTTTCCTACTCCTGCATAAGAGAAGCTATGCCACTTTCATATGTTCCACACATACTCAAAGGAACCTGCCCAGAATATTTGTGCTGATCAAATTCTCTGGGTTGTAACATTTATCTTTTGCAAGAGCTCACTTCCTATAACCCCACGTGGAGAGTTGTGCTTTTACCTCTCATTGGGATGGCATCTACATGTGGATTTTTGTGTCAACTGCTTATCTCAGGCATTAACCAATTTCTTGTCTGTTTGTATCATTTATAAATGGCTGGACATAACACAGTGCTTTGCCAATGCATAGAGACCTGGTACCCTGCCCTGTTGAGTTCATCTTCTAATGAAAATGGACAAGGCCAGCACACTGAGATCATAAAAATGCAAGATCCAGAAAGATGCTTCTGGCTTGGGAACCAGGTTAGGCCAACCAGAGCTTGCTTAGAACATCTAAATACAGAGAAGGCTGTATTTGGAAGAAAATTAGGTGAAGGATGTTCTAACTGAGGTATGCACACACAGCACACACTCAGTTCTTACACACACGCAGAGTTGGAAGGAACTCTGTCCCCTTCATCTCCCTGAACGTCTTGCTTTGTCTTGGAAAATCCTTCAACCTCTTGACTGATCATCTCCAGTGGTGGGGATGGGCTGTTTCAGTGTGGATCTTTGCAGAACAAGTGTTTCATCTCTGGCTAGCTCCCTCTGCCATCCAACGTGCTTCTGGGTGGCTGGCTGCCTTTGCTGTCACTTGCTGGGTGCTCAAAGAATGCAAATTCACTTGAGCATTGGTAGAATAGGGAAATCAAATGGGCTGCAAAGAAAAGGGTACATATTTCATTCTCAAGCTAAAAATAAACCATTTGGGTTATGCATAATTGGCTTCTTGGATTTTTCACTTCATTGGCATCTTGCTTTAGAGTGGATAATTGGAAGCTTCTGTTTAATTTGCCCACACAGTCCTACACAGTTTTGGGGTGAGAAACCTTCAATATGTGTGCATATATTGTTCATATGGAGCAATATTAGTATGGGAGAAAACAGAAAAGAGGAGTAAGAGGGAAAGAGCAGGCAGGACTCTGGATTTAGAAAGAAAGCAGAGTGCAATAGAATGTTGAAATGGGTCCAATCCAAACGTGGATTCGTGATCCTGCCTAGGGCAAATCACTTAAGCTCTTTGTGCTTCCATTCCTCTCCTGGACTCTGCGCTTTGTAATCATTGAATACAATGTAAACTCATTGTATAACTGCTATTTGAAGGTTTTGGAGGGAGGTTTGGAGGGGCTAAGAAGCTCAGCTGAAATTAAATGCTAGTAAATGAAAAAGGCTGGATTGGAACTCAGCACTTACCTCCAAAAGCCACTGGCTATACTGTCTTTTGCTCTGAATGCCTTCTATTCTCTGATGCCCCATGTGCTAAATTCCGTTTTAAAAGCTCTTTGAGTCTCACTGCACTACCGCATACCAGAGGCATAGACCACATCCTGTCCTTTTATTAATCCACACTTACATGGTTCTATATTTATCACCCTAAGGATGCTTCTTTCTGATAGAATAAACTAATCTCTCTGAAGTTTTAATGAGTGTGAAGGAGTTTCTCTTATCTTAGATTGAAAGCCTTCTGATTGTCACAGTGAGGTATCACGACTTAACATCAACAGCAGAGAAGTGTGCAAATTCCAACATTGGGTCTGGACCAGTGGGAGGAAAAAAAAGGAAACAGAGATAGGAGAGTGATACATTCACCCTTGCTAACTTTGAATTATATTATCTTATTAGACTTACAGTTAGTACATGTTTAACAATTGTTTTCTGAAAAAAATGAATGAATGAATGAACAGAGGAATGAGTGTCTATGAACATGTCTAGACGAGATTTGAGAAGCGGTAATACCATGTCTGAACAGTAGAGGCCATTGTTAACATTTTCCAATCCTATGTTAGTGCCAATTGTTAAGAGGAGGGACATGGAAATTTTTCAGTTATCCTAATGGTTGATTATAGGGATTAGATTCTGGGATGAATTTCAGCATGCTACCCTCTCCGACTCAAACCATTTTCAGATAGGTTTTCAGGTATAGACGAGGCGTTGTCCCTTTATTGTGTGGAGAGAAAGCAGGACACACCTCCAGCCCTTGAGTGCCAACACTATTGAGGTATCCACAGCAGTAGAATGAGACGTAGGCCCAGAATGATCAGAACAAGACCTGATGTGACTTTGTCCTTGTGGGTGACTTGGAGAAGATGAGGGGGGGTTGGAGAACTGACTATTGGCTACATATTGGTCTCTGTCTTTCAGTGTATTCTTCTGATTGACTCACGACTAGAATATAGTATTCCAGATAACCTCCTAGCTCAAACCTTCACTCTGGTAATCTGGACGGGCATCTGGGATTCTCTACTGATCCGAACTTGTTTTTAGGAACAGACTTAGTCCCCAAAAGCATGGTCCCAGTGCTTGTTCTTGGGAGTAAGGGGCAGTATCTGTTCCGCTCGGCATTCCTCGGAACTAGAGACAAGTAGCATCCGAGAGATGTACTCTGCCTCCCCAACAAGCCTCCGCCCAGACATCATTACATTACATGCCAACACCGAGGGGTGAGTTTATCATCATTTTCTGGGTATGTGAACTGTGAGTTTTTCAAGGGCAGAGAATATTTTTCTTTTCTTTCGTCTTCAGCTGCTAACACCTGGTGCAAGAACAGGTACAGGTACGTCCATAAATGCTTGTTGGAGGAGTCCACCAGATCTTACATGGTGCTCTACATCAGCTTCAGAGATGGCCAAATGAGCCATTCCTACTGTGGAATTGCCACGTTATTTATGTTGCAATGGACCCAGGAAAGCAGAGAGAGTGGAAATACCTCTTCCTGGACTTTGCCTCTGTGGCTCTTGCTATGATGACTACAAGAGATGAAACTTTCCTTGCTGAACATAATGAACCAGAGTTAATTTTATCCATGTTTGTTTTTGGCTCTTGTGCGCACAACGGGAGACCCTTAATGACCATCCAACTCGTGTCTTATTAAATTTAAAAAGATAAAATGAATTGCATGAGCCATAAGCTTCTATGCTACCATAGGCTGATGAGAAAAATGCTGATTAAAGTTTATTCAGCAAAGAACAGTCACACTGCACCCCAAGCACGTGAAAATAAATGTATGCTGAGAAGATACAGCGAGGAGGGTGAACATCTAGCCTGTTGGCCACATGGATGAATTAACCAATTAGGAATATAAGAGTGAAGGAGCTAAGACTCTAGGAGCCAAACTCACCAGAGCTTCTTCAAGCTTCTGTAAATGGTGGGATCAGCACCAAGAGAGCCAAGACTCAAGCCCAGCACTCTTCCTGGGCCACATCCCTGCACTCACGTAGCCAAGAAGGGTACTGAGACCTCACCTGATAGAGACTGCCGTGACAGACTCCCCCAAGGAGTTCTGCTGTTCTATATTGCAGATGAGCATTTATCTTACCTCAAGTGGGAAGAGAGTTCACTGATCATTCCAAACTGAATTAAAGGTTGCCTACACCTCAACTCACTGGGGACTCATTTTGAGCCAGCTCCCCACACGTTTATTAAACCCTTTGTGTGAGCAAGGCACTATGCCGAACACTGGTGGTAAACAAAGGAGTGAATGAATGAAGGGTGGGTTGCAGCCCCTGCTTTCAAAGGCCTCACGGTCTACTTGGGGGGGGGGGCAGTTAAGAGAACAGGTGGTTAGAACAGCATCGTGGTGACTGCAGGGAGGAGAAGCAGCGGGGACCTGGAGGAAGGAACACTTGATAAAGGGGAGTTCAGGCTGGGAGTGAGCAGGGAGGCAGAGCTGAGCTGAGTCCTGGGGTACATTCAACATGTGTGTCAGGGGTGCAGTGGGGCAGGTAGAGGGACACACTCTGGGAGAGGGAGATTCATCCAGGAAAGAATGGAGACCCATTCGTGGGCTTGCAAACTACTGCAGTATAGCAAGAACACAGCATGGAAAACAAATAAGACAACGGGCAGGGGGCAAACACAGGCCAGGAACAGAAGGGGCTGAATGCTAGAGCTTGGATTTTCTCCTGACGGGAACAGCGAGCCACGGCAAGATTCCAGAACAGATGGGGAAGAGAGAGGCCATGGGCTGATCTTCTGTAGTCAAGCCAGAGATGTGATGTCAGGGTGTTGGAGTCCGAAGGAGACAAAATCAAACTCCAGGGCTGAACATTGGCCTAACAGTTAAGATGCGCACACCTCATGTCAGCACCTGGGTTCAAGACTCAGTTTCGGCACTAGCTTCTTGCTAATGCAGACCCTGAGGACCCGTGGTGATGGCTCTTATGATTGAGTTCTTGCTGCCCATGTGGGAGACCTGGATTGAGTTCTGGGGACTGGCTTCTGTTCAGACTAGCCCCAGCTTGTGAAGGCATTTGGAGACCGAACCAGGGAGTAGCAGTGCGTGCTCTCGCTCTTTCTCTCTTTCACCCTTCCCTCTCCCTCCCCTCTCAAATTAAACAAATAAAAGTCAAAAAGCCAGGGCCACCAGATGTCAGGCTAGGGGCCAGGAGGTTGGTCTTGCAATCCGGGCTCTGTCTCTGACCTCTGCAGCTGGTGAGCAGTTGGTGGCTGGCCCTTGGGCCTCCTGATGCATCCCTGCTCCTCCTCTGGCTGCCCGTCTGCACACACAGGGCTGTCAGGGGGCTTTTCTTCAGATCCCCGAAGCCCCTGCCCTTCTGAACTCTCCTCCTGGGGTGCTGTACTTGCCGGTTCCTCGTCAGGTGGCCCCATTGACCTGTTGTGGTCTTCTGGTGGGCGAGGACCTTGTTTGCCTTAAGTGCACACAGAAGGTGCCCAAAAATTATCCATTCAAGTGAATGAATGGGTGACAGATGGATGACTTCTCCAAGCATTTATTTATCAGTGAAAAGAGAACCATCTCCATGCTCCTTTCTAATTATGAAACTCTGATTCCAGCCATGAGTCTTCACTAAATGTCTAACGTTTGCTCTTGACCCACACACCTTCTGACCCCCTTCTTCTCCCACTCCTGCTCTCTCTTTCCCTCCAATGAGTCCCTCTGTGTGCCTGTTCTCTAGTTCTTCACTGGCCTGAGATTTCTGATTGATGACTTTCCCTCTCCAGCCTCTTACTCTCTGTCCCCTTGCCTGCACCTTTCTCCCTCTCCCTCTCCTTCTCACCACTCTCCCTCTCTCCCTCTTTCCTTCTCTCCCTCTCTCTCTCTCCCTCAGCTCCTCCTGTTTCTTTCCATTTAGTCTTCCTTCTCTCCCTCAATTGTTTTTGTCCTCATGAAATTTCTACTAACCTAATCTCCTGCTTGGCTTTTTGCTCCTGGCACTTGGTCCTAACTGACCCTAGACTCTTTTCTCCATTTATTCTGAGCACAACAAATCGGCACTGATAATGGCCCTCTTGCTATTTCAGAAAGGAAGGGATAAAGACGTAGAGAAAGTCTTTGAAGGCACAGGCAGGTCATTTGTGCAAGGAAGCAGGGACACCACTTGGTTCCTCGTTGAGAATTCTCATCCTTTGATGGAGCTTCAGAGAGTTTCGGAGCATATGATGTGCATCTGGAATGGTTCCTTCCAGAAAATAATACATCAGGAGGCAGAAAAATAATTATGCTTCCCTCAATGATCCCAGCAAAGATGTTTGCTCTCCTAAAGGACCTCCAGGCACTCATAAAACTAGGAAAACTGAGTTAAACGCTTTTTATTAAATCATTAAGAGATTTTATTCAGCTAAGACAAATGTCTTCACTGAAGGATACAGAGTTTGATGGTATAGAAAATACCCAGATGAAAACTTGTCTGAATAAATTAGGCAGATGCACTTGGCACTTAGGGCTCCAAATATCTGCTCTTGTTCTTCGGCGCCAACCTTCCGGCCCAAAGTGTTCTCTGACGAGGGATTTGCCGAGTCTGAAGCGAGTGTGGTGCAAGTTGGAGAGGTCTTGACAGCACCGGAACGTTCCCAGTCAACAGACAGATTCGAGAATGCAGATGTGAATAACAAGGAATTTGTCTTTTTCCAGTAGCCATGGCTCCCCAGGTCTCCTGGGCCTGCCTGTTTCAGAGGCTGAGCAGTAGGTCAGTGAAAGACGTGGACCAAGGGAAGGGCTTGGGACAGCACAGAGATGGGAGGATCCAGCATCCAGTTTCAAATCTCCCGTCTACCAGTATGTACACAGAGGATATGGACTCAGAAATGGCAGTTACAGACATCCGCTCCTAGTTCTTCCTGCCACATCTGCTCGGCCCGTTATAAACCCAGAGAAGATTCTTCTGGGGACGGCAAACCCCCCCACCCCCAACTTGTCCATGTGGAAAAGGAACAGGCAATGAAAGCGTTGTGTGCCACGGGATTGAGTATAATAATGTTTATTTATAAGGAATAAAATTGAGCCGGGCAGTGTGAGCTTGCAGCGGCTCAGACTCAATAATAGTGATACTAACGTTTATAGGGCATTTACCATGCATCAGGCACTGTGCCAAGCATCTTATGTATAGCTTCTTGTTTCGTCTTCACAACAGCTCTGTAGGAAACATGCTATCCTCACTGTCCTGATGGAAGCCTTAGCGAATACCGGACCCACCAAGGTCACGCTAAGGCACAGCTATTTGCTGTTCTCAGGGCCTGTTCCGTTTGGGTTTTGGCTGTTTTCTTCCTCCTGGGAACTGCTCTCTCCCATTCCCTCCACCCTATTCACGTGGCTACTATGGCTTCAGGTAGCTGTTCTCCTGGCCAGTCAGTCTCTATCTAAGACATTTCAATCAAGCTCCTTGTTAGAACTTCCTGCTTGTTGGAACTCTGGGGAGTCAGTGGCAGCCATGTTTCTAGCACATGGCATGGAGGACTGAGCCCCCGACCTGCTAGGAGAGAATGGAGAATGCGTCACAGGCCCAGGACACACACCGCCTTCAAGTCTCTGGTTCCAAACGCTCTCAGTGTCTTTTCTTGCATTCCACTGCACATTCAGGGTGCTTATGGTCAAGACTTCCTTTTGCTTTAGTGACTTCAAACAGGCCTTTAGGAAAGCAGTGTAGTATAGCATTGTGCATGGACTTCGCAGCCTAAGTATAGCCAAAACTCCACGCATCCCTGGTTGTGTGGTCTTGACCATGTTTCGCATTCCCTCTTGCCTCATTGGGCATGAAATGGAGATCACGACCGCTGAAGACATGGTACAAAGTATTGTTCAGATAAAGTACTCAGCACTGTGCTGGCTACATGGTAGACCCCCAATTAAAAAGTGAGCACATCTTACTTTGAATAACAGTTTGAGTTTTTACTTTTATTGCTGTTATTTTAACTGATGACTGGTAGAATCATGGGATCTGGTTATGGCCCTCTGATGGCTCCTGGGAGTTTGAGCTTGCCATTCAGGTTTCCAGAGATGCATCTGTGGGGAAGGGCAGAGGCACGTGGAGGAGAGCATGTGGATGGCAGCGAGCGTGCCTGGGTGGGCTTGGGAAGAGCATTGACCCATTTCTGACAGGTCCCGGGGTAGTCCCCAAACAAGAACTAACAAGACTTCCAGAGACTTCAGTGCTCAGAATGCCTTCTGGATGAACTGTGAGGGGGGAGCAAGAAAGCAGAGAGTCAGATTGATTTTTAAAAGACTGAATTTCCAGGCCATTGCAAGAAGCAACCAGCAAATGAGAGATCTATAAACCCCAGGAACATGCGTCACTGGGAATGGTGCTAGGAGATGGATTAGGCATTGAGAACCAGGACTGTGCAGAACAGAGAACTTTTTAGATGATGTCAGAATTTGAAAATTCCCAGGACTGTTTTTCTATGGCCCAAGTTAGGCAGGGAGAGAAGAATGGAGGATGAAATTAAATTTCTTAAAAGGATCACCACTGAGGATTAAATACTGGTCGGAAGAGAGGCTAGGAGCCAGATGTGATTTGGGAATGCAGCGAGGGGCAATGGAGGGGAATAGATTCAATCCAGCTCTGCCCACTTTCTCTGCTGGGCTGGGAAATTGATTTAGGGGGAGCTGGGCAAGGGGCTCCTCAGAGGCCCCGCTCAGGCTTTGGTGGTAACTTGGGCAGACTTGCTATTAGGCCCAGCATCAAATGCTATGCAAGCATCTCTCTCCAAGAAAATCACTTGGGTCAGACCACTGATTGTTGATCACCAGCTGCCATTAGAGCCCCAGCATGGGCTCGTGCACCTGTCACTCAAGGAAAAGCAAGATGAAGTTCTCGGAATCCTCTTGTCACCTGAAAAGCTGGCATAGCAAGTGAGGGGCGGGAGCAAGAAGAGGATGCTTTTTGCCAGTCTTCCAGAAGGGCAGGTGGGGCAAAGGTGCAGGGTGAGTGGGAAGGGAAGGGGGCCTGTTCTCTGAGTAAAGGCTGCACAGCCTAGACCTTCAATGAGGAATGTAGACACGTATTTGTTGGCAATGTCACAATATTTTAGACTCCCTGTCAACAACATGAGGGGAGAAGAAGGTGACGTGAGTATCCAACAGATATTCAGGCATACGGAACCATGCCCAAACCCCAGTGTTTAACAGTCCAGAGTTGCCAGGGACAAGCTGGGGCCAGAACTCAGAGCTCTCTGAATTCTAGCCCAATGTCTTTCTCTTCTGCTTTGCTCACAAAGGCCAGGACCTCCCCTGAGTGGAGCATTTCTCCATGCAAACTGTGGGTTTTCTGCCCACCAGTGGATGTCACGTAGGGTCAGAACTAGACTGCTTACTGGGGGAAAGTTGGGGATTTCCATAGTTTTAAGGGTTTGCGCACAGAATGTGGTTGTCCCAAAACCCACAAAAATCATATTTGCTGAGTGAAGCTAAACACATGTAGGCGTCTACTCAGGAAGGGCTAATGTGGGAGTAGAGACCTCACCACCCTTGGGAGACCACCGAACCTCATGCCCAGCCGTGTGGTCTCATTGCCTGGAGATGCGATCACACGGGGGCCGCAGTGGCTCTTGTTTATTTGAGGTTGGGAATGCTGACGAGGAAGTGGTAATGGAGGCCTGGATGTCCTTTGAGTCTACCACGTGCAGTTTTTAATAACACTTGCCTTCGAGAGTGTGACATTTTCTAAGAGTCTTACGTCTATCATCTCATGTTTTTCAAAAAGTTGGGGCCAGCTTTGTGACACAGTGGGTAAAGCCACTGCCTGCAATGCTGGCATCCCACGTGGGTACTGATCCGTGTCCCAGGTACCCCACTTCCTATTCAGCTCCCTGTTAAGGGCCTGGGAAAAGCAGTGTGAAATGGTGCCAGTGTTTGGGCCTTTATCAGCCACATGAGAGATCCCGATGAAGTTCCTGGCTTTGGCTTGGCCCAGCGCTGGCTGTTGTAGCCACCTGGGGAACAAACCAGTGGATGGAAGATCTCATTCTCTGTCTCTCCCTCTCTCTGTAATGCTGATTTTCACAATAGAAAAATCTTTAAAAATTGAAATGCTGCATACATACACAAAAACAAACACAGTTTTTTACAACTTTAATAAAAATAACTAAATTAGAGTATCTCATAAAATTCATGGACAATAAGGAAAACTTTACATGGATTTCAAGTTTTTCACACCAAAAGAGACTATTTCCTATGAACTTTATGAAGTACCTTCAAGCATTTTTCAATCTATGACAGAAGTCTTTCTTATAATCAGTTCAAACACCGAATTGTTTCCTCCTCTTTGCATGGTATCCTAGCTTCTCCCCTCCTGACTTCTTTGCCTTCCTACCAGTGACTGAACTCTGATGATTTATTCATGTCACAGATAAGAAAACAGGGCCCGAGAGTGGGAAAGTAATTGTCTCGAGATCACATGAGTTAGTGAAAGTCTGCAGGCCTCTGAGTTGAGGGAATGCACTTTCCACCACAGAACAAGCTCCTAAGCAATTATGTCTGAATGTCCAGGCCCATGCTTTTAAACTCTAAACTCTTTGGTGGTTGGCTCCATGAATTATTTAAAGGTTCATAGGCCACTCACTTAGAGCAAATGGCTTAGAGCCTCTGATGGCCGTCAAAAAGGGGCTCCCATTCAGTCCTCCTAGTACCCCTTCTATACCCAACGTCACTTTTCTGCTCAATCAAGAAGCAAATTTCATCAGATTTTCAGGGTGAAAGAGAGCATGTGTTTTTGTGTTTCTTTCTCTGGAGAAAGCTCACGCGTGTTATGCCTGTTGTAACAGTTCGCGTGTCACTGCCACTTACAGGCGTCACTGGATGATCAGACTGCACATCTCCCTTGTTCTGCAAGTTTTGCAGATGGACCAGCAGTTGCTTGCACACAGCTGAGCACATCTGGCAATGCAGGTGTGCTTCCTGGTCGACTGACTTGCTTATAAACTGATTTCTTTTAGGAATGGAGACAAGAAATTGCCCAAGGCTGAGACGAAGCTGTCCCTGAGCTGAGGCGCTGACACGTTGCTACAATGGTTTTCTGAGGACTGTTTGGGCAAGATGATGGGATCCACCTGCCTCAATGGTGAGGAGTAAGTGCCTTGGCCTGAGTTGGTTTGGAGCTTGGGAGAGTTTGGGGGGCTAGTGTGTAGTCAAGACGGCGTCCATGAATATTTATGGGTGAAATGACAGATGAGTTAGAATTGCTTCAAAAAGTCCTGTGTGGGTGCACAGGGGGTGGGGGTTATGGAGAGAACAAGAGAGATGCAGGGTTGATTTTTATAGCTGAGTGATTGGTAATGGGGCTCATTGACAACTCTCTATTTTTATATACTTTTGAAATTTTCTGAAACAAAAAGTTAAAACCAAAATCTGTTCCTACTGATAGGCCCCCTGAAGCATAAGTAATATTATCAGGTGTCTCAGTACTTAGTAGACGATTGCTGGGGCGCAGGAGTGGATTCGGGCGGTAGGAGGAGCAAGCTCTGAGTGGGTGGTCATTCACAGAGCAAGAAAGAGGAAGAGATGGAAGTGGGGAGGGGGCGAGAGAGAACTCAGTACATTTCTCTTGGTGACACAGCCTTTGCTGTACCCCTTGGAAGGCAGATGCCCTGTCCTCATTGCATTGTAGCTGTCCCCTTCTCTCCTTCCTCAATCACTCAGCAATCTCTCCAAGGAGCCCAAGATTCCATGGAGCCTAGAAACAGAGCCAGAAAGGGGGCGGGTAGAAATCAAATATATGCTAATGGCAAACCTAATCTAAGGTAAAACCCCAGAAGGGTGAGTGGGAACAAACGCTGAGAAAGCCGACCACAGGCCAGGCAGGCATGGAGGAGGTGTTCATCCTCTGGGGGAAGACATGCCTGGACCATCCTCTCGCTAATAGAACAGGCAGGCACCCAGTGGGATGAGGGCTGTGTGCATCCACCCATCCGGAGAGGTGCGGCTGCCTCTCTGGCTGAGACTTTGCTGGGAACAGCTGGCTCTGCCCCATCCCGTCAAGAGAAAGCCACCCATGCTCATTATCCAACAGCTTGCATGAAATGAGCGATGGTTTCCTTCCAGCCTGGTCAAGCTCTGGCAGGCCACCTTCAGAACCTTTCCCAAACCAAGAATATTCTGAACTAAGGTTGCGAAGACTCTTTCCACTCGCAGCTCCCAGCTAGTGCCCAGGGATAGCCTCCCTCCTTTTCTGCTGTGGTTCAGGCTGCAGATCTCAGAGCCAAGCTGGGGAGCCAGGGCCTGGCCAGCATGGCGGGAGAGTTGGCCATTCGCCCACAGTGTCCCATATGCCCAGGTGACCACAAACAGTGGCGCCCCTTGAACAAGACTCTCCCTCTCTGTGCTCAAGACGCGCAACCCTGTAGCCTCACCCTCCATCCTGCCATGAGCCACTCCAAGATTCAACCCCTCTTCCCAGATGCTCATGCCTGCACTCCCATTTTTCTTCGTCATCCGCCGATCCCGGATTCCTCCTCCTACCTTCTGCTTCTCCTGTGACCCTTCCTATCTCTTGACCTGTGCCTCCTGCTCCCTGACTCCTGCCCAGCCACCGTCACCGTGCTCTGCTCCTCTGCCTTCCCTGCCCACACCCTGTCCCGCCCTCCAGCTGCCCCCTTCCCTCACCACAGCTGGGCTCTCTGGGGACACGGCTGTTTGGGCTGCGTTCTATGGGCACAGGTGGCATGGGCAGATGCAAGTTCTTTCCACTCATATGGGTAAACGGTAAACATGATATTAAAATATTCATCACCAGGGCCTCTGTCTGAATGTTAATCTAGGGCTGGAGCTGATTCATAGTCCCCGGCCCTGGCTCCTGGGTAGAGCCCAGCAGTCAGGACGTAGCTGCAGCAGGCTGGTCAGGAAAGGTCAGCCCTGAGAGGAGAGCATTGATTTTGCATTTGCTGGGAGGGAGGATGATGGACGGTGGAGCTTTCTGGCCAGAGAAGCCACCCGGCTGCCTGGGGAGGATGTGTTTTTGTAGAGCGGTCACCATAGCTGGGTACCGATGGCTGGTGGCCCCAGCAGACCTGTGGAACAGGCAGCTGTCTGACATCAGGCGCCTGCTGTGCTGTTTATCACTGTTGCATTTGTGAGTCTGGCTAGGAGCTGAATGCTAAAACATCCTGCAGCTCCTGGTCTCTGCTGTGTAGGGTGACAGGCCATGGGTCTGTTTCCTTTTGCCATTAAAACTTAAGAATCCTTACAGAATCTTGACAATGCCCCAACAACTGCCGACAAAGGAAAACCTAGATTCTTCCTAAAGACTCCTTGGGAGGAGGGGCTGGCACTGCAGTTGGCTCTCAGTGTCTGACGCATTTCAGCCTTGGGGGCGGGGGGCTCTTCCCTGTAATGCCTAATGCCTAAATGCCTCCTACATTAGGAGTCAATGACAGCTCGAACGTGGTGCTCTGGGGTCACGCTTTCATGGATGCAAGACCACTGTTAGCTCATATACCATCTCCAGCTCCCATCCATTCTTTCCTCACTCCTTGACACCTCCATCCATTTGTCCCATGACCACTGATGGAACGTGGGCTCAAGCACACACACGGAGGCAGGCGAGGGCTGAGATCAGTCATCCTCCCTGCCTGCCCTGGAGAATTCACCACAGGTGAAGAGAAACTGACAGACACGCCCAGTGGAGCAGTAGATCAGTCGGTGCAAAGGGCTATGGGAACCCGGAGGAGGGAGTGGCCACGTCTCACAGAACGCCGATGCTGCAGTGCTTTTTCAAGCTTTGCAGGGGGCAAACGTCCTGTTGTCTAGTGGCTGCACAGTCCCTGGCTCATAGCAAGTTTTTATTGAACCCTGGTTGAACGAATGAAGATGCTGTTAGGACACAAAGATGTACAAGCTGATCCTTGCCACCCAGGAGTTTAGACTTACTGCGGGAACGAGATATTACTGGGGGTGCAAATGGGGATTTTCTCAACTTCTCTAGTACCTCCACTGCACACCATATGGGGCACACCTAAGCACCCAAAACAATGGACTAGATGTTTACTGTCTATCTTCCTACTGGTCTGCGTGGGGCCAAGTTCCAGGAACAGTGCATCCTGCAGCCAGCCCCTCACGACACGTTCCATGGCCACCACTCCATAACTGAATACCTGGATTGAGAGAGCACAGTAGTGATGACCTCAGAGGTGTGAGTTATGTCTGTGGTGAGCCAGGACCTTCAGCATGCATTTTACACAAGCAGAGGTATTCATCCTCATACACTTCAAGTGTCTATTTTTTAAAAAAATATTTATTTGAAGGACAGAGTTAGAGCCAGAGAGAGAGAGAGAGAGGTCTTCCATCCGCTGGTTCACTCCCCAGATGGCCACAACGGCCAGAGCTATGCCAATCCAAAGCCAAGAGCCAGGAGCTTCTTCTAGGTCTCCCATGTGGGTGCAGGGGCCCAGTGACTTGGGCCATCCTCCACTGCTTCCCCAGACCACAGTAGAGAGCTAGATTGGAAGAGGAGTAACCAGGACTAGAACCGGCACCCATATGGGATGCCAGTGCTTCAGGCCAGGGCTTTAACCCGCTGCACCACTCAACTTATTTTTTTATAAAAAAGTTTATTTATTTATTTATCTCACTATATATATAGAGAGAGAGCCAGAGAGCGGGAGAGAGACAGAGATAGAGAGGTCTTCCATCCAATGGTTCACTCCCCAGTTGGCTGCAATGGCCAGAGCTGAGCTGATCCGAAGCCAGGAGCCAGGATCTTCTTCCAGTTCTCCCACATGGGTGCAGGGGCCCAAGCACTTGGGCCATTTTCTACTGCTTTCCCAGGCCCTAGCAGAGAGCTGGATCAGAAGTGGAGTAGCCAGGACTCGAACCAGCTCCCAATTGGGATGCTGGCCCTGAAGGCAGCAGCTATACCCACTATGCCACAGTGCCAGCCCCTCAACTATCTTTTTTGAACTCATGCTGGAGGAGCAGAATTCACAAGTCTTGCTGCAGTTCCTGAATGTTATATTGTGTCACTTCTCTACACCCTGTCACCTTGTGGCAGAGAGACCCTGGACCATACTTCAGGAGAGAGTCTTTAAACACCCTACGTGCTGTCTTCAAGGCATTTCAGAACACCTTTGTTCTTGTGCATTTCCCTGTTATTAAAATAGAAAGGCTCATTGCCCTTATTTTTTGAGTGCCTGATTTGCAGATTCTCGAACATGGTAGCTGTGTGTCTGCTATTTTAATGCTCCAGTATATATGCCAGTAGGTCTGTAGAAGCCAAATTCATCTCACTTACTTAAATACCTTCCCCAGGTATTCCCTAACTTCTGCTGTTTTCCCACCCTGCCAATCTGTGTTGATTTGCTGCATATGTCTCTCTAATAACCTGCATGGGAGCTCAGCACACACATGGCTCCTTATTCTGTGAAATAAGTAGGAAAGAAAATGCCGGCTGGCACTCATTCTTCTTGGTGACTTGGGGATGACAGATGCAGAGGTTTCTCTAGCCCCACTGACCCGTCTCCCACTTTCTGTCTTGCTGGGATTTGGGAATACTTTAACCATTCCACTGGAGGTAGCAGTCAGCATTTCTTAACTGATGCTACCATGCCAGGCACCGTGCAGTGCACACTCGCATTCACAGTCTCACAATCTCACCCCCTGTGAGGCCCAAGACGATCTTCATTTTACAAACTAGAGACCGAGGCTCAGTGTAAATGAATTGGCTCAAAGTCTCCCAGATGTGAGATTTTTAACCCCTGACTCTCTTACTTGATAGACAATGGTAGGGGGCTTACTGTGCTGTACACAGTAAGTGTACTCTACACATCACCTTCAGTCCTTAGGACTGCCCTGAGGGGTAGGGGCTGTCTGGCATGAGTAGGTAGGGAAACTGAAGCACAGAGGGGCTCAGCTGCCCTTGTTAGTCCAGCTGGTCAGCAGTGGAGCCACAGCTCTCCGCTGCCTCTGTGTTCTCGGCTTTGCTCCGTGCTGGTCTCCGCTGGGGGGTTTAAGAGATGAGCCTGCGATGGCACCCAGCCTGCCCAGCTTGCCCTTCCCTCATCTTTTAATTGAGCTGCTAATTGCCCAGCTGTCCAGGTCCCTCCTCTTCCGCCTTGGCTCCTTCTGTGTGTCCTTCGGGGAGAAAACAGTACTCGCCACCTGACTTTGCAGAATGCGCACTTCTGGTCCTCTCCCCTCCGCTTCCTCCCCAGTCCTGCATGCTGAGGCCAAAGCAGCTAACTCCCAGCGATCACGCGCTCCCCTGCCTGCCCCATCTCCCTCTCCCTCTCCCTCTCCCTCTCCCTCTCCCTCTCCCTCTCCCTCTCCCTCTCCCTCTCCCTCTCCCTCTCCCTCTCCCTCTCCCTCTCCATCAATTACAGCAAATGTCACTAATTTGAAAGGTGAGGGACTAGGAGGAATGGATTTTGAATTAACTAGTTCAGATAATCTGATGTTTTTACTGGAGCATGACAGGGTATCCAGTTAGCCGGGGAACAATTGCTTCCAATTGTGCATTCTCTTGGATAAACCGATACCTGCTTAACAAGGTTTTGCCGTAAAGGGCAATCAAATAGGGATTTGTATTTCACGGGGGCTCGGAGGCTGGATCCTGGTGCCTGGAGCAGTTGCCATTGCGCTGTTGTGTTGGACCGTCTTGTGGGATAAACATGCTTCTGGGACTCCCTGGAGTTCACCCATGTTCTCTGCCTCAGACCCTCATCAGTGTCACTACCAGGTACCCCAGGTTCTTCAGTGCTTGTATTAGCTAATAGTCACTTGTCCTTGCTGCTTGGGCCCTGTTATACCTTACGGAACAAATGGCTAACTGTCCACACAAAGCACATACAACTTCTTGCACTGTCTGAGGAGCAGCTGCCTCCAGCCCCCAGCATCCATGGCAAGCTCTTGCTGATGGGCTCTGTGGCTGAGTGATGTGGGCCCCGCGCAGGCTGAGGAGGGTACGCAGGCATGACCTTCTCCCCACCTTGATCACCTGCCTCTGGAGAGGGGGTTCAGAGGGCCACTGGAGGAAGGAACCACAGAATGGAGGAAGGAGCCCTGCCTGTGGGGATGCACTTGGCAGCTTTTTGCTACTATGATGAAATACTGGAGGCAAGTTAACTTTATCAGGAAGAGAGGTTTACAATGGCTGGTGGTTCTGGAGGATCACAGTCCAAGGTCAAGTGAGCCCCAGCGGTTTTAATCCCTGAGAATGGCGTTCTTGCTGGCAGGGTCCCCAGGTGGCACAGGGTGTCGCATGACCAGAGACAAGGAGTGTGTCTGTGACTGTGTGATCTCATTCATTCCACTTACAAAGCCACCAGGACTCCATCACGGGCGTCATGCTAACCCTTTCCAAAGGCAGTAGTCATTAACTACCCTCTTAACTCCACTCACATAAAACTTGGGGATGATCGCATGGGGTGCTAACACCTGTTGGGTTAGGGTAAGGGAAGAGTCTACGTTTTTATGGTTTCTGCTAGCAGGAAGTACCCCTTCTCTGCTGGCCTCTTTCTTACTACAGGTCAGTCTACTATGTAGCTTTACCATGGCCATGTTTTGGTTTTACTAGCACAAATCATGGTACAACACAATAGAATATTGGAAAGAGAAAGTCCCCAGAAAAGACAACACCTATGCTCACGGCCATCATTCACAAATCTGCCTGTACCTCAGGGAAACACATCATATGCAGACCACAGCAGGGGAGGAGCCCCAACCTGGACTGCTAGGACCCCAGTTGCAGGTGTCTGCTCCCCAGCTCACGTAACTTGCACTTGTGTCACCTCGTCAATCCTCTTCTGTTGTGTTTTTCTTTTCTTTCTAGAATGGGCAGGGAAGATCCAGGCCCTAATTTGAAGTGAGCAGAGAATACAGTGTTGAAGAGCTGGCAGAGGGGGCACGCAGGAGGGATTGAACACCTGACTGTGTAAGTAAGCTTCTGAGTAGCATCCTAAGCGAACTGCAGCACGTACACCCATTAGCATCATCATCTGTCAATAGGATGTGCCCTATTTATGTGGCTGTAGATGGCGTTTGATAATAGCATTAAATTCTGTTTGCTTAGCCTTCTGTTCTTGTATTCAGGGAACCACACATTATGTAACAGGACATTTGATCATAATTAAACAGAAAAACAACAGAGGAAAATTAACCAGAAGCAAAACCTACAGAAGTCTCCATGCCATAAGGCATATGCTTTGGGGCCCAGCTCCTCCAAGACCGATAGTGTATGAGACCTCTCCTGCTTTGCCGGCCTTTCTCCGTCATTGGTTTTTTTACTTTCCGAATACACATAGAAGAGGCTCAAAAATATTTGTTGGAGTAGAAATTGAAAGTGACACCGTCCTGCTTTGCAGTTCAAAGTAACATAGGAAAGCACGTTTCCCGAGTGCTGATGATTGCAAGAGGAACCGTGGACAGTGCTGGGCGTTTAAGGTGGGCCCAGCACAGCTGTAAGGGCCTCATCTGTCAGGTGTAGGAGGTAGCCCTGGGCTGTCCATGCAGGAGGCGATGGGGGCTGACCATGCTGTCTCCTTTGTTTCCTCTGCGGAACAGAGACCTGGTCGTGTCATCTGGGATACCACCGTGCACCTTGTTCGGCCCCTCCCATCTGGGAACTCCCAGACTCCGAGCCTACAGTTTTACCAGGTATGGCATGCGTCATCACATCCGGGTCCCAAGCTCTGAGGGTCTTCCTCTGGGTCAGGCTACGCAGGGGAGAAGTGGCGAACCAAGCCGTTTACTCTGCGTGATTGGTCAATCCAGGTCTACCCCGCACAGCCATCAGGTGCCTAATGGTGTTCTGATGAAGGTATCCTCAATGTGATTTTGAAAGGAGGTGATGACAGCCATTGGGTCAGGGTAAAGAGAGGACCTATGTGTTTGTGGTTTTTCTTAATGTGAAGGATGCCTCCCTTCTCTGCCTGTCTCCTGCTTACTACAGGTCAGTCCGCTATGTCGTTACTGTGACCATAATTTTAGAATAAGACTGCGCTACTTTCACAAGCACAAATCATGGTAAACACAGTAGAATACTGGAAAATGCTGGAGCCCAGCAGACACAGTGCCTGTGGTTGGGCCACCATTCACGCACCGGCAGTTTTCTCTACCATCCAAGCAGAGTTCGGACTGCACGTAGGACTTGTCTCTCCCGCCCCACCCTCCATGGTGGTAGTTCTTATTCCAGGCAAGTCTCGATCTTCCTGATACTTGAGCCAGGCTGGGAACAGCACCCAGTCAGAGCAGCAGTTGGTGGGGCTCCAAGGCCATCTTTTCACCACTTGGGTGTCGTGAATTAGTCACTTCTTCCGGTAGGAATTTTTAGGCAAGTTTAGTTTCTACCATGACGCTCCAGCCACCTGGAACCAAACTGTGAGCCCAGGGAGCTGCCGTGAAGTCGTGCACTTGCTGGAAGGGAGAGCAGAAACGAGGGGCTGAGGGCTTACACGTCGCATTCCCTGTACTTTCTATGTGTGGAAGTAGAATTTCTAAGTGGATGAGGGGCCTGGGAGGCCCTCTGGAGCCCGGTGTCTCTGACCTAGCTGCAGACCCAGTAACCCCAGACGCTGTAAGAGGCCTAGGTGAATCGAAGCTGTGTGTTGACAACAAAGGATGCTGAGAGGAGCCCGGGCGGGCAGCAGAGGACCAAGGCTGGGCTGTTGCTGGGTGACCCTGGGGACGAGCGTGTGTTTGACTTCTGTGCTTCTCTCCCTGACTCAGCCAGAGCTTTGTTTTAAAAGCAGAACCAGATGCTGCCTCTGAGCTCAGCTTCAGGGCTGAAAATAAATTGGGAAAAGAGGCTCCAGGCAGGGAGGCAGCGGGGCAAGGAATGCAGCATGGCCTAGAAACGCCTGATCAAGATCGCATCACGGAGGGGAGGCCCCCTGTTCAGAGGGGCCGGGCAGGAGAGGGGTGAGGCAGGAAGGGTCTAACCCTTCGCCTGGCTCCTCCTTTTAGCAGATACGCTGGTGACTAAATGTGGTTTTGGCAAAGAGATAGTCATGCAGTCTGAATGGGTAGGGAAGGCAAGCCAGGCAAGGCAGGATAGCAATGGCTTGTGCCCCAGTGTGCTGGATAAGATCCCAGCGTTCGCATGCCTGGTATCCTGCATACCCCCTTTGCCTGGAGCGCGTTGTTGTGGGGAGGGAGGGAGGGAGACTGTGGGAGTGCTGTTGTGTTTGTGTTGTGGTATATGGCAGATGCATTCAAGGTCCCTAATCAGTTGGCCTTAAGTTAATCCCAAAGGGAGCATCCTAGAGGGGCCTGACCTAATTAGATAAGCCTTTCAAGAAAGTGAAGTGCTGGACACACTCTCTTGCTAGCTTGGAAGAAGATAAACAATGAAAACGTATAAAATGTTAATTTAAACAGTAGGCAGCTCTGTTGCGAACAGTCAGGGATGTGGCCACGGGGCGAGGACCTGGGGTGGACTCCATTAGCTGAGATCAGCCTTTGGCCAACCACCTACGAGGGAGCAAGACTTCAGGCCTGAGCTACAAGGAACCAAACTCTGCCAACAACCTGAAGGAGGGGCCCGAGCTCCAGGGAGAACTAGGCCCGGCTGAAACGTTGATCCTGGCCTCGGGAGGCCTGAGCCATGCCCTGCACAAGCAGTGAGATGACAAGTGTCGAGCCGCTGAGTCTGATGACTTCCTGCCTAGCAGTAGAAGAGGGGTACATCCTGCTAAGGGCTGCAAGCTGGTGGGTGACCCTAGCCTCTTTCTCTCCTTCTTCTTTACTCCATCCTGCTTTCCTTTTTTACTTCTTTCATTCTATCTCTTTGTCATACACTCATATTTGGCTGCATTTGTTTATGGATATCTTGACCCATTCAGCATGCACTCTTATTTCCAATCATCTGTTTAACAGCATGGAGCCCCATGCTAAGGGGTGGGCCACAGGGCTGACCAGAGCACAGCCCCTGTCTTCAAGGGGGCCAGCCTGGTACAGATACAGCCCGGTGTGGCAGGTGTTGTGGAGCAGTAATGGGGCCAGCCTGGTACAGACACAGCCCGGTGTGGCAGGTGGTGTGGAGCAGTAATGGGGCCAGCCTGGTACAGATACAGCCCGGTGTGGCAGGTGGTGTGGAGCAGTAATGGGGCCAGCCTGGTACAGATACAGCCCGGTGTGGCAGGTGGTGTGGAGCAGTAATGGGGCCAGCCTGGTACAGATACAGCCCGGTGTGGCAGGTGGTGTGGAAGGAGTGATGGGGCCAGCCTGGTACAGATACAGCCCGGTGTGGCAGGTGGTGTGGAGCAGTAATGGGGCCAGCCTGGTACAGATACAGCCCGGTGTGGCAGGTGGTGTGGAAGGAGTGATGGGGCCAGCCTGGTACAGATACAGCCCGGTGTGGCAGGTGGTATGGAGCAGTAATGGGACCAGCCTGGTACAGATACAGCCCGGTGTGGCAGGTGCTATGGTAAGCAGTAATGGGGCCAGCCTGGTACAGATACAGCCTGGTGTGGCAGGTGCTGTGGAGCAGTGATGGGGCCAGCCTGGTACAGCTACAGCCCGGTGTGCAGGTGCTGTGGAAGGAGTAATGGGGCCAGCCTGGTACAGCTACAGCCCGGTGTGCAGGTGGTGTGGAAGGAGTAATGGGGCCAGCCTGGTACAGATACAACCTGGTGTGGCAGGTGGTGTGGGAGCAGTAATGCAGGTAGAAGGAACTCAACACAGCACAGTTCCAGAGGCGGTTTGTCTACCCATGCGTGAAGCACAGGGCAGTGGGTCCCAAACTGCTAGGGAGATTTAAACATTCCCCATACCCGGCTCAGACTGATCCCATCCAAATCTCCAAGGTGGGAGTGTAATTTACATGGAGTGGGTACGGCCTGAGCATTAGGGGTTTGAAAAGTTCCCCAGGTGTCCCTAATATGCAGCAAGGTTGGGGACTGCTGGGGTAGTGAGTGCTGGGGAGCTCCGTCCAAACCCTTCTGTGTACCAAGAGCCGTGGGAAGAGCCTCTGGGCTCATGGCAGAGGACGGGCGGGCGGGCTCTCTAAGACCCAGCTGCAGGGGGATCCCAACCCAGCACAGCTGGCTAAGGGCGCAAAGGGCTGGCAGACCTGTGTCCTTGTCCAGCAAGGGATCGTGCTAGCAGTGTCACAGGGGAAGCATCGATACATTTCAGGACATTCTGTTATTGTATGGCTATCTAAAAATTAGGCAGTAACAATGAGAGTAATTGGTAAACGGAGAAAGAGTTTGGTAAATGGGAAAGAGATCAAAGGCGTCATTACGGTTTGGTCCGTGGTATTTATGTAAATGAGCCAGGAGGGCCGACTGTGCTCTGGAAGCCCTAAGTCCCTGTGCAAAGGAGAAGCCGCGTGAGGAGCAGTGTCACAGGCGCACTGGGCTTGGGCAGGCGGATCCAGCTTCTCTTCCGCAGGGCAGGGCCCTCCCACCACAGGGAGCACTGTGTGCGGAGCGTGTGGGCTGAAGCCGCCATTTGCGGGGCTGCGGAGTAACAGTATCCAAGCTGAGCAATTTGCAGAGAGTAAATTAAGGGGACTGAAACTCCGCTAACAGATCCTGGGAGGCGGGAGGAGACAGAGCAGACGGAGGAAGCGGGGCAGTAACTCCGGCAGTCCCTGCCTGGCGGGCATCTGGGGCAGGAGCAAAAGCCTGGGTGTGGGGAAGTGGACCCGGAAAGCCGTGCCCAGGACGGGATCCCTCCTGGATGGGAATTCAGGTTCAGGCACTCACAAAGGGCTTCCAGCCTCCAAAAGCCTCGTCTGAAGGGGCCGCCGTGGTGGTGGACCAGTGGTGGACTGGACGATGGGGTGTGCTATGAGGGAAGAGGCCCAGAAACTCTGCTGCTTTGCCCAGGAAGACACAACACAGGTTCTAGAAGGAGCTGGTTTTTGAACAGAGCTTTCTTGTCTAGGGTAAAAATTCTCCCCTGGATCGGATGGCTCACGTAGTGTTTTAATATTTCATACTATTGTGATTCTGACTCGCACTTTTCATAAAGCGGTGCTTGATGAGTAGTTGCTTCCCCAGGCTGGGTGCTGGACACTCTTCAGGCTGTCCCTCTGAGTTCTGCACAGTGCTACAAAGGTAGGCTTCTGAGTTATACGAGTCGATGTAGACTCATATAGCCCATCCAATGGGAGGGTCTCCATCCACCCACACACGCAAGCTCTCCATGAGGATTCGACACTTTGTGCAGCTGCCACCACCTCGTGTCCCCAAGCAGCTCCCATACTGCATGCCCTGTCCCAGCTGCTGGCCTGCCCCGCTGTGACTCAGGGGCTCATTTTGCCTTCCTGCCCTGCCAGAACTACACGTCCCATGTCCTGCCCCAGGAGCTGACACACCTGCCCTACAGACCTGTCCCCTCCTGAGGACAAGGACACTGGTGTACTGCTCCCCTGGCCAGCACTGCCCCAGCCTCTCCCAAAAAAATGATCGGTCTAAAAAACTTTTCAAAGGCTCTGAAAAGCAGGCCTGCACTGTCAGGGGTTGAATTGTGTCCCCTTACGCATTCATATGGTGAAGTCCTAACCCAGGATCTCAAAATGTAACTGCGTTTGGAGACAAGGCCTTTGAAGTGGCAATCAAATTAGAATTAGGCATGGGAGCAGACCCTAATCCATGTGATTTCAGTGGTCCTGGGAGTCCTAATTTCAAGGATTCCAAAACAGGTCAAATGCGTGATGGCCCTCCCTCTCTGCTCATCCAGACGTGAATCCCTCCCCCTTGCCGTTAGGGTTCTCTTTTGGAGGTAGAAGGACAGCTGATGATAACTGGGTACCATGTGCCAGGAACATCACAAGACTACCTGATCCCATTACCTGGGAGAGCCAGGAGTCCCCCCACAGTGCAAGCCACTAACACCTTTCCCTGCCTGTCTGTCGGACTTGTGTCTCTCGCTTTCTTTATTCCCACCCCTGTCTCTGACACACGGCCTGTTCTTTAGTCCCATATGAGCTGTGTCATCCTGCTCCAGCACATCTCAGTCTCAGATGCCTTCCCCATAGGCCCAGCATAATAAATGCCTCCTCCTCCTTCAAGACTCGAAACTTCTCTGTTTTCCTTCCACAACTGGCAAATACTTCTATGAAAATGCTTATCACCGTGCATCAACTCCTGTGTCTTTACATGTCTCTGTCTGTAACAAGCCTGGGTGACAAAGAGGGACTATCTCTTCATTCTGTATCCCTAGCACCTAGCACATCAGTGATGAAAAGTGGATGTCAAATTAATGTCAGTAGAACTTAGTTATCAATTTATTTCTGTCTACTTGTTTTCCTCTTTCAGTTCTGATAGTTTTTTATTTTGTATAAACAATTGACTGTAGTCTTAATCACCTTTTTAAAAGAAGGTGTATCTTGACATAAGAAGGGTTTAAGCTCTATTGCTCTCTCCACGGCTGAGTGTTGCTGTCCACAAGCATTCTCTGTGGAGAGGATGGGGCCACGTGCACAACTCCCTGTCCTCACCCAGAGCCAAGCTTTTCCCTTCCTCAGCTTCTCTCACGCCATTTCTTCCTGCACAGAAGGCCACCCACGCCCACCCACGCCCACCCACGCCCACCCATGCCCTTGTGGTCTTCTGACTCAGGTCGCAGGAGCCTCCCTGCTCCAAGTGCGGTCTGTGGACCACAGCACCAGCACCGCCTGGGAGCTGTGAGAAATGCAGAACTGCAGGTCCTACCCAGACCTCACTGGGTCAGAACCACGTGTAACAAGATCTCAGTACTGCCCTGGAGTAGGCTCAGCAAAGCGTTCTCAGGAAAGTTTCACCTAGCAGATGCTCGAAGCCTGTGGGCCGTCCAGGCTCTGTTGCAACTTCTTAGCTCTGCCGTTGCACTAAAGCAGCTATAGGCAGGAACACAAACGGGTGGCTGTGCTCCAGTAAAACTGTTGACAGGCTGGCGCCGTGGCTCACTAGGCTAATCCTCCGCCTGCGGCGCCAGCACACGAGGTTCTAGTCCCGGTCGGGGCGCCGGATTCTGTCCTGGTTGCCCCTCTTCCAGGCCAGCTCTCTGCTGTGGCCCAGGAGTGCAGTGGAGGATGGCCCAAGTGCTTGGGCCCTGCACCCCATGGCAGACCAGGAAAAGCACCTGGCACCTGGCTCCTGCCATCGGATCAGCGTGATGTGCCGGCCGCAGCGCGCCGGCTGCGGCGGCCATTGGAGGGTGAAACAATGGCAAAAGGAAGACCTTTCTCTCTGTCTCTCTCTCACTGTCCACTCTGCCTGTCAAAAACAAAAAACAAAAAACTATTGACAAAAACAGGCGGCAAGTCCTCTGGCAGACCCCTCCTTAGTTATGACCCCTTTGGTTACCATGCAGGGCCAACTTCAGGATGGCTCCCCAAGATCTCACTCCCTGGTAGTCACGGCCTTGAATAATTCCCTCCCCTGGTGTATGGGCCGGATTTATTGAGTCACTTCTAACAAAGAGAAGATGGTGGGAGTGTTGAGATACTACTTCACAGATTAGAGTGGTAAAGGACTGTGGCATCTCTCTCTCTCTCTCTTGCTCTCAGATTGCTGGCTCTGGCCGTGGTGTCGTAAAGCAGGTACCCACACGACAAGGGGCTGAGGACCCCCATCCCCCTCACGAGTGCGTGTGGAAGCAGATCCTCTCTGAGTTGTCTGTTGGGACTGCAGCCCCAGCTAGCACCTTCACTGCACCCTCACAAGGCACCTGAGCCTGATCTCACCAACTGGTCTTCCAGATGCCCAGCCCGCAGGAACTGGGAGGTCATGGATGACTGTTTGATGGCATCTACCTTAGGGCACTTTGTTACTCAACAAACATAAGCAATGTGCTCCAAGCTATTCCACTGCACCCCTCCAACTCCTGTGGCACAAATGCATGGACAGAAACCAGCCATGTTGTTCTCTAAGGAGGTGACCCGGAAGTAGATTGCAGAACAGTTGTAGGTAAGGACTGTATCATAAAAATAGACATTCTTCACAAGGATTTATTGAATTAGAGGAATTTTCTTGTGTCCTGCTGGAAAATCAGGAGCAACTATTTTGCCAGGGCAAGTATTTCTGTTCCCCAGAGCCTGTTTTGTTTTTTTGAACCTGCCTAAGGAAAGATGTCCACTCTTTCTATCAATGGTGTTTTTCCTTGGTAACAGTAAAAAATAAGTTTTTAACCAAACACCTGAACACTTTTTTCAATTACCCGGTGAGGTTACTCAAGCTGAACTTTGCTGTAGAACTGATCCTTTTCTCTCTTCTCTTTGAATTCCTAGATGGGAGAGAAAATGGTCTTTGGATGATAAAGCCTGTTCCCAGGTTATCTCTGAGAAAAATGTAATCCACTGTATTTTGCTTCTAGTTTTTTTCCTGCCTCCTGATTTTGTTGGCTCTTATCTCCTTTTCGTTATTTCACAGTTGCCTGAGCACGGAAAGAGGTGCTCTCCCCCCTCCCCCTTCAAGGGTTTGTTCCTGGTGCTTCCAGGCCTCCTGATTGACGCTGGAGGGGGGGGAAGCCGGGCACACAGGAGACGGCTCCCAGAAGGGGCGGTTTTCTGGTTGACTTGATGACTTGGCCCAACAGTGCATCTCAAGAACTAAAAATTCAGACTCTGATGTGGGCTTGAAAGGGCTGTATCTAAACTTGTTCTGAGCAGAGGAGAATAAAGCAGGCTTTGCTAAATCCAGAGATCTCTGGATCAGGGGCTGGCTTGTACTGGAGTTTAGAGTTTCCTTCCTTTTCCTGTGAAAAGGCCTGAACTTTTCCAAACGGAGATGGGCTTTCAGGTGTGCGTGAAATTCCTTTCAAAATGTATTTAGGCTTCTCCCTCCTAAGCCCAGGTTCTTTATGTTGTCTATAAATTGCACCCTCATCTTTAAAGTGCAGTTGGTTCTAAGAGCTATGAAAACGTCCAATCAAAAGCAAGGAAAGGAGACTGGTGTTTGTGGCTCGGCGAGTTAAGATGCTGCCTGCAACACAGGCATCCCGTATGAGCACCAGTTTGGGTCCCAGCTGCTCCACTTCTGATCCAGCTCCTGTTAATGAACTTGGGAAGAGAGCAGAAGGTGGCCCAAGTGCTTGGGTCTCAGCCATCCACGTGGGAGACCAGGATGGAGTTCTAGGCTCTGGGTTTCTGCCTGGCCCCTGGCCAGTTGTCGCAGCCATTTGGAGACTAAGCCAGCTGATGGAAGATTTCTCTCTCTCTCCCTCTCCCCCTTCCCTCTTCTCTCCTCTCCCTTTTTTTCTGTAATTCTGCCTTTCAAATAAACATATCTTTTAAAATAAGCAAGAACAGATACCACAAGTTACCATTCACATGTGTGAAACAAAAAGTGACATCTTATTTTGGATCATGGTCCATACACAGCCCACATCCTCTGTCCTGTGGTCACTGCAGCCTCTCCACAGCGATCAGGCCCGCACTATTGTCTCAGACCCTCCTCCCAGGACAGAGGTCATTGTTCCAGGTTAGTGGTCAAGTAGGACAAACCATAGCCAGTCAGATACACGTCCTAGAACCGTGAACTGCTGGGGAATTCTTAATTGCATCTACAAATCACTGATTTAGAAAGCTGTAAAAAGAAGAAATTCAATTAGGAACTGGGATTTCAAACTAAAACAGTATTATTTACTCAGTTCAAATCAAGTGTACTCGATAAATCCAGGGGCTGGCACACTTCTCTGTAAAGGATAAGATAGTAAACGAATGAGCATATCCGTGCCTCAGTTTCCCCTGAAATGATAACACTGCAGTCCTCTGTAACCACAGTTTTGTTTCCTATGGTTTCAGTTACCTGCAATCAACTGCAGTCCAAAAATATTAAATGGAAAATTCCAGAAATAAACACTTCATAGCTTTCAATGGCACACCATTTTGAGTAGCATGATGAAACCCATCCCGCCGTGGATGTGAGTCGTCTGTCCACCTAACACGTTCAGACCGCGTGTGTTACCTGCCCCGCGGCCACTCAGCAACGTGGATTCTCGGTGTCCGTGCTCAGTGCTTGTGTTCGAGTGACCCTTGTTTCACTTAATATTTGCCCCCAAAGTGCCAGAAGAGTGGTGCGAAGGAGGCCCCAGGACAGAACACATGGAGGGACAGATGAACTCTGGCATATGTGCCGGAGAGGAAAACCCGTAGTATGATACACAAGGGCACTTCAACAAGTTTGTGGCAAGGGGAAGTAAACGGTTATTTTATTTTGGTCCAAAAACTTTGAAACACACAGGTACAGGAGTATAGGGTTGGATAGTGTCTGCTGTTTCACAAGGCACGGGATGGCTTGGGACTTGTCCTCTGCAGATGCTGGCTGCCTAGAACTGGTTTTCCTAGAACATTTGGAAGGGATGTTTATTTTTTATATAATGAACAAAAAATTTTCAGCTTAAAAGTTGACATAGAATGCACACTGGGACTGGTTTAGGACTACCGAAACTAGATGTGACATAGCAAAAATGCCACCAACAGGGAGGTGAATTTCCTTCCTGTCTTGTAAAAGTAGATTTAGTAGCTCTTTTTACTTATTTTTTAAAGATTTATTTATTTACTTGAAAGAGTTACACAGAGAAGAAGAGGCAGAGATAGAGAGGTCTTCCATCTGCTAGTTCACTCCCCAGTTGGCCACAACGGCCAGAGCTATGCTGATTCGAAGCCAGGAGCTTCCTCCAGGTTTCCCACGTGGGTGCAGGGGCCTAAGGACTTGGGCCATCTTCTACTGCTTTTCCAGGCCATAGCAGAGAGCTGGATCGGAAGTGGAGCAGCTGGGACTCAAACCAGCACCCATATGGGATGCCGGCATTGTAGGCGGCAGCTTTTACCTGCGATGCCACAGCACCGGCCCCGTGTAGTAGTTTTTTAAATGACTTCCCGCCTGAGTTCAACCAACTTTTACTGCCGGTGGAGCCAGCGGTGGGCCTCTGGCACCTGCATCTCTCAGCTTCGGCTGCTTCACCAGCAAGTCTCGGAGCCCAGTGCAGTAAACCACAGTAAAGCTGTGGAGACCACAGCTCATGCACAGCAAATTAATTTAAATGAAGCTTGTCAGATATTTGTTTCAGTTTAAATTCAAAAGGTGCCGTTTCATTAGACTGTGTTTTCATTATGCCAGGCGACTGTCATACCAACGCTATTTTTTATTATTTTAGAAGTTAGGAAATGTAGAAAAATACATTTTTTAGGATAAAACACTGTCATGATGAAACTATTTGAGCCCTGTAATATTGACTTTACAGCAGAATGATGGATTTTGAAATTTAACATTTTATTTCATTGCAATTAAAATAAACATTGAGGGTGGACGTTGGGCACAGTGATTTAGATGCTGCTTGGGATGTCAGTGTAAGGCCACCACAAAAGACACCAAACACCGGAGTTAGAGGAAAGGTTTGTTGTCGAGTGGGGGAAGCCCAACGGGCCGGGGGGAGAGGGTAAGAGAGAGGAGGAGAGCTTGAGAGAGAGACATGGTCAGGAACAGGTCCTGTTAAACCTTTGCCGGGGGTGGGCAGGGAAGTAGGAGCAGCAAATCCCATTAGGGTGGGGATGGAGCTGACATGGCCCTGTGGTTGGGCCATGGGGTCACCTGGCTTCCGGCATGGTGGGGGGCTAGAGCCTAGGGTGGTGTCCAGGATGTAGATCGCCCACAGATAAGACTGCGCCATTTTGCTAACATCCAGCATGCTATATGGGAGCGTCTGGTAGGAGTGCTGGCCTCTCAGTTTCTGGTCCAGCTTTCTGTTAATGCATATCCTGGGAGGCAGCAGATGATGGCCCAAGTTTTTGGGTCCCTGAGTCCCTTGTGGGATAGCCAGATTGAGTTCCTGGTTCCTGGGCTCAGCTCAGCTCAGCCCTGGCTGTTGCAGGCATTTGAGGAGTGAACCAGAAGTTGGGAGACGTCTCTGTCTCTTTCTATCTATGCCTCTCTGCCTTTCAAATACTTAGACATTTTTAATAGAAACACTCATAAAAGAAGGATCCTACATCCCCTTTGCCTGTGCTTGCTCCGTGACAGTAGCAAGCTGGCACCTCTGAGAAGGAACACACTTGGTTTCTTTGACTCGAGCACAGCTTGCAATGGGAGGCAGAGTCGGAGTAGATTGATGTCTTTGGCATCTCTCTAAGCGAGCTTCCATGACATCACCTGTGGAGGAACAACATCCACTCCTGAAGCCAGCAAACATGCCCTGGGTAGGCACTCCTGGTAGCCAGGTACTGCGCTAGGAGCTACAGCTCTAGGGTGAGTGAGAGACAATCTCGACTCTGGGAGAACTTAGGGTCTGGGAGGCGAATGCATTCATTCAAGCAAACAACTCTCCTAGAAAAGGTCGTGTTAAAAAGCTCATCTGGAAAAAGAATATTCATCTGGAATACCCTGAGCTATGCAGGAGGGAGTGACTCCTGTCCAAGGAGCAAGCTCTGACCGTAATCTCAGGAACTTCACTGAAATGGCTGTTCCGATGAGATCAGATCTAAGTCCAGACTAGAAACCTTTAAAAATCTGCATCAGACACCCAAAGTCACAAGGTTTCCTTGTTAATTTTCTGGTTATGGGGAAAAGCAGCTTTTAGAAATATAGAAATGGAGTCGCTGTCTCTACCAGACAACTTTGGGATCTAGGAAACCTGCTATGCCTTCTCACCGACATACTCCCACAAAGATGGAGGGAAGGGCCTATGGCCCACGTCCCTGAGCCTGGAGGGGACGAATTATCTGACTCGAGCTAATTGGATTCTCTTCCCTGGAGATTAGGATGGGGGGAGTCAGGGAACGCTTGCTTGTCAGCAATGCCCAGAGACAAAGCGCCTTTAGGAGCTGTGCAGTGGCATCCTCTGCTCACCAGACATGCACAAAGACAGGAGACAGCGTGGGCCATCAGAACCAGACATGCTGTCAGGCTCCTGGAGTGCTCTAGTTCCGGGCGCCAGGCCCTTCCCAACCCGTGCCCTGTGCCCTTTGTTCTATGAGACACCCTGGCGTCCTGCAGGTTGTGCCCTGTCTTGGGCAACATGGCTAAACTTGCAGTCATGAAGAGTCTTGCGTGATATCTACTCTCTCTGGTTTGAATGAAGTTCTGCCTCTGTGACCAAACAAATCCTGCTATCAGCCATTTCTTCACTTGGATGCTGTAGAATCTCACGTCTGTTCAGCTCCCAGGCCCCAGATTATAGCTACTGAATCTGAACCCCTGAGGGGGGGAGATTGGGGGGGTCTAAGAAACCGCATTTTGTGACAAGCTCACAGGAGCTGTGTTGACAGATGGATTTTGGAGCTGCCACATCTCCCAGTGATCCTTGTGATAGAGTCCTGTTACGTCAGCACAGAGCTGTGCCATTTTCCTCATTGCTGCACAGAGAGGTAGGCATCCTTTATTAGGGGACAGAGCTGGGCCCCGCTCCTGACATCCCACGCGAGACTCTTGTCTTTCGTCTGGCCCTTGCCTTGTCAGCGACCTTTCTGACTGCTGAGTGTGAAAGGAGGCACCGGACTTATGTAGCCCAGCCTCTGCCTCTTGCTCCCGTCCAGCGGCTGGCTTGCAGCGCACAAGTGCTCTCAAGTGCTCCACTCCTTTTTAGGAGTCCTTATGGAGACCCTTCCCAGACTAGTGCAGCTGCAAATGGGTGGGGAAAAGCCCCCTCAGTCTGAGGTCCAATATGAGCTGACATGACTACCAGTTTACCACGGTGAAAGCTGGCTCCCCACTGGGCCCACTGCTGCATCTCCCATCGCCCCTCATTCAGAGCTCCGTCAGAGAGGTGAGGCCCTGCACTTACTGGCTCCTCAAGATCTCTCCACGATTCCAGGCACAATTTCAGATAAAACCACCGTTCCCCACCGGAATCGGAGAATCCTCCGTCCGCTCCAGTAACCTCTGGAGCAAGGCTTCTCAAAGTCACAGTACATCCCTGTGAGGTTATGAACACACAGATTCTGATTCCTCTAAAACAGTTTCCAGGAGACTGAGATGGGACGGCCACTCCTGACCTACAGGGTTATGTGAACACTCTTGGACTTCCAGAGCCACACAGGCTGTGGGAGGCAGAATAATGGCTCCCAAGATGCCCTAAAATCTGTGCATTTTCAGTTTTACATGGCAAAGGGGACTTACGAATGCTAATCAGAAGATTATCCTGGGTCATGTTGTGGAGCCCAACGTAATCACCAGGGTACCCCTCAAGTGGAAGAGGGAGGCAGGATGGGAGGCCACTTAGTGCCACTTGAGGACTCCATCAGCCATTGCTGGCTTTCAACACGTAGGAAAGGGCACAACACGGGCCATCCACACAACTGGGAGAGGGGAGGGATGGACTCCCCACCCCCAGCACCTCCAGAAGGAATGCAGCCCAGGGAGGCCTAGGTCAGACTTCTGACCCAAAGAACCCATGACAGTCCCTTTGTTCTGCTTTCTGTCACCATGTCCTTGGTCCTGTGTTAGGACATCAACAGGAAACCCATCCTCAGTCGCTTCCTTATAGAGCGTGCGCACTAAGCCTCTCATATTTCAACCAGGTGACCAGCGCGGGACACTGCCGCGTAAGTGGATGCCCGGTAAAGGTGTACAGTATTCCTTGATGAGAAATTCTAGAATTTTAAATGCCAAAACTACCAGTCTGCGTGAACAGGATCCAGGAATGGCCGAGCAGGCTTGATTTTAAGTTAAGTGAGCATGACGAGCACATTGTTAAAACTCAAACCTGATTAAATGTCTGATGAAGCGCAGCATGACAAATGCCAAGCGACCACAGCTCTGTGGAACTAAATGCAGCGCACAGGGCAAGGGATTTCCTGTGGCGCTGGAAGCCTGGGCCTGCGGAGGGTGACACGGGTCACCGTGTGGTCTAGGCGAGAGCAGTCTCCCACTGCAGGAGAGCGTTCGTTCTGTGCAGCCGAGTCTGTTTTCTGAGTCACTGAGGAGCGAGGGGATGAGAAGCTGTGATGGTCTCACCAGCTGTAGAGACCCCTTTGTCCTGGGCCACGTCTTCACCAACTGAATTTCAGGTTATGAACGTAAATTTTTCAGTGCTTCTGCCCAGCGTTGGAGAATGGAAGCGTGGCTCCGGGAACTGGCATACGTCATGTCGTGGGGTGCACTCACTCACTCATGATGCCATCTATTCCCTCATTGGCTGAATCATTCATCAGATATTTGCAATGAATCTACCATATGCCCAGCACTGAACGAGTAAGGTCAACTACTGTGTAGTCTTATTGTAAGGAGACATCAGGCCAGGGCTCCGGCTCCCGCTGTGACTCCTGAGTGTTCTGTGCAGTAATTGCGCTACGCCCTTGATAGCTAAGGAAGCCCAGAAGAAGGGTGCCTGTTTCAGTCTAGGAAGGGGGACTGTGAGGGAATCAGAGAGGATCTGAGGAGGAGGCACTGTTCAAGATGAGCTTTAAAAGATGAGAATTAGGTTGGAGCAGGCACTCCAGCAGGATGAATGGTGTGGTGCTGAGGAGGAGCGTAAAACATTGAGGGCCTGGTTGTGTCTGGGATGCAGGATGCCTTCCTATGGGAAGCCCGCAAGAGAGAAGGCTGGCAAGGCAGCAGAGGCCCGGTCCTGGAGTTCTACGTGGGACAGGCCAAGCAAGGAAGGGCAGTGAAAACGATAGCAAGGATGCGATGAGACCAGATTTGGGTTTTGCAAAGACCACTCTGTGGCTGCGAGAAGAGTGTTCTGGAGGCGAGGGAGGCTGGGTGCAGGTGGGGCCGGTAGGAAAGGGAGAGAACTGCCGAGTCTGAACGGAGCTGTGGACTCAGAGTCTCTGTGTAGGAAAGAGTCACCCTGGGGATAAACTGAATTTTATTTTAAATCGGGATGTGCTCTTTAAAATTTATTCAGCTCAGCTGAAAAAGCATTAAGGAAACAGTAGAAAAGTGGCAAATGTACAAGGCTGTTATTGGTGACTATAATCTGTTCTTTTGGCTCCAAAAGAGTTTGTGGACTGAGACTAGATGGCTGGTAGGACCATGTTTGATATGCAGTTTTATATTGTTGTCATCTGTTGCAATCATAGGCTCGCTCCTGTTTTTTTTATTCAGAACCATTTATTCAGAAAATGTCTTATTCAGAATTTGACTTCATTCCTCATTAATTCAGTGGCAGCTTGCTGTAGCCCAGTGATTGAATTACCTAATAGCACCTGCCTGAAATGATTAACATAAGAGGAAGCCGTGGGGTTGTATTTGATATAAATGATTTGTTTCCTGAAGTTGTAATTTTATTAAAGGGGGACCCAGTGAACCACCTTTGCTAATGAGGGAGGGTTCCTGGCTTCCGCGAGGTACCTGGGAGGTTAATGAACATTTAGCAGCTAACATATGACAACATGGCTCGAGAGGCGGTCCTGTTTCTCGGGTGGTGGGTCAGCAACCCTAGGGATATGAGGAAGGGCTTCCAAATCACGGAGTGGTCCACTTCCAGATGAGGGAGACGTGACCTTGCTCGTGAGATCACCCTGTCCATCAGATTGCTTGAGTTATTCCCAAGTGGAACGGGCAGGGTTGAAGTCCAACTTTCACTCCTGTCCTTGGAGAGACAGATCCCGGCACACTCGTGCCAACAGGATCTGAGCTTTTCTTCCAATGACTGTGATGGTCTACACTGAGCCCTTCGGTAAGTTGTGAGTGGGCCGGAACAGGTGGAATGAGAACCCCGGCTCCTGAGAGATAGCTTGTCATTTGGTTCAACAGTGGAGACAGCACGTTTTGATTTGCAATGTGTTGTTTAGGAATCATCCCCGTCTTCTAATTCTGTCGATTTACATTTAGAGCTGTGGACACACATGTGAGTTATAGGTCACACGAGCACCGTAATAATTTGTGTTTCCTCAAACATCCGTTGAATACTTCTGAGACTTCTGACCCTTTCTCATCCCTGGGACTCTTGAAGAACAAAATGCTACATCTGAAGTCTGCAAGAGGCCAACCTCTCACCCTTCTACCCACGTCCATTCCTGGACCTAATGGCTCTGGAGGGAGCTTTCAGAACATCGTCTCCCTCTCTCCCCACAGCACTTCTCCTGACTCCCTGACATACGCTCCAGTTCATTCTTCCAGTCTGGAAAACACAGGGCCCGGTGCTGAGACTGCCTGTGTCGAATGTGTGGCTCTTCCCTGTCCCCACAGAAGGACCCCACACAATGCCCATATAATGCCCTACAAGTAGGTGGAGGAGAGCAGAGGAAGGGGAGGCAGGTGGAGGGCAGTTTTCTGTCTTGAGTGCTGCTCAAATCCCACTGGTTTGCTCTGACCCCGGGACTGTGCTTTCTCTCTTCTCCCCTGACTTCCTCTTTAGACGGGACACAGATGGACACTCAAAGGAGAAATGGAAATTTGTCATGGGAGGTTTTTGAAATACAGATTCAATATACAGGCCCCATCTCTACCCAACAGAGTCAGATTCCCCCGGAGCTGGGACCTAGGTCTCTGCGTTATTGTAAAGGCTTTCCCAGTGGTTTTGAGGTGGTTAGTCTGAGAGGTGGGGATCGATGTGTTGTAGGCATTCCTTCTTGGACGGGTGATGGAAGTGAGTGGCTGTCTCTGACTTCCTTGTGAGCTCTGTGTCTTGCCCACATCTCAGATTCCTAATGTGCGTGTGAATCCTCTGTGCGTTTGCGTATGCCTCCCGGCTGCTCAGTGCAGAGGCACTGTGCACGCCCGATCCCTGGGATCCTTCCCGGAGCCCAGACCAGCACAAGGTACTTCTCTCAACTGAGGCACTCAGGAGTTAACAGCACCCCCTCGAGAAATAAGTTCCCACTTCCCTACTTGGAAGGAATGTTCATGGTTTAAATAAATAGATGCATACACAAAAACCCCATCCATTCGTTTGTTTCTTCTGGAAACTCACAGACTCCCCAGACATTCTGTGCACACATCTGCTCTCAAAAGTCCTGTGTCTGAGCTAGTGCGCTGTCACGCCTAATTTACAAACAAAACTTGGATTGTAAGGTTGAACTGCTGCTTCAGCCAGGCCTGAGCTGGCTTCCTACAGACAAATGCCCCATATAAGCAAGAGCAGGTGCACTAAGGTTCATGTGGCTGGTGAACAGCCCTCTGATCCCTGGTCCCGAGACGTGCAAACATGCCCCCACAGGTCTACTCTCACTCCCATCCCCACTCCTCCTCTCATCTCCCCCACCCAAGTTCTAAATACCAACACTGATGTTCACAGCAGTCATCATCTTCTCCATCAACATCATCTGATTCCAGGGTCCATTAGGACTCCTGATGTCATGAGAACTTCGGGTGTAGCTGCCTGGTATTCTCCTGGTGACCCCCAGCTCTGCATACCATGCTCACCTGCATCATAGCGCCTCTCTCACTTCCATTACACTGATCATCTTTGTCCCCCACTCTGCAGTCATCACCTCATTATAACTCCATTACCTTGCACATTGCCACCATTACGTCCCTGATCACCCCCTCCACATTGCAGTCGGCCTCACCTTCTCCTTTATAGCCACCAGATTTCAATTACAGGTCCATTATCTTTGTCATTACCCCGTTACAATCATAATTGCTCCCATAACAATTTCAGTGTCTCTCCACCCCTCTACAATGCAAGCCCCTGGCCACCTTGGGTACAGCCACAGGCATCTCTATTATGCACTGTACATACACTCCAACATGTCCATTAATGCTAGACGTGCCTCCTTTCCCTTCATCAAACTACCCATGATAATGTTAACTACCCCAAATCGGCCACTTTCCATGGCGATCTCACTACTGCTCTTTCTACTCTTACTCACAACTCACTCCTCCTTCCTCGTACTCCTTCTGCAACAGCCAGCAGTACTAACCTCATCTTAAGGGCAGCTGCTCTGTATGAGCCTCTGTTACAGTTGCCCTTCTGACTCCAAGAATTCTAATGACTGATGTCTTCTTCAGAGCAGTTTGAGGCCACACTAGCATGGCATGATGATACACCCTGCATTTCTGAACCTCCAGTGTGTGTATCCAGGGGAGGAGGAGTCGAGTATGATATCCTTGTTTTCTCCATTCAGTGCTGAGCTCCTGGCGGACTAGACTTCATTTCTGTGCAAGAGCACTTAGCATGTGGGCACAGTTAGCATTCAGCCAGTGTGGGTGATTAAAAGTCTAGGTGCATCACCACTCTTCCTTTATCTTTATACTCACAGTCTATTGCTGTTGCATCGATCACTATCAAAACTCATCAATACACTCCTTACCATTTCATTACCTCAGGCTCCTCCTTTTTCAAAGAGAGACACATCCGCTCTTCCATTTCTGAGCTATTATCTCAATAATTATCGTGGCCTCAATTGCAGTGGCTCCATTACACCCCATTACCTCTCCCTGATTAAGGAGTGATAGGCCACACCTCCATGGTGCCCCGCTACCCCCTTCCAGAACAGTCCTCAGTGCCCACGAGAAATCAGTACATCTTTGCCACTACACCTGTTGTAACCTCGCCCCAACAGCCATTCATCATCCCACAAGTGATATTTACACTCCAACCTGAACGTGACAGGATTGAAATTGCAAGAGGCTGCCCGAGTTCCTTGTTGGTGCCTGGCTATGTGATCTTTGACAGATCATTCAAGGTAGGGCTTACGTGGAACTGCCTTGGACTTACCGAGTTGTTTGACCTCCAGCCAAGAGCTTGAGCTTTTCTGTACTTCATTTTTCAAATCTATAAAGTGTTGATATAAACAGTCCCAACTTTGGCTGGTTGTTGGGAAGAGTCGCTGAGTCAACACACGTAGAGTGATCGAAACAGAGGCTGGTGTACAGAGAGCATCCCCAAAGCTTACCTCCTCTCGGGTGCTGTTTTCCCTGGACTGGAAGATGTGCATTGAAGCACAAGAATCCCTGTGTCCCTGTATGTAAGACTTGGTGGTCTGTGATTGTGATATCGGATTATCAGCATTCTCATTATTATAAGTTCTTAAATCATCCCCAGCTTCACTGTTCTCTGCTGACTCAGTAGAGAAATGCGGCACTCCCTTGGCCCGTGGCCACATCTGTTCAGCACTGAGGGTGATCTCTGGGCATTTTCTTTCCTGTGCGTAATGAAACTCTGTGTGTTTTTTTCATGGCTGGACCTGATGATGCTGCATACAGATACTTCCAGTCTGCCACCCAGCAACACCTCCCAGCCAGTCCTCCTCTGCTGGTCATGTCCTCACTCCTCCTGCTATTTTTCTCTCTTAAGCAATGCTAAGACTTTGAAGGCAGCGCTTGAAGACAGTGGACTTTGATGCTGGACCTGTTCCATCAGTCGGGACTGTTCCAGCCATATGACAAAGAGGGCAAAACAGCACTGCAGCATCGTTCAATCAAGATTCTCTGCTCCTGTCTCTCTTATTCTTCATCTGGGTCCATTTTCTACTCCTGCTTTGTAGATTCTCAGACCACTCTCTACTTGCACCAAACACCAGCTATCCTGGCAGGGCCCCATGGGCTAGAGGTACTACTTTGGAAAAGTCCAGTGTGTGAGAGCTGGCCACCCAAGGCAGGAGGGGCTGACTCCTAGGAAGGCACCAATCCACGGTGCAGACTATGGGGGAGACTTAATGGACACAGTGTGGTCACTTGTGGCTGTGAGACATATGGATCTCTCTCTCTACCTCAAGGCAGGAGGTTTTTTGGACAAAGTGGTTCCTGGCTAGCTGGAACACACCTGGACTTTTTAAAGGAATAGTAACCTTAAAAGAGACATTTCAGATGTCAGATAAGAGCCTCAAGTTACCTTAAAGACTTCGTTTACCCCATAGGGCTGGAGACAACCTCCAGAGTCACTTAAAGGGCAGGATGGAGGTCGAGTTCAAGACGGCTGTGGTGACCCCAAGGTAGAGTCCCACAGTTACTGTTTCTCCTCTCTCATCATTTCTCCTTTTCTTTTCTGTGCTTTCCTCCTCCAGTGGCCTTTACAGAGAAAACAGTCTACTAAAATAACTAGCATTCTAATGTGGATAAATAGGTCTCTCAGGGGATACCTTCATTCCAAAAGGGACATCTGGGAGAAGAGATACTTTGATGAGAATTTATCTCAAATGGCATCAAACAACATGGCAGAACCAGTGTTAGTCCTTTGTGTTTTTTCCTTTTCTTAAAATTTGAGTGGGACTGAGGGTGAGATAGGGGAGTAATTTTCAGAGCAGGGAGATTTCACAATGCCAATCAAAATATATCATGTTGGTAACATCCTGCTCTCTACAGACCCCTCGTGAAATGCTTCGCATCTATTGACCGTGAGTCACCCATCCCACCTTGCTCTCTGGGGCTCCCGGAAGCTTCAGCTAATGAAGCCGTCTCATGTGCTGTGATGCTTCTCCAGGTTCTTCACTCCTAATTGTTAGTAATATGAGAATTCAGTTGTCAAAGATCAATCTGAAGGGTGTGAGGTTTTCAGTGTAAACAACATTCCTCTCAGGCAAACACAAGGAAAAGACTGCTTCATTCTCTGATTACAGAGGAAACAGAAATTGACTGGCTCCAGTCCAGCTCTACAGAAACGACTGGGACCACAGAAATATTTTCTGCCTACATTCCTGGTCGTTGGCCAAGGCAATCCAAGGGCCCCAGCACCTAGGGAGATGTGAGGTGGTGGTGGTAGCTCTGTCAACATCGTTGGAAACTTCTGTTTCCTGCTCTCTCCTCTTACACCTCCTCCTCTTGGTCTCACTTTCTCCCCGGTCTGAGGTTCCATGATCATTTGTATCACCTCTGTGCCGAGGCTCAGACTGACGCCCACAGCCTCTGCCAGGACATTACCTTGGTCATCTCCACATCCCTGAATCCTGTTTCTGCTCTTGGTGCCATAGCACAGCCAAAGCTGGGCACAGTCTTTAGAGCTTGAGTATACTGCTTGTTTTCTCATTCAGAATTGCACACTCGACTCCGTCCTCAGCTCCTGGAGAGCGGGGTGCATGACGTGCATGTAGCCCATACCTCTATATTTGACCAGAATACGTCCCTCAGTAAAGATTGCCAACTGCATCTTCTACCCCTTTCTCTTATTTTTCCCTTCTCTATATCACCTGTCCTCCTGCCCATCCCATTCCACTTCCTGTTCTCTTCATTGCTCCCTACAAGCCACTGACTGGGGCACTTACAGCCACTGGTATGCATGTTGGACGCAGAACACACTTAGGAGAGCTCCGACTCCTAGCATTGTAGGTGACGGAGATGTGTGCTCCAGGGTGACAACTTGGCTGTCACATTGGGATGACTCATAACCAATAAGAATCCTTTGGTTTGACCAGAGAGAGAGAGAGAGAGAGAGAGAGAGAGAGACTAATGCCACAATAATAGCTATTATGGGGCCAATCAGAAAACTCTAAAGAAACTATCATAAAATTTTAAGCCCCAGTTAACTCCTTACAATGTTTGTTAACTACATGGTAGATATTTTCATTTAAGGAAATATCTGGGCAATTTGAATTTGCTTTGATAACATACCAAAGGGTAATTTTACATAAGCTTGTCCACCATAAATACAGGTCGTGCTTGTGATCAATTCTCATCTGTATGTTGGAAAGCAATTTCAGTAAGTACTTAGCTTCATCAATTTGTATCTGCACGCTGACCTTGGGGACCCAGCGCGTGAGTCCCATCATGCAGTGTGCCCGGCAGTTCTGTCTCTTCAGATGGCAAATTTCTCGATATTTGCACATGGCTTTCATATTCAATCAATGCAATCATCTGTTCCTCCCTTCGCCGCTTCCCTTGCCTGGGGAGGTGAGGACACGGCAGCGCCTCCGCCACTTGTGTGCAGTGCAGAATACTTGTTTACTATTTCCCGGAACCCTCAAGAACTGGGAAGATAGCAGGGCATTCCAGGATAATGAAAATAATGGGAAAAATAAGACTTTTGTACCAGCTTGTTTACACAATTATGTAAATGGTGAGCACTTATACATGGCTGATTCCTCAATTATTCATGGTTTGAAGCTCTTGAAAATTCAATTCAACTAAATCACCTTTTCTTCAGCTCTGATGACGAGCAAGGTATTGTAATTTGAAGGAGAGAGGAAGATACAATTTGATAAGGAACAGTGGAGCAATGCACAGCGACTGCAATCCAAGTGGAGGAAGCTGAGTAAGGAAGGCACCATGCAGGCTCTGAGGGTTTAGGGCGGAAGAGATAACGTCTCCCTGGGTGGCTTCTGGAGGATGGGGGGGATGCTTGCTTAGGGTCCCCTCTTCTCCATCCCCAGCTCTGCCATTTGGTTCAGGCCCTGTCACCTCTTACCTGGATGATGAGAGCAGCTTCTGGTGTGATCTCCCATCTAACTGCAGCTTCCTGCGTGATCGTTCTAGAGACCAGCTGATCACATCACTCTCAACTTGCCACTGCCTACGCAAAGGGTTAAAGTTTCTCAAGGTCTCACAGTTCAAGCCCAGATGCTTGCCACCCTCTGCAGCCTCCGCGCGCCTTCCCTCTCTGTCGTGTGCTAAATGCCAGCTGCAGGTCTTGCTGGTGGGGCCCCAGGGGCTCAGTGACCTTGGCCATTCTGCTCTTCTACCTGGACTCGTCCCTTCTTTTCTTGTTTCAGAACTCTGCTGACAATTGCTTTGCAGCCCCCTGCCCCAGGACAGGGCTGATGAGTCTCATCTTAGCTCCCTACAGTACTTGGCCCTAGTGCTTGGTAATTTGGAGTATGGGGTAGGCGTGCTCATCTTCCTGGACCCAGACTGGGTATGACACATAGTGCGTACTCAATGCATGTTTGCCAAATTATGTTGAGTTTTGTACAACATAGAATCATCACTTTCCATAGCATTAAAAGGTAAAAGAAATGGTAGGAAGTGAGGGTGGAGTACTCCTATAGAGTTCAGGATAAGAGAAAGTAATGGCGGAAATCAAGAGGAAGGTGCGCTTATTGTTTTGTTTCAGTGGAGTCCAAGTCTTATTTATTAGCAGAAGAAAAAGAACTTGGAGAAAGTGAGAACGAGAAGTGTGGAAAATGGTGGATAGACATGGCCAGAGAGGAGGGTAAGGAAAAGACCAGGGATGCAAAGGAAGAGCTGGCGAGGAGGAGGAGGAGGGGCTGGCTCCGGAGTGCCAGGACAAAAGCAATCAAGGACAAAGTCTGCACAGAGGCGTCTGAGGAGAGGGGCAAAACCAGGCAGAGCTCTCTGGGTACAGCCTCAGGCTTAGCAAAGGAGCAGGGGAGCCTGCAGGTGAACTTCCAGTTGACAGACCCAGTGCCACCGTGTCGTTCACATGTAATCCATGAAATGTAGAGAGGAACACAAACACAGGGAAGGATTTTGCTGAGCAATGGCCTCTTTCTGCAGAGTGCAATCGGGGGAGTGCTCAGTTTCCTCAAGTTGCAGGGAGGGATGGAGGCTCTGCTGAGACCTCCTCTGACACCTCTGAATGGGACGGCCAGCTCAGCCCAGCCTGGGGGGCTTCTGGGGGACAAGCTCTGCAGCCCCAGAGATGCATTCTACTGGGCTTCCTCAACCTTGCTTTTAATCAGGTGCCAAAGCAGCCACTCACATTCAAACTGTATGTAGTTGCCCAAGCAGCCACAGTTGAGATGGGTTCAAACATCCTCCTGAAAGTCCTTAGCACCCCCACCAACCCTGTGAGTTCAGAGCTCCTAGCTCTGCCCGGGTCTCCTGACTGGTTCCTGCAAGACCCCCACCCCTCCCTTTAGGAGGACATGGCAGACTGTCTTTTCCTGCCTGCTTGTAAATACAAGGATCAAGCTCAAGGTTTATTGTCTGCTGAAAGACTGCAAGAGCAGCTACATGTGTTGAGCACTGCAGAAGGACGCTTAGACTCAGGCGTGGTTCTTCAGTGACCACCCCCGTCCAGAGACACAGGGCATGCTTGCAGGAGTTGCAAGACTGAAGCTGCAGAGCCCAAGTATCTGGCTTAGAGAGATGGAAAGAACAGACAACTCAATTTTTGTGTGTGCAGGAGTCCCCGAAACCCATTCTTAGCTTAGCTTGCTGCTGTTGTAGTTACCTAAGGCCAATTGTAGTCTGAAAATATTAAAGGGAACATTCTGGAAATAAACAACTCATCAGCATGTAAATGCATGCTCTTCCAAGTGGCTACGCCACAATGCCTGTGTCATTCCATTCACTAAGTCTCGTCACACAGGTCTGTATCCTTGCATATCACCACAAGCAGGACCAATGCAGTGCAGCAAGATATTTCAGAAGGAGGGAGGGGATGAGGGGAGGAGAGGAGGGAGGGAGGGAGGGAGGGATATTGAGGTACATATAAATATATGTATATACTGCGTCCTGTTTCTATAAAGGCCATTTGGGGAGCAATATAAGACTTGAACAGTCTGAGGCTTATATGGTAATAACAGAGGATCACTGCTAATATAGATGGCTGAGCTTCATTGTGGCTGTGCAAACAGACTGCTCCCTGCCTGTAGAAGGTATACATGGAGGCATTTGGGAGATCAGGTACCAATTTACTCTCAGGTAGTTTAGGGGAAAAGTTATTCTTGAAAGTTTGAGATTGTCTCAGAGATATATCTATGTCTCAAATACCTAAGAATAAATTCAACAAAGGTGTCCAAATTCCCTCTGGAGGAATTTATAAAACTTCATAGAACTACACAGAAGAAAGTTTGCATCATAGAGAAATAAGTGGACATACATTAAAGAAAAAAGAGACAGAACACATTCACAAAACTTTTACTACAGTATATCATTGTAGTTCTATTTTATTATTAGTTACTGCTAATCTCTTACTGTGCCTAATTCAGAAATTATATTTTACCATAAGTATGCATTACAGGAAAAAACAGGGTGATCGGGTTTGGTAGTATCTGCGGCTGCCAATGCCCATGTTGGGGGAGGGGGGTTTGGAACTTGGCCCTCATGGGTACGGGGGACTACTGTTCCCGTAATGATACATTGACCTCAACTTGAGCCATCTGTTCATGGTCGCGTGGGTGGTGGTGGTGATTTGCATCTCCTTCACCATTCTGTTTTCAGTTTATCTAAATCTGGTAGCAGGGTGTTTAATTGGAAGCTAGTACCTGTTTGGTTGCACAGTGTGTTTTTCCTCCCTGGGAATACATCAGAGGGTGCTGAACATATTCTTGAGATGAAACACTCATGCTTCTGACCAGGTCGTATTATTTTTGGTAGAAGCCAGGTATTAGCATTAATGCTAAATCAAATGACTAACTAGTAACTGCTCAATAAAGCGTGTAGCCTGGAACGTTATGTTACCAGAGGATGTGGAGGTAGCAGAGAAGTCTTCCCACAGATTACTTTAATTGAAAAATGGAACTCTTTGCTGGGCCCCTTGTGCCCAATTTGCCTTCCCTTGAAAATGCATGATCACAGAGACACATCTACTCCGAGAACCACAGCTCTTCAGAGATAAAAGGAGTCGTGCAGACACACACACACAATTAGGCTGCAGAAACCACAGGAGAAGGCACTGCTCCGGAACCTGTTTGCAGTCCAGAGCAACCACAAAGCTGGGAACGCAGCTCCCCAAATATCACATTTATCTCAATTTGGTGAGGAGCTGAAAGCCTATCTGGGGCCATTTAAATTCTAATGTTATTAAGGGCTCATCTAATCAGCTTTTAAAATAAGCTGCTTGCAAATGCACGGGGAATGACAGTAGGATGGAAGCGAGCTAAGCAAGGCAGCTCGGCGCAGCCTGGTGATGCACCTCGGTCTGCACTGCCAAAGAGCCAGGAGGCGTCCTGGCCGCCTTCCTGTTGGCTAACTTCTTCAAGTCCCACACCAAGCTGCCTGGGTGAAAAGGGATCTGCAGGTGCGTGGGGAGAGTTGATCTCAACCGGCTCCTGTGAGGTTGATCGTACACCTGTGGCACGGCTTGGCAGGGGAAAGTGATCAGGCTTCTGTGCCAGGAAGCGCCTTGCAGACTGGACAAGCAGAGCGGTGGGTCCCTCTAAGAACCACCTCTGGGCAGGCATCCTGCAGCCTTCCAAGAAGCTCCAGGCTCTTGGGAGCCAGCAGTGACTTGCGGCCCTGCCTGGGCCCACTGAGAGCTGTTGGTGCTGTCCAGACAGCTCCCTCGCATCTTGTTGGCCCCAGACAGAAATGGACTTGGCTCTGCTGCAGTCGGGGCCCATTGCTGAGCCTTGCTTTAAACACCAGGCTCTCGTTACTCAGGAGCACGCTCCGATTCAGCCTGTGCATTGCTCTCCAAGGAAGGCCTGGGAGCAGAGCAGGCTCCCGGTTCCTGGAGGAAGTCTGGCTCCAGCTGTGATGGGGAGGCTTGTCTCCAGCGCTCTTCCCTCTCCCCAGGCTGCCTTCTGCGTGCGGCTTCCCAGGGACCCCATGAAGTCGGTTTTGAGCCCCCTCCTTTATCTTTCCAATCCTTCTGTCAAAAACCTCAGACAAGCAGGGCTGGCAGAAAATATGTGGGTGTCCTTGTTATGCCAACCACAGGGGTACAGCACCCCAGATCTCACACCCCTGTTGAACCCATATTCAGAAATCAGTTTAGAGACCAGGTACTTTGATTTGAGCAAGCTCTTTGGCTGAAGGGTTTAACCCCCATTGCAAGCGGTGCTTCGAATGTTCTTTTATGCGTGCAAGTACTTTCTCTGAGCAAAGTGCTGGTGGAGGTCGTGTCTCCACCATAGTATTTCCAGGGATGCTTTGTGACTGGCACCCCAGTTGCTGCTCAGAGAACTTGATCTCGAGCAGCTGGTGACCTAGAAGCCCCCCAGTAACCAACTCACCCTTAAGTGTGCATGACTGCTAGGCAGCTTAATGGGAGGGTGCATCCTGGGAGCTTAACACTCACAGGTGTTTTGAACGGCCTGGGGGTACTTTAAGTGCCCCCAAGGGAGACACGAATCCGCTGAGAGCATTCTGGGTGGATCTGAACATGCGACTTCTACAAAGCTTGTCCTGGGCCTACAGAAGCCCAGGGAAGAGCCTGGGGCGGCAGCGAGCCCAACGCAGGAGTTGAGTGTTTGCTGAACAAAACTTAGTCATGCACGTGGAGAAGGAAGGCTGGTGGGTCCGTGATTCTGCACAGTGGGAAAGGGCCACGCCTGCGTGGAAAGCTCCCGCACCAGCGTATCAAGTCTGAGCGCCATGGAAAGTTACTAGGGGAGCAAAATATTCATTGTGCCTGTCAACTCCACAATCCTAAGAGCTTCTCCCATGGACCATTTTTTAGAGGTTATTATTTCAACTTGAAAATTCTTTAGACATATATATGCGGTATGAAAAAGGAATTAGGAAAGCTTTTAAATTAAAAGAAATAAAATGACAGGTTTTTCCCCCAGCTATATAAATAGTTATGGATAGAGATAAAGAGATGGATATTTTTTCATGATACTTTATTAGGGGTTTTGGAACTCCAGAAATGTGAGAGGCAGCCTGATGAATAATTTAGTACTGATTCACGTGGGCCCAGTGCAGGCGCAGGCGGCCAGGGAATCCAGCGTAGCCGCTTGGAGGGACCGAGCACAGTAACACACTTTTACGACCGACCGTGTCATGAAATGCATTTCCGAAATATTTTATGAGAAGCCAAAACCTTGGTGCTCGGTCTCTGCAGCCTGAAGCCCAGAGGAGCCAACGCTGTCGACCACCTGATTTCAGAGAGCCTGTCCCCCACCCCCACCCCAGGCTGCAGTTTCAGGGGCACAGGGTCTCAGATGCCTGGGAACACGCAGTGACCAGTGGTGGCCTCTGGCCCTCAGAGTGACAGATGGAAACAGGTCAGGGGGAGATCGTACCTTGTGTGCCGAGGTCTTCGATGCTGGGTCTTTACTGCGCGTGCGGGGCCCCTAACAAAGCAGATGCGTCCACTCTGTGGTTAAGATGACCAGGCCGCCTGGAAGGGGAAGGAGGAGAGGGAGAAATGTGGTTAAGTGTTCAAAATGGAAAACCTCAGCTTCCCTTGCCGCTCTAAATGCCGTCCCTCCTTTCCACTACGTGTGAGTGTGAGCTGTGGATTACTGAGGAAACGGAATTTGTTACTTAGTCCATACATTGTGTATTTTCCTCTTATTGGAAAGAGAGACAGGGAGTGAGATACAGAGGGATTTTCTGTGCACTGGGTCACTCCCTAAATGCCTGCAAGGCTGCAGCTGAGCCAGACAGAAGCCTGAAGCCTGGAACTGCATTGGGTCTTCCGTGTGGGTGAGACGCGAGTTCTGGGGGGATCAGCACCTGGCGCCTGCCGTGGTGCGCATTAGCAGGAAGCTGGAGTGGGAGCAGAGCATCCCGGCACACTGATACGGATGCAGGATCCGAGTGGCGACTCAGGCCACTGCGCCAAATGCCCACCTCAGCTGTTGCTTACTACATTATTTTTTCCCTCCAGAATTTATTTATTTCATTAATTTTCTTTCATGCACCCTCACAGATTTACCATAAAATGATAACTACTTAAGGTAAAACTTCTTGAGGATGATTACACATCCAGAAATGTGTTTTAGGTAACAAATATGGGATCTCCAAAAGTGGCTGTTGTAACATGCTTAGATAATCGGGTTGTGACAAGTGCTTGACACCTCCCCCAAGAAGCCTCCCATCCAACCACCTGACGTGAACCCTGCTCTTCTCCTTAATGGCCTTGGTGCGCTGAGCATCCTGACCCGTGAGCGTGAGCATCGACTCTGAGTCTCTGTGCCGTTCTCTCTCGGGAAGCCCAAGCCCTCACGGGCAGCATCTTTGTCCCACTCAACTGCCTCAGCTCTCGTCTAAGCACAAAGCCAGCACACAAGAGGCTGACAAATACCCCGTGAACCAACCAGTGCCTAAGTGTAGCTCTCTCAAGGCAGAACCACCACCTCCTGGGGCAGCGGTGCTTCTGCCTACACAGATTGGCCTGCCTCCTTCATCAACCCCAGCACCAGGCGTCCTCCTGCCCGCTTCCCAAGGGTCGGTCAACCCATCGGTAGCTGGACCACTATGCCTTCCAGGGCTGGCTTCTCACAAACCTTGCTGAACTCGCTCAGGGAGTTATCATTTACAGGGGTCTAAAGAGGATGCATTTGCAAACCTCTCGTGGGGCCTGAGGGTGGCAGAGGCGCGTATCTGGCCAAGGTGTGGGCTGTTCACCTGAGTTGCTCCGAATGAATGTGCCCTCCCTGGAGGGCCTCGTGGAACCCCAGAAGTGGAGGGAGCACACAGGTCATGCCACTCTGCAAGGGGAGGCAGGAGCCATCAGGAGAATGCGCCTGTGCAGCAGCAGCGGCTGCCTAGCCAGGGGTTGTGAGGGGTCCTGATGCTGCATCCTTGGGAGTGAGTCAGTCAAGAGTGGGCCAGGCCAAAGCCAGGAGCTTCTTCCAGGTCTCCTATGTGGGTGCAGGGGCCGAAGCACTTGGGCCATCCTCTGCTGCTTTCCCAGGTGCATTAGCAGGCAGCTGGACTGGAAGTGGAGCAGCTGGGACTCGATCCAGCACCCATATGGGATGCAGACACTTCAGATTGTGGCTTAACCCACTGTGCCACTCCACTGGCCCCGTCCTCTCTCGGTTCTAACCTGGCTGCTCACCACATGGGAAATACAGGTCTCTTAGCAGAGTCTGGCTGGTGGCTGCCCCAAACCTGTAGCCTATTTTGGGGATGACGTCTCTGCTGTTGAAAATGTCTCCTTCCAAGGCATTAAAACTCCTTTCTGCTCCATCCATTGAACCCCTCTGCCCCCCTCATCCTATCTGTGAAGTGGCAACCTGACTTAGAAAGCTGGCCTGATATTTTTTGAACCAATTAGGCCAAAAGTCATCAAAACTGAGGCAAAATCCCCTTCAGTGTATTAAACACTGAGTACCTTCAGTAGGCTATTTTATTGTCATCTGGATCTCCAACAAGAGAGGCAGTCACTTATTCATTCAATGAACATGTTTGTCTATTTAAAAATTTTCATTCAATATTCTTAAAATGATAAAGTTAATACACACTAATTATAATACGAGGGAATCTATACAAAGATGTATACAGGAAAGCTAATCCTTTCCCCTAATCTGAGTCCTGTAGGTAGCATTTTATAGGCTGGTACATGACTTTTTAAAAATTTTTTTTTAATTTTTTTCGCCAGGCAGAGTTAGACAGAGAGAGATGTAGACAGTGAGAGACAGACAGAGAGAAAGGTCTTCCTTCTGTTGGTTCACTCCCTTAATGGCCACTAAGGCCGATGCACTGCGCCGATCTGAAGCCGGGAGCTGGGTACTTCCTCCTGATCTCCCATGCAGGTACAGGGACCCAAGCAATTGGGCCATCCTCCACTGCCCTCCCAGGCCACAGCAGAGAGCTGGCCTGGAAGAGGGGCAACCAGGACAGAATCCAGCACCCCGACAGGGACTAGAACCCCAGGGTGCCAGCGCCGCAGGCAGAGGATTAGCCTAGTGAGCCGCGGCACCGGCTGGTCTATAACTTTCTACTTTGTGATTTCCCGGGAAACAGGTTGAGGCTGACGCACACAGAAGGGTTACAGGACAAACCAGGGGGTCACAACACTCGTGGGGGAGCACGGAAAGCCGAGGTGGCCAGCAGGGACTCCGGAGCTGGCTGTCTGCACTGAGAAGGGATCCAGCCTTTGGATCCTGTGTGGGTCGCTCTCTGGGTGTGGACTCTCGCTAGAGAAAGGGGAGGCACAACTTTGGGCAGCGAAGCCCATTTTGTTTGAGGGATTCAGCTGTGAGCTGCGCTCAGCCAGCGGTGCCAGCAGCCACAGAGTATCTGCAACACAGACCCTCCCTTTTGTTCATCACACCTAACTACGCACATATAACAGAGACATAGGAGGCTTTTGTTTGTAGTTTCTCACTGGAATGCTCTGTAACTTGCTCTGACTTAGCACACAGACATCATCATTTCCCCCAATCTACTTAAGCGAACGTACACATACCCGCACAAGATCACATTTCATAGACATCTGGACTTTTAGCACAACCTCTGTGTTTTCTTCTTGGCTACTGGCCTGTGCCCACCCATTCTCTTCCCTTGCACTGTACACAAACCCTCAGCCCCTGTGTTGACTGCCCGGGGTATATCCTTTTATACCTCCTTCCTCGCTATCTGACAGCAGACACACGTGGGTGAAGACATAGGCACACTTATTTAACTCTGTGGTCACTGCCAGCAACTATTAAGGGCCTCGTGAGCTCCTAGCCCTTGCCAGGCGCTGGCGATAGGAAGAGGGCACGGCCTCCACCCAGTCTATGAGGCAGAGAGGTGGGGAAAGAACCAGGCTGAGCGCATGCCCCACACACACAGTATAATGCAGAGCATTGGAACGAGAATGCCGGGCTCTGATTCTCTAACACTGTGCTCTATTCCATTTAACCAGCGGTGTTTTTTTGTTTATTTTTTTAAATAAAAGCATATCTCAAATTGTGAGCCAAGCAATGGCCAAATTGAATTTCAGCACTAGTGTGCCAGTCTTCCTGAAGCCATGGCCACACAGGCCCTGCTAGAATGAAGTTCAGCAAATGGACGTGTTCTGTCCACTCTCCAAACCCACTCATTTATCTGCACTTCCCCTCCTCATTGCCCACCGTTACCTGGGGTCAGCTTGTAACGGCTCTGCTTCAAAAACAAATGTTTTCCTATGAAATATGTCCAGGAAATGTGCATTATACAGTCTTTTCTCATCAAAGGCTGAGACCTCTTGTGCTGACCGTGAGTTCAGTAACCCAAGGGGCTTGGCTTGGACTTTGTAGCATTGACCCCCTGACCCCGACTGCCCAGGCGGGATCTGAGGATCTGGGCAATCCAGAGAGCACAGCCGGAGAGGCCCTGTTGACCTCAGCTCAGATTTGCTCCGAAGCTCTGTGGTTTTGCCCTTTGGTTTAGGTGAATGATGAGCAGAAGAAAAGCACCTGCCAGGCCAGGTGAGCTGCAGAGGTAGACTTGACAGCAACAGCTTGTTTTGATTTTCAGTACAAACCATGATGCTAGGATGCTTCGACTTTGTGTACCATGAGTTGCTGCAGTTGTGAAAGTCATTTGACCCCAAGGATGTTGATCTGTTCCAGCCAAAACTGCTCAGTACTCAGAAGTATGATCGACTTATTTTCTTCTCACTTCTCGCTAGATTCTGGAAGTCTGACAAAGCGTACCTCGCTGCAGTGGTTAGGACAGCACCTGGACGCTGCATCCCCTATCAGAGCGCGTGGGGCTCAGTCCCAGCTGCACTCCGGATTCCAGCTCCCCTGCTGACGTGCGCCTGCCAGGCAGTAAGTAGGCTGATCGCTTGAGTACTTGGGTCTCTGCCATTCCTGTGGGAAACCTGGATTGAGTTCCTGTCTCCTGGGCATTTCGGGAATGGATCAGCAATCAGCAAATCTCTCTTTCTCTCTCTCTTTGCCTCTCAAATAAAATATTCTAATATTGTACATAGTCATCTTAAAGAGAAATTTAGGCAACTCTTAGTGATCTGACCCATGTTCTGCTCCTAAACTCATAAGGTTTCCTGCCATGAAGGGTCTTGCATGAAGATTACTTTAGACTCCTACTTTGAGGCATACAAATTTGAATGTTTTTTTTTAGAAGGATTTCTCTGACCCACTAGTATTAGCATGACTTTGCGATTCCGCAGAGTATGAAAAGTTCATGAATTTTCAATTTGTTATTTATTGATGCATAACAAATTACCCCCAAATGCAATGGCTTAAAACAACAAGCATTTATTATGTCATAGTTTCTGCAAGCTAGGAATTCAGAATTGGTCTCTCTGGGCATTTGTGGTTCAGGGGTGCTCACGAGGTGTCAGTCAAGATGCCAAGGAAGTTTGCGGCCACCTGAGGACCTGCAGGGACGCAGGATCTGCCTCCCAAGTGGCTCTCTTATGTGATGCTGGACGTTCAGTTTCTCCCCACAGGGCTGCCTGAGTGTCCTCCCAACACGGTGGCTAGCTTCCCTGGAATCGAGCAGTCCAATAAAGAGAAAGGTGGGAGCCACACATCTCATGCAAGGTAGCCCCGTCTAACGTGGGCGGGGCCTACAGAAGAGTGACAGCCAGGAAGCAAGCGTCAGTGGGCCATCTTGAAGTCCAGCTACCACTAATGGGTTTTTGCTTTATCAATGATAGGAAAGACATTGACAAAGGCATTTCTGGTTTTTGTGTCTCCCTTGAAGGTCAAATGGAAAGCATGGAGTTTGGTACAAATCCCAGCTCTTAGCAGTCATGCACTTTTAGAAAAGGTAATTAGTTCATCCTTCCGAGTACTGCTTCTGAAATCTGTAAAATGGGCACAGTACTGGACTGCTATGAAGATTTGCTCCACTGACCTGTTGAAAGGCTCAGCCTGGTGTGGAGCAGATGGTAGAAACTCCAGCTCACCATCTTTCCCTTCTCCCTCACCCCTTCCTCTCGGGGCGTCACGCTGACAACTGCACCAAGCACTTCTGTGTCCCCTGCTCAGACCCAGCCCTTCGCCTCGCCCCATCCCCTCCACCCTGCTCTGTGAACCAGGAGAGGGGCCCTGGCTGGGCTGCTTAGGTCTTTCTCCCTGTGGAAGACTTGTTGAGGCTTAATAAAGTCAGGATGTATGAGAGACACTGTAGTTCTTTCATATCTTAATTAACAATTAATTAAGTTGAGGTGCTGGTATCTGCAATATTTGAAAGACAGGCCCAATAATAATTATCTTTTATTATTACTCATAATACTAATGGAAAATATGGTCAGGGGGTTCAAGTTTGCCCAGAATCTCATGTTTAATTGAGTGACCCAGTAGAGAGTCAAAATGAACAGGCTGCCCTTTCCATATTGTTTTATTAAAATCCCTTTTAAGTTTGGTGGTGCCTCGCTCTCAGCAGCCTTGCTGGCCTGTTCTTCTGGGCTATGATCCTTAACTAGGCTTGGTGGAGAGGGGCCGGGCCACCTGGTGGGAGGGGGCTGGCGAGGTGCCTTCGGGACAGCACACAGTCCCAGTCCCGTCCTGATGAGTGTGCCCGCAGCATTTCATTAGCACTCCCCACCTCCCCTCCAGGGAAGGAGCTGGCTTGGCGGTCAGAAGAGAACACTGCTGTGAGGTCTGAGTGGGGGAAGTGTTTTTCTAATTTTGCTGTAGCAGCATTGGCTTTCGTCTCCCAAAGGTGCCACTTGAACGACGCAGCACATCCCTAACCTGACAATGACGACTCAACAACTTGGTGCTCCCACGGGACGGACGATGGATGCACCATGGACCCTTTGCTTGGCCAGTGCTTGCAGGGCACACATGGCTGTGTTCTCGAGGTACTTTGGGGGAAATAAGCCAGGGCCTGGCCTCTTTCATATTCTAAATGCACATGCAGTGGGTTCCCCATGGATGTCATGTGACAGTGACTAGACAAGCCATTCAAAGCGTTCAGCTGGGGTCAGTGCTGTAGCATAGTGGGTAAAGCTACCGCCTGCAGTGCCAACGCGCCATATGGGTGCCAGTTCAAGTCCCGGCTGCTTCTCTTCTGAACCAGCTCTCTGCCATGGTCTGGGAAAGCAGTAGAGATGGCCCAAGTCCTTGGGCCCCTGCACCTGCATGGGAGACCTGGAAGAAGCTCCTGGCTTCGGATCAGCACAGCTCCAGCCATTGCAGCAATTTTGAGAGTGAACCAGCGATTGGAAGACACCTCTCTCTCTCTCTCTCTGCCTCTCCTCCTCTCTCTGTGTAACTCTGACTTTCAAATAATAATAATAAATGAAAGAGTTACACAGAGACAGAAGGAGAGAGAGAGAGGTCTTCCATTCTCTGGTTCACTCCCTAGTTGGCTGCAGCAGCCAAGCTGCACTGATCCAAAGCCAGGAGCTTCTTCTGGGTCTCCCACGTGAGTGCAGGGGCCCAAGGACTTGGGCCATCTTCTACTGCTTTCCCAGGCCATAGCAGAGAGCTGGATCAGAAGTGAAGCAGCCAGGACTCGAACTAGTGCCCGTATGGGATGCCGGCACTGTAGGCGGCAGCTTTACCTGTGACACCACAAGGTCAGCCCCAAATAAATAAATCTTTAATAATAAAAAAAAAAGCCTTCAGCCTTCCCGAGTTAACCTGGGGCAGCCAATCGTATGTCACACTGCCTTTCCACCCCAGAAAGGGCCACACAGTGTTGCCACGGGGATTATTTGGGGCAGCAGAAGGGTCTCTTGATCCACACGTGTGCATGTGTTTGTCTAGATTGCATAATGCCTCTTAGATTTAGTGCTACCTGATGATCATTATTTCTAAATGGATTATTGGAATGATTCCTCACACTCTGCTTGCATGCATCTGGGATCTGATGTGAATATTTGGCAGGTTTTGAGTAGCGTCAGTTGGTGGCCCTCATCAAGTGGATAATTTCCATTATTCACAATTCATGATTTAGACTTGTGGCAATTCATCAGGTCTAACAAGATTCGAGATGGATGAGACAGCGCGTCTCAGTGGGGCTGTGTGGCCTCTGGGCTGAGGAGGCCAGAGCTGCTCTGTCCGTCTGTGGGTCTGCTAGCAAGGGCTGGGGCTCCTCCCTGTAACTGAGCTTCCAATAGTTTCTGGCTATATTTATGGTGCTTAGACCTGGGCTTGCTAAGCTCCCTGCACCTTGCCATCCCTTTGAGTGAAACTCCAATCTGATGGTCGTATGTGGAGCAGGTGCCCCACCTAAAACATGGTTAGCCCCACATGTGCCTACACCTAGTGCGAACAGTGACTCTCTGAATGTTATTATATTTAATCCATATTTTCAAAGCTAGGTATTTATTTGAAAGTCAGAGTGACAGAAGAAGAGACAGAGGGACATCCTTCATCTGCTGGTTCATTTCCCAAATGGCCTCAACAGCCAGGACTGGGCTAGGGCAAAGTCAGAAGCCAAGAATTCCATCTGGGCCTCCCACATGGGTAGCAGAGACCCAGGTGCTTGGGCTATCCTCCACTGCCTTCCCAGGCACATTAGCAGGGAGCTGGCTAGGAAGCAGGGCAGCCAGGAGTTGAACCGTCACTCTGATATGGGATGATGGTGTCACAAACAGTGGCTTACCCCATTGCACTGCAACTCACACCCCATAATCCACATTTTTAAAGTGTCCCATAGTGTTTACCTTGTGCTTCAGTAATGAGAAAATAACTGTTATTTTAGAAGTTTAGAAAGGTTGGTTATAACTTGTTCTATCAAGCCTGCATTAATCCATTTTCCCCCTGTAGTAAAACACCAGAGGTGGGCTAACTTTATAATTAAGAGAGCTCTGTTTTGGCTCTCGGGTCTGGAGGCCCAAGCTCCAGGGACCGTCTTGCTGGTGGAACCTTGAGGCAGCACAGGGCATCAAGTGACAAGAGACTGGGAGCACACATATCTGCACTTCTGTCTCCTTCCTGGGGCTCCACCCTAATGATCTCATCCAATGCTATGTACCCCAAAGGCTCCACCTCCATGCAGCACAGAGTCTGCATCCTTGTAACATAGACAGTGGGGACACACAAGGCCCTGGGGGACACTCAGACCACATCCAACCATAGCCAAGCCTTATAGCAAGGGTTCTTCCCCTGTGGTCTACATAGAGTCCATGAAAACAACCACATGTTTGCTCTCACCAGCCTCCAACAACAATGGAGCAGTTCCTCTAGTTTTGACTGTGGGCAACAAGTCATAGCAATATTAGGCATAGCCATAATGTTGTCATCAGTAGGAATCGCAGATATTTTTATATCTCATTACGGTTGTTGCAGATATTCTAATATACTGTTTAAGCTTATTACTACCTCAAAATTGGTTATTAGACCTGCCAGCAGATCTTGTTATTTACTGTGTTAATACAGCAGCACATATATTACTATAACACAGATTTGGGGTTTTTTTTTAGTATTTGATAGCTGTATTTCAATAAAAATGCAGGATTCCTGTGTAATCCTGCCCACATTTTGTTTTATGCATTTTACCATTCTTCTGAGAAGGAATTTGCATACCTCACCAGATGGCTACAGCGAAACACCGTGTAGGAAAGGCTAAGACCCCAGCTCAGAAGAGAAGGAAGAGAACTGCAGTCAGGCACTGGCCACGGTGGGACCTCCTGTTCAGGGCCCTGCCGAGTCGTGCTAGGAGGAGGTACCCTTGTCACCCAGTCCACATTCAAAGAGGCCAAAGAGGCTCAAGGACATTCAGCTCCTCAGTGGCAGAGAGGGGCTAAGAGCTAAAGCAGGCAGGATCCAGATGGCCTCCTCGGTCCTCCCTTTAGCTACACAGATGAGTCAATATTTAACGTGCTGCCTCACGTGTTTGTGTGTGGCCACGTCCACCCGCTGCTGCCTGGAAATCTGATGGGGTGTATTTGACCTTCCCCCCTAGAGTGCAAAGAGCTCAAGGCAAGGTCTGGGAGAATTTGCGTTCTTTATCCCTCCAAAGCCCTAGAGATGGCAGAATCAAGGAGTCACACCCCAGGCACTGAGATGCTGAGTATTTTAGAGTTTCCACCACTGAAGGCATTCCTTGTGCTGCAGCTTATGTTCCAGCCTGGCCTGGGAGTCACGCCATTGCATGTCCTCAGCCATCCTGATGATCTTGTCATGAGAACCTTCCTTCCTGACCGGAATCCTCCCCAGCATCCAATTCCACCTTTGCCCACAGCCTCCCTGTGTCTGAAGGGGGCTGGACGTCCTGGCTGCCTAAGCCTGACAGAGACAAATGTCTCATTACCAGGAAGCCTCAGGTGCGTGGTTATTAAGTGGTCACCAAACCTGGGATCCCGCACTGGAAGGGCACCCCTGGGAGAGCACTTGAGGAGGACCTAATTGCGTTTGCTAGCCATCCATCAGCTGCGTAAGTTCCTGTCTTTAAGACATGTGTTCTCTTCAGTGAAAGAAGCCAAAAAATAGGGCCAAAAGGGGAAGACAGAGCTTTGGCTAAAGGTGAATCCTGGTTCTCTCTCCACCTGATACAAGTCCCTGCCCCTCCCGGGGGTTGCTCTAGGGGAGTATGTCTTCTCTTGAATAAATGGCCGTTGTGGGCAGGCAATTGGCTTACCCGGTGTTTGGCTGGCAGAGGCACGACCTTCAGGGCCAGAGAGGCTGAACATATTTTCTCTGATGGCACCATCAGGCCTTCCTCAAGGACAGCCAATTTCCTGTCCAAGGATGTGACCCAAAGCACAACTTGGTGACTGACCCAGGCATCCCGATCTTCTTGGGTCAAGTTCAATTTTAATTTGCTTTCTCTCATCTCTCTTGGATCTGCAATTAGGGGGATGGGAGCTCAGTTACTAGAGGCATAAAAGGTCACTTTCCAGGCATCTGATGAAGGGCTCCCCTCTGGGTTTGGCTGGCTGGGAGCCAAACCCCTGCTGCTTTCCCATAAGTCAACAGGGGCATGAAATGCACAAGACTCTCTGAGCAGATGGCGCAGATAGCACTCCAGGCCCTATCTGTGAATAAAGCCTGGGATCTTTGAACTGGTGGGTACCAGGAGGGAAATAACCCAGTCAACCAGGAAGTAGATTCAACCAGGAGTCAGTGCAAATCCAGAGGAAACACATTTACCATTTTGAGTGGGATGATTTTTTTTTGATGGAATTCTCCAATATCCAAGTCTGGAGAGGTAGAATATTTAAGAAACCGGAGCTTAGGCAGCAATGTCAGAAGTCAAGGGTTTAGTGCAGACAAGAGTAGCTCAGGAAGTTGAGTGCAAGGCCGGAACCATGGAAGAAAGAAGGGTTCATTGGGCATGACTAGAGCTGAGGAGTCCGCAGCTGTTCTGCTTAGATGCCCGTCCTGCGATGAATGGGAAAGAAGGGCCAGGGGAGGGAGTGGTCACCTGTAGTGTGACAACAAGGCCACTGCCCCTTGAGTAGAGTCTCCATCTTAGCAGCACCTGGACTCAGGTCAGAAAGGCCCCTGGAAAAAGTTTGTGTGTATTCTGCCTATAATCCATTTCCAAATAAGGAACTAAGGGAGTTTAACCTAGTGCAGGCAAGTGTTGTTTGTGGGTTAGCATAAAGTCCTGAAGAATGAATATTCATTTGCCTTAATCAGCATCTGAATCTTCACAGATTACAAGTCTAGGGGGTGGGCATTGGCTGCAATGGTTAAGACGCCACTGGAATGCCTGTATCCCACATCGGAGTGTCCTGGCCTCACTCCTGACTCCAGCTACCTGCTAATGCCCATCCTGGTGGCTCAGGTACCTGAGTCACTGTCATCCCTGTGGGAGACCTGGAAGGAAGCACTGGCTCTTGGATTGGGCTTGACCCATTCTCCATTATTGCAGGTGTGAACCAGTGTATAGGAGAGCTCTTTGTTCCCCACGCCCCCTCTCTGCTTTTCAAATAAATTCTATCCAAAATTTTGAGTTTTGGGGGCCCTGGTATGATCCAAAGTTGTCATGTAGCTCTGTGTTTTGTAGAGCACACTCTTGCCATTTTGGGTAAGTTGGCTCCTCCTTGAATGAAACCATCCAGAATGTTCCAAGTTGATTTCCATCCTTGGCCTCCATTCACCCTGCATTAGCAAGTCCCCTGCTAAGCACTTTGACAAAAATGCTCCTGCGAATATCCCCTGGGTGGGAGGCAACACCAGCTCTGGTGAATCCAGCCTCCAGGGGAGTTTCAGAACTCCCAGATGTTGAAGTCTATGCTCTGGAAGCTGAGGGCCTGCATGGAGAGTCCAATCTAGTCCGAGCCAGCCAGTTCCCAGGAGGCAGTGTTTAAGGACAAGACCACCCTCGTGAGATAAGAGGAAACCACGATTTCAGCATTTTCACTCTTTCACATTTATGCTCGAATCGACCTTCTGAGAGGCACAAATAGTGGCTCTTTCATCTTGCTCTCCTCAGTCAGCAAGGGCCTGAGAAACTCAGTAGCAATGCCTGGAGAGAATGTCGCAACCAGAACCCCTCCCCACTTTCCATGCTACAGTCATCTGTTTGCACCTCTCCCCACAAAGGAAAAGAAAATTCACATCCCAATCAGTTACTCTCTGTGAGAACTAAAAATCACCAGTCATAGAGAGAGGGTTAAGGGTGGGCTCCTTCCCCAGAAGTAGATGCTCAGGTCCAAGAAGACAGAGCCCCCAGTCCAGGAGCCAGGTCTCCCACATGGATGACAGTGACTCAGGTACCTGAGCCAGCAGGATGGGCATTAGCAGGTAGCTGGAGTTAGGAGTGAGGCCAGGACACTCTGATGTGGGATACAGGCATTCCAGTGGCGTCTTAACCATTGCATCTCTGGAGAGATTTGCACATGGCCACTCACCAGGGGCTGGGGGAGGTGTGAGCAGGGCTGGCTGGGGAGAAGTTTCAGATGACGATGCGAGGGCCAAGCTAGACTTGGGAAGGAGCATCACAGATGGAGAAACCAGCTGCGCCAGTGCCTGTTTCTCCCGAATGCACCTGGGATCCACTTCCAAGGCGACAGGGAGTCAGAGATCCTCTTGGATCTGAAGAAACCGCACAGGTCCTTCTGGGAATGCACAAGAACCAAGAAGGCAAATCTAGTCCCAGGCAGAGGCTCATCCAGTGTGGCTGGAAGGTCTCTCAAAACTGCAGGTCCCTGCTTCTGAGACTCACATTAGAGTCAGCCCTTTATGCTATTATTCACCAGCCCAAGAGATAGGTACATGTCAAACAAGAGTGTAAGTCACTCATACTAAAGCATGAACTGGTCTCATCAGTTCATGGCGTTGGACAGCAAAAGGGGAGGACCTAAAGACAGCCACAGACATCTAAAGTATAGAGGGAGTGGAGTCACCTAAAATGGCTATAAAGAGCACACTTTTAATTCTTCTCACACTCGCTGCACTTTTCTAGAAATGACAGCAAAAGAGGTAATGTCAGGCACATCCGTGTTGGACCTAGCGGGAGAGGGAATTGTCTTTAGTGGGCAGATCAATTATTGCCATGGCAATTCTCCCATCAGCCAGTCCTTCCTCTGACCCCAGTGACAAGCAGCACCCTGTTAACAGGCTCCATGGACCACTGCACACACAGGGCTGGAGGCCCTTTCACAGACAGGCCGTGGGTGGGGTCTCAGGTTTCACCTCTCCGTGCACAGACAAGGGGCGGAGGCGTGCCTCCTGATAGGTAACCTTCTAGAACCATTCAGCTCCAGGGTTTGACTCGAATCTTTGAATGGCGGTGCTGGGCTCCCTGGAGAGGCTAATTGATCAGAGCCTGGGGGCAGTGAGGGAATTCAGTTCCCTTCACCGGTCAGAATCCCACATAACAGATCTCAGTTGATCCTTGAGAGCCAAGAGCTGGTGAGACAGCAGCCCGAGCCCTGGCTCCTCCATCAGCTCTTAGCCCTCCCTGCAGCGGCGGCCCAGTCTCACCCATGGCAAACCTCGGCCTGCAGCTGTGTGGCTCGATCTCCTGGGTGCATGTAGCTAGATGTTTCACTTTTGTCCCATTCTTCGGGTGCCACGTGCCACACCTCCCACCCTGCCCAGCATCCACTCGCCTCACCTCCCTCAAGCCTCTACCTTCTCTAGCCTGTTTTACTACCTCTCCATCCCTCCACACCCCTACCCTCCTCCTGCTCCACACGGTGTCTCCCTCCTCTGCTTAACCCACTTCCAACCCATTCTTCATGCTGCTCCCAGGATTTTTCTAAAGCAAATCAACCCGGGTTATTTCCCCTCTTGAACCTCTCGGGGTATAAGGGGTGCCTGAGGCGTGTTGTGATCCCATCTCACTTAACTTGCCCAACCTCCTCTTTCTAGACGCAGCCTCCCCCACCCGCTCCCTGCCTAAACACACTCTGCTACGTGTGTCTTCTCGATTGCCATGCCTGTCCTCTCTGGCCCTTTGCTTCTGTCCTTCCATCTGCCTGGAGAAGCCTTTCTGGCTACTGCCTATCTCCCCTCCAGGGAGATTTCCTGACAGGCCAGAGAGGGGTCAGGTGCCATCCTTTTAAACTCCCTCTCCTGCACCATGTGCTGTGAGAGTAGCCTTTTCCAAGGTAAGCTGCAATGGCTCAAAACAAGTCAGCACAGCTCCAGCACCTAGCTTTGTGCTTGGCCTGCAGGAGGGGGTCAGTAGGCATCAAATCAAATCACAGACACCCACTCAGGCCCTGTCTCTCCCTGCCCCTACAGCTTAGAGCACTCAGTTCACTCAGTAAAGGGAAAATGCCCACATTAAACACTGCTGTGTGCCGCTAGAAATTGTGTGCAGAGGGAAAACAAATAAGTGATTAAGTAATGGCAGGCAAGTATTTCACTAAGAGTCCTATCCAAATAAAATAACAGGAAAAGTGCCTTTCAGTACTGATTAGCCACAGCCAAGAATTAAAGATCATTTGTAACAAATCACTGCAGTCAACTGACTAAACATGAATGAGTCTGCGCAGAGCACCATTACGGAGTCTGGGGCTGAAGGAGGGCAGTGAAAGCGCATTAACATGAACACTCCCCTCCATGCCCGCGCTGCTGCCTGGGGTCCCTCACACCAAGGGCTGCCAACAGCACAGACGAGGTTCAGGCTCTGCTCTGGGTGCAAAGGAAATGGGGATCACAGCAGCAGCAGTGCTAGACTGACCCATATGAACCTGCCAAGGTTGATCACATCTGGCTCACAGGAAAGGCACATTCATGTGGTTCTACCTTAAATTTACCAAATCGGGGTGTTGTGAGACTCAGAATGAGATAATGGTTGGAAACCGGAAGATGCTCTACCAGTGCAAGACACATGGGAAGGGTCTCCCAGTGCTAGAGTTAAGACCAATAACTACCACCAGTGTAGCGCTCGGTGTGGCGCACCATAGCATTGGGGCACATCTCAGGAACTTCCTCGTTACTGTCATTGTTAGGTTGAAGGAAAGGGAAAATAAAAAGAGGAAAGAGAATCCCTCCAACCTAACCCAGGGCTTCCCGTTCTCAGCCCTCCTCTCCACAAGGACACTATGCCCCACCCCTAAGTCTGAGCTTTATTGTACTGTAAATTCACCACAGGTTCAGAAGAGGTGCTTTATGGCTGAATGGACTTAACCCGTTCGTGGCTCCTGGGGCTGGTCCTAATATCTAATGTCTCACCTGCCCTTGCTGTGAGGAACGGTCTAGTCTGAATGATTGGCACAAAAGGAATCCTCAACAAATGCTTAGCTGAATAAATGGATGAAGGAAAGAATGAGCTCTCCACCCTGCTGTCCTACTCCGTGTCCTTTTGCCACCCGACAGAGCCCTGGTAGAGGATGAAAGCACTCTGCCCACACCTCAAAGCCCTGGAATTAACGCAGTCACTCTATATCTCCTGATGAGATGCAAGCAGTGACAAGCAATTTCTTCATAATTATAAAATGCTTCTGATGAGACAGCTATTCTTACTGAAACAACTTCCAAATGGCATAGGTCCAGTCCCTTATCAAAGAATCACACATATTAATTATACCCCACACACATACACATACACATAGGAGGTGCCTCAAAAAGTTCATACAAAATGGAATTATAGATAAATCCATGGAGTAGCAGGTCAAGCTGTTGCCTGTGACGCCAACATCTCATATTGGCACTGGTTTGGATCCTGGGTCCTCCAGTTCCTATCTAGCTCTCTGCTAATGGCCTGGGAAGACAGCAGAAGATGGCTCAAGTGCTTGGGCCCCTGCACCCATGTGGGAGAGCCAGAGGAAACTGCAGGCTCCTGGCTTTGGTTTGGCCATGCCCCAGCCATGGCTATTTGTGGAATGATCCAGCAGGGGGAAGATCTCTGTGTCTCCCTTTTTCTCTCTAGCTCTGACTTTCAAATGAATAAAATAAATCCTTTTTTAACAAGATAAATCTATGTTGGTTCACAAAATTTTAAAATCCTTGCATTTTTTTCGTAATACATATTTTCCATGAACTTTTTGAAGACACCTCATATTTTTAATTTTTCAAACTCTCTTCCCAGCTACATTAATTGAAGACCTCATTCAGAATTAACTTATTCCACCAAATTCGCTCCAGTGATTTTGCCCTTAAACAGAGAAAAACGTACCCTCTCTCATCATCCCTCACTCATCTTCCTGAAGAACGGACAGACTGTTCCTAGTCTGACCCTCTGCATGTAGATGCTCCCAAGCGCTGGCTGGCAGGGCCCAGGCAACCACATGGGTCCCTGTGCTCCGAGAGCCCTGTGCATTGCTGCTACTCTTTTGAAATTCTTAATGATGTTGAACAAGGGACTCCACATTTCCATTTTGCACCTGGAAAGCAAATGGCTGGCAGAGATGGAGAGGAGAGGAGGGCAGAAAGAGTGAGGGTATAGCTCAGGTTTAGGGAGCTCCAGGAGAGTCCATGGAAGGACCTGAGTCAGCGGCGGGGCTCACTTAGGAAGGCTGGAGTACAGGGCAGCTGTGGGAGACACGGTGATTTTTGCCAAGGGTCTCTCGCATCTGGTACCATCAGATTCAGACTACCAGAGCTGCAGAGAGAATGCTTTCAACACAAAGGCAAGTAGTCCTCAACGCAGAAAGGACACTGTGTCTCCTGCAGCTGGCAAGCAGCCAGAGAAGAAAACTTCCAACTAGAAAATCTGACCACGATGTTAATGTGACCCAGTCCAGATGATGTCATTCGCTTGTTTATTCCTTCCTTCAACAAACACTTATTGAGTATCTAATGTGTATGCATTGTGTTAGTTCCTGGGCAATTTCAGAGAGGATAATGATGCAGTCCTGCTCCTGGGAACACACCGTCTATGTAAAGAAGAGAAGCCAGGTGAGCAATAATGCAGTGTGACTAACACTGCCGAGGCCGGCGTCACCCACTGGAGAGCAGGTGCAAGGGGAATGGGCAAGGTCAGGGAAGGCTTTAGGAAAGGAGCCAAGACCAGTTCTTAAGGGATTAGGGGTTCCCCAGCTGAAGAAATGGGAAGGGCTTTTGGGCACAGGGCAGCCTGTAAGTAACTAAATGGGGACAGAAACTTCAAGGGGATTTTGATACTGAGAAGCTCAGTTCTGTAGCAGGGATACCAGATGGTGACGAGGCATTACAGAGTGGCGCAAAAAGCAGCAGGAGCCTGGCTGTGAAGAACACTGAGAGCCACAGCGTGAAGCCTGGATTTTACTGCAGACAGGAGAACCTGTGAAGTTTCTTTTTTAATTTTTATTTATTTGAAAGGCAGAAAGATACAGAGGTAGGGGGAGGGGGAGGGAGAGAGAGATCTTTTAGCCATTGCTTCAGTCCCCCCACAATAGCTGCAATAGTGAGGGCTGGGCCAGGGCCAAGCCCGCACACAGGAACTCAGTCTGTCTCCTGCATGAGTGGCAGGGACCCGAGTACCTGAGTCATCACGGCTGCCTCCCAACATGCAGGACGGCGGGATAGGAAACGGTGCCAGAACCTGAACCCAGCCAGTCCAGCATAGGATGAGGACGTCCCAAGTGGTTGTCTTAACCACCGTGCCAAATACCCATTCCTGAAATCTCGTATGCAAAACAAGAGGCAAGTTAAGATTCCGGGAGAGAGGGCAGGAGGACTTTTGTTGTAATACAGAGATGGACGAGTGAAAAGTGGCTGAAGCATGCAGAGAAGTACTCCTGAAGTTCAAGGGTAACTGCAGAGCGAACAAAGAGTGGGGAAGAAAGCAGGGATCTATTTTAAAAGCGGAATGAATGGTAGTTAGCTTACTGAATGGGATGAGGAAGGAGGAACAGTGAGACCTCTGGTTTCTGGTTTGGAATTTGGGCTGTCATTAACCATGAAATAGAATGAGGGAAATAAAAATCTTAAGAATATATGCACTTTTGAGAGCAAAGTCATGGACAGGATCTCCCCTGAGGCATATGTAAAGCAAGAAGTTTGGAGAGCACGAATATTTAGGAACTGGGTGGTACATGATACTCGAACGACAGCCGCGAAGGACAAGCTACTTGAAAGGTAGAAGGGGAGCCAGGATGGTCTTGTTTTTCCCTTTCAGTTGCTGTGTTTCCCGGAGAATCGCTGGATTTCCAATCTCATTGCAGGTCGGGAGAGAGTGCTTGTTTGAACTCTTGATGCCAGGACTGGGCATGGAATGAGATGTGAGCAAATGTGATGGACACTACATCTAAGTGGAAGCTGCAGGAGACACTGTCCATATGGTTCTTTCCCTCTGCCATAAGTTCACTGATTCCTTCCTCCTGGATCCCCAAAGAACATTCATGGTGCAGAGCTATATCTAACCTTCAACTGATGATGTATAAAGCAAAACCTTTATTGTTGTCAGCCACTGAGATGTGGGGATTATTACTTTAACCTAACATAACAAAAACTGTTAGAGCCAGGAAACAGTAGTATCTCAGAAATGAAGGAAACATTTCAAGAAAAAGTGAGTAGGCCGTTGGGTCAAAAGTGACAAACAGGGAATGAGGTGGGACAATAGAGTGACGATGGTCTTAGTGACAACCATGGGGGCCATGGTAGAAGCTGAAGCCAGGTTATTGTGGGCTGAGGAGGCATGTATGGGAGGTGAGGAGGTGGAGACTGTAAGTCTAAGTTACACATTTATTGATGCTGAGGGGGAGGAGGGAGAGGGAGAGAAAGAGAGAGAGAGAGAGAGAGAGAGAGAGATTGATTGATTGATTAAGGTGGATATAGGGTAGGAGGAAAGATTTGTTAAGGGTAGAAGAGATTTCAACCTGTAGACTGGGGAGGAAGATTTGGTAGAAATGGAGAGACTCATTTGTAAATACAGAGGTTACATATACTGGAATATATTTGTATCTATGATTCCCTCATAACATACAACATAGCTTCAGAGGCCAGGTTTTTATCATGGGTCCCCATTGCCTCTTGTAGAAGTAGAGAGAGATTCTGAGGCATGAGCGCTGTCTGGGAAGATGGTATGCCAGAGATGGGTCACAGGCACTGTGCATGGTAGATGTGACAGGAGAATCCATATGGCGTGGCCAAGGAGGAGAAAGTTCTAGACTCTTAGAGATGAAGGAATTGGAACATGATGGGCGCTGAGCCTTCCATGTGGGGTATCAGGCTGGCTTGCTGACAGGCTTCCTTTGGCCTCTGCAATCTGTCTGAGATAGGGATGGGTGAGAAGATGGGAAACTTAGACGGAAAGGGAGTCATATGATTGAACTAGAAAAAATGAAATCCCACAGCTGCGGCAACATGGGTAGAACTAGAGGACATCATGTTAAATGAAGTTAGTCAGACTCAGAAAGACAAATGCCACATGTCCCCACCTATCTTGGAAGCTTAGAAGGTTGGTCTCACAGAAATGGGGAGTGGAAGAGCCGTGGCAGGGTGGAGAGGGTGGAGCGAGGCTGGTTAATGGGCACAAGGTGCTGCGAGGCAGGAGGAGTGACTTCTGGTCCACAGCACAGTGGGATGACTGTGGTTGACAACCATAATCACGTATCTCAGAGTAGCTAGGAGAGAGCACTTGAATGTTCCCATTACAAATGATAAATGCCTGCGGTGATGGATACGCCCATTACCCTGACCTGTTCAATGCACAGTGTATGTACCACACTGTACCCTACGCACACTTAAAAAGGCTAAAGAAAGGAGAACAGAAGAATCAAAGGACGGGAGATTAGAACGAAGCCATGCTCATTTTTATGGTACGTTATGGATGGAGCCCTGTGGCAGGGATAAGGGACGGTCTTTTCTTAAAGGAGCTGCCCAGGACAAGGAGGAAAGTGGACATAAAAGAGGCTACTTTGACCCGAGGATGAGCTTAAGTGTGCTCTGCGTGAAAGACCAAGGGACAGCAGGCACAGAGTGAGAGTGTGCTCGTGTAGATTCTGTTGAGCAGGAAACAGAATCACCAGCCATCTCGCATCTTCCAGATGCGTCTCCCTGCGCTCTTCCTCTCCAGTCCTCGAGATGTGGCTCATGGGACATGGGACTTGCTTCCAGCCTGGTCTAAAGGCAGAGAGGCCACGAGGGCAGAGGTGCTTCTCAGAATTGAGTGTGGGACGAATCTGAAATGACACTGCACGACTGAGAACTCGGACGCGGCGTGCCTTTTGGGAGGCATTTCGAAGCACAAGTGGCCTTTCGCACCACGGCGTCTGTGGGACGTGCTGCGAGTTGTCAGATCACCCCCCGTCACCTCCGTGTGTGGAGGATGCTCTGAACAGAACACGACTCCTCGTAGCCTCTTCAGAAGTCTGAAGACTTCTGCAAAGAGAAGTGGCTGCAGGGAAGCAGGCGGATGTCCAAGATGGCAGGGAGTTGAGTAGAGCGAGCGGGCAGAGCTCACCTCAAGCCAGCTGGAGCTGAAGGAGCTGCTGTGCGTTGCTCTGCACTATGCCCGACACTCTTCCCTACCTTTGCACTTTATATTTAAAATTCCAAGCTCACCTGAGATTTCTATGTACAAGTTACCACTGTCCAAACAGACACTCCACCAGCTTCAGCTGTGTTGTGCACAGGAGGGGTCCTCGGTCTCCCAGGTTGAGTTCCCTGCATGCCACGCACCTGTTCGGTGGTGTGCTGACCCAGAGGCAGCAGCCACAGGACATTTGAGCACCTCTGAGGCCAGCATCTCCTGTCCCCGTACCTTCCGCACTGGATTGGCATATCCCAGTCAAGCACATTTAAATCAGGCAATCCTGAGAGCACCTTCTGTGTGGGGCTGCAGCCAGCCTCCTTGGGAGAGTCCACAACTCTGCCCATCCCATCCATATGACCTTGAGCCTACCTGGTCTTCACTTCTCCTTCACTGACCACTAGTTCACAATACAGCTCCAGTGTGCCTTAAGGAGAATTCGATCAAGTAGGAAAATCAGTGGTAAGAAAAGTTCCTTGGAGAAGGTGAGGCTGGGGCTGGTACTTGAGGGATGAGAGGCTTCTAGCATTTAGACAGAGAATGGAAGAGAGTGCTTGAGGCAGAAGGAAAGGCGTGGGCAAAGGCACGGGGGTGAGAGTGCAGAGTGACCTCAGTGACAGGTGCAGGTCAGTGGGGTTAGAACATGGGCACATGGACTGCAACAGCTGGAAATGACACTGTTAGAGCCATTTCACAGCATGTCAGGCTCAGAATGTGGCACCCTAGACAATGAGGTCCACCAAGCGTTTCTGAATAGAGCATTGATTAGGAAAGCTAAGCGAGCACCAAAGGGGAAACCTGTTGAAGTGAAATGGGCACTATGAGAAACAGTGACTAGATCAGCCCTTATCCCGACTGTTGATGTACAATGTAATACTTTATCCCTTTTAGTATTTTGTTCTACTTAATACTATTGGTTGAACTCTGTAATTAACACACAATTATCCTTAGGTGTTGAAATTTAACTGAAAAGTGATCCCTGTTAAATATAACAGTGGAAATAAGAGAGGGAGGAGATGTAAAATTTGGGACATGCTCAATCAGTCGTGCCCCAAATGATGGAGTTAGAAATGTGCCAGGGGATTCCAATACAATCCCATCAAGGTGGCATGTACCAATGCCATCTCACTAGTCCAAGTGATCAATTTCAGTTCACAGTTGATCACACTGATAGGTCTAAGAGTCAAAGGGATCACACAAACAAGACAAGTGTCTGCTAATACTAACTGATAGAATCAAAAAGAGAGAGAACGATCCATCATGGGAAGTGGGATACACAGCAGACTCATAGAATGGCAGATGTCCTAAACAGCACTCTGGCCTCATAATCAGCCCTTAAGGCATTTGGATCTGGCTGAAGAGCCCATGAGAGTATTTTAGGTGTGGAAAGCCAAGACACTCCGGAAAAAAAAAGGGGGGGGGGGGACCTAAATGAAAGATCTCTGTGAGTGAGATTCCAGTAGAAAGAATGGGCCATCAAAGAAGGAGCTACCTTTCTCTGAAGGGAGGAGAGAACTTCCACTTTGACTATGACCTTGTCTAAATAAGATCGAAGTTGGCGAACTCAAAAGGCTTCCATAGCCCTAGCAACTCATGACTAGAGCCTAGGGAGATTACTAATGCCATAAACAAGAGTGTCAAATTGTTAAGTCAACAACAGGAGTCACTATGCACTTACTTCTCATGTAGGATCTCTGTTCTTAATGTGTTGTTCAGTGTGAAGTAATGCTATAACTAGTACTCAAACAGTATTTTACACTTTAGGTTCTGTGTGGGTGCAAACTGATGAAATCTTTACTTAATATATACTAAATCGATCTTCTATATATAAAGATAATTGAAAATGCATCTTGATGTGAATGGAATGGGAGAGGGAGTGGGAGATGGGAGGGTTGCGGGTGGGAGGGAAGTTATGGGGGGAAAAGCCATTGTAATCCATAAAGTGTACTTTGGAAATTTATATTTACTAAATAAAAGTTAAAAAAGATGGCTGCATGAAACGTGATGGAGTTGCACCGAGACTCAAGGCAGAGACACCTGGTGGGGAGCTGCTGAAATCCCCTGTAGGTGCGATCACACCAGACTCTCGGGCCACGGTAGGTACAGCGGGGCAGGCTCTCACACGGGGGCTCCAAGCACTTTGGCAGGAGCAATTTCACAACCTCCTTAGGATGTCCTTCCAGCACTGTGTCTCTCCACCTCTTTCCACAGGACAGTGAATAAAGCAGACTTTCCAAAGAGGAAGCCGGGCACCCTCACTAGGAGCAGAGGCCAGCGGGATACAGAGGCAGCTATTCTCTGCTGCCATCTGGGCGGCAGCAGCAGGAAGAGGCTCCTCTGTGAATTGCTCACAGACACAGCCCGCGTTTCCTGGTTTACCAGTGCCTGTGGGCATAGTGAGGAACGCGCCAGGAGCAGAATACCGATCTCAGGCCGTCCTCCTCTGCTTCAGCCTTTCTCCTCCTGCCTCCGCCGTGTCTCTCTCTCAGTCTAAGACCGACTTTCGTGTGACCTTTTCCTCCTCTTAAACCCTCCTCCTGCTGGTTACTGGCCAGCGGCTCTCCCACCGGCTCCTTCCAAGCTTAAAATGACTTCTTCAAGAAGTGGGATGGACAGGCTGCCCTCGGTGAGGGAGAGCCTGTCGGTGAGGGTTGGAGACATGAAGCTAATGAACTACAGAATATTGGTTACATCTCACTCGATTACCCTCGGAAAATGTAAAACTGTCTTTAGCCGTGACTGGCCATTTATCGCTGCAATGTTCAGAGCAACACGCCCTCTCACATTTATCTCCCGCCTTCAGGTTCCAGTCAAAGTTTCTAGAAATTAGTGATTCATCACTGAATACAACAACTACCACTGGGATCTGCCAAACCAGAGGAAAATCGCCACGTCCCTGTGCCAAGGTGCTGTCTCTAACCGGTGATGTCTTCATGCGGCTGGCCGGTGCCAGTCCATAGCATCCACACCTGGGACCACTGGGAACAGAACAGAACCACACAGCGCCAGGCTGATCCCCAGGCTCCAGGGAGCCTGCGGCTTGAGAAGAGAACATGTGAGCCCACTGGGGTCTGCTTTGGGTTCTTAGGCTCACTCATCTGGGTGAGAGGAGGAGTCTCATCGTCCCTGAGCCATCGCCCACTTCTCACACGTGAGGAGTGGGGAGTCACGTTTGCTGTACTGTCCACAGCAGTGATACCTGATAACAGGAATCCAGTGACAATAACAATGCATTAACAAGGGCATGAATGACTTCTAGTTAAACAGGGTAGGTCAGAAATGCGCACGTGTGTCTTTCCTCCTAAAATCTCACCATGCTGAGAGACAGGATTCTGAGTTGGCCCACAAGATTGCCCTCCTCCTGCCACACGTGCCTGCCCTGAGTAAGCCCTGGGGCTGGGGAGATGAGATTGTACCCCTGGGGTGAGGTTCTGTTAAACTTCTAGACACAGTCAGTGGTAAAAGGCAGATTACCCTGCTGGGCCTGTCCTAATCACATGTGCCCTTTCAAGGTGAAGTGTTTCCCTATTTTATTTAATCAATAATTTGATAAGCAGAGAGAAACAGACAAAACTCCCATAGCTAGTTCACTCCCCCAGATGCTCACAACAGCCAATAGTGGCCCAGGCCAAAGTCTGGGACAGAGAACTCGCTCCTGGTATCTAATGGGAGCAGCAGGGCCTGGAGTACTTGAAACACCAGCACTGCCTCCTAGGGTCTGCTTTAGCAGCAAGTTCAAACTGGGAGCCGGAGTTCCACTCAATCCCAGGCGCTACCAATAGGGGGTGCTGGTGTCTTAGCTACTAGGCCAAACCCCAGCCTCAGCAAGGAGTTCTCTTGGCCTGGTTCCAGGGAGGGAAATCAGAGACTTGAAGGATTGAAGAGGTTTAGGGCAAGGAAGGTTCTCTGTGGCTGGAGGTGGCCAGGTGACAAGGCCTGTCGGCGGTCAGCATGGCAAAGGACCCAGCCCTGGAGCTGCAAGACAGTGAACTCTGCCAGCACCCTGGAGTAGCGGGAAGAGGCTTTCCCTAGGCAAGCCCCCAGCTGAGAGCGCAGCTGGCCTGCACCACCGTTTCAGTCTGCTGGGATCCTGAGCGAAGGACACAGCTAAAACACGTTGGAGCCTGCAGACTGCGGGATGAGGATTTGTGTTTCCAGCTGCTGAGTTTGTGGTCATCTGTTATAAGGTAATAGAAAGCCAATTCACTGCTACGAGGAACAGGGTTTAAACACATAAGGGAGCCAATTACAGCAGAGGTCAGTAGAAACCCTGATGAGACGCTGGTGGCCGTCAGTCACCAAGTTAGAGGACGTGCCTGAGGCAGGGCAAGTCCAAACGTGTGAATTAACATGGGACTGCGGATTCTCAGGCCAACTGGGTGCAAGTCTGCACAGAGCTGCTAGCCCCTCTACAGTCACTCTCCTCCCCTACCCAGCCACCTCAGCCCTCAGCCCCACAGGTCTTGCTCTGCAAACACTGAGCCCGTTTGTGCACTTGAGGACTCCCGCCCCCGTGACCGCAGATCCTAAGGAAAGCATCGACAACGGGTACTAAGCTAGATCCCCACCCCAGCTCAGTCCTTTTCCTCTCTCAGCTAGGCACATGCTGTTCTCTCTCCCAGCAAAGACTGCAAAAATTCCTCTGGAGAAACGACACAGATGATGCCTCCCCGCACCCACTGCCCCCAGAGGTGAGCACGTGGGCACGGGCTCAAGCACAGCCTCTGGTCAGCTTTGCGCCTCATTCATATTTAGACATGAATAGAAAGAATTAGCAGACACGTGAGGTCTCTGGTGTAGAAAAGAACAAAACTGACGGGGAAATGAGAGGAACAGAGAATGCAGGGGATGGCAAGAACAACAAAAACTGAGTGCAAACAATGTTCCATTGTGAGATGACAAAACGAATCCCAATCACAAAAGATTATTTGGAAACGTGGAAAAAGCTCTTGGGTATTTAAGATAATGGGAAAAATTAAATCAACAGAATGTAGAAAATAAAAATGAAGCAAGCTCCCAGAAAGTAGTACGCAAAGATCGAAAATAGGGAAGATTCAAAAAATGAGGTGATCTGTCCCTGAGGTCCAATTTCCAACTGACACTTGTCAGAGAAAGAGGAAGTAAATAAAGTGCTGAAAATTATTAATGAAAAGTCATGAAGATTGTCTTCTTTGAAAGGCTATGAACTTCTAGATTGGAAGGGCTCCCTGATTGCCCAGCATAATAAGTGAAACTAAGAACACATCAAGGTTAATCATCATGGAATTTCAAACGACCAGTGATAAAGAGATTTTCAGGTCTAGAAGCTTCCAGAGATAAAAGGCAACATACAAAATACCAGACTCAGAAAGGCATCAGACTTCCGAGAGTGATACTGGATTTTAGATGATAATGGAGCGGTCCACACGACTCTGACTGAAAATAATTTTCAAGGCAAAATTTTATACCCAGTCAAACTACCAGTCAAGTGTGAGGGAAGGATGATTGTACGTTCAGGTAGTCAAGGTCTCCATCTCAAAAAAGTTGCCTCAGATGCACCATTTCTCAAGAAGCTGTGGAGGAAGAATGAGGGAGAAAGTCAAGCAAGAGACTTCCTGGGTTGGGTCCAGGAAAGAGAGGACCAGGATAAAACGAGGAGGTTCCTGGGATACAGTGAAGAAAGTTCTACAAGAACCAGGGTGCTGCAGATCTACAGTTCTAGCAGTCGAGGATCTGGGAGGAACATCACTCAGGACAGAGTGGAGAACACAGAGCTGGCACATCGCACGAGGTGCCTAGCTGTTCTCAAGTTTTGTGCGTCTGTCAAAGTTTTCTAGTCATTGTAATTTGACACAATGAAAAATAAGCAGATAAAAATTGAACTCTTGGGACAACCAAGCAGTTGTACAAGAGCAGAAATATGATAATTATATACTACATGGCTATTCTGTGAATAATACTCCCAAAGGCAAAATAATGTAAATACTAAATGTTGATTCAAAGCACCATTGTAACCTATCATATTGAAAATATATTAAGGGGAAGAGGCGTGTGTGGCATGGTGGGTAGAGTGGAGGGAGAGTCTAAGGGTGCTAAAGCCTTATCAATATATGATTCCTAAAGTGAGACTATAAACTCAAGAACTAGACCTCTAGGTGTGACAGCTAAACTTACTCAGGTAGGGACAGGCATTGGTTTAGCTAGCAAGACACTGCTTGGGTCACTCACACCTCATATTGGGGTGCCTGGGTTCAAATCCCAGTTAAGTTTCCAATTCCAGCTTCCTACTGATGTGGATGCTGGGAGGCAGCAGTGATGGCTCAAGTCGTGTGTTCCTGCCACTCATGTGGGAGACCTGGATTAACTCCCAGCTCCGAGTTCTGATCCAGCCTGAACTCTTGTGAGCATTCTGGGGAGTGAACCAATGGATGGGACATCTCTGTCTCTCTCTCTCTCCTATTTCTCTCTCTCTCTCTCTCTCTCTCTCTCTCTCTCTGTATGTGTGTGTATGCCTTCCAAATAAACAAAATAAAATCAATACAAAAATGTGAAAAAATTATTACATTTAGTATTCAGGTAGATAATCAAATAAATGGCAAAAAATGGCTTCCTCTAAGGAATGGATCTCAGGGGTGGCAAGAGACGAGTGAGATTTCCTTTTCCTTGCTGTTTGGCTGTCTAAAGTCTGTGTAGGCAGTTAGGAAGCTGACTAATCTACATGACAGTAAAAGGCGTTCCTCTTATCCCATCACTGGGATGGGAGATGGAAAAGCACTACTTCTCATCACTTTAACCTGACCTGGAAGCCAGTTCTTGAATGTGAACACACACATGCATACACTTGGCTCTTTCCACTGAGACGCCGAGTGTCGTGAATGACGGGGCCCTTCTGTGTGGTGCCTTCCACGCATACAGACCCATCCAGCTCACAAAGTCCTTGCACACACATGACCCTGTTTGGTCTTCCTAACAACTGTGTGGAGTAGACAGGGCAGGGAATCGCATACAGACAAGGAAACTGGAATTCAGAGAGGTTGAGTGATATATCTGGGGTCACACAGCCTGGGCTCCAAACCATTGCTGCTTTATGGGCCAACTGAAGCTGTCTACCTGAGGCAGGGAGAAACATGGCACTGTTTTGGAGTAAGTCATTTATACATCGCTGGCACATGTCTATCTGGGACCCCTAAATTGTGAAAGTGTGTCATTCTTTGTCTTCCCTTTCTCTCCACCCTGTCAAGTCCTGCCTCTTTCCTTTCCATTCCTGAATTACTTCCCTTTTGATTGACTCTCATACCTGCCCCTTGCCTCATACCTCCAGGCTTAATTCTGGGTTTCAGGAACTGAAACATTAGGAGTGATGGCGATGATGGACTACATCCCGCTCCAGCTCTGTCTGTAGTTCGAAGTAGGCACCACAGTCAGTCCACAGCCCTGGACTCTGCATCAGACCCAAGAGCTTTCCTGATCAAGGCCAAGAGAGCCTGGCCCATGCCACGTCACCTGCTCAGCTCTCCGCTCCCTGGAAGTCCACGGCAGGCACCTTGCCACTCGGGATGGATCCAAAAGCTGGGCTTCTCGCACTCTGTACTTCTTGTGGTTTATTCCTCACGCACACACACTCAGTTTGCGGTTTAAGAGACAGTGAAGAAAAAAGCAGCAGATGGGCAAGGGGCAGGGTGAGAAGGGACACCTTCCATTCAAGATACCTGGCCAGGTGCTGGCAACGACGGCCAAGGAAGAGGGCGGTTAGAGGCCCACGTTGGGGCCACCAACCCGCTCCCACCCCAGGCTCCTTGGCGGTCTCCTGACCCCCTCTGTGTTGGAGGGAGACGATCACAGCAGCCAGCGTTGCGGCCGCAGGCGTAATCCCAACATCTGAGAGCGTTTTCCTGCCAGACATTTCATTTCCCCTTCCAGGCGTTTTACCACAGGGGCCCTGAACACACTTCAGCTCCATCTACCACCTCGTCGTAGCTCCTCTGCAAGGCTTTTAATATCCATCGGAAAATAATGCTGTCTTTGATTCCGAGCAACCCCCTAACACTTCTTCCCTTGTTTCTAATTAGCGCTATTTCTGCGGTAATTAAGCGAGAGCAGCTCCGTGGTTTCGCAGCATTGTCCATTCGGAGAAAGAATACAATAACAAATACTGGGTCTAAGAGGACTGTCAGCTGACTTGACTGTTCCAAAAAACCTCAAGACCTCTTCACACACGCATGCTCACATGGGCACATACATGCTCACATGGGCCCACATTCATGCTCGTGCACACATATACATGCTCTTGTACACGCACATACACATCCCTGCACGCGGGCGCGCACACACGCAATTTACTCCTTTCTGAAAAAAGCAGCAGGCAACATTCAGGAACAGAAATACCGTTGTTCTGTGGGCACAGCAAACGCATCATCTGAAACCCCACGCGCCCCACAAAACGAACACAGCAGAGAGCCGAGCGGTGCTGAACGATGGCCTGAGAGAGGCCACCTGCCGGTGCTCCCCAGACGGCCAGAAGCGAGCACATTTCCTCTCTGGTCCAACACCCAGGGCCTTGGCATTTTCAGGACTCAGAGGCCTGCTGGGTATGTTCACTCCGCGTCAGCCTTTACCCATGCTTCGTGGGCAGGGAAGGCCACGCTCAGCATTGCCAGACACAATCCAGTGCCGCAGGCTGAGCCAGACGCAGCTGCAACGGCCATTTCTGAGCTCCTGCTCCCCTCTCTGATCCCTGGGTGCCCGCACGGGCACGCGCACACGCTTACCTGCACCCCTAAGAGCTTAACAAAGGGAGTTCTGCTCGTCAAGAGCGATCCCCTCTGCATTTATGCTCTTTTATGCTCATTACAGTTCAGGCAAAGAGCTCTTGCTTGTAATGTTATGGGGTGTGTGTGTGTTTCAGGGGATTGACAGACAGCATAAGGTTTTATTTGTTCGGAAATTGTGCTTATTTCAGGCAATTATCTCTCCTGCAACTAGTTACTTTGTGCCTCCTCAAGCAGAACCCAGGGCTTGGCATTGTTGCATGGCTAACGGAGGCTGCTGGCCCTGCTGAGGACCGGCTCCTGGTTCCACCGCTCCTCCAGCCCCATCCTGGAGCCTGGTTAGATCCGTAGAGGCTGCGATGCCGGGAAAAGTGCTTCTCTTCATGTTGCCTGTTGCCTTCCTTGTAGACCCACAGACTTCCTTCCTCATGCATGTCCAATCACAAAGCCACTGCGGGTCAGACTCCGCTGTGCCTCAGAGACCTTAGTCAACCCTGGCATTTTGTGGAATCTGAGGCTCAGAGCAGATGGTCTATGCCACAGGCCCATGGCAGCTCAGAAAGTCTGGGCTAGAACCCAAGTCTCCTTACTCACATTGTCCTCCACACCAGTGTAACTCTTTTTAGTTTAGCTATTACTATTGAATTCCTAGAATGGATTACAGCCAGTGCTAAGTGCTGCGAGCTCACGGGAGCCATGGAGGACGGCAAACAGCAGATCTAAAGTGAGACAAAATATGGGGAGAACCGTGCACAGTGCCCGGTGCAGAGGGGGAGCCCTCACCCCCACTGCCTTCTCCTGTGGAGGTGTGCAGGAGAAAACCTCAGGGATTTGAGTTACTCAAGTCTTGCAGGTACCAGGAAGGGAGCTGATGGGCAGCCCTGTTTTCTTCCGAAGCTTGTTCTCCAGTTCCATGACCAAAAGCCTCCATGTGCAGGTCTCCCCTGGAAGAGCTCCCCAATATTCTGAGAAGGCACCCACACCCTGAGCCGGCCCTCTGTGCCAGTGCTGGGGGTATGCATGGCTCACCCACGCTGTCTCACAGTGCATAGTGCTGACTCACCAACCAGAGAAGAAAAACATCCCTTCCTGTTTGGGCTGGAGTTGAGACACAAACTAGATGCACAAATCTACGGGGGGAAGAGATCGCTGAAACACACGGTACGCTGCTTACCTGGGAAAATGCTGTCAAGGCTAGTTGGTCTTGAGCCCACGCCACTCCACCCATCCCCTGACATTGTAACAAGACTCTCATGTTCCAGAGATACAAAAGCCACCTTGGTTTACTCTTAACCAAAATCCAGAGGCGTGAAGCCATGAAGAATCTAAAGTAGTTGACCCAAAGCCTGACTTCAGCCTTGAACAGGGTTCATCCAGCAGCTGCCTTCCGGTCCTGCATTGTGTGCCTGCAAGACCATCACCGCCATCATACTGCCAGCTGCACACGAGTCTGCGACTGCATATGTGTGCACGAGCATGTATGTGGGCCCATGTGAGCATGTATGTGTGCATATGAGAGCATGTGTGTGTGTTAAGATGTCTTGAGATTTTTTGGAACAGTCAAGTCAGCTGACAGAGTCCTCTTAGACCCAGACACTTTGAAGTGTCTCCAGACAATGTTCAGAGGCACCTCGGCTGAGACCCTCCGTACCACCCCTGGACACTTAAAACAGTGTAATGATGCAGGAAGATTTTTTAATGTGTGTGTCTAATGGCGGGCTGGCCAGGGTTGCAACTGCAGTACGGACCCATTTCCAAAAATGTCCTTAAACAAGAAGCCCCGCACCCTTGCTGGCATACAACACAGAGCCACTGGGGAGGCAGGCTCCCGGCCACCAGGGCCACCATCCTGCAGCTTGTGCCTTAGTTCCCTGTCCTGGAATCTTTTCCACCTTCTCGAGAGAAGACCAACAACCTACAGCACCAAGCCAAACACACCCAAGCCAGTGGGCAGGCAGGCAGGCAGCCACAGATAGCGCAGAGGGAAACACTTCCCAAGGAGAAAGAAGCATCCTCAAGTGGATGAAGGACTGGTGGCCCCCTGGGACAGAGCCCAGCGGGATACTAGTAGGCAAAACCTCTCGTTTTCTGTGTCCACCTTGGACCTAGGTGCCTTCTGACAAGAACTGCCTCTCTAAGCTCTGTGGAAACAGTGCCGGCAACGCTCGCAGGTGCAGCCTGTGCTCACACGTGCAGAGCGGCTGCTCAGCCAGCCCCATGCCCCCTAGCTCTCACCTCCTCTCACTCTGCTCTGCTGCTTACCAGCCTGGCAGCCTCCCCACGTCTCTTCGCTGGCTCTTGCTCTTTGTCAGGCTCAGCTGTGCTCTTCTGGGCCTTGCACGTGTCAGCCGACTCCCCTGCTACTCCCCCGCCACCCTCGCGGTACCCAGGAAGGCACTTGCCCCCCCGCTTCCCTGGCACGGCTTTTTCTGCTAGCCAGACTCACCAGCGACCCCTCCAGGGTGGGCATGGTGTGGCAGGTAAGAAGTTGTGGGGATGTCTGCATCCCACATCAGAGGGCCTGGGTTCAAGTCCTGCGTCTGCCTCCAATTCCGGCTTCCTGCAAGTGTGCACCCGGGAGGCGACTAAGGGACTTGGGTTCCTGCCACCCGTGTGGGAGATACAGATGGAATCCCTGTCTCCTATCTGGTGTGACCCAGTCCTGGCTGTTGTGGGTGTTTGGGGAGTGAACCAGCAGACACACAAATCTCCCCCCCCCCCCCGCCTTTCAGAGAAATAAAAATAAGTTTTTTAAAAAAGCTCAGTGTATTTTATCTACAGACAGGTCTTCATTTATTTTTTAGATTTATAACTATGTAACACTTATTCTGTACTAAACACTACACTATAATCTACATACTTCATTGAAATTATTCCTGACAAAAATTCTATTAGATCAGTCCGTGCTGCTAATATCTACTTTATAACTATGAACAAACCAAAGCTCAGAAAAGCCAAGCAGAGCTCCCAGAATGAGTGAGCAACAGACAGACTTTCACCAAGTCTGACTCGAAACCATCTTCTGAGCCACTCCGAGGCGCGGCTCCAAGCTTGTGAAGTAGCCCTTCCTTCTTGCAATGGTTTCTCATGACTGTTTTTAAGCATGCTCCTTAAAACTCTATGGAGAGAGACGAACTGGGAGAGCATGGAGACAGTGAAACCACTCTGTATGGCACTGTAATGGTGCACACACATCCTTGTGCACTTGTCCAAACCCGTAAAATGCACAACATCAGGAGTTAACCCGAGTGCACACTGTGCACAGGTGTAGCTCCATCACTTGACAAGTGCACCAGCGGCCGAGAAGGCACTCCGTGTGGGGTTCTACGGGAAGTCCACGTCCTTTCCATTCATTATGTGCAGACCTAAAACTGCTCTACAAAAGCCAGTCTAGTTATAAAGCGCTGTTGTTTTACAGACAGACTTTCCTGTGGGGTGTGGGGAGAAGCCGCTCCATAGGCCTGGATTTTACTCTCGGTGTGAGAAATGCTTTGGCATTAGATGGAGGTGGTGTTCGCACGACACTGGGAATATGCTAAATGCCGCTGGATAGTGCAGTTTACATTGTATGTTAGCAAACCCCGCTTTAATACAAATGTGAAGACTCCCCTCCCCAACATATTATGGGTATTATAGACCTCAGCAGTCTGTACAGATCGAAATAACATTTACCATACACGCAACACCCCAGCTTAGGACTTGAAGCATCGTGATTAGAAGTGAAGGCCGTGTTTTTCCATCCCGTGCTGCCTTGCCCTCCCTCCCCACACAAAGGAGCCTCCCTTGGATTTGCTAGTTCTCACAGCCATACATCCCTTGATTATTTTGCTTCATACATATGTATCACTTAACAGTCAACAGAATTATTGTGAACGGTCTTAGATATAAACAAAGGCTCTCAGACCGAAGGTATTCTCATTCAACTTCTTTTTGCCAGGATAATGATGTTGGTGAGAATCGAGACTACCCCACATTTTCTTTAGCCCTTCTGCTGTTGATAGAATCCCAGGTTATTTCTGTTTGTAGAATCGCGGTGAATGCTGCTAGAAACATGTTTGTCTTGTCCCCTGCGCTCGGGTGCCAGCGCTTTCCAGCTTGTATCGCTAGCAGCATCTTGGGCTTAAGCGCCCAGCCAGTCTCATGGCAGGGCTTTGGGACGCCTCACCGTCATTTTGCCTCCCTGGAGAAGCTCTGGCTTGTCCCAGGCAGGAAACCTCTACCAGTGGCCCGAGATCGCAGTAAGCGTGGGACAGCCTCGCACGCTGTCATCTGCTGTTGATATTTGGCCAGACAATATTTTCTCCTTAAATCACTCTGAAACCGGGAATCCTTGGTCTGGAGCTACACAGCTGAGTCTGTTTAAGCCTAAGTGCAAGACTGTAATTCTACCTTTCTGAATTCCAACTTAGTAGTTTGAGAGCATCCCTATGGTCTTTAGAAATGTTTTAAGCCCTGGCTTAGCTATACCATTCATCACTTTGTGTGAGTGTGCTTGTCTGCATCTTCATTTAAATCTCTGATCAAACACAGAGGACAGAGCCAGAAATGGAGGCTTCCTTACACTGGAAGGTCCCCCACAGTGTTGATGCAGTCTGCTGGCCCTGGCTGGTCAGTTACCCATGAGCCCTCGTTTTCTCATGCAAGCCGGGGAAATATCAAGTGAGCTTTGTCCAGGCCCTTGCCACATATAGATCTATTGCTGCCATGTCTACTCAGTGAATTTCAGTACCTAGAAATCTGATCAGAGCAGGACATGGAATTCTGTTTAAAGTGCCTTGCTGTCAGTGAACCCACGCTGGCCTCTAGTGGTCGCCACTCCCCTGCAGGATCCCATCAATCATCTGAATAGAATTCACCTTAGAGTTGCCATGATGGCCAGTATCAAAGTCAGCAAAGTTGTACAATCTGGAATCCACTTTCTTACTATAAAAATTCTAATTTTCTCCTCTTCCATCCATGGGTTTCTTTCCCTTAATAATTTATTTTTATTTATTTTTATTTTTGACAGAGTGGACAGTGAGAGAGAGACAGAGAGAAAGGTCTTCCTTTTGCTGTTGGTTCACCCTCCAATGGCCGCCGCAGCCGGCACGCTGCGGCCGGCACATCACGGTGATCCGATGGCAGGAGCCAGGAGCCAGGTGCTTCTCCTGGTCTCCCATGGGGTGCAGGGCCCAAGCACTTGGGCCATCCTCCACTGCCCTCCTGGGCCACAGCAGAGAGCTGACCTGGAAGAGGGGCAACTGGGACAGAATCCAGCGCCCCGACCGGGACTAGAACCCAGTGTGCCGGTGCCTCAGGCGGAGGATTAGCCTAGTGAGCTGCGGCACCGGCCTAATAATTTCTAAATTGTGGTTTTATGAGCATTTATAAAAATGTCTTTAAAATTCTAGCAATATAATCCTAGTGTGTAACCAGGTGGGCAGACATTAATATAAAGAGTTTAAGTGACCACTCACACTTTGTTGATACAGCTTGAGTTTCTAGATTATTTTAAAAATACTGATTCTATTGTGTTCTGTTGAAAGATTGGGCCTTTTGGCAAAGAAACAAAATACTTGAGTTGTTCCCCTTTCTAGTTTCGGCTTTAGCTGTCACCAAGTTCCCCAGGTAGTGAGCCTCTCCCTCCCTTGTCCGTCTGACTCTGAACAAAGCAACTATAAGCCTATCTGTTGTCCCTTCTGCAGCCTCCACTCGTTCTGATGGGAGCCTTCCTGACACTGTTGCTGCCGGCTGATGATTTTTGTTCATCAGCCTGGATTTTCATTTTCCTCTTCTATCTTTTGTACATGGCCTTTTCATATATGAGTCCACCAAAGAGCATCCAGGTAGCCTTCCTGTTAGTTCAGGACGCTACTCCATCCCCTTCTCTGGGACACAGTGCTATTACTTTTCTGTTTCTAAAGGAGAGGAAGGGAGCCAACAGGTCACCAGGAAGCAACAGAGAGAGGCATCGCCTTATCCCAGCGTCCGTCTGTGCCAGCCCCAGCTCCCAAGACTGGGTTTTACTTCTTCTCTTCCCTTCATCCATATGGAGTCAAAGGATGTTAGAGAATCAGAAGGAAAGCCGTGGGTTCAAGGATATGTTTGCCTCCTTGGGCTGTCTGGCCCCACGACGCATATATAGTAGCAGAGGTGCTCACTGGGTCAGCTGACGCCTGAATCACAGAGGGAGCAAGCACAGGAGCCATATGACTGTGCCTCCTTCAGCCCTTGACAGGTCAGTGGACTACGGATCACAAGACGTCGAGGGAACGCCTAAGAACAGACTGGAATTGTCCATTATTCAGTCCTTCCCACACTGGAGCTGAGGCTTTTCTATAATGGGTTGGCATGCGTAGCGCTGCAATGGAGAGTCACTTATTCTGAACACCCAACAGGCCTCTGAGTCTGGTTCCTCTGGTTTTCAGTGACAAGAACATTAGCACAGACTAGCTAAGCTGGGGACCACTCCCAGCATATCCCAAGCTCCTTCCCCTTCCTGGCCAACAGTTCCAGCCCCAAAATATGAAAGCAAAACGAAACACACTACTTACTACTGTGACCAGTGGAAGGGCAACAAGAGGACTGATGACATAATATACTGAAAACCTCCTTAACAACAACGAAAAGGCCACATTACATTTTGATGTAGGCGATGGTGCCCGTATCTAGCAAGGCCTCTCAACACGCTAGCTGCTCCTTTCCTACAAGCCATACTACTGTATTTATCTCCTCATTCTCTAAACATTATTTCTTGGCCCATTTCCCTCCAGGACTGAGGAGGCCTGGTGGAGATTTTATAAATTCAGTTACTTTCATGTCTTCCACCCAAGGCTACACCCTTCACCGTCATTAAGAAAGATCCAATTCAGACACTTTTCTATGTCTAAGCCCCTCATGCAGCCAGTGATCCCTAAGTGCTAAACAGATTTGTCCTGGACTTGGAGCCTGAGCCTGTGCAGTGAGGTCCAGATAATTTAAGTGCCTCTTGTAACAGAAGGCAACTGGAATTCAATAGAGATAAATGTAAAATATTGAACAGGGGAGCTGAACCATCAGCAAGGCAGGGTTCTAAATGGAAAGGTTATGGCTGAATGACTAAGCAGAGGAGAACACAACATACCCAAGGAATTTCTGAAGAAATACAAGCCCCAGGAGGAGCCTGAAGAGCATAGGAGAGAGAGAGAGAGAGAGAGAGAGAGAGAGAGAGAGAGGTGCTGAGCAGCACAGTGAAGGAGAGCTGCCGGGCTCAGTGGGAGTTGCCTCTGGGACGTCTGCCCCTGGGACAGGCTGTCTGATGAGGGACAGAGGATTTGCTGGCCATGTAAAGCCTGCCAGTCCTCAGCTGTTGTCACAGGAGTCGATTTTGCTTTGACTCTGCCAGGCCAAACACCAGAAGTAAAACATCTAATGATAACCTGAGGCACTGGCTGCGTCTACTAGGGAAAAACACAAAGACAAAAATCAACAGCCAAGCAGGTTGGCTAATTCAATCAAATGACTGGCCGGATTCCATAGAGAGATCAATTAGATCAGTTGTTTGGCCAAATGGACAGGCCAAATCAGGGCGCACGATTGATCCTGTGGCCTCGCGTGATTCAGCCAGATGAGGCAATGCGTGCAGGCTCAGAGGGCTCTGCAGGGGTCTGCAAATCTGCTTTGTAGAGAACGTGCCATTGCACGTGGTCCTCACACTCAAGGGGCCTTCAACAAGCTCATGGAAAGTGGAATTAAAAGATAGCTTCGTTTCGGTGAGACTTTTTAAAATACATGCTGAGTTTCTTTTTAAGATATGCATGTTCCATGCACACCTTGAAGACCACCTTGGACATCTGACACGGCTCTCCCTTTTCCTGCCTGTCTGCTGTGTTTTCCAAGAAATAACAAAAGGGCAGGAACCTCTTCTAGACTATGCCAGGGAAAGGAAAAGGTAGTGGAGAAAACCAATAAGAAGGCAAGTCGCTGGACATAGGCCGTGATTAAACAAGTTTTCAAAATGACAAAAAGTATAAGATACTGCTGGGGGCAGGGGGGGCACAGTGGGTAAAGCCATCACCTGTGACACTGGTCCAGCTCCATGCTAATGTGTCTGGGAACGCAGCAGAAGATGACCCGAATGTTAGGGCCATTTCCTCCTGCATGGGAGACCTGGATGGGGTTCCAGACCCCTGGCTTTGGCCTGGCCCAGCCCTGGCTGTTGCAGCCATTTGGGGAATAACTGGAGGATGGAAGATCTCATTCTTTCTCTGTCTCTCTGTGTAAGTCTGCCTTTCAAATAAATAAATAAATATTCTGTTAAAAATGTAAAACGATGTCACTTAGGACACTTGCATTTCATTGGAGTCCCTGGGTTTGAGTTCCAGCTTTGCTTTTAATTCTAGCCTCTGACTAACGTAGTGCACCCTGGGAAGCAGCAGCTGGCTCAGGTACTGGGGTTCCTGACACCCACGTGGGAGACCGGGATGGAGGCCCTGTCTCCTGGCTTTGGCCTTACCCAGCCCCAACCATTGTGAGCATCTGAGAGTGAACCAGTGGATGGGAACTCTTTCTCCTGTCTGTCTCTCTGTCTCTGTGTGTGTCTCTGTCTTTCAAAAATGAAAAAAAAAAAATGTAGTTTCTTGGGAGTACAAAAAACACTTGCACTGTTTTGTGTGCCCGAGTCCTTAACACTGAGCAAGCTAGCAGTCACCACGTGGTCACTTTAGTCCTTACCTAACGGCTTGTGTATTCCGTGCTCTGCAGCACGGTATTTAAAAACATACCGGTTATCAGCCTTGGGCACAAGGAGGCCACATAAGCACAATTTCTCCTTTGCTGGTGTCCTCAAAGCCCACGTTGAGAGCCCCCAGTCCCTAATGATGAGAGCACTTATCAATTAAACAAGGACAGCTTCCCCACTGACGTATACACCAAGGGTTGGGGCCCACGTTCCAAACGCTTCGCTGGGTTTCGGCAGGAGCGACGTGGAGGTGGGGCTGGGAAGGCACATGGCCATGGGACTACAGGAGGAAGAAGGGCTCTGGGCACCGGTCCTGGCCGCACAAGCACCTGCTCTCTGCTATTTTCAAGTCACCTGCCACCAGGGGACCCTTTCTGTAGATGTGGCCGGGCCACCAGGGTGTCCCCGCTTCTCCCTGTGTTTCAGCAAAGTGCTTTCTCTAAGGCGTGTGTCACCGTTTTCCAAGGTTCCTAGAGCCCTGGGAAAGAAGCGGGCCTGTTTGCTCTCCCCTGTCACTTAGATTGCTGTGCACGGAATCCTCGTTCCTCAGAGCGGATTCGCAGCCGGCTTTCCCGACCAGAGGAGCCCAGGTTGATTTAGACAGAGTAGCAAAAGCACATTACAAGGAGGATTCCCATTCAGAGTGCTCTCCAGGGGCCTGGCAGCATCAGCAACCAGACACAGGAGCCACACTCTTCTCCTAGCCCCAGCTTCGCAGAGGCACCGCCAGCTCAGGGAAGGGGACACACCAGCATCCTCCCTGTCCGAGATCTGTGGTCTCCTGGCACCTGCTCTGCCTCCCCCGACACACACAGCCCACCCTTCCTTGCAGGCCGGAGTGGGAGGCCAGGACGCAGGCACCTGGGGCTCTCTCGTTAGCATTCAGCTCTGGGCTCTCACAGGCGGGAGAGAAACATCTCTTCAAGAGCTTATAAAATCTCGTGAGTAGTGGTTCTTTAGTAATCCACTTAATCAGTAAATTACATAATTAATAGATCAAACAGTGCCTAGAGGCCCAGAATATTTCAGAATTGTGTATCATTGCATATTCTGATGCTGGCTCTAACAGCTCAAGAATTTCATACAGGAAGGACTTTCGGGTGCAGCTTGGTGGAAAGCAGGGTTTAGGGAACACACTGAGATTCATGGTTTACGTGAGCTGGCTTTGGCGGAAGGGCGGTGGGATGGAGCTGGGGCTCCCCCTCCCCGAGCTCTCCTGCACCTGATCCCCAGGCCCTGCTGCCTTCCCGCCATTCTGGATCAGACCCCAGGGAACCAGGGGCCTTTCACGAAGTGCCCATGTCCAGCTTACTCTCCTCTGCCCACTGCTTGTTTTCCCTCCCTGGACCCCCAACTGCCCCCCACGTGCCCCAGATATCCACCTGCCTGCACCCTCAACCCGTCCCCACCCCTCATCGCTAACCCTGTTACCAAGGCTGTCTTCTATCTCAACCTCGTAACGACGGAAGGCAGGAAGACCCGGGGGAGTGCTGTAAAAGCAGAATTATGATATAACATCCAAGGCTAAAAGCAGAGACCACTTTTCCAGTTGGAGAGCGATTGTTTCCGATGGTCCAGTCCATAAGGAATTCTGGACCTTAAGAGAATCACAAATAGTTTGCTTTCTTTTCTTGTCTCTCCCTCAAAGGAGAACAAACAGCAGACCCCGCCGGGGGGCCGTTTTTCTGAGGGTGTGCCTTTCTCCAAGCAGTAGCATGCATCACTTCCTGCAGGGGCTCTCATCTTTCTGGGGCTCAGCTCCCCACTCCTCCACCCTCTCCCCCCGGAGGGGACCCTGCTGAGTGGAAAAGACAAGTCTAAAAGCGAAGGCAGACAGTGGGGGACGGAACAGTAGCTTGACCTTTAGAGCTACACAGTATTGGATTTGAAAGGGCTTGAACTTAGACACCAGTTGCTGAGGGTTAAGGCGCTGAATAATAAGAAAGTGACTTCTGCTGATGTCTGTGAACTTCCTCCCAGCAACCTGCGTGAGGGTGCGGAGAAGTGAGAACCTCCATAGAGGCCGGCACAGTGCCTCTGGAGTGTGAGGGCGCCATGCATCAAGGCCAGTTCCCAGGGCACTGTGCTGCGGGGGTGAGGCGGCTGCTTGCAGTGCCAGCCTCACATAGCAGAGCGCCAGTTCTGGCTGCTCTGTTTTTGATCCAGCTCCCTGCTAGTGTGGAAGGCAGCAGCTGATGCTCCCAAGTGCTTGGGCTCTCATTACCCATGTGGGGGACCAGAATGGAACTGAATTCCTGCCTCCTAATTTCTGCCTGGCCCAGCTCAGATATTGCAGTCATTTGGGGAGTGAGCCAACAGATAGAAGATCTCTCTCTCTCCCCTCTTTCAAATAAATAAAATCTAAAAACAAAACAAAAAAATATTCCATCAAAAAGGCCCTTCAAAACACACCTGCACTTTGACCCTCAGAAAGCAGAGAAGCAGGGCCACAGGCTGATTTGGACTGATGCTCACCAAGCGCTGTGATGAGGCTGAGAGCGGAAAGCGAGCTGAGTGTCGGCCACAGGGGTGAGCTGAGGAAGCACGGGGAGCGCGCCGGCGCTGCTAACGAGTCCATGATGCTGCGGCATGTTCACGACGTTGTGGAGTGGGGGTGAGAGGCAGGAGGGGTCAGAGTTGGCCCTGGGAAGGCTTGCGCCAACAGGAGATGGACAGCAACTAGAATCTTGGGAAGGTTTTGAAAAGAAAAGACAACTGGGCTGTGCTTGATTATTTTGTTTCCATAAAAAAAAAAATCCTTGTTGTTTGATACAAGTTCCAAATTACTCAGCCCGGAGCAGAGCAGGAAGCAAACAAAGACGACCGCATGAGGTTGGGAACACATCCCTGAATAATCGAGAGTTCATTACGGACGCTTAGTGCATCAGGATCCAATTAATTCATTAGCTCGGCGCTTGCATCTTCGCTCCCCCTCCCCCCGGCTGCCCGCCTTCCTTCTGTGTTGGAGGGGAAATAAAAAAGGAGATAATATCCAAATGAATTGATCTTGTTACTTGTTAACAACAGTGGGCCAGGGCGGTGATGAGCACATGGGGAAGGCTAGCAGCATCCACACAGGACATCTGTCCGGCACACGTGCACCCATGCACAGCTGCATGGACACGGTGTGAGCAACTCTGCTGGTGTCCTTGGAGCCACAGGCCCCCAAAGCAAGTGCTCCACTCTCCAGATTTTTAGCCAATTTCAGACAGAATCCAGCCAGAAGGGGATCTTCCTCTTCTAGCCCCTACGACTAGCTTCTGTCCGTCCTGGGTCTTCGCGTGACAGGAAGGGTCCACATAAATGTGTTGAATAAGGCAGACAGTGGCAGGAGGCAGCCTCATTCTCCGCTCCCATTCCCAATCAGCGTCATCCCCACGGTCTCAGCCATGCCTGCATAACCTTTTCATTTACTTACTTAGAAGGCAGAGTAGCAGACAGAAGGAGAGAGGGAGAGGGAGAAAGAGAGGAGGGAGAGTCTTCCATCCACTGGTTCATTCCCCGAATGACCACAATATTCAGGGCTGGGCCAGGCCAAAGCCAGGATCCAGGAACTCCATCCAGGTCTCACACACAGGCGGAACGTGACCAAACACTTGGGCTATGTCCCGCTGCTCTCCCAGGCACATGAGCAGGGAGCTGAATTGGAAGTGGAGCAGCTGGGACTTGAACTAGGACTACAATATGGGATACCAGTGTCATAGCTGGCTGCTTAACCAATTATGTCACAATACTGGACCCTCCATAATCTTTTATTCACTTCAGTGTCATTTTTTGTGCATAAGAAGGAAGCAACTCTGGTCACTTTGGTCCATAAACCACTATTTTTAAAGTGTGTTTAGGGAATGGAAATATATCCAATCATATTCACTGCTATAGCCTCTGTTGAGAAATGGTACACCTATCTGCCATGAAACCCAATAGTCCTATTCCTATCCATAAAACCATTGCATACATTTTTATTTTCTTCCCTGCTTCCCTCAGCAAAGCTACATTTATTTATGAGCTCTCAAGATCTTTAAGATGCCTACGGGGGTGGCATTGTGGCACAATGGGTTAAACCACAGCCTGAAATGCAGCATCCCGTATTGAAGTACGTGTTCAAGGCCTGGCTGCTCTGCTTCTGATGCAGTCCCCTGCTAATGTGCCTGGGAAAGCAGCAGGTGATGGCTCAGGTACCTGGACCTGTGTCATCATGTGGGACACCTAGGTAGAGTTCCAGTCTCCTGGCTTTGGCCTGGTCCAGTACAAGCTTTTGGCCATTTTGGGGAATGAACCAGCAGATGGAAGATCTTTGTCTTCTCTCTCTCCCTCTCCCTTTCCTTCTCTCTGTCACTTTACCTTTCAAATAAATAAAATAAATCTTTTCTTATTTAAAGACCCCTATTCAACAAACGGTGCTTGGAAAACTGGATTTCCAGATGCTGAAGTATGAAGCAAGATCCCTACCTCACACCTGACACAAAATCCACTCAACATGGATTCAAGATCTAAATCTATGACCTGACACCATCAAATTATTAGAGAACATTGGAGAAACCCTGCAAGATATAGGCATAGGCAAAGACTTCTTGGAAAGACCCCAAATATTTGCAAACTATGCATCTGATAAAGGATTAATAACCAGAATATACAGAGATCAAGAAACTCCACCACAATGAAACAAACAACCCACTTAAGAGATGGGCCAAGGTCCTCAATAAACATTTTTCAAAAGAGGAAATAGAAATGGCCAACAGACACATGAAAAAATATTCAGGATCACTAGCCATCAGGAAAATGCAAATCAAAACCACAATGAGGTTTCACCTCACCCTGGTTAGAATGGCTCACATTCAGAAATCTGCCAACAATAGATGCTAGAGAGGATGTGGGGGAAAAGGCACACTAATCCACTGTTGGAGAGAATGCAAACTGATTAAGCCACTATGAAAGACAGTTTGGAGATATCTCAGAAATCTGAATATAGCCCTACCATACAACCCAGCCATCCCACTCCTTGGAATTTACCCAAAGGAAATTAAATTGGCAAATAAAAGAGCTATTCTGCACCTCAATGTTTATTTTAGCTCAATTCACAATAGCTAAGACATGGAATCGATCTAAATGCCCATCAACAGAAGACTGGATAAAGAAATTATGGGACATGTACTTTGTGGAATACTACAGAGTGAAAAAAAGAAAAAGAAAAAGAAATCTGGTCATTTGCAACAAAATGGAGGAATCTGGAAAACATCACGCTGAGTGAATTAAGCCAGTCCCAAAGGAACAGATATCATACGTTCTCCCTGATCGGTGACAACTAACTGAGCACCTAAAAGGAAACCTGTAGACGTGAAGTTGACACTATGAGAAGCAATGACTTGATCAGCCTTGTCCTGTGGAGGAACAGCTTCCTATTTTATTCTTTTTAGTATTTTCTTTTTCTACTCAATACCATTGGTTGAACTCTTTACTTAATATAGAATTATTTTTAGGTGTTTAAATCCAACTGAAAATTGATCCCTGTTAAAAATAAGAGTGGGAATAAGAGAGGGAGGAGATGTACAGTTCGGCACATGTTCACTCGGACTTACCCCTAAGGGTAAAGCTAAAAACTTGCCAGGGGACCCCAAGTCCCACTAGGTTGCCATCACACTAGTTAAAGTATCAGTTTAAGTTCACAACTGATTATAAAGATAGGATTAAGTGTCAAAGGGATCATATAAATAAGACCAGTGTCTGCCGATAATAATAGAATTAAAAAGGAGAGAATGATCCAACATGAGAAGCAGGCCACACAGCAGGCCCAAGAATGACAAATGCCCTAAACAGCACTCTGGCCTCAGAATCAGCCCTTAAGGCATTCAGATCTGGCTAAAAAGCCCATGAGAGCATTTCGGGCATGGAAAGCCAAGACACTGTGGCAAAAAATGACCTACATGAAAGATCTCTGTGAATGAGATCCTGGTGGAAAGAAGGGGCCATCAAAGAAGGAGGTACCTTTCTCTGAAGGGAGGAGAGAACTTCCACTTTGACTATGGCCTTATCTAAATAAGGTCAGAGTTTGTGGACTCAAGAGGCTTCCATAGCCTTGACAGCTCATGACAAGAGCCTCAGGTGATTAGTGATGCCATAAATAAGAGTGTCAATTGTTAATCAACAATAGGAGTCACTGTGCACTTGCTCCTCATGTAGGATCTCTGTCCTTAATGTGTTGTACTATAAGAATTAATGGTAAAACTAGTCTTCAAACAGTACTTTGTACTTTGTGTGTTTGTGTGGGTGCAAATTGTTGAAATCTTTACTTAGTATATATTAAGTTGATCTTCTGTAGATAAAGATAATTAAAAATGAATTTTAAGAATGGGATGAGAGAGGGAGGTGGGATGGTTTGGGGGTAGGAGGGCATGGAGGGGAACTGTTATAATCTAAAAGCTGTACTTATGAAACATATTTATTAAAGTGAAAGCTTTCTATTAAAAAAAAAAGACCCCTGGGGTGTGCTGTGGCACAGTGGGTTAAGCCAAAGCCTGCAGTGCCAGCATCCCATATGGGTGCTGGTTTGAGTCCCAGCTGCTCCACTTCTGATCCAGCTCCCTGCTAATGTACCTGGGAAAGCTGTGGAAGGTGGCCAAGTCCCTGGGCCCCTGTATCCACCTGGAAGACCCAGAAGAAGCTCCTGGCTCCTGGCTTTGTCCCAGCCCAGCCCTGGCCACTGTGGCCATTTGGGGAATGAACCAGCAAATGGAAGACTTTTCTCTCTGTCTCTCCCTCTTTCTCTAACTGTACCTTTCAAATAAATAAATCCTTAGAAATCATAACAATAATGAGATATGCCTGCAGTGCTTAGCCTCTTGCTATACTTCCTCTTCTAGCATTAGCATTAAAAATGTAAAGCCTCAGATCTCCCCAAATCACCTGTGTGTAATTATGTTTAATTATGTTTGGAACAACATTTTAGTGCAAATCCCTGGAGAGGAAAGAAGAGACTGCAATATGAGGGTCAGGGAAAGACAGGTGTCTCGGGGGAGACATCCCCACTGGCTCACCGCCCAGCGAGTCACTGAGAGTCAGCCACACCGCTGCCCGGTGTGCTGGGCTGTGCACAGCCGAGTTCAGGCTCGGCGGGTGCAGCCCTGACAACGCCTCTCTCAGGAGGCCTGGGAGAGTATTAGCCACACCTCCAGGAGCTGCTCTGTTTCACAGGGGCACCCCGTGCTGTCCCTTTGAGAGATCAAGCCAGGCTGTGTTTGGAAACACTGCAGAGCTACAACAAGGAGGAGGCAATGGTGGCACCGGCGGGTGTAACGGAGCCTAGTGAAAACCGTCTCTGCTGTGCTGTGTATAACCCATCAGGGATGATAGCGTGGGAGAGGGAGGCAGGGGCTGAGACCGAAGCCCCAGGCATTTCGGATGAGCCCTGGTCTGCTCTGAGACTCCCTTGCCTGAGCCATAAGACGCAGTGTGACTGAGGGATTCCTACTGTCCCTCCCTGCTGATCCTTCTGGGACCACTTGCTACTTTCACACTGATGAAGTGGGATGGCTGTTCTTGTTGAGTTCCTTCCCATCTCAATTCCTACAGTTTGGTTTAAGGAAAAAACTTCTAAATCTAAAAACACAGCCAGGCAGGGAGAGATACACAGCAAAAAGGTGACTGCAGAAATGAGTGATTAAAATGTATTTCCTTATTTCAAATGTCCTGCTGCCCCTTTGCCCCTACACAGAGGAAGATGATAAAGTAGAGGTGTATTTTCAACAGCATCAGCCTGCCGAACGCTTCCGGGGTTCCTGTGTGGACTTGCTGCTGGTGACCAGCACCTGCAGCGGTCAAAGTCTCTGGAAGCTGAGCCCTGGAGCCCTGGGGCCAAGTCCCACCCAAGAGCCCCATGGCAGGCACCATCTCACACATGGCAAATGTTTACTTAGCTGTCCACAGTCCCATGATGAATCACTGCTGTCCTCTCTATAAACAAACAGGCCTGACCTCTGGGTTTGCGTTTCCTTGTTAACAGCTCGCTTCTACCTGTTTCATGGAATTGTTCAAAGAGCTCTGGGTCCCCGGAACAAGCTGGCCGGGCTTTGCTCAGCAATCAGTTCGTCCTCCAGTAGCATCGGCCTTTCCCGTAGAGATGATTCTCTGCGTCGTGAAAGGTGCTAAGGTTTGCTGCCGTCTCTGTCTCTCTCCCCTGTCCATCAGTCTCCTCTGTGCCCTCTATTCCTGCCTGTTTGTGCTACCGAACGTGCTCTCCTCCCCACTGGCCCTCGGGCTTCGGCGTCCCTGTCGGAGGATCTGGAGCCTGTTATCTGGTGCCTCCAGTCCTCTGCCTCCCATGCAGTCCTGGATCAGTTGCTGGAGCCCCTGGAAGTCACTTCAGTTCACTGCACGGCTCCTGCAGCGAGACACAAGGCAGGAAGAGCGAGTGTACAGCTGGGTTCCCAGGAGCACACTTCTGGCGGCCTGGAGACGCTTGAGGGAAGCCCAGAAGGCTTCTTGGCGAGCAGTGAGGGAGAGCGATTGCACGTTCCTCCGTGCAGGCCTCTTGGAGAAGAAAGAGCTCGCTTTCATTCTGAAGCTGGCACACAGGTCTCCTTTCTCCTGCGCTGTCTCTTCACTTCCTTTTATTATTTTTCCCTTCAAGTAAAGGGTTTTTTTTCCCCCAATCTCGGTAGTGTTTTCTTCTACCTCTTGGCTAGGGACTGACTGCCAAGGAAGGGCCATTGCTGACCAAGAAGGAGAAGAAACACAGACAGGGAAACACAGGGAAGGCCGCTCGGGTGACACGAAACCACGGCCCAAAGCCTCAGAAAAATCTGCAGCTCGATTTCACCTGCTGGGGACATCCCCCTTCCCGTGTCCTTAATCAGAGGTCAGATGTGTTGTACATGGGAGAGGAAGGGGCTGAACACGTGTCGTGAAGACCACCCTCCTGATTCCAAGCCTCCCAGCCCAACCGCCAGATGCTGCCCCTCCTGCCGCATCCCAAATCCTTCCATCTCGAAATAGTCTCTAAGGTAAGCTATTGCTCATCGCTGATGCTGGGCAAAAGTGTGTGACTGGACTCCGCTTGCAAGCAGCTTACGAAACAATCACGGGAACAAGGCAGAGACAAATGTAACAAAGAAAATCAGTAAAAAGCAGTATATCACTCAGTGATGAAATTTGTGGTTTTTGCAGTTTTGTTTGACCGGCACTCCTGGACTTGTCAGCGATCGATGGAATGTTTGCTGGTGATATCAATATGTCATCGAAATTAATAGCGCACCACCACTGAGCTCCATCTATTCACTCAATCAACAAGTACTTATTAAGCACTTACTCCAGCGATGGTTTGCATTGATGAAGAACTGTACAGTTTACAAAACACGTTCACAAACGCTGACTCATTTGATTCCTCCTAGGCAGGAAGATTTGTAGAAGATGGACAGGGAGGCTCAGAAAGGCTAAGTGGCGTTGCAGGTTATTGAGTTATTAAGCCTGAGGTCTAAGCCTGTATCTTTCTCTATTCCTCTGCCAGCCCACCTGCTAAACCTAGCCATGAACAATGGATACACGTTGGAGCCAATACAATCTGCGGGTGGCCTGAGTGCCAATTCTGACTGATTGATCCCACCTACCCCTAGTCTCACAAGAAAAGCTGTCTGCTAATAAAAACAGGAATCTGAAGAGTTCCACTCAGTGGCAAGTGTTTAGATCAGCCATTAAGAGGCACACATCCCATGTGGGCGTGCCCGGGTTGGATCCCGGCTCCAGCTCCTGATTCCAGCTTCCGTCCATGCCGACTCTGGGAGGCAGCAGTGATGGCTCAAGTATTTGTGTTCCTGCACCCACGTGGGAGACCTGGATTGAATCCCAGGCTCTTGGGCAATTTGGGCAATGAACTACCAGATGGGAATCAATCAATCAATCAATCTCTCTCTGCCACACACACACACACACACACACACACACACACACAAAGAATTCCATTTGTGGGGCTGATGTTGTGGCCTAGTGGGTTAAGACACCACCTATGACACTGGCATCTCACATGGGCACCGGTTCATGTCCTGGCTGCTCCACTACTGATCCAGCTCTCTGCTAATGTCATTTGGAAAGCAGCAGATGAGGGTCCAAGTGCTTGGGCTCCTGCACCCATGTGGGAGACCCGGATGAAGCTCTTAGCTCCTGGCTTCAGCCCAGCCTAGCCCTGGCCATTACAGCTATCTGGGATGGAAGATCTCCCGCTGTCTTTCCTTCTCTCTCTGTAACTCTATAAGTGAAATAAATAAATGCTTAAATAAAAAAGAATTCCGTAAGTTTCACATAGATCTGCCTGCACACTTCCCTGACTCTGCTCTGTGGAGAAGACCAAACCTCTGGTGTGTGATCTCGGTGATGGTCTCCAGAGGCCCAGGATGCACTTCACAGCTCACTTCAATTTCAGACTGAGGGTCAGGGTCATTGGACCAACTTTTCCCATCCTTCTTCCTCCTCAGGCTCTGATTAAAATGATGATTGAGGACAGTTGGGGTGGGAGGCAAGGGCTTGGGGAGGAAAAAGATGCTGGGAGTTTGGCTCTGTTGTTAGGGCAGAAGGAGGGAGCTGCTTTCATAACCATTTCGGAGTGTGCATGTGTATGTGTGTGTTCATATGTAGGAATACTGATATGAATGGAGTTTATTACTTTTGACGTAGCTGAGTCTATCCTAAGGTACTGGGATACCAAGACTGATACTTAGGGCCCCGTGCTGTGGCATTGCAGGTAAAGCCTCCACCTGAAGTGCCAGCATCCCATAGGGGTGCTGGCTTGAGTCCCGGCTGCTCCTCTTCAGATCCAGCTCTCTGCCATGGCCTAGGAAAGCAGGAGAAGATGGCCCAAGTCCTTGGGCCCCTGCACTCGCATGGGAGACCCGGAAGAAGCTCCTGGCTCCTGGCTTCAGATCAGCTCAGCTCCGACCTTTGCAGCCAATTGGGGAGTGAAACAGTGGATGGAAGACCTCTCTCTCTGTGCCTCTCCTTCCCTCTCTGTGTAACTCTGACTTTCAAATAAATAAAGAAATATTAAAAAAAAAAAAAAAGACTGGTGCTTAAAGATCCCCCACAAGTCAGAGTCTGGTTCCTTTCCAAGTTCCAAGGTTGAGTTTCTCTTTCTGTCCCCATCCCCTCCTCACCTCTTCCCCCCTCCTTCCTTCTTTCCTTCCTTCTGTTTCTATTTTTTTCTTTCTCCTTCCTCCTTTTCTCTTTCACTTCTCTCTCTTTCGTTCTAAACACCAATTTCTCCCTTTCCACAAATCTACTGCTCATAGCATCATTAACATTGAATGCATTCCAGGCTTCTCTGTAAAAACAAACCCACCCGGTGTCTTCAAATACATCAGATGTTCCTCTCTCCTCCCTCCCATGAGACCAGAACCTCTCCCGATTATCTGGGGCCTGAGACGATGGTGACGTTCCTCAAGGCTCATGGGGCTGTTCCATTCTCATCGATGTCACTCGTCATTCCCCAGAGGAACCAGCATTTAGATTTTTGCTGTCTCCTCTTCACTTGGATGTAGTCTTCACCTTGGGTGGCTCTCGTGGCCACATGGATGAGCCATCTAACACCTCGCCCTCAAGGCTTCCCCATCTCCTCAACTGGAAACCTGTGCCCCCACCCATGCTGGGGATCTACGACCCTGACTCAGTTGACAAAGCTACTATCAACTCGGGAGGCAGCGTCACCTTTAGAACACTCACTCTGTCCATCACTCTCCGGCCATGGCCTCCTGTCCTTCCCCTTTCTAGTGCCGTCTTCAAACTCTATCAGTCTGCACAAGACTAAAACAGGGTAATCTAGAGCCTTCTGGAAGCTCACTACATGCCAAGCCCTGAGTGTGTGGGATGGCCTTTATCCTCAGAATAGGGCCACAGATACAGTGTCACCACTGCCTTCACTTTGCAGGTGAGGAAGCCACAGCCTACAGAAGTCAGGAGGTTTCTTCTGGTCACAGAGTTAGCAAATGTGTTAAGAACCTGGCAATTGCCCCCAGAACTTGTACTGTTAACCTGTGTGCTAAAAACCTTGCTGTTTTGCTCACTTCATTAACTCCTACATGACTCTACTTCCTAACTGCCCCAAGCCCTCTGTGCACTGCTTCACCCTCTCTTTGCCTGAACCTTGGTAATCTCTATTTCTATCCTGCCGCTCTCGCCTCACTAAGCCATGGGCTTGAATCAATACGACCCTCTGCAGTTCTTGCTCCAGATGTTGGCTTATGAGCCATCAGATTCATAGGTACTTGGGTTGAAATCTGAAGTCCACACCACTTCAGTTGGGTGTCTTTAGACTCAAACTCCAAAAAGAGAATTAAGGAGAAGATGAACTACCAAAGGCCACACTCATACAACAACCAGAGTCCAGGGGAACGCTGCTGTAGGAATGTACATGTCTTCCACTGAGCAAGGTCCATTCGCCCCCTACAAAAGAGCCACCCATACATCAAACAGAGCGAGGGACCCCGAAGATGTGAATTCAGGGGTCAACCTCACTGCAACCCCAGTATCGTGGGTGCCCGCCCCTTCAGTAGTCTGTGCTATGTCCTCACTGTCTCTCTGCAATAGAGAGGGGTAAGGGCCGTGAGCTGCCACCGCCTACAGCACTGATGCTGGTGAGCCCATGCAAGGCTCGGCAAAATGGCGGCAGCCTGAACCTACTGCTTCAGGTGGTTAAAAAGCAGCCCGTCACCTCATTCCTTAACAAATATTTCTTTTAAGAAATGTATTTATTTATTTTCCCTTTATTTGAAAGACAGAAAAAGAAAGAGAAACAGAATTAGAGACAGAGAAAGAACCCCCATCCACTAGCTCACTCCCATAATGCCCAGAATAATGAGGGCTGGGCCAGACTGAGACAGGAGCCTGGAACCAAGTCCTTGGGCTGTCATTTCATGCCTCCTAGGTGCATTGCCAGGAAGATGGATCAGAAGTGGAGAACCTGGGGCGTGAAACAGGGACTCCAGTATGGGATGTGGGCATCCCAACAGCAATATCACCACAGCACCACACACCCACTGTCAGTGGATATTTCCTGTGCATGTTGAACCAAGTGGTGAGGATACATAAAATAGAACATTTCCACTGGCAAATACCTAAGTCACTCAGCAACTGAGACCTCCTTCCTGTATTCACCAGCGGACAATTGCACAGGAAACCAGAAGAGATTCAGGTACTTTCACAGAGGATGGACCCAAAGACAAGAATGGACAGATGATGCCTCTCTTGGAGGTCCCCTTGTCAAAGTGGGTACCACAGAGGGACACACATCTCATGTGAATCACGTCAGTCAGGAGTCAATCATAATGGGCACTGTCACTCTTCTGTGGGGAATGAGTTTGTTTCAAGCCCCAAAATGTATGCTCACTATGGGAAATTTAGAAACACAGAAAAATAATAAACCATAAGCTATATATGCACATAACAGAAAAATAATAAACCATAAGATAGATATGCACGTAACAAGCATAATATATACACATATGATATATACGTGAGTCTGTAAGATACATATGTGAAACACATGAATTTAGCTGTTTTATCCATTTGGTGTATTCTCTTCCATATGCTGGTCTCATTTCTATCTTTTTCTGGAAATTCATTCACGTACTTTCTCACTGCCACATGACTGCAGTTCCAATCTTTTCAGCCTACCTGACCTCCCTCACCATGATGTAGAATTTCCCAAGTGGCCTTCTCTTTTGCCCAGCACGGCACACCTTTAGAGACAAGCTTTAAGGTTTACTTTTTTTTTTTTTTAAAGATTTATTCACAGGGGCTGGTGCTGTGGCGCAGAGAGATAATGCTCTGGACTGAAGCACCGGCATCCCATATGGGCACCAGTTCAAGTCCTGGCTGCTCCACTTCCAATCCAGCTCTCTGCTGTGGCCTAGGAAAGCAGTAGGGGATGGCACAAGTCCTTGGGCCCCTACACTCATGTGGGAGACCTGGAAGAAGCTTCTGGCTCCTGGCATCGGATCGGTGTAGCTCCAGCTGGCCAATTGGGGAGTGAACCATTGGACGGAAGATCAGTCTCTCTCTCTCTCTCTGTCTCTCTCTCTGCCTCTCCTCTCTATTATTCATTTATTTGAGAGTCAAATTCACAGACAGAGAGAAGGAGAGATGGAGAGGGAAGTCCTCCATCTGCTGATTCACTCCCCAGATGGCCATAATGACCAGAGCTAGGCCAATCCAAAGCCAGGAGCCAGGAGCTTCCTGAGTGTCCCATGTCGATGCAGGGGCCCACACACTTGGGACATCCTCCATTGCTTTCCCAGGCCATCAGCAGGGAACTGGATGGGAAGTGGAGCAGCTGGGACTTGAACCAGCGCCCACATGGGATGCTGGCATCATAGGCAAAGGCTCAGCCTACTATGCCACAGCTCTGGCCCTCTTGGAGGCTTACTTTTAAGAGTTTAAATTAACTGTGATTCATTCCGCAGCCAAAGACATTTCTATGTCTTCTTGCTTGCACTCGGCAGTTTTCAGAGGCCCGAATGGGTCCTTTGGTGGGGGCACCTGAGCAAGAGTTGACCACAGAGGTATTTTATTGTCCCTGTACTGGGTACAAGTGTGTTCATTCACCTTCCGGCCGTACCCCTCCTCCACCTCTGACTTGGAATAATGGGGGGGGGGGATAAGGCTGTGTCTCTTGGGAGGTGCTGTCTCTGTTTAACCAGGGAGGGTGCTGCCCTTGCTGAGATCCTGAGCCCACCCTACTGGCTCTCAGGGTCCCTGCTGCCTTTGCAAGTGATAGAGGGTGGGTAGGAGGTGCCCCTGCAGCACTGACAGGCACACAGGGCCATGGCTGGGTAGTGAAGATCCTTGCTGCTGTCTCCCGAGGGAGGAGGCCTGGCTCGCCTAAGCCACGTAAGATGGATAGAAGTAACTGCAGAGTGGCTCGTCACTCCCAGCCCGCCCGACAGCCCGACAGGTGAGTTAGCAAATGCTACTTTGTAAGGAATTGCAAGCTATTTTCTGCAAAGTGTGCAAAGACTCCGGGATTAACAACTGTACAGCGTGATAGATGTCGCTAAAGAAGGCCATAAATTACCAGCCATGAACCTGGCAAAGCTTGTCCGATTGTATGACGCAGTCTGGGGCCCTGGCAAGCTCCCAGCTCAGGCTGCGGGCGGTGGGCTGAGGGCGGAGGTGGACACGGAAGCTGGCAGTGAGGACTGCTGGCTGGAGGGGCCAGATGGTGAGTTTGGCAGGTGCCCAGCCTTGGCAGCTACGGAGGCAGCGCTGCCCCTAGACCAGCTCAGCCTTCCCTGAACTGCAGTCCTCTGTCAGAGATGGCAGAGACGCCCAAGCTGAGGCTTGGACGCGGTTGATAGAAGACCTCAGCCTTCTTCCCTGTCCGATTATGGGATGGATGTGTCATGGAGTCAGACAACTCAGGCTTTGAAGAAGATGCGTAGTAGTAAAAAGAAGGCTGGGCAGAGGACCTGGCATGGTTTCTGCTCCCATCTACCCTTGGCAGGGTTCCCAAACCCGGTTAGGTGTATGTAAACCGTGACCAGGGCATGGGCCCATCAGCTGTGACCATGGCCATAAATGCTGACCACTCTCCAGCCACATTCCTGACCTGTTCTCACACTCCCCAAAGTGTCCCCCTCCTTCTCAACTTGGGCCACATCCTCTCCCCATCCTCTTTCTCTCTCTGCCACTGTGGTTTTGGGAAAAGGAATAAGGCAATCAATGCAAAGAGAAAAAGAAGAGAGTGAAAGAAGAGGATCGGGGGTGGGCATCTGGCTTAGAATTAAGATGTCTGTGCCGCAGATCAGAGGACCCAGATGGACTCTGGCTCCTGATTGCAGCTTCCTGCAGTGCAGACCCTGGAAGGCAATAGCGAGGGCTCAAGTGACTGGGTCCCTGCTACCCAACAGGGGAATCTGCATGAAGGTCCTGGCTCCTGGCCAGCCTAGCCCCGCCCTAGAGGTTGCAAGCATTTGGAGAATAGACCAGCATATGAGAGATCTCTCTGCCTCTTGAATAAGTAAATAAATAAGTAGCAAATGGAAGAACAGGTGGGTGTGGGCGACATTAGGGGGGCAGAGCTGTCAGAACAAGAACTCACCACCAGTCCCCAAGATCTTCCCCTCGACTCTCCCACCAGGCATGGCATCACAGACCACAATTTCGACTACTAGTGAGAGGTGCCCAGCCACAAAACACGAACTACCTCTGTCTTTCTCCCCCAGAGAGTGGCCTGCACCTGCACACTGGCTTACACACAAACTTTATTCACACGCTTTGCAAAAAGTAGCAGCTTACTACAAAATAACAACCGCCAGGGGTACTCTCCGCTCCTGCCTCTTAGACGGTGTGGGCAGTGACACACTGAGGACACCAGCCCTGTCTGCAAGGACTGGCGGCCAGGGAAGGCATGGCTGACTCCTCCCAGGGGCTCGGGCTCCCTGGGGGCACAGAAGGCAGCTCAAAGGCCAGCAAAGCAAAGGAGCTCGGCTCTACATCAGGACAACACGGCGAGAACCAGGCTGGCCATTGGCCCAAGTCTTTACTGAGTACCTACTCTGTGTACCAAGCACTCTGTAACCCTTTAGGGACTCGGGAGTGAACAAAACAAATGTAGCACATACCTCATGGAATTTAGTCCCTACGTGCTTTGGAGAAGTCATCGATGCTACTGACCAGCCATGTCCAGCTCTGCCTCCCGGGGACACAGTGGGATTTTACTTTGTGGTCCCTTACGCTTGGGGGCAGGGGCACGTGGCTTGTGGGTGTGTCCTGTGTCACTTCCAGGACAGAGCTTTACTTTATTGCCATTGCAAGAATCTCCCATGCAGTACTCAGGTTGGTGAGCACTCTGTCGGCCCGGTGTCTGGGTGACTGCAGCAGGCAGTCGCTGGCTAACTTACAGTGGACGTGTAAGATGAGCGAGAACATAGCTTCTGCTGTTTTCAGATGCTGAGAGCGTGTGTTGCTGCAGCATAACCTGTCCTGTTCTGACGGACGCACTCCCATCAGCCAACACGTCTGCTGAGAGTCTGTTCTGTGTAAGGTCTCGTGCCAGGCATTCAGGATGGATACAAACCTGGGTGGGTGCCAATCCCTACCCTCAACCAGCTTCACCCTGGCTGAGGGCCTAAGTTAGGCACGTGGGCGAGAACCAACCATGATTTCAGTCCATGGGTTCTCAATCAATGGGTTGGTGGCTGCTAGGAGTGGATCGGTCGGAACAGGCTACACTGTGGGGGAGAGCTTAAAGAGGAGCAAACTCCCAGAGGGAGAAAGGGTGCGGGCTGGGAGGCAGAGGTAGACGCCAGGGAGGGTCTGGACTTGACTTGGACCTTGCAGAGTAGATTAAGTTTGGCGCCGTGAGCAGCACGCACAGGGGTACTGTGTACAACATGCTTGGGGGTGGCAGTGCACGTAGCTGCCCACAGCAGCAGTGGGGCCTGAGCTGGGAGGCAGTGCAGCTGAACCGAAGGGCCCTGGAGCCTGCAGGCGTCTGTGAAAGCCACAAGGAGAACAGACGGAGGACCCAGTCCCGGTGTGCCAAGGGCTGCTGGTGGTGACATCCCCACCTGGGGAGCCCTGTCTGCAGCCAGCAGCTGTTTCCCCTCATTCCCTGCTGAAGGTAATAATCTGTCACCAGAGCAAATCAAGTCTGATTTACATGGAACTGAATGCTAAGCGCTTCCTTGATTCCCCAGCTCTGCGGTGGCAGGGTGGCAGCGCTGGCATGGCCGGGCCTGCTGTGCACAGCCGCGGGATTTTCACTGGGTAGAAGTTTAAAAAGAAATTATTTTTCTGGGACAGGGTCTGTCATACTGGGCGGGGGAGTCTCAGTCAGCTCGGCAAAACCCTGCCTGTTTCTTCTGGAAGAGACGCAAAATCAGATGCGGGGGTGGGGGGGAGTGCACTTGGAAATTCACCCCGGACTCCTGCGTTCTCAGCCCGTGGTCCTCAGCCTGACCGTGACGATGGCTGGAATCCCATGAAGCAGCATCAGTGGCCTCTCCCTTACCCCCCCCCCCATTGCCATTGTCTGCATCACCCGTGATCAAGAACATCCTATGGGCACCAGCCATGACTGTAGGCTTACCACCTGCAAAGACATAGCCACTGTCCCTGTGGAACTTAGTCAAGGGTGATACCCACATAAAAACAGGATCGTTCTTCACCTCCACCCCACCCCCACCTCATCACCACAAACCTGCAAATACATCATGCATACATCCTCCCCATTTTCTGAGACTCTTCGAGTTCTACCTTGTATTTTAAGATACTATTTTTTGAAAGGCCTCCTCTTCCAGGTAGCCTTCTTCAACCCTCATCCCAAGATGAGCCCCCTCCTCCGAGCTCCCAATTCCTATTAATTACTCCTTGATTCTAGTGCTCATCCATTCTCTACTCTAGGAATAGTAATTGGGGTAATCTTTTCCCATCACAGGGCTCCATAAATCCTTGAGGTTCAGTGTAAAAACCATAGAAACTGGCCAGAGAAAGGCCACCTGTTGTTTCTCAAGCATGGTCCTTGGGAGTCTGATTTGGCAGGGAGAGGTAGTTTATGCAGAACAGTTAGCAAGTACAACCCACAAGGGTAAGCCATAGAGGGTCTTGAGTCTCAGGCCAGGGGACTTGAATCTGGACTCACCCTAGGAAGAACATGGGGCAGCTGGATTCAAGGAGTTCAATGACATCTGACACATCACCAAAGATCTCTCAGGTGGGCGCCCGGGAGTGGAAGAGCTTCTAGGACTGGGAATGATGAGGACCAGGAGTGAGGATCTGGAAGGAGGTCGTCACCCTGGCTGGCTCTCCCCACTGCCACGGACGATGCTCTGGCCATGGCCGTGGCTGTGGCGGGCTGCTTGAATACATCAGAATCCTACGCCGTAATTGTTCCACAGGTTGGCCCTGTCTGCCCTGTGTGTGTATGCCAATCAGCCACCGGGAGCTGCAACAGGAGACACATCCAGCGTCCCAGATGCTGTATCCCAGAGTCTGGTAGAAATGAGTTTTACGTTTTTCTTCAGAGAAGATGACCTAAGCCATTGCTCATGCAGACGACGGAGAGTGGGTTGTCAATATTCTGCGTATTAACTGTGAGACCTTGCACCAGTCCCTTCGCCTCCCTGAGCCTCAGCTTCCTCTCCGAGGGGGAAATTGCTTGAAACGTCACAGTAAGCAGGAAATGAAGACTAAGCAGGGCCTGGCACATGCAGGGTACTCAACAGATGTTAGCTCTTGTCAGTGGCCGGCTGGGTGCAACCTGTTGGTCTACAGAGTGGTGTCCGGCTGTGCAAGTCTTGCCCCCAAGGGGAGTTTAATATGGTCACTTGTCACAGGCAGGAAGTGGCACTGAGGGTGGGGCAGGGGAACCCTGAGTGGGTGCAGGTGAGGGCTGAGGAGGCAGAGAACGAGGGGGAGGTAATTTAATCAGAGAGGTGACCAGGTAATAGCAAGATGCAGGGGCCGCTGGGGAAGATAAACAAGATTGATAAAAGAGATTAAGAAGGAGCGGGAGGCCAGGCGCTGCAGGGAGCAGAAGGAGCGGAATATCAACGGGATGGATACAGCGGGTGGAAGGGACCCATAGAGCAGAAGCTAGCAGGGGAAACAGCGTCAGCAGCCCAGCGGAGATGGCGGGAGCCTACCTAGGGGGAGCAGAGACAAGCAATGCTGGGGACTCAGATGAGTCCAGGGGAGCCAGAGGAGAGAGAGCCCAGGCCCACCCAGCCTCTGGCTGGCTGCCTCTGGCTCCAGCCTCTGAAAAGCTTCCAGGCTGTGGCTTAATGAGGACATCCCTGGGGCTGAACTTGAATTAAAACAAATGCAAATCCTGTCTGGGAGTCCATCACCTTTGCTGCACCTGCCATTGAGAGGAATGTAAATGAGAGTGAGCCTGGCCATTAGCTTGTCATCCTGGGGCTGGCTGCGAAGGGCTTCTGCGGCCAGAGCTGGGGCAGGGTGCTGGCCTGCGCTCGGGCTCTCATCCCAGCCCGGGCCTGGGCTCACCGAGGCCAGGTGCCCCTGCACTGACAACAGTGGTGCCAACAAGGATCAAGAACCCTCAGCCCCACTGCTCAGTGTTTTAGCCACTCAACTAACGGAGAAAATAATTCCGACTTTCATCACTTCCTACCCTACGTCCCATGTATTCACAGCTACAGGATGAAGGCATCGTCCCTCTCTCCCTCCCGCCTCTCCTGCACGTAAGATTTAGTCAGCATAGAGCCATCATTATGTAACAGGAAGCATTCTGTAAGGCTATGGGAGTGCTACAGCCTGCGGGGTGGCCAGGATTGAAACGTGGAAGGAAAGTCAGCTGGGGGCTGGTGAGCTTGGACGGTGACCTGGTAGGCAAGCTCAGCAGGGAACATGGGTGAGAAAGGCAGGCAGGGAGAGGCAGAGGCCTGAGCTAGGAGAGGAAGGGTGCATTTGTGCAGCCACAAGGCTTTCCGGAGAAGAGCAGGGGGCAAAACGTACACAAAAGCACTTTGGTTAAAGGAGATGTCAAGGTCAAGAATTTAGCCTGTGGGGCAGCCCTTGGACCAAGTAATGCTTGGGTCCAAGGACCGACTTGGCTCACAGTCCCAGCTTCCTGTCCATGTCCACCCTGGGAAGCAGCAGGGGAGGGTCAGGTATTGGGTTCCTGCCACCCCTGTGGGAGACCAGGATTGAGCTCATGGCTCCCAGCTTCTGCCTGGCCCAGCCCTGGCTGTTGCAGGCGTTTGGGGAGTGATCTACTGAAAGAGGGATCTCTCTCTCTCTCTCTCTCCATTGCAAATAAATAAAATCAGTTTTTTAATTAAAAATTAAAATATTTTGGACCTCAGTGAGCATCAACAATAACCCTCTGGGGCTGCTGAGGGAGTGGAGACAGAGCTAGAGTTTTGGGCAGTGACGGGTAGGATGACAAGGAGGACATGGGACATGACGGGCCCAGGTCCTTGGATGTAGAGAGGAGGGGGCAGCAGCAGCCACTGCGTCTGCTGTCTTACAGCCCTTCCTCCTTGGAGGGCCCAGCTTCCCCACCGCACACCTGCACGGGCCCTGCCTTCATCTTCCTTCCCCTGCCCAGGGGCAGCTTCAGTCCTGGAGGAGGCTTGGTCCCCATGGCAACTCAGGCACATCAGAGATCTCTGAAAAGATGCTGAGGTCCAAGCAGTGTAAGGAAAGGAAGGGAACACTGGGGGCAAGGGCTCTACCACCAAGGCGCTCCCCGACACAGTCCAGCCCCAGACCCCAGCACCTGACATCGGGGCGGCAGCTGCTGGAGGAGAGGGGGAGGGAGGTGGCTGGCAGCTGATGGCAGCCAGCTCGACTCTCACGTTAGGTGTGGCCAATTATGTTGACAATTCTGTCTTGCCGCGTCAGTTAAACATTTTGTGCTCTACAACCACACTTCTCCCCAGAGACTGCAGGGGCAGGAGGGGGGGGCCCAGCTTTTCTGCATGCCCTGTAGCACCTGGCACACCAGGTAAGAGCTCACAAATACCATGGGAATGAGAGTGAATGAAGCCAGACTCCACACCTGGGGGGTAGCTATTTGCATATAAAATGTGATTAACTTTGTACTGAGATCCAAGGGAAGGCTGTCATTCAAAGTAATGTCTCTGCTCATTCTCCCGCTGCTCAAAATATCCTCTGAACTTCTCTTGGCGCCCTGTCTAAGGCCAGTTAATGAGCCACACAAGAATAGCAGTCTCGTTACATTATAATCACCCAGCACCTGTGGGAGAAGCCTTCCTCCCTTTGCTACTTTCAGCAAAAAGAGGCTCGTGATGGGACTTTCTCACCCCCTTTTCAAAAAAGCCTTGTGTGACTATTCAAGCATGTTCATACACGTATTTATTATTTGAAAGAGAGAGAGACAAGAAACAGAGAGACAGAGATCTTCCATCTGCTGGTTCACTCTCTAAATGTCCTTGCCAGCCAGGGCTGGAAGAGGCAGAGCCAGGAGCCAGGAACTCAGTCTGGGTCTCCCACATGGGAGGGAGGGGCTCAGCGACAAGGCATCACCAGCTGCCTCCCAGAATGCACTAGCGGGGAGCCGGACCTGGGAGCAGAACAGGGCTAGAACCCAGGCAGCCCGAGCGGTAGTGTTTTAACCACTGTGTCAGGGGCCCGCCCAACTTCTTGTCTAAACCTTGACATTTTTACCTAAATTTATTTGCAGAAGAGGCGGAAGCCGTGCGGAACAGGAGAGCCTGCACAGCTCCAGCCCCTGCTACTTTATAGCATGTGGATCTATTTGTCAACTGCTCGAAAAATCCTCGCTGCTGTCTTTCCACCCGGAGAGCCGGGAGCTCCGGCACATTCTTACAGAAAGAACAAAGGCTTTCCAGTCCTCAGGGGTCTCTGCTCTGAAAACAAAAACTGAGCGTCAAAGTGCACAGTTATGACTGATGGGAAGTCGCTTTGCCTTCCAGGTTTCCAAGCCGGAACCCTGCCAGCCCAGTCATCGGGCCTGAAAGCTCAGGGGAGCACGCGTGAGCTGACAGCTGTCTTCAAAAACCCACAGACATCTCCGTAGTGTCTCAGCTGACCCAGGCGTGGCAGACACAGTTGCTGCCCCAACGGTGTCGACTGAAACTGAAGACAGGGACCCCCCCCATCTTTGCCACGTGTCTGTGTCTGCTCCGTGCCTCTTCCTCCAACACAGTGGCCATCAGACGGCCCTAAGAATCTCGGACAGTGGTCATCTGCGCACATAAGTGAGCCTGCTTGACAGTCATGAGTCTATTTGCAAAGAAACTGAGGCCCCACCCCATAGAAATTCTATTTCCAGCAGCCGCCGCAAGCAGATGGACTGGAGTTTCTTGGGGTCAAGCATTTGTGCTGGTCCAGCCCTACCTCCAACCTGGATATTCACAGCTGAAAAGTGATCAGCCGGTTGGGAAGAGTAAGGAATCCTCATGGCAGAACAGGGCGCTGGAGAGAGGAGGATGTGGGAATTTGATCCTCTAGAGGTTGTCTGCGCCACAGGCCCCTGTCTTAGCGTCACTCTAATGAAGCTGTGCAGTCTTTTATGCAATTTTTTAAACTTTTTCCTAGAAAAGTAAAAACGGCAGAAATTGGCCAAGATGTTGTCGTTCACAGTGTTGGTGGCAGAGTGACATGTCTCCCGCTCATGAAGAAAGATAGGCCAGTACCTTGGGGATGGCTATGATGCTTCATCATGGTCTAGTTGTGGGCAAACCTGTGACAATCTGTCTTCATCTGGGGGCCTGTCAGCAATGTTTGGGATATGGGGAGCCAAAGTTAGGGACCATATCTCCAGTCCAGGATTAAAGCAAGATCAATCAACTCCTATAGGCCAGAATCGAGGATGCATCAAAAGGATGCTACAATGAAGTAAACTCGGATTCGGGGAGGGGGGGGGGGATTCTCTTCTCTGTTACAAAATCGTAAAACACAAGGAGAGCAATATTCCAAATTCCCTGGTAGGCATTCCCTTTTACCCCACAACTCTTTCAACCTTCGGACCGAGACCATCAGGCTTAGGCTAATTGCCCCAGGACCCCAGAATTTCTCAAGAACCAAGACTTGCATTGCAGGCTTTGAGTTCTTGAAAGCCAGGGCTTGCTCTGGGAAAAGCGGGGATTTGCTGTAATTATCGGTGCAGTGCTGTGGCTTTAACAGCAATGCGTGGCTTTGGCCGTCAAGAGAAGCCGCTGCACGACCCCAGCATGGAACTGACACCACAAATCAGAGACGGGGACATGCACCAGGCCGCAAAGGCGGCTTCTTGCTGTGCAGAGGGAGAACCTTTCCTGGCTTGAAGGAAAACCTGAGGAGGAGCACAGAAAAGCTTCGGTGTGAGCAGGGACCATGCTCCATGCCCACCTGGAGGCTGCCACTCAGGGGGACAGGGTGTAGAGAGGCCCCCCCCCAGCCATTAGAGGGGCCTTCACTATGCTTCCTGCCTGGGCACTGGACCCAGAGGCCCACACTACCAAAGGAGGGGATTGTGCAGATGGATAGGACGGCAGTGCTGTGGCTTGAATGCATGCCCCCTGCTAAACTCAGGTTGAAAGTTAGTATCCATGGGGCCAGAGCTGTGGCATAGCGGGTAAAGTCACCACCTGCAATGCTAGCATCCCATATGGGCACCAGTTCGAGTCCTGGCTGCTCCACTTCCCATCCAGCTCTCTGCTATGGCCTGGGAAGCCAGTGGAAGATGGCCCAAGTCCTTGGGCCCCTACACCTGTGTGGGAGACCCAGAGGAAGCTCCTGGCTCCTGGCTCCGGATCGGCACAGCTCCGGCCGTTGTGGCCAACTGGGGAGTGAACCAGCAGATGGAAGACCTCTCTCTCTCTCTCTCTCATCCTCTCACTGTGTAACTTTCAAATAAATAAATAAATCTTTAAAAAAGGAAAGAAAGAAATTTAGTATTCATTGTAACAGGGTAGAGAGGTAGGACCCAGAAGAGGTGGTTAGGCGTATAGGCCCTGCCCTGTGCAGTGGATTAATGCCATCATAGTGGGAGTTGGTTCATTCTAAAAGGGTGTGTTCATCCCGTTCCTCCCTGCCTTGCCCCTCCTTGTCCTGCCGGGTGAGGCCTGCTACTGTATTATGACACAGTAAGAAGGCCCTGGCCGGTGCAGCACCTTGCTACTGGGCTCCCTAGCATCCGAACAGTGAGAAATAAATTTCTGTTTACTCTAAATTACCAAGTCTTAGAGACTTCATTATAGCAGCACGAAACAGATAAGACAGCAGGATAGGTGTGGGCAAAGAAATCTTAAGGAAATAGCTCCCTCCACTCCCACCCCCACTGAGCCTGGGCGGGCTTCCAGAGCAGCTGAGGATTCATGAGCCTGAGCAGGACCCCGGATGGAGGTGGTTGCGGTTCAAGGGCCAGGACACCTGCCAGAGTGGCCAGGGACAGGAGAGCCCGGGTAGGAGCTCTCTCTTTGGAGCCTCGGAACGTCCAGTGCCTGCCAGAACGGGGGTAGGAGCCCAGCCGGCTGACTAGGGGAGCCTGCTGAGCTGCCCCAGTTCAACAGCAAGGGCACCACACTCAGCAGCGGGTACCAGCAAGGAGAGACCCCGGGCCAGGAACCTGTCCCTGATGCCAAGATCATGACTTTCTCCTTCATGCCCTCACATGGAGCCCAGCACACCTCCGGCAGGCTGAGGTGACTGATGGGGGCCCGCAGACCCAAGGGGCAACTTGGAACAGGAGAGGAAGAGAGAGGGAGATTGTGTGGTCTGGACAGCGGGGGCCAGCAGTCACCTAGGCAGGCACAGCAAAGATAGAGGCTGATGCTGAGCAGTGAGGAGACACCAACGGGGCCAGAGGACACTCTGAGATCAGCCTCCTCTTCCATCCATCCTTGATTATGCCTACTGTAGAGCTGCAGCGTGGGATCCCAGAAAGAAAAGCGACACCTCCCGCTGACAGAGTTCACGTGACCATCCCAGAACTGGATCATCAAGTTCAGACAAATCCATGCTGCAGGGACATGCGGGATGGGCCATGGTCATGGTCATGTGACAGGCTCCCCCTGCAGCACCACGGCTCTCCCAGGAGCCAGCACACAGAGGCCAAAGGGCATGGGGACCTAGCCCGGGTCTGGGAGACCCAGGTTTCACCAGATGCCAACCCTGTGGCCTGGACACCACTGCTGATACCCCACAGCTCAAATATTTGTACACAAATCTTGAGGGTGGTATTGTTGGTCCAAAAATGTATGTTGAAGTCCTAACCCCCAGCGCCCGAGAATGTGATCTTATTTCAAAGCAGGGTTTTTCTACAGGTCAGCAAATTAAAATGAGGTAATTACAGTAGGATCTAGTCCAATGTGATGGGTGTCCTTGCAAGAGCGGGGAGTTCAGACAGACACAGTCACACAGAAGGGAAGGTGGTGTGAAGCAACAGAGACAATCATATGAGCCGAGTGGAACATCTACAAGCTGCTTCTCCATTAGAGATGCGCCAGAGTGTGGACCTGCTACCGCCCTGATTCTGGACTTCTGGCCTCTAGAACCTTGAAAGAAGCTCTTGTTGTTGGGGCTGGTGCTGTGGCATGGAGGGTGGGGCCACCACCTGTGATGCTGGCATCCCATGGGGCACCGGTTCAAGTCCCGGCTGCTCCACTTCCAATCCAGTTCCCTGCAGTATGCCTGGGAAAGCAGTGGAGGATGGCCCAAGTGCTTGGGCCCTTGTACCCACAAGGGAGACCTGGAGGGAGCTCCTGGCTCCTGGCTTCGGTCTGTCCCAGCCCCAGCAGTGGTGACTATTTGGGGAATGAACTAGCAAATGAGAGCTCGCTTGCTCGCTCGCTCCCTCCCTCCCTCCCTCCCTCCCTCCCTCCTTCCCTTCCTCTCACTCTCTAATTCTGCCTTTCAAATAAATAAAAATATTTTAAAGAAATAAGAAGAAGGGGCCAGCGCTGTGGTGCAGTGGGTTAATGCCTTGGCCTGAAGCGCTGGCATCCCATATGGGTGCCAGTTCAAGACCCGGCTGCTCCACTTCTGATCCAGCTCTCTGCTATGGCCTGGGAAAGCAGTAGAAGATGGCCCACATCCTTGGGCCCCTGCACCTGCGTGGGAGACCCGGTGGAAGCTCCTGGTTCCTGGCTTTGCATCAGCGCAGCTCCGGCCATTGTGGCCATCTGGGGAGTGAACCATCGGATGATAAGACCTCCCTCCTCCCCCTCTCTCTGCTTCTCCTCTGTGTAACTCTGACTTTCAAATAAATAAATAAATCTTTAAAAAAAATAAGGAAAAAAGAAACTCCTGTTGTTTAAGCCATTCAGGTTTTGTTGCTTTGTTATGGCAACCCTAGGAGACTCATATAGGCAGCCTGTAGAGTTCAAGTGTGTGTGTGAAGAGTGTTGATCGGTGTGGGCATTGTGGTGCAGCAGGGTAAGCTGCCCTGGGACACAGCATCCCATAGCAGAGTGCCAGCGGGAGTCTTGGCTGTTCCTCTTCTAATGCAGCTTCCTGCTAACGCACCTGCAAAGGCAGCAAGAGGTCCAAGACTTTGGTCCCCTGCCACTTTTGTGGGTGACCCAGCTGGAGTCCTGCTTCCTGGCTTCCACCTGGCCCGGCCTCAGCTGTTGCACGCTTTGCGGGGCAGGGGGAACCAAAGACTGAAAGATCTATAATGGAGTTGAAAGACTCCTGTCGCCTACTGTTGCAGACATAGACCCATTATCTACAACACCACCTTCCCATGTCTGTGGTAATGCTGGTATAAAGAAACGCAGTGTGATGCCCATTCTATGAAAGCACAGCACACACAACAAGGCACTCTCCACGTGATCGTAACAATACAGGACTGTGGCTGGTGTGCGTGTGGACTGTGCCCCCATTTACTGTTATATGGAGTGTGCTTTCCCGGTCATGAAGAAGTTACTGTACAGCAGCACGCTGTGTGATCCGTGCAGCGGCCTCATACTCCTCACCTTCACGCTCCTTCTCGTTTGCATCACTCTCTCTTGTGATTGATTTAACCTCTTGCTATTCTGTTCATCATGGCCGTAGGAACTATAGACTGTGCTGTATATAGACATGCCTGCACATACACACACACACACATACATCATATAATCTAGTTTGCATTAGCTAAACTATCTAGGTTTGTGCAGGTACATTTTAGTATGTTCTCTGCACAACGATGAAATCACCTAATGACACGTTCCTTAGAACATACAGGCTTCATTGAGTGATGTATGACTCCATCAGGATACTTCAAAAAGTTCAAGGAAATGGGATTAAAAGATCTTTATTTTGGGGCAAATCTTTTCAAAATCCATTTAGCTTTTTTTTTTTTTTGTAATATACATCTTCCCTAAATTTATTGAAACTCCTCTTACACATGGATTTCAATTGGGGGGGCATCAAAACATCAAAATAACCTTATCTTTCAATTCCACTTTCCATGAACTTTTCAAGGAAAGTGTGACTTGCTATTTTATGCTGAGGTGCCTTTTTAACTCAGAACACAGGGGCTTACGATCCTCTGGCCCACAGACAACCTTGGGTTGCACCATAATTTTCACTCTTCGAATAATTAGAACAATAATAATAAGTCCTCAGCATCCTTACTAGCCTGCAGCCTCATTTTTTTAAAGACTAACTTAATTTATTTTTAGGCTTTGAGGCTTGTACTAATTAGTGCAGCTGAATATATATTAACTGCAAATGAACTTGCACACGTCGCCTACCCCACTGCCAGTGCAGGGTCCGATCACACACATTGGTATTTCCTCCACAGCTGTACAGAGGGGCGCCCGCCTGTGTCACGGCTTACCAGTTACCTGCAGTGACTCCTACGAGAGACTACTGACAACAGCAAACACACGCAGGAGTGTTTAGGATGTGCGGGCAGGTTCTGCGGACTTTACCTGCGTCAGCTCATTGAACCCTCTCCACAAACACTGACAAAGTAGAGGCCGCTATCCACACTTCACAGAAACAAACACATACAAAGCAAAAACAGAGGCGCGGGAGCTGGGAGAGGATTAAATAATTTGCCTGAGGTCATATCACTAATAAACACAGAGCAGGAGTTGAATTCAGTGACTCAGAGGTAAGCTCTAAGCTATGTAAATTGCCACTGGCTACAAAAGTGCTTCCTAAAGTGGTTCCGGGGGGCTGGCGTTGTGGCACAGTGGGTTAAGTCACCACCTGCAGTGCCTACATCACCTATCAGAGCACCGAGCTGCTTTGCTTCTGATCCGACTCCCTGCTAACATGCTTAGAAAGCCAGTCAAAAATGGCCCACGGACTTGGCCCCCAGCCACCCACATGGGAGATCCGGATGGAGTTCCCGGTTCCTGCTTTGGCCAGGCACAGCTGGACAATTGTTGCTATTTGGGGAGTGAACCAGGGAATGGAAGATTCCCTCTCTCTCTCTCTAATTGCCTTTCAGAAATAAATCAATCATTTTGTAAAAAGTGGTTCTGAGGCCGGCACCGTGGCTCAACAGGCTAATCCTCCGCCTTGCGGCGCCGGCACACCGGGTTCTAGTCCCGGTCGGGGTGCCGGATTCTGTCCCGGTTGCCCCTCTTCCAGGCCAGCCCTCTGCTGTGGCCCAGGAGTGCAGTGGAGGATGGCCCAGGTGCTTGGGCCCTGCACCCCATGGGGAGACCAGGAAAAGCACCTAGCACCTGGCTCCTGCCATCGGACGAACGCGGTGCGCCGGCCGCAGCGCGCCATCCGCGGCGGCCATTGGAGGGTGAACCAACGGCAAAAGGAAGACCTTTCTCTCTGTCTCTCTCTCTCACTGTCCACTCTGCCTGTCAAAAATTAAAAAAAAAAAAAAAAAATTAAAAAAAAAAAAAAAGTGGTTCTGAAACAAAATTACAGAAAGTTAACCTAAGTGTCGAGTGCCTATCCTACGCCAAGAACATTGCAAAAATATGATCTTACCAATTCCCAGAGCAGCCTAAAGAGAAAACTACCCTTATTACCACTTAATGAAAGCGTACAGAGGGCAAGTGACTTGAACACGATCCCCCGGGTCCTAAGTCTCCAGCGGGGATGCAAACTTGTGTCTTTCTGCTGCTACAGCTCCCACTCTTTCCACCGGATTAGTCTGGCTTAAAAGGCAAGAGTACCTCAAAAGCATGTCCTGTGAGTCTGTCCAGACTGCACAACCTCACAAGTGCTGCTTCGTGAGTACCTGCAAGCCTCTTCCCGCCCAGCGACCTGTCCACCCCCACCATCTCCTTCCCTTTTCCCTTATTCTTCCCTTCCTTCCTCGCTGTCATTGAGAAGAGTCCACGACAGCATTTCCCAACCTTTCTAAGTCTGGGCACACACAGAGAACAGTCCTGCCGCACGCTGGGATAACAGGGAGCGGGCAGCCAGGGGGCCCTAAGTGCTGGGGTGTGCAGAAACCCGGGCACACCCGTAACTCAGCTGGAGGACACAGTTACGAAGCTTTGGCCCAGAAGAAATCATTGGAGAGCAGCGAGGCAACGTTAACGCAGCACTGTGTACCCCAGGACCATGACAGGGAGGTACAGGGCGGCAAGAACACGGGCGGGAGGGGTTCCAGACTCAGGTGCTGGGAAGACGAGATTTCTAGGATGTCATCTAAGGACAGGTTCACTGGAGCCTGGGGAAAAGGCGGATGCAGAGCGGGAGGTGCTTACGGCCGGGGCTGTATCTGGAGCTGTTAGGTGCTCCATCCACACCTCTGTCTTGGCACTTCTTTGCTCTCCATTTCACTTCTGTTTCTTCTGTCCCCTTCTCTCATCTAGACCACGTTGCTTATTCTTACCTTGCCATTCCTTCCTGGCTGGAACCATGAGCCTGCTGGTGACCCCCTTTAGTAGCCCTGCTTCCTTAACCCAAGGTGAAAAGAGAGAGCATCTTCCCCAGAGTGTGGTCCAGCAGCTTTGGTGAGAGGCATCCCAGCCCCATTGGCTGCCGGCCATGTCACTCAGGAGCGAGACGCACCTGATTGGGGTAAACCCGTGAAGGCACTCCTCAGTCACTCCTGCCAAGCAGAGCAGAGCCCTGGATATCAATCCTGGCTGAAGCCTGGCAGCTCCCTCCTCGCGTCCCAAATTTGCTTTAAATAATGATGCACTGGCAACAAGAGACCATCAGTATTCCACAGCTCTGTGCAAAGTGATTTCACATGTACAGCTCTTTATTTTCGCAAACATTTTATTCTGACATTTATTTTACAACCAAATACCAAAGACTGATTTCTCTACAAAGCTTGCATTACGTCGACATGATTTTTCCTTCAAGAAAATGTACCCATAAAGCAATCATTGGATGGGAAAGGAAAGCACTGTGTACCCACACACAGCTTTCCAGATCATCACAGCAACTTAGCTCCCCGCGGTCACTGGCCTAACCTGTCAAACACGTAGTAGGTCCCGCCTGACTCTTAATAAAGAATCGTTCAATTAACGCTTCAAGGAATGCAGACAGGCATGAAAGGAAGGTGAGCGTTGGATTCAAACAGATCTGAACTTGGCCACTTGGCCAGCAGAGACCAGGAGTGAACTGCTCCCTCTTGTTGAGCCTCAGTCTTTCTCCCTGAGAAAATGGGGTCATACACACCAGACTCACGGATGAGGATGGAATGGGATAGTGTAATCAGGCATTCAGTCAGGACCTGTGTGAGACAGACACTCAGAAGTGATCGTTCAAGGGCTGTGGCACAGTGGGTTAAAGCCCTGGCCTGCAGAGCTAGCATCCCATATGCGTGCCGGTTCAAGTCCTGGCTGCTCCACTTCTGATCTTGTAGAGGAAATACAGTCACAATCTGAGACAAAGAGAGAAAAGCAGACCCCTCCTGCCCACACAGACCTTGAAAAGTGGCTGCTCACAGTTAACTAGTGGAGCAACTGTCAACAGTTGTCTACGGAGGGAAGAGTCCTAAGTTCTGCTTCTGTAACCCCAGGCACGAATCTGTCCTAATAAATCTGCCCCGGTATCTCTTTTACAAACATACTGGGCCCACCGACCACTGGAAGTGTGGTCCTAGGTCACGCAGGCTGTAATTTAAACCCACCAGTGCTGTACCAGCTAAGCTGTGATGCTGATGAACCTGTAAATACTGTAAGACTCTTGGGACTGTCGCTCAGTTCTCGGGAAATGGTTCCTGGTGACCCGCTGGTGTAACAAACTGCTGATCCTCCACTGTCTCTGGTGCCTGTTTGAATGGAGGGAGTCTTCCCACTTCAGATTTCTGTAACAATCCAGCTCTCTGCTGTAGAAGATGGCCCAAGTAGGAGCCCTGGAAGAAGTTCCCAATTCCTGGCTCAGATCAGCTCAGCTCTGGCCACTGCAGTCATTCAGGGAGTAAACCAATGGATAGAAGACCTCTCTCTCTCTGTCTCTACCTCTCTCTGTAATTCTGTCTTTAGAATAAATAAAATAAATCTTAAAAAAAAAACGAAGAAATGATCATTCTTTCCTTCAAATTGGCTTACCGACAAAGTTGTGTAGCAAGGTTCCCTAAATCTTGGCTAACCAAAGCAAGACTCAAGGATCTAGTGTCAAAAACAGTGGCTCTCAATTCTGGCAAGAAACAGAATTACCTGGACTTTCTTTTTTCAGTGTCAGAGGCCAGACTCCACCCCCTCCGAGAATTTTTGACTTCAAGGTTCAAGGATAGGGGATGGAAGACAGTAATTTTGTTTTTGTTTTTTGTTTTTTCTAATGCTGTTTTTTCAAAATCTGCCCAGTTTTCATGTGCAGGAGGGCTGAGAGCCTGGGACAAGAAAAGGACAATGATTCTGCTCTTCTGCACGGAGCAGTCTGGGCAGGATGTGGCAACCCATTCTGGGGTGGTCTTTATGAACAGAGACGCAAGCAGCGGGGAGCCGCTCCCATGTGCAGTCACTTCTCCGTCATGCAGAGGAGAGTTGGGGTGAGGGGTGATTAGCTGAACTGACTGAAGGCGACCAGGAGTGGGTGATCACGTTCCAGTGACTTCAGGGTTATTTCTGTGGAGAGGGACTGGGCCTGTCTTTCATGGTCTGAAGAGGGCAAGCTCTGTGAGCTGGACATTGAAACCAGGGATGGCCAACCCTAGAGTGGGCTGCCTGGAGAGGGAGTGAGTTCACAGCCCCTGGGGGGATTCAAGAAAACATCGCCTGACCACTTGTTGACTGATGATGGAAAGGACAGGAATAAAGCACTGAGCGAGAAAGTGGACTAGCCCTTCATGGCCTCTCCTAACGCTGTGTGGCCATACCAGTGTAATTAATATTGAGTGGTTTCTTGGGACAAGATGGTAGACGAGTGAAGAGATGAAATAGTCCAAGTGGCCATTGCCTGTGTGTCCGTACACCTGAGCTCTCCTCGCCCGTGGCGTAAGTGGACATGTCCTTCAGACACAGCTCAAGCAAACCTGGCCTTCCTGGAGGCCGCAACTGGAAGATCGCAGACTCATCAGACTGCTGGCTGCTGGGGTGAGTGTCGTCCTCTCGACCCGTGTTCTAAGTCTGCTTATCTAAAGCTGTGGCGCCTCCTTGCTTTTGGCTAATACAGAAAAAAGAAAAGTTACCTGGGAATCTGGTAACTGGTCAAAGTGGGCTTCCCTGGATGAAAGATATGGCTATATCCATCCGTGACTCCTGCAACCTGCTCACAGTTCTGGAGTTCCACGTATAGGTTTAGGAAGTCATGATTTTGTAGATAACCCCCTCTTTTTATGCAAGACATACTGGAGTGCTGGATGACTAAGTAATGTGGTCAGGGTCTCACAGCTCAAGGAGAACCTAGCTGGGCCCAAACCCAAGCTCCTGTCTTCTGGGCTCTGAGTCTCTCCCTTTAGCCCACAATGATGCCTTAACTGGGGTCTGGAGCTACGGCTGTATGACTGGTCCTTGGACATCCATCTATACCAACAACAATGGGTAAAATCCCCAGGAACTCATTTCAACCCAAAACGCCAGCCTTCTGCTTGGGCTCTGCCTGTTCTGTGTGCCCAGTGGTGATCAGTCTTCTCTACTAGTGTCTAAGTCATTGTTCCCAGGGACCAAGGCCTCTGTCTGTGCCTTGATTAGCTAGGGGCGAGGAGGGAGAAGGACACTAGTCTGGGGCCAAGACAACCAACGGGCCCACACAGACGGGATTCCAAATCTCGGCCCTATTACACAGTGCTCCAACAAACTGAGCAAAGCACATTTAATTGACTAAGTTGGGGAAACTGCTGTACTTTTCCCCCGTACTCTAAACTTGGGAAAGGATCTAGAAAAGTTTCACCAAAAGGCAGACATGAGAATGAAAAGGAGCTGGAAGGCACACAGGCAACTCTAAAGGTAAACACCAGAACGTTCGGATCATTGGAGATCCGGTCTGGAACATTCTTCAACCACTCACCACTCACCCCAGCATTTACTCATTCAACAAATAGTTGCAGAGTGCCTATCACGTTCTAGGCAATATTTTTTTAAAATGAATGTAAAAATTTATACATGAAATGACTGTCAAAAGACCCAAGATAAACAAAATTCCAGAATTTTAAATAGATAGAATCGGTGTCTGATTTTTCTGTTTGCCTCAAGCTCCAGTATGACTCGATGTGACACTGTTACTGATCTCATCTTTACCTAATACTTTGAGGCATATTATCGTACCGTATATTGAAAATTTGCTAAGTGAATAGATTTTAGGTGCTATGTCTTGGACAAAAAGAAGTAACTGGAAGATGATGGATATGCTAATTTGCTTAACTGTAGTAACCATTTTCCCATGTACACTCACAGTCTCACCTAATTGAAACATAATTATTTCTCTTGTGCCAGGGAAAGTGTTGACACACAAGCGGGAGGGAGCTCTTAAGATGTGTGGTTGGCAAAGAGGAGGGAAGGGCCTTCCAGGACAAAGGGGAGCCCAGGCTAAGACCAGGAGGTGTGCAGCGGCAACAGGAGCCGCCACCCCAGCTGGCAGGAGCGCCAAGGGAAAGCCAGGGCAGCGGTGGCAGGAAGGGTGTGGGGAGGCAGCAGCAGCCAGGGCCAGCAGGTGCACTCTGAGCACCCCCAGAGAGCAGTGGTCATGATCTGTGCTGTGAGAAGCTCACTGCAGTTACAGAAAAAGGAACAGGCAAAGCCGGGAGCCAGCGAGGTCTGCTGAGACGGAGAGAACTCCCAGCGAGGTGCAGCCGGTCACCCTACACTGGGGATGGAAAGTCAGGGAACAGATAGCCCTTTGGAGTGGCACTGAGGGACCAGCGCGGTCCAGAGGCTCCACTGGATCCGTGTCTGTGTCTCCAGGCCTCACCAGCCTCCGTTCACTCCACTTTCATGAACGCAGCCCAGGAGCAATGAAGACACAAGAGTCGTCTGCAGCCCCAGCTTGGATGGCAGCCAGGGTTCTGTGTCCCCAGAACATAATCCCAGCTGACTGTCCGTGCTGGATGAGCACAAGGTATAAATAACAGCAGCAACGAACCCCTCCCAGGGCTGCTGGGGGATTAATAAGCCCTCGAGACCCTGGCACTCCAAACCCTGCAGAAACCTGGGCCTCAGTTGCTATTATGAGCAGGCTCCCAGCCATGGCTCCATCAGCACATGCTGTTAGATAATCTCTCCCGACTGTGGCTGGGAGCCATCAATCACCCCGCGCCTGTCTCCTAACCCACAGCCCGGGAAGGAGGCTGCACGGACAGAGTGGGCGAGGGCGTGCAGCGGCCAGGACACAGCCAGCAGGCTGACTTGCTCTTTCAGAATAGTGTGAGTGGAGCTCAGGCTAGGAAGGCAGCCCCTGTGGGTTTGAAATTTGTTTCCTCACCTATTCTGCGAGGCTAGATGGCCAGTTACAAGGCTGTTGACAAACACTCTCGCTCAGTAGCTGGGCGCGTGGCAGAATTGCTTTTATCTGCCATCTTTGGAGTTATGCATGGCCATGGAACTTGCTTTGGCTAAGCAGTGTGATGGAAAGAGATGTGTATGTGGAAACTTTAAAAGCAATTGCAAAATTCACAACATTGCCTTGCCTCTGCCTTCGCCATTGAGGGAGACTGTCGGTTTTGATTTAGCTTGAGAATCTAAGTGACCAGGGTAAGAGAAACCCCTGACAAGAAGGTGCTAAACTAATAGACCCTGGGGCTGGTGTTGCAGCTCAGTGGATTAAGTGCTACTTTTGACACCAGTATCCCATTTGGGAATTGTGGTTTGAGTCCTGGCTGCTCCGATACCAGTCCATGCACCTGGTAAAGCTCCCGGCTCCCAGCTAATGCACCTGGGAAAGCAGAGGATGATGACCAAGTGCTTGGGCCCCTGCGACCCATGTGGGAGACATAGATGGAGCAGATGGAGTTCCTGGCTCCTGTCTGGTCCATCTCTGGCTGTTAGGGCCATTTGGGAAGTGAACCAGCAGAGACAAGATTCTCGCTCTCTTCCTCCTCTCCACTGTTGCTCTGCCTTTCAAACAAATAATTTGTTTATTTTTAAAGATTTATTTTACTTATTTGAAAGACAGAGTTAGAGAGAGGTAGAGCCAGAGAGAGAGAGAGAGTCTTCCATCTGCTGGTTCACTCCCCAAATGGCTCCAACGGCCAAAGCTGAGCTGATCCTAAGCCAAGAGCCAGGAGCTTATCTGGGTCTCCCACACAGGTGCAGGGGCCTAAGGACTTGGGCCATCTTCTGCTGCTTTCCAAGACCATAGCAGAGAGCTGGGTCAGAAGTGGAGCAGCTGGGACTCGAACCAACGCCCATATGGGATATGGGCACTGCAAGCCAGGGCTTTAACCCACTGCACCACAGCACTGGCCCCAGTAATTTATTTTAAAAATGGAGAACATTTCATGGGCTCTTTATAAACGTCTGTCGTTGTATGCCATGAGACTGGGGAGTTCTGGTTGCTGCAGCATAACAGGGTGATGGTGACTGGTTCAGGACAAGTTAAGCAGCTCAATCTTCTGAATTCTGTTTCTTCACTTGTGGAATGGGGAGAATAAGATCTACAGAGTTATTATAAAGTTTATAAGTAATGATTTGTATAAAATCATTAGCAATTAGTCCACACTACATGCTCAAAAATTGTTTGCTGGGGATAGTTATTATTTTATTATTATTGTTCTATTACCTATGGCATGTATCTTCTTAGCCCCTCCCTGGCCCACCCACCGCTGCAGCTCTCCTCTGCCCCAGTTGGTGGCATTTGCTCTCCACGTCTAGGCTGAGCCCTGCACTCTCGGGCTCTAAGGCCACATTCAGTTGCTCAGAGGATTCGAAGCCACTCTGGCCAGCAGTGAGGACGGTGGTACCAACACGTGCCTTCCCACGAGCTGCCCCTCTCTGTGCTTTGGTCTCAGCTGCTGGGCTTCTGCCAGTAGCCTGGAGCCAAATCCCGTTCTATCCCCGCATTGTGCCCCAGAAATGGTGGCTGCAGTCCCATGTTGTTTCCAGTGCCTCCACCTGTCCTGGTAACCTTAGCAGCTCAAGCTCACTCTAGCTGTCCCAGACCTGGAGCGTGGGCCCCACCCCTGAACCCTGCCAGAGCCCAGCTACCCTCTGGCAGACGTCCCTGGTGCGGGCTGCCTCCGAGAGTCCTCACTACCGCATTCCAGGCAGGGGCTTTGCCTTGGCCCTGGGCCACCCGTCCCCTGACACACTGCAGCTGCTGTATCTGTGCTTCGCTTCCTCCAGGAGCTCCTCTGCCAGCACCTGCAACTCTGTCTTTGACCCAGCGCCTTCTCCCGAGGGTGGGAAAGAACGGTGACTTGTTCCTGCTTGTGCTTGCAACGTCTGCTGAATAGTGAATGGATGGGCAAATGAATGCATGGATGGACAGCATCATGGTGTCACTGGCTGACAGTGCCAGGAGTGATCTTAAAGCTTGTCTTGTGGAGTGTAAGCCCTTCTCCTTTCCAGATGAAAACCAAAGTCCAGAGCCACATGCTCTCCTTAGAAGCACACGGGAGCTGGTAACCAGGCGATGGCCCCTGCCTGGCCAACCCAGAGATGACGGGACCTGGTAACCAGGCGATGGCCCCTGTCTGACCAACCCAGAGATGATGGGACCTGGTAACCAGGCGATGGCCCCTGCCTGGCCAACCCAGAGATGACGGGAGCTGGTAACCAGGCGATGGCCCCTGTCTGACCAACCCAGAGATGATGGGACCTGGTAACCAGGCGATGGCCCCTGCCTGGCCAACCCAGAGATGACGGGAGCTGGTAACCAGGCGATGGCCCCTGCCTGGCCAACCCAGAGATGACGGGACCTGGTAACCAGGCGATGGCCCCTGCCTGGCCAACCCAGAGATGACGGGACCTGGTAACCAGGCGATGGCCCCTGCCTGGCCAACCCAGAGATGACAGGACCTGGTAACCAGGCGATGGCCCCTGCCTGGCCAACCCAGAGATGACGGGACCTGGTAACCAGGCGATGGCCCCTGCCTGGCCAACCCAGAGATGACGGGACCTGGTAACCAGGCGATGGCCCCTGCCTGGCCAACCCAGAGATGACGGGACCTGGTAACCAGGCGATGGCCCCTGCCTGGCCAACCCAGAGATGACGGGACCTGGTAACCAGGCGATGGCCCCTGCCTGGCCAACCCAGAGATGACGGGAGCTGGTAACCAGGCGATGGCCCCTGCCTGGCCAACCCAGAGATGACGGGAGCTGGTAACCAGGCGATGGCCCCTGCCTGGCCAACCCAGAGATGACGGGACCTGGTAACCAGGCGATGGCCCCTGCCTGGCCAACCCAGAGATGACAAAGCAACACACACCATGCCTCAGATTCCTCACACCAGGACTAAATCCTTGAATTCTCCCAAAGCCAGGAGCAAATGGAATCTACTAAGAGAAGACTCGACAAAGCCTTTCCCCCCTTCTTTCTGCTTTCTGAACAAAAATAGAAAATTTTAAAAAGGATGAAAAAAGGGGAACTACATAAATTCTTTTGTTTATTCTTTCTTTGGTCAACTCTCTAAAGTATACAATGGGGAGATGTCCTTGAGCAACGGAGAAAAAGTAACGCATCCCGATTGCATCATCCTCTTGCTGACCGGCCTGTGGGCCCTGGAGCTGGGGTGCCCTCCTGCCTTTGTACCTGCAGGGGGACCCTCCCCTCCTGCCCGCTCCACCTCCCAGGCTCACCCCCATGTGAAGGTTCTGTGGGAGCTTTGCCTTCTGCAGGGCTCCCCCAACAAGCTCTTCCAAGCTCATGGAGGGTTCCCTCCTACCACGTGCATGATGGCCCCAGCAGAAGTGGCACCACCTGGTACAGTGTGTGAAGACACTCTATGTGGAGTGGCTTCACGTTCTCAAGTCATGCATGGCCACGGTCTCCTCCGCTGATGTCCCTCATTCCCAATGTTGTCTGCAACCTGAACACAGAGCTTTTTCCCTTCATCGTCTCCCATGTCCTTTAGTGCTTAGGATACCATAGTGTCCATCACAGCCCCGGAGAGTTGGCTGAGAGACAAAACTCAGACGCACAAGGACTCTATCTCCAGAGTGTTCTTCTGGGAAAAGAGAAGATGAGCGAGAAAGTCAAAGAGGAATTCGCTCTGGGGTTTCTCCAGCATTGACTGGGGCTCTGAGCTCAGGAACAAGGCTGGGAACGGGTAGAACCTCAGGCTGCACCTGCCCCTGAGCTCACACAAGGCACCTCGCCCCCACCAGCCCGCAGGGAGGCCCCTGAACACCTGTCCACACCCTGTCCAGTGGATCACCTCCAGGCCTAAGCACATCGCCCACTTCAAGGTAGACAGTATTGCCCTTCCCCCCTTTGCAGGGGTAGACAGCTCAGGGCTGCGCAGCTCCTGTGCTCTGAGGCACTGCCAGCTTATTAATAGTGGCTTTAATACATATTAATAGTAGCTCTTAGGATGACCCTCTATGAAGGCAGCCCAGCCAGGGCCCCTGCCCGGATGGAGGAGCCAGGGGCTCTCTCTCCCTTCTGCTAGTGCTCAGTGAGACAGTCCTTGCTCTTCTCTCTCTCCTCATCGCTCATCTGGGCAGCGCTTTGCTGAGGGTCAGTCACTCACTTCAGCCCTCTGTGTCATTATTTCACTTTGTGATTGACCATCATTCAGTGGAGAGCACCGTGCGGCTAACAGACGAGGCCATCGAAGTTCACCAAGGTTAAGTGGCTCCCCCAAGGTCATGGCTCAAGGTAGGAGGATGAGGAAGGCCCAGCCTCGCTTTGCCTCAGTGCTGAGTCTCCCAGGTTAGACTACTTTTTCTGGTTACAGTTAGGCTCAGCAGTGATTTTTTTTTTTTATAAGTCCCACTTTGTTCTCCCCTCTACATGCTCATTTGTGGCCAAAGAGTTCTTCAAGGGCAAATGTTTATTTTTCCTGGAAGCTTCTGACTGTAGGGTAGGGCTGTTGTTTTGTGTCTATTTACCTACAGTGCTGGAAGATACATCCATGTGTCTTTGACCATTTATCCAGTGTCCCCCTCTCATCCACGGTTCTCCTCTGACACAACCTACTGGTTCTCTTCCAAAGAGAATCAATACCATGAGAATGTCTTCATGGACAAGGTTAAGGGTAGCATTCCTGTGGGATGCAGAGCTCTGGGTGACTCATCCTGAAGCTGCCCTTGCAGAGAAAGTGTCCCACTTGAATCTTTGAGTGTTTATTCGCAATCACTGGGTGAAGGTTAGATGCTACAGGAGACTAGAAACAGTCCCAAACCTGCCAACCTAGCCCTTGACATGGTTCACACTGTCCTTGTTTACCAAGTTTCATGTTGAGCCAGTTTATGAAGAAGTGGAGAAATCAAAGTGAGTATAGACCAGTCTGAACCAACTCAAGCCAACAGTTCATAGTTCCAACTATGTCAGCTCCTCCCTCCAACCCCCACCCCTGCCTTGGGAGCTACCAGGTGGGTTCAGGGACACATAACTCCTAGAGTAATCGAGTGGAATGAAACCACTCAGCACCCCTGTGAGCACACGTCCGGGAGCTGCAAGTGTCAGGACCCGGTGCGTGACTGGCTCTCGATTCCTCCTCATCAAGAGCTTCCTGGACTGCGTAACCCCAAATCAATAAAATTACAGTTCAGAAGAGCTGTTCCCTCCCAGATCCTGTCTGGCCAGCCAGCAGCCGCAGCAGCCTCTGCCCTCCATTCTTCTGTCTGCACAGAGATGTGAGGGGTGTGTCCTGCATGGCAAGTAGGGCCTGGGCTCATTTGTTTTCTCCGTGATAGAGAAACGCTGCCGCGTTCCCCTCCCCAGTGCCAAGTGTCCGCCCAAACAGATGAGGCACAGGCGGGATATTTCACATGGTGACTCCAGCACTTGCAGCTGCCGGTGGTGCTGAATTTCCTTCACTAGACCTTATTGCTGTAGCAATTATTCACCTATGAAGCCACACGGCAGCTCCTAGGGGTCCAGCACCGTCTGAGGGTCCCTCTTTTCTCACGCACCCTTGCCGACCCACCTCTTAGGAGATAACTGTGCCCTGTCGTGAATTTTACGGCCTTCCTGAAATTCCTTGAGCTTCGTGAGGCTTTTAAAGAAAACAAAAGAGGTTGAGTCTACCAATTAGATAATGTCATTTTCTTGGGTCTTCTTGGTGAGGCCGAAGGAATTACATTTCTTTGTTCATTTGGTTTTCACCCCTCCCTATCTATGTATCAGTCAGTATGGAGGAGGTAAAGGGTCTCCTGGACACTTTTGAAAAATTTTATCTGTTCTCGTTTTTATTTGTAAGGCAGACAGAGAGAGACAAAGATGGAGAGAAATCTTCTATCTGCTGGTTCACTCCCCCGATGCCTACACCACCCAGGGCCGGGCTAGGCCAAAGCCAGAAGCCTGGACTTCGTCTGAGACTTCACCGTGGGCGGCAGGGCCTCACGCGCTGGGGCCAGCATGTGAGGCCTCTCAGGTGTGCGTCGTCAGCAGCTGGATCAGAAGTGAGGCAGCCGCTAACGGAACCCAGCGTCTGACACAGGACACAGGCATCACAGAGGGCACTTACCGGCTCTGCCAAACGCCCAGCTGCCTCCCAGCGTCTGCTCTTGCTGCTATTCCGTCCGTGCCCTCCTACTTCCCCTTGCTTTCCAGGCCGTCAGACAAGCACCTGTCATCCGATCCTTCCTTTATCACTATAGGTCAGACCCCTGCCCCCTAAAGCATTCCTTTGTAGCTCTCACTTTTTAATGTAATCATCCATTATCTTGCATTGTCATCTGCGTCAGGTACTTAGTGTTAGTTTTCCAAGTGCAATAAACTCTCTGTTGGGACAGGAATCGTTATTGAAAATGTCAGCTGGGTGAATGCCTGGTGTTGGTAGGGAATGTGTCATGCGGACAGACACAAACAGAAAACACAGACTACAGAAAATGGAAGGAGGAAAGGAAGTTGGGGTTGCCTGGGCCTTCCTTCATCTTATAGATGAGATGCAAAGCCAGCTGAGGAGGAGTCTTCCCCACACCCAAGCATGCATCTAAGCTGAGCCAGACCAAGCCCCATTGCTGCACTTTGTCCTGTGTTCCGTGCTTTCTCCTGCGCTGCAGTCAGCATCAGAGATCACCTTCTGCAAACAGATGGCGAAGTTGAACTTCGCAGATTCTTTGCAGGAGCTGTGAGGGTCGAAGTGGGGTGGTTCGGTGTTGACTGAGTTGGCTACGAAGCAGTTCCCACCCCTACTCCGGGGAGTGCTGCCTTTCAGTGGAAACAGATGCGTCTGGGGAGATGAACTTCGCAGGTTCTGTTTAGAAGCTGTGAGGGCGAGACTGGGAAAGCTTCGCACTCTCACTTGGCTTTGCAATTATTCCCACGGCTCAACCCTGAGGAGTTTTGGTCAGTGGTCTGTTTTCATTTCCTTCTTTAAGTCTACAGTAACACCTCTCCCCATCCCCTCAAATTTGTCACTTCTTTTACTGCATGTGAAGTAGGCAGGCATACAGGTTAAAATTGCTCAGATTTGTGAACTGGAAGACCACGCCCCTGTGTGGCCTCATGCCCCTACCTGATGCCTTTGCCACACCCCTGTGTGGCCTCATTCCCCTACTTGGCCACACCAGGGCTCTCTGCCCTGCCCTTCTTCCCTGGCCTCTTGCCAGGACAGGGCTTGCTGTAGCCCTGCACCTCCAGGGCGCATGGCCTTCGGGCCACGTGCTCTAGGCTTCCTGGCCTAGATGCTCATCCACGTGGCTGGTTCCTGGTGCTAGGTATGAACCCCCATTCACTTCTCTCCCCTAAATAAAGCTCTCACCCTCTTATTCACCTTTCTTACTAAATAAAAGCTTAAAACGTACCATGCTGCCTCTTTTATCTGTGCCGGTATTTAAAATTCTTCTCTAAATATTAGGCAAGAACCCTCTCGGGCTTATTGATATCGGGGATTTAGTAATAAGCCCGTGGTGACATCATAAGGCACCCCAAATTCCAGTAGCGCATGTGGCACCCCGGATAGCATTTCTAGGGAGCTTTAAGGGGCCACATTTCAGGGTAAATTTTAGGGGGTCTTTTCCGATTTCACATGGACCAAAAATATTAAGTGGAAAACCCTAGAAATAAACAATCCACGAATTTTGAATTGTACCCTGTTCTGAGTGGTATGATGAAATCTCATGCCTCCCACTCCATCCTGTCTAGGACGTGAGTGGTTCTTTTGTTCAGAGTATCCACACTGTGTGCCTTACCCATCCGTTACTCACTTAGAAGCCTTCTCAATCCTAAGATCAACTGTGTTGACACTGCAGTGTCTGTGTTCAAGTAACGTCTATTTCACTTAATAACGATCCCAGAGTACAAAAGTAGCAATGTTGGCAGTTCATATACAGCAAAAAGAAGCTTCAAGTACTCTACTTGAAAAGGTGAAAATTCTGAACTTAATGAGGGGAGAAAAAAAAATTGTATGCGGAAGTTGCTAAGATCTACTGTAAAAAGGAAACTATATGTTGGAGTTGGTACTACTGTGGTTCCAGGCTTGAGCAGGGGGTCTTGGAACACATTCCCTGAGGATAAGGGGGTACTACTGTATAGCAGGCTCACAAAATTTTAGGTCTGAATTGGACTGAAGTCAATTAGATAGCAGAGAGAGAGTGTATAAAAGAGAAAGGGTGATAGGCATGATTCCAGCCCATGATCCAGCTACTTAAAAATGAGAACCAAAAATAATAATGGATAAGGTTTATTGAATGCTTTAGCATGAGCATGTTACATATAGTTTCTCGTTTATAATTCTACAAGTCCCTATGAGGCAGGTGTTCCTCACAAAGAAATTAAGCAACTTCTGGGAGAAGGAAAATGCAGTAATGGAGAAGGAGTCGCCAACATTCTGTGGTTCCTGTGCTATTCTGACCCTGTCGGTCTCACAGAGGACAAGAAACCATTTTTTTCCAAATCTAATGCCATTAGAAAATTCACATGAATTTAGCATCAAAGTTGAAAACAACATTCCATGGGTTAGATGTTTAGTTTGGCTATCTAGTATTAACAGAGAGAGAGAGAGAAGAGGAAAAAAGAACTCATGAATAAGATTTAAAACTGGAAGGTGTATATGAGATTATTGATGTGGGGCTTCCCATGAGAGACGGGAAGAAACTCTGGGTCTGGTTCTGCAGAGCAGGAGCTAAAGGGAGCTGAGGAACAGTGGGGCCTCCGGGGGGTCTCCAGCTCCCAGCAACCCCTGCACTGCCTAAGGCTCTCCATCCAGCAGCGAGACTGTGGTCAGCGGCTGCCATGCTTGGGCGGCTTCCCTCCTTCTCTTGCCTAATTTTAGTTTGAGACATCTGCTCTGTAGGGATCATTCTCCCTCTTGAGGGATGATTCTATAAAAGAAAAAAGAACTTGAAAGCCTCCTGAAAATCAATGATCTTTTCTAAATTAGAAGGATGGATTATTGTCAAAATACCAACCCTCATTTTCCAGTGTGGGGGAAAAAAAATCATTGGAATAATTTCTGTAGAAAGAAACAAGTTCGTTATATGGAAAAGCCAGTCTCTGTTCAGCAACCCTTGAATGGTGGCTTCACACATTAGACCCTTGCCAAACCAATTTTCCCCTTTCAGATTCAACACTGCTCCGTTTATCTCAGTGGGGACTAAAGACTGGCTAAATCTGAAGTCATAAGGCTCAGCCTTTTTGAATGACTTTGGTGAAAACAGCTCTTTTGTAAGTAGGCAAAGTGTTCTTATTTAATGTTCTTCTTTCTTAAAAGAGACTAAGGAGAAATCTCAAATTTCCCCAAAACATTTCACCTCTGAGCTGATTATCAAAGTGAAGACTTTCTGTTGGAAAAGCGGCACATATTTCAGAGTGTTATCAGCTCTGGGAGAAAAAGGAGATTATAATGGCATGGGGTTCCTCCTCCTCTGCCTTTAACTAGAGTGAATGCTTCTGTGATCACTATAATAACGATGTTTTGCATTTATATAGCGCCATTCATTCTTCTGCAAAGCTCAGGACGATTTACAAACATTATCTTATTAAATCCTCTCGACATCCTATTGAGGCAGGTAATGACAAAAGAGATTAGCCCTGAGGTACCAGGCTGCTTTGGGCAGGGCAGGGGTACCAGGAGCTGTCCCTTCAAGCCCAGACAGAGACAGAGCGCTGGTCTGCAGCATGCTGGACTGCAGAGCCTGTGTGAGGGACAGTGTCTCCTCAGTGACTCCAGAAGGGCCTCTGCTGCCCACGTGCTCCGGCACACGTCCGGAGAGGCTCATGCGGCAGGAAACCACGTTCGGGTTCTGCCATCTGGAAACTGGTCTTGGCTGCTGTAGATAGAGGGGCATTCAGCCCACGAATGCTGGGTTAGTCCCAAGACGCCCAGCTGCGCTTGCTGGTGCTGAAGGTTCACATTGTATCCTGGAACTGCCTCGACTTGGGAGACACCAGGGTCCACCCTCAGATGCCTTTAGATCTTAGAAGAAGAGGCCTGTGGGCTACTGGGGTGGAAGTCCTGGTAATAGTAGAAGTCCTGGAGTCTGTGTGTGTGTATGAGGGGGCAGGACCCTCAGCTGGACCAGTTGTGTAAATTAACACTGACGCATTGAGCTCCAGGGCAATTAGCCAAAGGGAAGTAGATGGCAGTGGAGGAAGAAGGAATTTTCATAAAAACCAGAAACACTGACTTCAGGGTGTCAAGACTTACTAGGCTGCTGGGACACAAACAGTTAACTTCACACCTGGGAGATGGAGTCCCAGGGTGGGACTTTATGGCCTAAAGTTGATGCCTGTCCTTTGTTGGGGACACCTCAAGCTGCTAAGAGCATACATCTCAAGCTATTGACTTTGATAAACACCTGTCATGGGGCACATCACGGCAACACATGGGTCTCTGCACGTATGTTTGTATGCATGACCCCTTCCCCGGGCAGGGGTAACAAAAGGCAGCTGCCTGTCACGTGGGGGGCTGAACTTCTTTCAGACCCCCAGGACGATCTCTATGACTTTTGCTGTGCTGTCTGGTTCACAGCAGTTTTTCTGCCCTGACTGTCTGAGTGCCTTTTCCTGAACTTAACACAGGAGTAACAGTACTCCTCTGGGTTCATTGTTGGTGTCCTCCCTGGAGCACGGAGAAGGGTAAGTGAAAACTGAACACGTGTTTGGGTCAGCTGGAGTCTAAATCCAGCTTCTCAAGGAACTGCATAATCTGTGGTCATTGTTTTCCCCAACAAGTCCTTCTTGCAGGTTTACTACACACAGGGCGCAATGCTAAGTCCTGAGCAGTGGCGCACATACCAGGCAGCGGATGACACCTTCCTTGCATTAGGCCCACAGAACGTGCACTGAAGAACAACATGACAGCCTCGGCTGTCTCTCAGAAGTAGCACCCACCATGCAAATGCTGGAGGACTGTAGACCTCTCTCACTCCAAGTCCTTATGCCAGCTCAATGTAACTATTATTGTAGAGCAGCTACTCAAACTAAACACCTGGCAGTATAAGTGACTTGCTCAAGTTCACCTCATTACATATATCATTCGAGAATTAAAACCTAATCAACTCTCCAGATTGAATGGTGCTTTTTTTTCATGGGACACAAATAAAGGGCATCATATGGAGAGCACTGTGTGAATTCATGCTGATGCAATACACACTGTAGTTAAACAGTTTTCAGCAGGTTTGTTAGCAGTGTTCAAGGTCTTGGACTTGGGCATATAGATTACATGCTTATAATGGAACCAACTGATGCTACCAAAATAGAAGACCTGGATGAAAGGACGCACGGTGCCTATCAGAGGCCAATTTCAAGGATGGTGAGGGTCTTCAGCTATGAGCCCAGCGCTGGCACGGCCCCGCAGCAGGTTGAGCCCCTGCTTGCAACATCGGTATCCTACATGGGAGTGCCAATGGGAGTCCCCACTGCTCCACTTCCTACCCAGCTCCCTGCTAAAGCAGCAGATGGCCCAGGTGCTTGGATGCTTGCTATCCACTTGAGGGATGGGGATGAAGTGTCTGCCTCTTGGCTTTGGCGTGGCCTCGTCCTGGCTGCCGTGGGCAGCTGGGGAGTGGACCAGCGGATGGAAGATCTGTCATTCTGCCTTTCAGATAAATAACTACTTCTTGAAAACGAGTAACTAAAAAAGAGACAGACGCACACATTTTCAGGCAAGTATGAATTCTGTGTTTAGTGCTTAGAAGGCTGGAATACAGGCCCCTCGTGACACCGATCTGAAGATGTCAATGAGGTAAAGTGCCTGTCTTTACCAGGCCCCCAGGGACCGGGAAAGGTGCCCTTCACGCAGGCGGCCCTGGTCACTCGGGCACGTGGAAGGCATCCCTGCATCACTCTGCGGCGAATCTCCAGACGCCCGAGTCGTCACACGTCCTGTGGTGCCCTCCTGAGCTGTCAGCTCCTGCCATGAGGACAGCCATCCAAAGACGGGGTACGCCCTCTTCCAAACGCCGCTCTCTGAGGCCCCCCGCCCAGTAATGGAGGGCCAGGCTGCACATGGCCTCTGGACTCCACTCAGGCACGCCTTCCCGTGCCCGGCCTAGCTCCCGGAGAGAAGTGGGGGATCCTGGGAGTCCCAAAATGGTGCAGCTGAGGGCCAGGGGTGCAGAGCCCGAGGAAGGGGGCATCCTTCTCCATCTGGCCAACTCGCATCCCGCCAGGAATCTGCATGGCCCTTCCTGTCCGGGCGCCCGGGGTCTGCCCGACGCGACCCAGCATGGCTTGCTTGGCGGCCCACGGAACGGACGGGTCCCCTTGCTTCTGCTGTAGGTACTTGGAGGGCTCGCATCCACACTGCCATGGCGACGGAAGCAGGCCACTAGAACATTCCCGGGAAAAGGGGAGACAGGGTTTTGCGATTGCTGCCGCCAAGTGAGCGGGCACTTGCTATTTAAGCGTGGAATGGCCGGGCAGCACAGCTAATGGGGTCCAGGTCACATTAGCTGTAACCGAGCCGTACCACCTGTGGACTGGTGCACGGGTGGATCTGCAGACGACAGCCCAGGCTTCCAGGGAGTCCAGGTGGGCAGCGGCTTTGAGGCCACCACACCCGTTCCATAACTATTTCTACCTTATTTGAAACCAGAGCGTGCACTTCCCAGAGGGCTAGGAGGAGCTGGGTTTATGGGAAGAGGATGGGGCGCTAGGAAGGGAGCAAGCCCTCTGCCTGGAGCGTCGAGGAGGGAGGAGGGAGGAACCAGAGGGCAAACTGAAATCCCTTGTAGGACTTCCGTGGCACCACTCTCCTACCTCTCCCTGGCTCGCTTTATGTCGCCAGCATTTTACACGGGTGTCACAGAGGCTAATCAGCACACCAGACTCTGGGGCTGGATGCTGGGGTCGGGATCCCAGCTTTTAGGCTTCTGAGCTGTGATCTTGAGTGGGTGACTTAAGTCTTTCTGCATCACACATATACACACACACACATGTTGCATCTGCACCGGGGTGATAACAGTCACTACCCTAAGATGCGTGGGAGGATTACACCGGCTAACGCGCGTGGCATCTGGAATAATGCCCGACATGTAGTCAGGTAGCTATTACTAGTAGAATCATCAGCAGTTCTGGTATCTGTTATGACTTTCCTAATGATATGACTTATGACATAAGGGGATTAGAAGAAGTGATCTGCCAATGCAGCGTGTGAATCAGTTCGACAAACACACCGTGTATGCCGTTCGTGGCTACTCATGTCTCTTTGACCTAAAGGTGATTTGGCTGAGCAGAAAACAAAGCTTCTGTTTATGTCCGCATGTGGACTGTACCACCAGATACTGACATACAGAGCTGAATGACTCGTAGCTCTCCCACACAAAGGCTTGTGCACAGACAGGGTCAGCAGGTACAGCGAGGGGTGCTTGGTGGGCTGCACAAAGGGTGCTGAGCAGAGGGGTGCGTCGTCAGAAGTTCAGCCCACGCTCTGCTCGCCAAGCCGTGATCCCTGGTGTGGCCAAGCCTGTCTGGAGGAAGCAGTGTCATCTCTTCATTTCCAGAGCGTAGCACCAATGGGCTCTTGGCAGCTGGTAAACTTTGGTTAAAGAAATATGAAGACATGTCACTCAGACACAGGTCCTGAGTTAAAAACGTTCACAAGGGGCATCTCTGTGGTGCAGCGGGTGAAACCTCTGCCTGCAGTGCTGGCACCCCATGGGGGCAGCAGTTCGTGTCCTGGATGCTCCACTTCCGATCAAGCTCCCTGCTCCACCTGGGAGGCAGCAGAGGGTGGCCCAAGTGCTTGGGCCCCTGCTATCCACAAGGGAGACTGGGATGAAGTTCCTGGCTCCTGGCTTCTGCCTAGGCCCAGGCCCTGCTGTGGCAGCCATTTGGGGAGTGAACTAGCAGACAGAAGCGCTCTCTCTCTTCCTCTGCCTCTTCCTCTCTGTAACTCTGACTTTCAAGTAAATTTTTTAAAAAACCTTTTTTCAAAAAGCTGTATGGCCGGTGCCGCAGCTCACTTGGCTAATCCTCCGCCTGCAGTGCTGGCATCCCGGGTTCTAGTCCCGGTTGGGGCACTAGATTCTATCCCAGTTGCCCCTCTTCCAGTCCAGCTCTCTGCTGTGGCCCGGGAGTGCAGTGGAGGATGGCCCAAGTCCTTGGGCCCTGCAGCCACATGGGAGACCAGGAGAAGCACCTGGCTCCTGGCTTCGGATCAGCGCAGCGTGCTGGCCGCAGTGTGCCAGCTGTAGCGGCCATTTGGGGGGTGAACCAACAGAAAAGGAAGACCTTTCTCTGTCTCTCTCTCTCATTGTCTAACTCTGCCTGTCAAAAAAAAAAAAAAAAAAGCTATGTGACTTTGGTAAACATGCAACAGCGTGATTGGGTTCCTTGGTTTGACGTGCGGCTAACACTTGCAGAATGTGTGTAGGAATAAAATGCTATGAGGCAGGCGAAAATTATGGAACACCACATAGAGTCAACCAACAGATTCAATCAAGAGTCACTGTGTACCTGTTTATGTGCCAGGTACTGAGCTAAGCAGAACACAGAAGAAAATTATTCCTGGTCTTGATTCACTTAGGATGTGCAAAGTGAGGACGTTGTGTTATATTATCTCTACAATCCCCTTCAGCTCTAGGGCTCTGTTTAACCTATTCCAATTCAATGAAATAATCACTGAATTTCAGACCTTGGAAGGACTAGGGGTAAGAAGGAACGAATACTGCAAACACAGAGGGGCAGTTTACAGGAGGGCCTGAAGCTTGGTCTCATTGCTGGCCTGCTCCGCATTGAGGATCCTGGTGTGCAGACAGGAGATGGGGCCGGCGGGGGGTGGGGGGGCTGTCAACTGAACTCTGTCCCTTGAGTGAGTTTTGAAAGCTGATGCATCTGTGTTAATAATTACTTGTATTTGCTCTCCAGGCTCCTGCTAAAGGAATACAGCCTCAAACCCCCTGCTGTCCAACATTAACCCAAGGCTCAGAGGCAAGAAGGCGCTTCCCTGTAATTGTCAGATGAACATGCAACCTACTCACTCCTCTCTATCACTGGGCCTCAGACTACATCAAGGTTTCTACCGCATGGATTCTCCAGCCCCACGCCAACGTTCCTGATTCCGTACGCCTGGCTGCAGCTTGACAATTTGCATTTCTAATCAACTCCCAGGTAAGACTGATAATGCAAGTGGGTAAGAGCTGGTCTAAACAACTTCAGGTCTATCAACAGGTCAAGCCTGAAAAAGAGGGATGCATAGTTGCTACACATTGTGTGGATCCCTAACCCATCAGGTATCTTTCGCTAAATCCCCCACTGATACTATGTCCTTTCTCGCCCTGAGAAATAACACAAGCAGCAGCCTTAAGGAATGTCTGGCGTCTTCACGCTTGCAAGTTGTTGAAGATGTCAGTTCCTACACCTCCCAGCATCCTTGTATTTGCATCTAAGAAGTCTCTGTCAGTTCTCAAAAGCGGGAAGAATAACTTGCTTTTCTTCTGGAGCAACCGGGATGCATTCTCCTTTTAGGTTACTTCATTTACGCACTAGAAAGCTCTGACACCAACAAACGGCTTATTATTCTCTGAAACAGGCAGAAAAATGCAGGGCCCATCTTCCAGGGCACTGATTTCCATGTCATATAGTTTTATTCAAAACTCTTTTTCCTTTCTGTTTTGGAAGTTTTCCCTAGCCCTTCCTAGCGTAAGGGAGAAATAAATAAGTGCATAAATAATGAAATAAAGAAATAGGGGGAATTACATGCAGTAGTTCTAAAGGGACAAGAAATAATGGAGTAATGGGAGCCGCTGTCAGCAGACGTGCGGTGTTTGTCTGTTTTAGTGCGGCAGGTAACAAGTGATTTACCTGAGATCCACCAGCTGTATGCTGCGGACCTGGCAGGACGGGATAAATCTCCTCGCTCCCTGACAGAGGCCCTTTTTCCAGCCGTTCCTGCTTCCCATACATAAAGCACTGAGATAACTGGGCTCCTGCTTCAGTGTCTGGTGTCAGGTTATTCAACCTGAGAAATCAATAAAAATGAGTTTGTTTCCAGCCCAGTCCTTCCTGCTCCCAAAGGAAATAGTAAGAGGTCAGCAAGAATTTACAGAAACTTGAAAATTTGGCCTGAATCATTAATAAAGAGCTTTTTAAATTTTTTTTGAGTTGTGAAGGGGGTTGACCATTTCTCCTAGGTCCTAAAGCTACAAGCGAGTATTCAGTGGTCAATTATGTAATGGAAACGAGCAGGGGCGAGAAGTGGTAGATTCTTGCAGAATGCTAAACGTGCTGCGTCGATGAATTCAGAGCGGGAGCTGCAGGAGTTACGGAGAATGGTGCTAGAGGACAGGTGACACCCACTGCTCCCGCACCCCGTGTCGCAGGGGTGAAGTCAAGGGCTGCATCGCAGTCCATGTGGATCTCACTCTGGGGCTTCGGTGAGTGGTGAGGTGCAGGGAGCCCTCTGAGCAGCCCAGCTCCCCTCAGCTCTTCCAGGAGGCCTCCTGCAGGCCTCCCACTGCATCCGGGGCCTGCACTCGCCACTCACCGCACGGGAATGGCCTGCCTGCTGTTGCTGTGGCTCAACCGCAGGCGCCTTCAAGGGGACAGCCAGACAAGACTGCCACTCCATCAGCAGGGGAGGGAGCCCCTTTCCTACTGCAGGGAAGGGACTGAAGGCTTTAAACCCTTGCCCCGTGGTCTGAGAGGGTACCCAGTGCTGATTACATCTCCCTCCCACAGGAGAGGTAACCCAGCAGACCCTGGTCCACCTTGACCTTCTAAGCTGAAGAAGTCAAACGGGCGAGGGCCAGGGCAGGGAGGGCAGGACAGGGGCAGCTCTCCCCCTTCCCTGCTGCCCTCTGCTAATGAATACTTCAAACAGCATCCCGCGGAGGACATGGGCCAGGGCGGGTCCAGCCACTAACCAGCGGCATCAATCATGCGCCGTCCCTTCAGCCGAGATGGATGGCCCGTCAGAGGCTGAGGCTCAGGTGCAGTTCTAATACTAAGCTTAATTCAGCACTTCTCACCGTCGCTCCCTTCTCCCCCAGCCACTCACTAGCCCTGAGAAGTAACAGTCACATCAAAGACCTCAAAAGACGGGGGTTCCGAGCAGCTCTGAGTTGAACCCTGGGCCCGGCCTCAGCCTTGCTTTTCTAATTAGGAAGCTCCAGGCTGGGGAAGGTCACCCAAGGTCGCGGAGGCAAGGCTGGGCTGTAGTGAGGAAAACCACACTCCCTTGCCTGATGCTATCCGGCTGCTCGGGGGAAGGAGAGGGAATTGCAGACAGGCTGACTCCGCCGGGCTCCAGTTTTTTGAGAACCTGCGTCTGTGCCATCTTCTCCCCCTCCTCTGCCTTTGCTTAAGTCCCATTTGTCCTTCAAGAACCTGTTTAGTGCACAGCTGATGGACTGACTCAGTTACAGGGAGGGCAGCGCCTGCGTATCTGCCGTACGCCACCCCCACCTCCCACCCGCCGGGGTCCCTGGCGCCCTCATTCTGTCCCTTCTGCTGTGGAGCCAACCAGGGCACCATGACCGCCCGTGGCCTGATTCGTACCTACAAGTGATGGGGGAGGAGTGGCCAGGGAGGCACAACATGTGGCTTTTGCCCCTGAGGAGTTTATAGCCTAGAGGAGAGGAGAAAGCACACACAGAGGGGACCACAGGGAAGAACCTGACAAGGTGTGATTAATGGGTTGCCTCGGGCTGCACTGCATCTTTGCTGGAACCCCGGGTCCCAGATGGAGCGAGTGCAGGTGCAGGGTGGAAAGACAGCATGGCAGGCAGCGCACCGAGGGATGATAATGCATTCTCACCCCAGACAGCCAGGCCTCATGTCATAAAGAATTATCCATAAATAGTCAAATCAACTCAGACCTTGGTTTGAATTTAGCCCTTCCATTTATTCTCTGTCTGGCTTCAGGAAAGTTATTTAACCTTTCCGAATTTCAATTTCCTTATCTACTGTGGCTCTGATAATATCTATCTCATGTTGAGAAATGTGTATGACTCAAGGAGGTCAAGTGTCCGGCACTGTGCGTGGGTCGGTACTGGCACTTTAAAACTGCCGTCTCGCTCATTCTTCCACCTAGTCATTTAACAAACATACAAGGAGCGTCTTGTATGGACTACCAGCATACTAGGCCTGGCATACATCCAGGGCGAACAAAGAGAGTCCTTGCCCTCATAAACACGGCACTGTGGCCAGGGAGGCGGATAAGAAAATGGGCAATCATCATGCAGTCTGTCAAACGCAAGGGTGAAGGAGGCACAGGGTGAGCCATGGAGGCCAGCGAAGACGTCCCTACTACACCCTGCAATGTCTGTCCCCACTGAGCCAAGGAAGCCAGCAAAGACGTCCCTACTGCACCCTGCAATGTCTGTCCCCACTGAGCCAAGGAAGCCAGCAAAGACGTCCCTACTGCACCCTGCAATGTCTGTCCCCACTGAGCCAAGGAGGCCAGCAAAGACGTCCCTACTACACCCTACAATGTCTGTCCCCACTGAGCCAAGGAAGCCAGCGAAGACGTCCCTACTACACCCTGCAATGTCTGTCCCCACTGAGCCAAGGAAGCCAGCAAAGACGTCCCTACTGCACCCTGCAATGTCTGTCCCCACTGAGCCAAGGAAGCCAGCGAAGACGTCCCTACTACACCCTGCAATGTCTGTCCCCATCCCCTTAGTCACTTCCATCATTTTTCCTCCTTGCTTCTCTTTTAAGATTATCTGGACAATTGATTTTTTCCCCCTTTCGCTGATAAATCTTTAATGCTCTGAAGAATTGCTCGTCACCCCAGCTCCCAAACAGCAAGAATGACAGCTCTCTCAGCGTTCAGAGTTTCTTTCCTCCCTGACTGCTCTGCCTCCCAACTCTTCAAAAGCAGGCTTAACCCCTGGATGGGCCTCTGCTGTTCAGCTCGGCCACCTGTCGGGGGCGTTGGCGGGAGAGATTTAGCGTGGGCCAGGGTCAGGCAAGGCTCTGGATCCAAAGATCCCCGTGTCAAGCAGAGGGAGAGAAGAGGCAGAAGCAAATTGTGCGTTCTTTGCTTCCTCCACTCGCTCGTTCTTAAACAGACAATAATTTACTTGGTGTGGGCTGAGATTTATTTCATGACTTACAGGACTGGAGATTTGGGGGCAATAAAAATTTGTCAGACCATTCAGACCTGTCATCTCTGAGTGCCTTCTTCAGGCGCCAAGGTTTCCTTAACTACCCAGATATGTCTTCCAGATGACTGCTGGGCCCTCCGTCAAGGGAGCAAGTCTGTGATGGAGCAAGGCTCCGTGGCTGGCTGGTGCCTGCAGAGACCTGGATGTCTGAAGCCAGGCTCCGGGCGGAGATGATGTCAACCCAGCATCATATGTGATCAGCTCAGTTGGCCGGCTCCTCTCTGAGCGTTAGGGTCACAGCCACAGAGAGTGAGTTGGTGGCATGTAGCTGTAAAATATTTAGGTGCCTTTAGTTCTGTCACAGAAGACCGTATGCCTGACAGGTGCCTCTGTGCCTGCACTTTCTCAACTGTAAACTAAGGAGGCACTTCTTGGACTCCTAGGAATAGCTACCAGTTGGTAGAATTCTTGAACTAGACTCGCAACGCATTGTAGGCCATCGTCCACCACAGCTCTGCTGATGCTCTGCCCGCGCCTTGCCCTCTGCTAGGTTCTCTCTCTATTTTATTTTTGACAGGCAGAGTTAGACAGTGAGAGAGAGAGAGAGAGAGAGAGAGAGAGAAAGGTCTTCCATGCATTGGTTCACTCCCCAAATGGCTGCCACGTCCCCTTCTCTTGTTTCTGCCCCCTCCTGGTTCTATGTCATCTTCTGCCTGACTAGGTTCTCCTGTGTCACCTTCCGGGATCTGCTTTTTGGAGATCCCCATCGTGTGGCACCTGAAAAGTTAGTATAATCTGTTCAGTCCATAAAATCTCCTATTGCGTTTCTTTCTGCTCCTGCCCTACTGTATTTGCAGTGTCTGAGTCTCTGGCCTCCGTGTTTCCTTTGCCAGTGGTTGAGAGTCCTTGACACTGGACTTTGAACTGTAGGTCAGGACACTTGATTCCAGGTGGAGGCATTGCATCTGAATCCCAGAAGTCTCAAAGGAATTCTGCGTACTACTGTCTTGCTAAGCACGTCAGAAGCTCCGTCATCAGCATTCAAACTTACTATGGCTACAAAATATAAGGGAGTCTAATGGATGGGTACTTCTTGGGAAAAGGCAAGGACTGAAACGTTTCTGCCAATTCTGAGCAGCCATGGAACCCAATACTCCTCTCAGACAACTCTCTTTCCCAGCCTTATAGTATTTCCTTGTAAATACATCTTATCTTTCAAGCAAGACTATATGTAGGTACAACAGGTTCATGGAAAATGGAATTTAAAGATAAATTTATTTTGATGCAAAAAAAAAAAAAAATGAGACCCCTGCATAGCATTTCCATGGGCTTTTTGAAGACTTCATCACCATGGATTTCAAATTTTTTTGTACCAAAATAACCATCTTGTAGTTTCACTTTCCAAGAACTTTTGGAAGTATCTCTATATGCTCCTAAGCATCATGGCTTGCAGCAGTCAGAACTCAGTACACCTCACGTCTAGAAGAATAAAAGGGATGTGAAGGGCACATAGTAGAGGGCAGAGCGTCCACAGTGGTGTGAGTACTCCAGCTTCGAACCCAGCTCTGCGCCGTATGCCAGGGTAGGCCCTTGTGAGTTTACTTAGCTTCCCTGCAGCTCAGCTTCCTCGCATGTACGACGTCTGCGCTATCTACTGCGTGGGTTTTCCCAAGCATTACTTGGGAGTGTAGTTAGAGGAGCTGACAGCAGTCACCTAATGGCTAAGCTGGTTGTTCTCCAGCCTGGTCAGATCTATGGCTGGAGAAAGGATAGCAGAGGCTCTCAGACCTCAAACCGCTGTGCCTCACCGGAAGGAGTGAAGGCACTTTGCAGTCTGCCCAGGTTTCCGTAGATGGCAGATTATCTTGGAGTACTGCAGGGTTTTAGAGGCTAATCTTTTGTCATTCCATTTTCAAGAAATCTTCTGAAACCTTATTACTACCTAATAAGTGAAACCAATCAATGAACTTCCCATGAATACACATTGCTATGGAGATTTAATGCGAAGGGTCTTCAAAAAGTTCATGTACATGGATATTATCAAAAAACTACGCATGGATTTCATGAATTTTTGCATAAAAGCATATCTTAATTCCATTTTCCCATGAACTTTTTGAAGTGTCCCTTATTGATAAAGGTGGTACCACAAATTAATGAAGGAAGAATAGATGATTTAGAAGATGGTATTGAGGGGGCTGGCATTGTTGGCATAGTGGGTAAAGCTGCCACCTGCAATGCCTGCCTCCCACATAGGTGCTGGTTGGAGTCCCAGCTGCTCCACTTCCAATCCAGCTCTAATGTGCTAATGTGCCTGGGAAAGCAGCAGAAGGTGGCCCAAGTCCTTGGGACCCTATACCCATGTGGGAGACCCAGAAGAAGCTCCTGGCTCCTGGCTTCAGACTGGCCTAGCTCCAACCATTGCATCCATTTGGGGGAGTGAACCAGTGGGTGGAAAATCTTTTTCTCTCTCCGTCTTACCCTCTCTCTCCGCAACTCTGTCTTTCAAATAAATCTTGAATAAGAAGAAGGAGGAGGAGGAGAAGGAGGGGGAGGAAGAGATGAGGAGGAAGATGAAAAAGAAGAGGAGGAAGAGGAAGAAGAAGATGAGGAGGAGGAGGGAGAGGAAGAAGAAGGCATTGAGAAAACCATCAGAGTTTGTGAACTTATCTATTACCTTCTCTGAAGATGACTTTCGGGGGAGAAACAGAACTAGATTCCTTTAAGACAGCATCGCACACAAAGGTAGATTACAGACGAAAATGCAACAGTGCTTAGTAGTTACTAGAAGAAAATGTCAGAGAAAAACTTTGTGACCTTGGGAAAGGAAAGAATTTTTTTTAAGATTTATTTATTTGGAAGGCAGAGTTGAACACATACCCACATCAGAGAGAGAGAGATTGAGAGAGAGATCTTCCAATGTCCCATCCGCTGGCTCACTCCTCAGCCAGTTGGGCCAGGCCAGGCACTTCCTCTGCGTCTCCCATGTGAGTACAGGGACTCAAGCACTTGGGCTGTCTTCTGCTGCCTTTCCAGGCACATTATCAGTGAGCTAGAAAGGAAGTGGAGCAGCCAGGATTTGAACTGGTGCCCCTAAGGGTTGCTAGCGTTGCAGGCAGTACCTTTATCTGCTATGCCACAACACCAGCACCAGGGAGAACTTCTTAAATTTCAGAGCAAGAAACACAGAACGAAAAATATTGAATTTGAGTAATTAAAAATTAAGAAATAAGTGATTTTGTTGATACAATCCGCAGATAATAAAGGGATAAAACTAGTTGTAATGTCTAAGAGTCACAGTGAAGTCACACATAGGAGATATAAGGAGCTTCTGAACAGTAACAAGGGAAAAGCAACAAGTTTAGACATGCTCAATCAGTCATGCCCCAAATGATGGAGTTAGAATTGTGCCAGGGGATTCCAATACAATCCCATCAAGGTGGCATGTACCAAGGCCATCTCATTAGTCCAAGTGATCAATTTCAGCTCACAATTGATCACACTGATAGGTCTAAGAGTCAAAGGGATCACACAAACAAGACTAGCGTCTGCTAATACTAACTGATAGAATGAAAAAGCGAGAGAATGATCCAACATGGGAAGCAGGATACACAGCAGACTCATAGAATGGCAGATGTCCTAAATAGCACTCTGGCCTCAGAATCAGCCCTTAAGGCATTCGGATCTGGCTCAAGAGCCCGTGAGAATATTTTAGGCATGGAAAGCCAAGACACTCTGAGAAAAAAAAAAAAAAAGAAGACCTAAATGAAAGATCTCTGCGAGTGAGATCCCAGTGGAAAGAACGGGGCCATCAAAGAAGGAGGTACCTTTCTCTGAAGGGAGGAGAGAACTTCCACTTTGACTATGACCCTGTCGGAATAAGATCGAAGTCGGCGAACCCTAAAGGCTTCCATAGCCTCGGCAACTCATGACCAGAGCCTAGGGAGATTACTGACGCCATAAACAAGAGTGTCAAATTGTTAAATCAACTTCAGGAGTCACTGTGTACTTACGTCTCATGAGGGATCTGTCCTTAATGTGTTATCCAATGTGAAATAATGCTATTACTAGTACTGAAACAGTATTTTTACATTTAGTGTTTGAGTGGGTGCAAACTGATGAAATTTTTACATAGTATATATTGAATTGATCTTCTGTATATAAAGATAATTGCAAATGATTAAAAAATCTTGGTGTTAAACTGGAAATTGCATAGACAATTAATCAATTTTTTAAAAAAAATCATGTAGGATCTCTGTCCTTAATGTGTTGTACATTGTGAATTAATACTATAACTAGCACTCCAACAGTATTATCATTTTGTGTCTCTATGCGAGGGCAAACCGTTGAAATCTTTACGTAATATGTACTAAATTGATCTTCTGTGTATAAAGAGAATTGAAAATGAATCTTGATGTGAACAGAAGGGGAGAGGGAGCAGGAAAGGGGAGGGTAGGGGGAGGGAGAGAAGTTGTGGGGGGGGGGCATTGTAATCCATAAGCTGTACTTTGGAAATTTATATTCTTTAAGTCAGTGGCCTTCAAAAAAAAATAAATAAACAAAAAAAAAAAAAAGAAAAGAAAAGCAACAAGTTTAACAGGAAAAGTAGGTGAAGGTAAGATCAGCCGGTCGACCCTTCACTGTCTTTGCAAACACACAAGAGAGATGAGGAAATGGGAAGGGCAGTTGCCTGGTTCGACTGGGTTACCCTGTGTGCATTGAAATATTGTACTATAACCCGCAAAACATGTACAGATACTACAATTGAAATATTGTACTATAACCCGCAAAACACGTACAGATACTACAATATTATATGCCAATCAAAAACTTTAAAAATAAACTAAATTCTTAATAAGAAATCAGCTGTTAAACGGAAGATGCAAAATAAAACAACGTGACCTCAACTCAGCCTTGCGGAGGTGAGAAAAGTTGGAGAGCTGGGAGATGCTGGCGTTGCATTCAGGGTCTGGCAGTCCTCAGCTAACCTCAGCACACACACACACAGCTGGGACCCAACAGTTCTGGTCCTGGCATTCAGCCCAAGAGGCCTTCCCCCAGGTCTGAAGGAAGCATGGAGGCGGCCACCCCTAGAGCTACCAGTGAGTGTGGTGTGGGGTGTCTGCCCCTGGGGAAAAGATGACCTGCGCACTTCATGGCAGGAAGGAGCGACAAGTACAAATGAAATACAGACGGGGCTTTCAACAATGCAGAGAATAAGATCTTACTGTATCTGTAACTGTCTACTGTAGCTATAACCCAACGTGATTTACATAAACCCCAAACACAAATCAATAATAAATATGAGCCCACTTCAAAAAGTTCATGGAAAATGGGTTTATTTTTGTGTAAAAAATATTTTTTCAGGGGCCAGTGTTATGAAGCTGCAGCCTGAAATGCGCGCACCCCATATAAGAGCACTGGTTTGAGTCCCAGCTGCTCTGCTTCTGATCCAGCTCCCTGCTAATGCACCTGGGAAAGCAGAGAAAGATGGCCTAAGCACTTGGGCCCCAGCAGCCCATATGGGAAACCTCGGAGGTGGGGGTTCTGGCTCCTGGCTTTGGCCTGGTCTAGCCCTGGCTGTTACAGTCATTTGGGGAATGAACCAAAGGATGGAAAAATCTCCTTTTTTCTCTCTCTCTTTCTCTCTCTCTGTCACTCAGCCTTTCAAATATTTATTTTATTTAAAAGTCAGAGTTGCAGAGAGAGAGAGAGAGAGAGAGAGAGAGGTCTTCCATCCGCTGGTTCACTCCTCAGTTGGCCGCAATGGCCAGAGCTGTGCCGATCTGAAGCCAGGCGCCAGGAGCTTTCTCTGGGTCTCCCATGCAGGTGTAGGGACCTAAGGAGCTGGGCCATCTTCTACTGCTTTCCCAGGCCACAGAAGAGAGCTGGATCAGAAGTGGAGCAGCTGGAACCCAATCTGGCACCCATATGGGATGGTGGCACTGCAGGCAGGGGCTTTATCTGCTACGCCACAGTGTGGCCCTGAAAATAAATAAATCTTTTTTTAAAAATTACAGACATTTTTAGCAAAATCATTATTATGAATAAAATATATATGGATATCAAAATCATTTGGGGCCAAAATAAGTTCATATATTTAATTCTCTTTTCCATGAATTTTTGAAGACCCTTCATAGAGGTAACTTGAAGAACAATGTACATCCATCAAGTACATTAGCATCCTTGCCTATGGGGAGAAAAGAATGGGAGTAGGGCTGAGGGTACCAGCAGCAAGTCAATATAAGGACGGAAAAAGCTACACATTGGGATTTTGAACGGAGCCCGTGTTCCCTCTCTGTTTGCAGTGGCTGCTGAGGTTGAAGTGATTTGGGGGCTACACATTCTGACTTCTATGGTCGAAGAGACGCGAGGGTTTTATGAAACAACAGCTGGACGGAGTGATGTCACCCAGGACATCGTCATCCACAGGTGTCCCTGTGCTAGTGGACGTGGCGGCTGTCACTTTGCAGGCTGAGAGACAAGCATCGGCCCCTGGCCAGGTGACAGGAGGCCCTGGGGAGTGACCTGGTCAGCTGAGCTGCATGTGAGACAGAGGGCGATGTCAGAAGGCCAACTGATTAAGCTGCAATAAGAAGCAATTAGCATATAGCCAGAGACTAGAGGCTGCCCGATTAGTGCGCTCCCTCCCTGTGGTCTAACGATTAGTGCATTCTCTCCCTGTGGTCTAACGATTAGTGCACTCTCTCCCTGTAGTATAAGGACCTGGGAAGCCAAGCCATAATCAGAGGGCTCCCTCCATGGGGACAGAGGTAAAGCAAAAGGAATTTAAACGACCTCATAAAAAGTCACTCAACCAACCCAGGGATCCCGGCAGATGGGATTACATATGTGTTGGGACTTGGACTCACTTGCACCCACGCCCTGACACTCTGGGGGACCATGAACGTTGTCAACTCCCTGCGTCTGTCTGTGTCCCAGGACGTGGCTAACCAAGAACACTGGGGCCAATCCGACCCCAGTAAGACTCTCAGATGCCCTCTCGCTTACCTCTGGGGAGACCAGACACAGTTGCTCTAAATTCCTGTTCACCACCCCCTACGTGAGGAGCTGACCCGCTGCTTCTCACCGACTGGAACAAAATGCTTGTTACCCAAACCAAGTTTAAGCTGCTCGTCATTCTCCACGTTTCCCTAGGCTCTGCCTGCAGCTGTTTCGCCAGCGGCTTGGGCTGCTGCAGTCTGGTCTCACCTCCCTCTCTGACGCTGGTGTGGCTCTCGGCTGCTGTGTTCCTCCTATTTGGGTAGGGACTGCTCCTCGGCTGTTTTCTCCCTAACTCTTCCCTGAGACGGCACTCTTTCCACCCCATGTGGTCTTGCCTGCAGATCCGAGCCGCTTTTGTTGCAGTCCCTGGTCTGAGCCTATCTGGTGAACTGCTGAGCACAGGGAACTCGCCAGTGGGCATCGGCCTTCTGTCTCAGAAATGCAGGCACACGCACAGCCGATGGACTGGCCCACAGGCGGTGCTAATCACGGATATTCTCTGTCCCCTTGAGCACTCGACTGCTGGCACTGATAGATTTTTGTTTTCAATTAGACAAAAAAACCCACCCTTCTTAACATATAAAATAATACGGCAGTTCTACAAATTAAATAAGGACCTTATGACCTTGACAAATGTACCCTTAATCTTTCTGTGATGTCTTTAAAATCCCAAACCACTCATAAGAAGAGAGGAAGGCTGGAGAAGAGAACCAGAGAGCGTAAACTCTCCCAAGTTCTCTGAAGATACGTTGTTGTTCTTAAAAATCTGATTCCCATTAGTGAGCTCAAACTTAATCATTTACTCAACAAATATACACAGGTTTTTGTGTGCCTGACACCGTGCAGGTGCCAGGGCATGAACGTGACCCTTTCTCTCAACGTATTTACAGTCAAGAAGGACTGAGGATCCACAGCTCGCACCTAGCGCATGGCAATTTGGCAGTCCCTAAAACGAGGCTTGATAAGGGACGGGCTGATCAGGACTTTGTATCTGGAGGTATTCTGCTCCGAACCCTAGGGCTGCACGTTTGGGCTAGTTAGGAACAAAGGACGGAGAGGCTTTGCAGCTCTTTCTGGACTGGGGCTCCAGTGCCAGGCCCGGGCCTGTGTGAACACAGGGAGACCAGTCTACACCCAGCCTTCCTGACCCACGGCTGGCTGGGCACTGGGTTACTAAAGGTGCAAATAAGGCAGTGAGCAGGACTGAGGAGAAGCAGCCCTGGGCTCATTCCTGTAGTGGACGGCCTGCGGGCTACTGCGCTGTGGCAGCTGGACTCACCACCCCCCTGGGGGGCTGCAAACGGCTTCCTTCCTGAGGGTGAAGGCTGGAAGCAAGGACGGAAACGGCTTAATCACATTAGCGGAGACAAAGCAAGCACAGTGCTGCTGATAGGATTAGGGACGGCATCCTTGGAGGAGCCTGGCTGGCCACAGCCTGAGCCAACTATAACCAAACTCTCTTCTCAGTCACCATTCTGCTGCCAGTGGACAGAGTGGAGGTTCTGGAACCTTCCTTCCTCTTCCAACTTTGCTCCATGGGCTTCCCGGGAGAGGGACGCGGGACATCCAGCCTGGACTTCAGGCCTGGGCAGATGATCGGGTGGTAGCCCCTCCTACTCAGATTGCATTTTAAATGTTGAGCTGGGGGCAGGTTGACCTAGTGGTGGGACACCCACATCCTATATTGTAGCACCTGGATTTGAGTCCTGGCTCTGTTTTTGATTCCAGTTTCTTGCTAATGCAGACTCTGGGAGGCAGAAACGATGGCTCAAGTGTCTGGTTTCTGCTGTCCATGTGGGAGACCAGGATTAAGTTCCTGGCTCCCAGCTTTGACCTGGCCCAGCCCTAGCTGTCACAAGTATTTGGGGGAGTGAGCCATTGAAATAGGAGTAGGAATAGTTTTGCATTCTTTCACTATCAAAGGATGTTCCTAACACTAGGAATAACAGTAATAATTAATAACTACACAACATTTTCCAATTTCACAGAGCCTTTTTACAAGAAGGACCTTTTACAATCTTGACTTTTGCCAAATTGCTTTTATTTATATTATCCATTTTCGGTCAGGAAACTGATACCCAGAAATGTGCAGGGCTGGGCCAAGACCACACATCAATGAGTCAGAGTTAGCACTGGGGTTCAAGACTTCGGACCCCAAGCCTGGACTTCTCACATGATACGTGGGGAGAGCTGCCTACTTTCTCCCCAAATCTCTTCTTACTTAATCAGATAGGATGCTCAAGTTCAGTGTTCCTTGCGATAATTATTGGGGCAGGCTCCCCCGGACACCCAATTTGTGTGTTCGCATTCCTTCACTTAAGCTGAGTAAATTTTGTGGAAACAGATCTTGGATCCTGTTTGTGAATGTTTATTGCCTACTAATCAGAAGTGAGTTGCAATTAGACTGGAGTTAGAAAGTAATGGCATAGTAGTTACCATGTAATTAAGGAGTAATGGCATGCGATTATATCTCTGGCCTTGAGATTTAAAGGGATATCATCAGAGTCCGCCTCCTATTTAGAGAAACCATGAATACAAATGCAGCGTCAATGCAGACACAACAAATCAAACAGGCAGGGCGGCTTCTCTCCCACTTCTCCCCCTGGTTTATTCCTAGGCTCCTGGACTATTGGCAGCTGCTTAGCCGCTTTAGGTCCATGCTATTAAACCAGAGTTCTGTTCCACCTGGGCAGTCTCTGGCCCACTGGCCAAGAGGAAACATGTATGGCCTTTGGCCCACCCGGCTGGCAGACACCCGTCTAGCTGAGACCAGGGCACTGCTCTGCTCAGAACTCCACAGATGGCCACCAGGTCATTGCAAACAGCCGGAAGTGGAACACCCTCCCCCTCCCCCTTCCCGGCCTGGTGGACCCGAGTTCACCGGCTTTGTAAACTACAGAGGAATCCAAACCCTGCCCATTACCTCCTGGGTCACACCGTCTGGGAGCAGGGCTGACCTGGGTACATGGACCAGCAGAGATTCCGGGCGGTGCCCTTGATGAGACACCCCCCTCGCCTTCGCCCAGACGCACTCGCACACAGGTTATGTCCATGTCTGAAGGCGAGGATTCAGCTGGCCACTGACCTAACTTGCCTTTCATTTTCCATCTGGCTTTTCACTAGAGTGCAGCTGTGCCTCACCGGCTGTGTTGCCCAGTCGAGGGCTGGCAGGGACATTCCCATCACTAGACAACAAGCGGCCTCATGACAAGAGGCTGTTGCCCTGGGACACGAGGAGTCTCTGCTGGTGACTCGGATCCACCCCTTCACTCTCTCTGGCCACTGGGGTCTGTTCCTCTACATCGCTCCTGGGCCGTCTCAAGCTGTCCAGCTTCCTAACGAAGACACAGTGGATACTTGACCATGACGGCACTGTCCATTCCTGCTAAAGAGCCACAGGAGCATCTTGGATTCATGGAGCCCTTTCCCAGCTCACAACACATAAAACTGGCAGCGACCCAGCCCAGGAATGGCCTCCTAGGACTCTGGCCTAGAATAGAGATGCATCAGGGAGCCCCTTCAGCACAGGACTTTGCAGTCTCGGGAGGCTAGAAGGGTGACAGGGACAACCCTCCAGATGGACTGAGCAGAACAGAGCTAAGCAGGTTCACCAGGCTGACCGGGGAGGGAAGAAGCGTGCCCCTGCAGCTGGCTTCGAGTCTGAAAGACAGAGAACCGATACCAGGCGGTTTGGGGTGGGAGGAATACCCAGGTCGTGATGTTCAGAGAAATGGTCATCAAACACATTTCCCTGTTCTTCCTCTCGGGAAAAATCAGAACAAACAAAGCCAGTCAACACTACCACGGCGCAAAGGCTGAGGTGGTGTGCTGCGAGGGAGACAATGGCTTCAGAATGAAAAAGCATCCGCTCCGACTCACTTCCTCCCCAGCAGCCCAGTCCTTCATGTTAACCACGGAGCTGAAACGTGCCCATCTATAAGATGGGAACAAAATGCCCCACCTCACCAATGAAATGGAAGGTAAGCTGACTTGCGATCATCACAATGTGCCATTTCCTGTAAACGTAATAATTACCCCTTTGGCTGTGTGGGTCAGGAAGCACAGGGCATTTCCAAGGCCCAGAGGTGAATTGTGGAGGCACAGACTCTCCTTGGATCCTAAGGGGGTAATAAGTAGTGTAGACCACGAGTCAGGGGGGCCCAGAGCGCTGAGTGTGTGCACTCTGAGCTCTCTGATCAGTCTCGACTATACACAGCCTCTGCTGGGAGAGAGCTGGGCTCTGACGCCTGATGGAATTGAGATGGGCAGAGGGAGCCGGGGCTGGAGCAATGAGGGGAAACATTTGACTCAATGGCCTCCCCCTCCTTCCCCCGAACCTGGCTGTTATCACAGCTGCTACTGATGAGCCAGAGACGCTGGTCTGAATCCTGGAGTCTCTCCCAGCCCACCTCCAGCCGAGCTGTAACAAGCGGAACGCAGCCCAGAGGCTGGCGGCAGGAGGGAGAGAGCGAGCAGAGAAGCAGAGGGGCCGAGTGGGCCACACCGGAACGGCAGGGCAGGGCAGCAGCCAGAGGGCGATTCCAAGGCTGAGCACCAGGGTGTGCTTGGGAAACCCGGTCTCGTCAGCCAGGCAGGCCAGGCCAGCGCTGCCGCTGTCACCGCCGCCGACCCCTCACACGCCCAACCTCAGATGAGCCTGTAGGAGTGGGAGGGGAAAAACTGCGCTCAACAGTGTTTGTGATTTTGAGTCTCACAGGTACCTTCCAGGTGGGCTGGCCCTACCCCACCTTTCATTTTCCGACTGGAGAGAGCAGTGTGTGTCTTAGGTGCCGTGTCCTGCAGATGCTAGCTGTAAGATACCACAGCTCTCACCCCGCTTCCCCTCGCTGCTGCTGTCGCCTTGGCCAGGGCTCCGCTGCCACTGTCATTGCTTGTCGCCTGCCGGAGGGCAGAGGCCCCCTCTTCCCAGCTGACTGTTCCGTTCTGGCGCAGTGCAGGAACTCAACTCATGTTGTTAGCCGGTGGATGGGCACGGGTCACTGTAGCAGGTCCCAGCTCATCTCCCTGCCTAGGTTTGCCCTCATTCCACCTGGTTAAAACCTTCCAGTGCCTCCTCACTGCCTGCTGAATTAGTCTACACTCCCGCAGCTGGAATCCCGACTTGGCATTATCAGGCCCCAGCTGACCTCTCTCACGTCCCTGTGTTACAACAAAATATGGCTTTATACAGAGAAAGGGTTTATTTAGCTCATGGTTTTGGAGGTTCAAGTCCAAGATTGGGAGGGCTCATTGATTTGGCCTCTGGCAGGGGCAGCAGATGGTGATGGCAGAATGTGTACTGTGGAAAGACCACATGGTGAGCCAGGATGCAGAGAGAGGTGGAGGGAGGGAGAAAGGGAGGGAGGGAGGGAGGGAGGCAGAGGAGTTGGGCCCAAACTCGGGCTTTTATAACAACCTCACTCTGGGAACGGCCTTCCAAGGGCATCTCCCCAGTGACTCATGGATCTCCCACCTCCTAGCTGTTCAACTCCCAATACTGCCACCCTGAGGACCTAACCTTTAAGTCATGGGAGTTGGGGGGGGGGGGGCACTGAATGCTCAAAGCATAGCTGAACCCACTGAACTTACATACTTAGTGTCCCCCAAACTCACCCCAGAAACATCTAAGTTACACGCCACACAACGCACCCGAGGTGCACCTGCCTAAATTACATCAACTCTTGCATGCCTTCACTCTCCAGCCTATTAGCTGGGCTAACAGGGTAGTACCTACTCTCCTTGCATGAAGTCTTGGCACGGATTTTGATACACAGCATGTGCTTGGCAGGTTTTTAGCATGATCAGCAACATGCCCTTCAGTGCTCAGCTCAAAGCTGACCTCCCTGTCCAGAAGTTGCCTGTTCCCTTCTCCTTGCTACCCAGTCCACCTTCCCCCTTCTCTAAGTTCCAAGACATTCCGACCGTTCAACATGCTTTGAGTTACAGCTGTCCTGGCTTTCCTTCCAGATTATAGAAGGTAGGGATTCGTAGTACACAAAAGGTAAAGGCATGACCCTGGATGAAATCTGCCGTGGCTCAAGTCCAAACTTCTCAGCTTCCTGAATGAAACACTTTGGGCAAGGCATTTAGCCTCTGTCAGTTTGGCTTCCTTCTCGGTGAAAGAGGGATAATAATGTTACAGACTCCGTGAAGGTGTTAAGAGCATTGAGTGAGATAATCCACGCAAAGCACTAAGCACAGTGCTTTGTACATAATCAGTGTTGGGTAAATGTTAGGTATTACTGTTATTATACATTTCCGTATCTTTCCTACCTAGGGTACAACCTTGAACACTAAATAAATATTTGGGGAGTAAATGAGTTTTGGAGGTTCTGGATCTGGAGGAGCACTGTAGGCAGAAAAGCTTCGCATGCTCGGATTTCCTTATTGCATTCCGCCGTGGTGACTCAGGCGCGCACAGGTGCGTAGCAGAGCGGTAGCAGGTGGCGCCCACAGTGCTCATCGTGTTTGCAGGCTCCCTAAACAGGAGCAGGGATCTGGCTCTCTGTCACTGTCCTCGCTGCCTTGTTCTCTGTTCCCCACCCAGCCTGGTGGACACCCACACCAGTCCCCATTCACCAGGAGTTCCTCCCCAGCCCTCGTGTGCGCTGCTCCTCTTCCTTGGCCGATCCCACCCACCACTCACACCCTTCCACTAGCCGCTCCCGTTCATGCTGAAGGCCTCTGTGTTGGCACCTCTTCTGCAGAGACTTCCTGGAAGCCTCTGGAGGGCCGGTAGCCGCCTTCTGAGTTTGCTGCAACAAAGCCGCATCACAGAATGTGCTGTCGGAAAGTTCTAGAGCCTGGAAGTCCAAAACGAAGACGCCAGTGGCATCACTGAGCTCCCTCGGAAAGCCAGGAGGCACTTCTCTCCCCTCTTCCCAGTTTCTGGTGGACTGTGGAGCCCTGACGCTCTCTGGTTTACGGCTGCCTAACCCCAACCTCTTTGTGACTTTCTCCTTGTGTGTGCGTCTTCACGTGGATGGCTTCAGATGACCCCAGTGATGCTAGACTAAGGACCCACCTTACTGCACACTCCCGTATGACCTCACCTTAATTAGTGAACACCCTGCAAAAACCCTATTATCAGACAAAGTCACATTCTGAGGGTCAGGACTTCAGAATATGGTTTTAGGAGGATGCAATTCAGTCCATCCTGTCTCTCATGGCAACCCAACTACTCCTGCTGCCTAACCAGTCTGTATGACAGGTGTATCTGGTTGATTGCAAACTGTGGGGCAAGGCTACAACTACATACGATTAATATATATAATAATATATGTAATATAAATCTAGTACCTGATATAGTCCCTATTTGAATAGGAAAATGGTATTCATGAAATTTGCTGACTCAGAAGGTAGTCTCCGAGGTGTGCCCACTGTGATGAGCCAGCCCTTTTGCTCTGGACACCTCACTTCGGTGGGGATACACCAGGTAATGTTCATTTATGGTGGTTTTGCCTGCAGAGAAGAGGTGGTAGGGAGGGAAGCACCAGAGAATCCACATGTCCTTTGAGAATATCATCTAACATGCCCACATTTATGATTATAAAATATTAGAGGAAGGATCGGATCCTATTCTCTCACATTACAGAGGAGCGTGGGGCACACAGAAGTGCTCCAAGGTCCACACTGGCTGGAGGTGCACCCAAAGCGTGGGCCTAGGTCTCTTGACACCAGTCAGAGGTCCCTCCCCTCTGTACTACTGTTTGATCCCTACTCCTTCGAGAAGGCCCTGACATTGTATCTTCACCTATAAGAAAGTGCTAGCGTGCAGATGGGAGGCACTCAGTGGGTTAGGAAGAAGGGGCACATTGTCCCTTGGAGTCTTCTGGATCCCAAGTCTCCTTAGTACATGGACTTCTACCACCAGAGAGCCATTCATCCACCAACCGTTCTTCCTCATCACCCACGCTGCCCCTAGGCTTACACGCTGGTCCGACTTGATGTTCTGGTGATATGTACAGACTCATCGGTCCTCTACGCTATAGTGACAAGCAGATTACACAATTCTTTTCTGAAAATGAGTAAGAGCGTGTGCCGAGTTGAAGAGCATTCCAGTCCCTCGAAAGTTACCTTCTTCCTGAAACCTCAGAAACTCATACAGAGAGCTGAAGACAAGAGTAGGACCCTCAGATGGGGCTAGGGAAGCCACCGAGACAACTGGAGGAAAGTACAGAGAACACAGTGGACTCCGTACAGGCTGGAGCCGCCTCTGCAGTCCAGGGAAGACCGGCTTCCCCCGAGCACCTCTGGCCCCACTTCCCGGGGAGCTGTTTGGTGGGGGGATGCTCAGCGCACCTCCAGGGTCTCACCCTAGGCCTGGCCAGAGCTCATGCGCCACGGCGTTAACCACCCTTTGCAGCTCCAGAGCTCCGGGCAGGGAGAGATCTCCGTTCCCCCGGGAAAGCACCCACGCTCCTCCGAGAGCCACAGCCTGGCTCCTGTGACTGTCCAGGCAGCCCTGGTAAGCCCTTCTGATGCATTGCTGCTTGTTTCTTCTAGATAATCTACAGCTGTGAAACATAGCAGGGTGATTCTTCTGTCTGTAAAACACCCTCCCCAAATGGCAGGGAAACAGAATTCACAGACGCGAAAGCACATCAGAACTGGCAGACGGGGCCCAAGCCAGTGAAGCGGTTGGCGTGGCTCTAGGGTGCCGGTGAGGGCTGCTCTCGGCCCTGGCTTGGACAGGGTCGGCCAGCAGCATCGGCTGGGGGAAGGGCTTTCCTGACCTGTGGGTCACACTTGCTCCTTGTGAGAAAAAGTCTAGCCAAATTCCCGGAGGCCACCGTGCCAGGCCGGCTCAGCCAGGACTGTGTGAAGCGCATTTACTGTGCAAAGTGGGAGTGACTGTAAACTGAGCCTCCCCTGGGACCGGCAAGCCCGCTGCCTCCCGTGGAGAATGTTTCTGCTGCTGTTAACGGGCTCCTGGAGAGCAGGTGGCTGGAGAAGTTGGCTGAGCAGCTGACACTGGTGCCGCTCTCTCCTCTGCAGAGAGCCTGGGTCCACGGCCAGCAAGTGCTTCTGAGGCAGGAAGCCCCCCTCCCTCCTGCTTGTCCACGTACAACCCCCCCGCAGGCCGAAGTACTATGAAACCAATCAAGAGCAAGCCGCTGATGGCCGTCGCCTCTCCTTCCCACCTGTCCCCAGAACCAGAGCAGGCTTCTGTAATATAACCGTGCGCAAGCCCCCCAACCCCCCCCCCGGAAGACTACGGCTGGGCTGACACTGCTTGCAGGACTGTTGCAGCTGACTCTTCCTGCTGTGGGTTGCTCCCCCAGTGCTCAATGAGTCCCCGCTCTTCTCTGCCATCTAGTTAGCCTCTGCACTTTCAGAGCCTCCGCCTCAGGTTGCCCTAATCTGAAGATGTTCACTCCAAAAAAAAAAATCCCTCCTCCCCCATGGCAGCCCTCAGTTAGCATTTGGGAAGGAAACGCCTGGAGACAAATAGGAATGAATTGCATATGCCTTCTGCTGAGTTCGGTATGCATCCTTCCACTAGTGAGCTCGTGCAGTGGATTGAACCGCAGGCCCCTGGCCCCAGCACCGTTCTAACCCCTGGAAGGTGTGCATGGGCCCTGACTTGGAACAAGGATCTTTGCAGGCTTAGTTATGATCAGGATCTCCGGAGGAGATGATCTGAGTTTGTCCAGGTGAACCCTAAATCCAATGGCAAGTGCTAAGGGGCAGCTGAGCAGAAGAGACAGAGGCAGTCTATGTGAAGATAAAGCCTGGGGTTTCGGAAGCCACAAACGGAGGAAGCCAGGGAACCAGCAGAAGCTGGACTAAGACCAGGGCCTTGGGAGAAACTGCAGCTGGGCCTACTGACACTGTGACTTTGGACTTCTGACCTCCCCAACGAAGAAAATAGACTTGTGTTGTTTTCAGCCACAAAGACGGTGTCACTTGTTATGACAGCCTCAGGAAACTCGAACACTTGTTAATCTAAAGTAATCGTATTGCTGCCTCTTGGGCATCACAGGAGATGGACATGGCAGGAGAACAGAGGGAAATGGCAGCGAGTTCCCCGAGTTCAGATCTCGACTTGCTTCTTACTGGTGCGTGGCCCGGCATGATTAATAGCTCCAATCCCCAGTTTTCTCATTTATAAAACCTGCTCCTTCGAACCCAAAAGGTTGATGTAAAAATCGAAACAGAATAGTGGGTGGCACCGGGGCTCTGGCTCTAAAAATGTGTGGATACCTGGAAAGCGGTTACCAGCTCAAGATATACTGGATGCAGATTCTGCGACAGCACCTGCTGTCGTTTAGCTTTCAGCTACACTTTTCTCTTGTAAAAATGGGCCTAACGATACCATGTAAGAGCCTGGTGAAGGTTAAACAGATTTATGACCATGGACCATCAGCACCAGGTCCAGAGCCTGACAGGCGTCCATGCAGGCAGCTGTCGCTGTGGTGACCAGCATCACTGCCAGGGGGGAAGAGCAACGCACGTTCAAGTTGCCTGAGGCTCATCTGACGTTTGTGCACATCCAGATGTGTTCCTCACAATGACTCGACTTCTCCCACCGGCGAGAGCCTAGGAAGGCTGGCCGAGAGGAAGCTGTCAATTTCTGAACAGACGCTGGTCTTACATGGCAGCCACTGGGAGTAAGGAGAGGGTTCTGTGGCCCCAGAGCAGATCCATCAGACACAGGGAGGCCGGAAGGGGCAGGAGCCCCGATAGAAACACTCCTGAGCCTACAGCCAATGGCTGTCAACCTGCCTCAGAGTCTCCAACATCAGGTTGCAAAGGCTAATTCCTTGGAAGCCGTGGCGAAGATTCTGACTTGGTAAATCTCGGTGGGGAACTAGACGTCCACACTTCAGCATCCTGACTCGGATGCAGCTTGTCTGCAGAGCCCGCTGAGAAATGCTGCCTAAACCAGCAAGGACAACATGTGTCAGGGCTCAGCTTCCTCTCCAGGGAACAGGGCGTAGTGCTGTGAGTGGGGTGGAGGAACCTCTCCTACAGGTCGCTGGGGCCTTGTTAGGATCTCTGCAACCTGGAACTGGCATTCTTTGGTTGAAGGCCACTTAACAGGATGCATGGGCTGGGGTCGGCGTTGGGGAACCCCTGCCCGTGATGCCGACATCCCATATGAGCACCAGTGCAAGTCTCGGCTGCTCCCCTTCTGATCCAGCTCCCAGCTAATGTGCCTGGGAAAACCAAGGCAGATGGCCCGAGTGTTTGGACCCTGACAGAATTCCAGGCTCCTGGCTTTGGCCTGGCTCAGCCCGGATGCTGCAGTCATGTGGGGAGTGAGCTAGTGATGGAAGATATCTGTGTAACTCTTTCAATTAAATCAATACATATTTTTAAAAAGGATGCATGGGAAGAGATGAGGAGTTAACGTCTTTTAGTGCCAGAGTTCACATGAGCTTATTGCATGGGTTCTAGCGGGGCATTAGAGAAACCTGGGACTCTGGATATGGAACTCATGGCCACCGCTTGACAGCTGAAGAGCAGGGAGGGATGAACAAAGGGAGGAGGAGATGCTGGGAGGGATGGAGAGGTGCTGCGGACAGACTTCCTCTGCAGGACTCTGCAGCTGTGCCCAGTGCGGGTCTGGAGGGAGAGGGAGAGAGGGGACCGCGGTCCCCAGTGGTGCTGCCAAGCAGGAAAGCGAAGGAACCGCCGCTCATTCAATTTATCTGTCAGATCCCCCTGGGCCTGCAACATGGCTTTCTGTGGCCATCAAGGTCGAGTCTTGAAGAACGCTTATCTGTGGGACTCTGTAGAAAACAAAAGAAATCTCATTTTCTCTCAAATTTAATTTCACCCTGTGCCCTGGGAGGGTGATGCTATCAGGGCTGGAGTGTAATAGCCCGGTTGGAGTGGATCAGATTGGATTTTCGATAGCACCCGCCGGCTCCCGTGTGGGTGCTAGCTGCTGTCTGCTGTGCCCAGGGCCTCTGGGAGCCGAGAGGACGGCTTGTCTTCTCTCCGTCTCCAGCGCCTGATCTTGTCACCCTTTGCTTTAACATGCAAAGTTAACATGCCTACGGACCGAGGCACGCTTTCAGTCAAGGGTTCTATCACAGATTCCCAGGGGAAACTGAACGCTGCATCGTGTCTAACCAGGCCAGGAGCTCTCGTCCCGGGCTTCCAGGGACAGGTGGACACTGTGAGGGACTCCTGGCCGGCCGCCAGGAGCACAAGAAATCCAGAAACATGGAGGGTAGGACGGCAGGGGCTGGGTTGTCGTGAAATGGCCGAAGCATCGCATCACTGAAGACGGTATTCCCTGCTACAGAGGGATGGAGCTGAGAGGGGTGGCAGTGGGCGGCACTGTTGGGCTAGGCCCTTGAGGTCACCAGACTGGAGGCAGGCACTCTCAGCTGGGTGGGGTAGGGAAGCACTGGAGCCTGAGTGCCTGGTGAGACCCCAGAGCCACCGTCGAGACCCCAAAAGAGCCAACACCAAGACCCCAAAAGAGCCAACACCTCTGTCAAAGGATCCGAGCTGAGATTTGGGAGCTGAGAATTGTACAGGTAGGCTACAGGGTTAGAGGCAGGAGCCAGGTGACTGCCTGCAGTTCCATTTTACTCTTGCGTGTCCTTAGAGAGGCAGCGCAGACGCAAACATCAGTAGGGTAAGTGAAGAGAAATACACACTCAACACCTACAGAAAAGTGGCAGCAGTTTACGCGTGGTTCCTCATCGTGTAAACCAGCTGTTCTCAGCTCTTTAGAAAGCGGAACCCCAGACATACTCTCAGCCTTGGAGAAGCACTTTCTGGTTTGACCTCTGTCCTTGGGTCTTTCCCCACAATGGCTGTGGAACCTCACGCCCATGTCCGAGTCTGGGGTAAAGGCCTGGAAGATGCTGGAGACTGGGGCTCATCCCTTGTCAGCAGTGCAGGGTCACTTTGATGTCCCGGGCTCTGGGGCAGAGCTGAAGAGCAGCTTTGGAGAGAAAAGACTTCTCCTTAGGGCTGCAGGAACAAGGGACTCTCGTCCCATCCCTAGAAATTCTCCTGAAACCATAGTTTGTTGAGGAAGTGTCTCTTAGTAGCAAATCACAAGTTGAAGACAACTATGTTGTCTTGCTGTTGCATAGTGATAAGAGCAATCACGTTTATTAAGTAGTCACCATAGAGCTGGCAAGGAGGTACATACGAGGGTACTTCAAAAAGTTCATGAAAGCATGGGATTACATAAGCTTATTTTGGTGTAAAAAAATTGAAACCTGTGCATGATTTTTTTATAATATCAATTTTCCATGAACCAAAAATCATCTCATATGGATTTCAAATCCTTTGCACCAAAATGATGTTTTCATTCCATTGTCTTTGAACATTTGGAAGTACCCCTTAGTCCTACAGCACCCTGCAAGGGATGGGGATGGGACTCCACTCCCCCCCCCATCTCCTTTTCTTCCTCTTTCACCTTTAGAAGACAGGAGGGTTCGGCAGATAAGAAGGGTTTGGCCTGAGTCTCAAATACACCTGCTCAGGTGTTTAGAGGGATCCCTCTCCTACCACAATACTTAGCTTCAGTGTCAGGCCGCCTTTTAATGAATAAAAGACAACCTTTTACGGCTGTCAGAACCATTTCACACTAAATTTACTTGTGCTCCTAAAACTGCTCGAGAATTCTGTGGAGCCCTGATGGCAAGAGAAAGTAAGGCAGATAACAGGTAGGGTTCTCACCACACGAGCAGGTCAGGACAAGGCCAGCCCTGGACACGGTGTGTTGGCACCCAGACAGCAGCCATCCAGATACTCTGGAGAGAAGTGGCGTGGCAAGGACATTAATGCCATTAATTTTCTGGTTCATCTGAAATAGCTGGGAAAGGTGTGGGGCAGAGCCATCTTTGAGGAACATGACGTGCAATGTCCTATTAAAATTAAAAGTGCCCGGCTGGCACCGTGGCTAATCCTCCGCCTGCGGCGCCGGCACACCGGGTTCTAGTCCCGGTTGGGGCGCCAGATTCTGTCCTGGCTGCTCCTCTTCCAGGCCAGCTCTCTGCTGTGGCCCGGGAGTGCAGTGGAGGATGGCCCAAGTGCTTGGGCCCTGTACCCCATGGGAGACCAGGAGAAGCACCTGGCTCCTGGCTTCAGATCAGCGCAGGGCACTGGCCTTAGCGACCATTTTGGGGGTGAACCAATGGAAGGAAGACCTTTCTCTCTGTCTCTCTCTCTCACTATCCACTCTGCCTGTCAAAAAAAAAAAAAATTAAACGTGCCCAAGTCGCTCAACAGATGCTTATGAGATTATGATAGAAATACCCCTGTATGTGTCTATACACAGCTATAGATACAAAGAAAAACACTTCGGAATCATTCTTCCTCAGGGCCGGCACTGTGGCATAGTGAGTAAAGCTGTCGCCTGCAGTGCCAGATCCCATATGCATGCCAGTTTGAGTCCCAGCTGCTCCACTTCCAATCCAGCTCTCTGCTATGGCCTGGGAAAGCAGTAGAAGATGCCTCAAGTCCTTGAGCCCCTGCACCCTCGTGGGAGACCCAGAAGAAGCTCCTGGTATCTGGCTTCGAATCTGCACAGCTCAGGCTTTTGCTGTCGTTTGGGGAGTGAACCAGCAGATGGAAGACCCCCCCCCCCCACTGCCTCTTCTCTCTCTGTGTAACTCAGACTTTCAAATAAATAAATAAATCTTTTTTAAAAAGGGCAGCTTGTATATGAGAAAAATAATTAACTGTATTCTTTACAACTGCAAGTACATTTAAATAAAAAAAAAGAATCATTCCTCTGGCATTATTTGTTGAGGTAGAAACTTAGATACATCTGTATAATGGAGTGTGATGTAGTTATTTGTCTTCTCTGAACTTACAGGTTGGGTGTAGGTATACCATAGGGTAATGTAGTCTGAATGATTCTGCTTGCCCAATCAAGCAAACAGGGAAACATTGTGTGTGTGTGTGTGAGTGTGTGTGTGTGTGTATGCTTGTGAGTGTGAGAGAGAGAGAGAGAGCGATCGAGCGAGCATGAGCGGGTCTGTTTGAGTCCGTGTGTGTGTTGAACGTGTGACAACCTAGACAAAGCCGTGGAAGGCTATGCATACACACTCTGAGCAGGGCACTGGTTATCTGTGCAATGGCGTTAGTCAGAAGGACATTAGGTCTTCATGCACTGGACTTTATGAAAAGCATATCTTTCTTTTTTAATTAAAAGTGAAGTTTTACAATCGTGTTTAAGGCTGTTTTGAAAACCCAGGAGGGACGCGCAGCCACTGGCACCCCTCATTACTAACGGCGGCAACGACCTCTGCACTGGAGGAGACAGGCAGGAGGAGGCCAGCGCCACCCAAGGGCCCCAGGACGCCGTGCAGCGTCTCGGCCTGGCCTAGCGAGGAGGCCGCTCGCTGAGCGTGCTCTCGCCGCAGCGCCACCATCCACAGGGCTGCTCCTCTCGGCAGAAACCACAAGCAGAGGAAAAGCAGCGTCAGCAACAGGAGTGCTTAGCAAGTCTGATCACCACGGGGGAGCGAGGAGAGGGAGTCTCTCCACCCCCGGGCCCACGGGTTGGAAGAGTGGGTCCTCCACACTCTCTGCACGTGACAGCTGAAGTCTCACACCCTTATGCCAACATCTGATTACTTTGCTCCACTTGCAAACCAGGGTTCGTGCAGTTAGATCAGGCTAAACAGCAAGACGACCTGAGGTCCACAGATGCTGTCAAGCCTGAGTCCAGGGCCTTCGGAGACTAAGCGCTCCCTCAACTTGTAAAGCACCCAGTAGCTTACAGAAAGTTTTGGCATAAAAATAAAAGTAGCGTTCACCTTCACTGAATGCCTGTGTATCACTGTATACCTTGCACCTTTCGTCTTGAGAACGGCCCCGTGAGATCTTTCTGTGCCTAATTCACAGGTGGCAGGATGAGTTGGGGAACTTGTGAAGCGCCCGTGACCACACCAATGGTACGTGATGGAGCCACAATTCCCACCTGTGTCTTCTGCTGTCACAGCCCAAATCCAGACCTTCTGGTTCCGCACTGGGACTCCCCCAGTGTACCATGCCACCTCCCCCTACAAGGTAAGGACGACCGTTTCCCTAAAAGGAGCAAACAGTCTTTGGTGTGGCTGCTCTTGGTAGGGGAGGAACACGCACCACACCCCAAGCGCCCATCTCCAGGCTTTTGCATGAGCCGCCCCCGCCATGCAGAATCCCCACCTTCCCTGCTCCACGGCCATCAATGACTTGGCTCAACTCCCCAGACTGACTGGACGCATCCTTGGTTGTCCTGCTCCATGAGCTCAGTCTACCCCGAGCCGTAACGTTTTGTGTCTGACAAACTGTTGGTCTATGATGGCTTTGAGAAGAAGATCATGGTCTTGGGGCCAGCGCTGTGGTGCAGCGGGTTAAAGCCCTGGCCTTGAAGCACTGGCATCCCATATAGACGCCGGTTCTAGTCCCGGCTGCTCCTCTTCTGATCCAGCTCTCTGCTATGGCCTGGGAAAGCAGTAGAAGATGGCCTAAGTGCATGGCCCCTGCACCCATGTAGGAGACCCAGAAGGGGCTCCTGGCTTCAGATCGGAACAGCTCCAGCCACTTGGGCCATTTGGGGAGTGAACCAGCAGATGGAAGACCTCTCTCTCTGTCTCTACCTCTCTCTGTAAAAACACTGTCTTTCAAATAAACCAAATAAATCTTAAAAAAAAAAATCATGTACTCATTCATGTCCCGCAGTGCCTAACACACAGAAGCCGTCTGACACACGTTCATAGAATTGACAGAGGAATACTTGAAGCACAATGAATAGCCACCATTCAGGTCTGCTTTTAGAGAGAAATCAGTTTCTCCTGATGAGAGGACTTATAAAGGCAAAAACTGTGGAACTCAAAAAGCGTCATCCCCAAAGCAGAGTCAGGGTCCAGCTTTGAATGGGTCTCTGGCTGGCTGAGAGTGATGCGGGTCCCAGGACCCAGCAGAGGCACTACAGGGAGCCTTCTAGGGTGCTCCGGTCCTGCAACGTCAGTGTCCTGCTGGGATGCCAAGGATCGGGAGCTGCAAAAGGACTGGGAGATCCACGAGGGGGTCCGCTTGTTTGTGTCCCCCGTACAGGGATGAGCTAAGCCCCGTTCCTTGCGGCAGCATCCTGCCTCTGGTCAGGTGAGCGCAGGCCAGGTCTGTTACAGGGTCAGTGGCCATCCTCAGCTTGCTGCGACGGCAGCCCATAGCTCTGCTGTCATCACTAGGCCCAGACGGGAGTTTGCCTGGACCCTGAATAGACACTGCAATGGCCTGGCATCTGAAATCTTTGTTTGGCAAGTGAGTGAATGACCGATGTAGAAGATAGAGAGATAAGAAACACAAATCACATTTTACAGAACCAAAAGCTGCTCTTCCTACGAATTTGCTCCGGCTTCTATCTGCCAATCCATCACCATACAGATCTGGACACCTGGGTCAGGCCCACATCCATCCTGTTCAGTACGGTGCACGTGTGCTCATCGCCACGGGGTCCGTGATATCATTCACAGTTTATGGGTTGTCTATGGATTGTCTGCAACTATGCAAGGAGCATCTTGCAGGCTAAGGTTCTGTACACTCTCCTTAGCACACAGAATTGAGGGATGGATGGTACAGACAATGGTTAAGAGTTCGTGGGTTCAGTATCAGCGTCCTGCTAATTCAGGTTCTGGGAGCAGCCATGCCGACTCAAGTCATCAGTTGCTGCCACCAGGCGGAGACCGGGACTGAGTTCCTAGGTCCAGGCTTTGGCCCTTGCCCAACCTAGGCCGTTACTAGCATTTTGGGAGTGAACCTGTAGATAGGAGCATACTCTCACTCAAAAAAAACTTTCAAATATAAAGAATGAAATCAAAGATTGAAGGATTAGAGGAATGGTGAGAACGAGGAAAAAAGAGATGAGGGTTTAGAGGCAAGTTTTGTACAATTAAGCTTGTGCTAAAATTAAAATAGAAATGACTTCCAAGATGGCATATGTAATTACAATTAATTAAATATTATGCTACCTAAATTATTTGATTATCAAAGCATCTCCGAGCCTCTGAGTTGATTTAATTACAAATGCCACAAAAATTAGGCAAGTGGTGAATGGATAGCCTCTTAGTATATTCAGAATTATAAATGGAACTGTCGGCCAGCAAATGGGGTGAAAGTGGTGAGGGTGGTGGAGGGAGACGGAGGAAAGACAGAAGAACAAAACGACGCTTTTCTACGCTGCAATCTTCTGCGCTTTTTGTCTCAGAATGGGGGAGGAAGCGAAGACAAGAGGAAATATTAGAGACTCATCCACACTGGTATTCTACAGACCAGAAGTGGTTGTGGCTGCAGCACGGGATGAAGGAAAAGAATCCGACAAAGCCAAGTCCACTGGCAGGACCACTGAGTGGGTCCTTCTTGACTTTGCTGTTCCCCTTCATAAATCTGGAGTAGCAGTAGTAGTAATAATACTAATAATGCCAAACCAAATGAGGTCACTGTGCAGATGAAATACTCCAAGCAGGAGCTGGCGCTGTAGCACAGTAGGTTAAATCTCTGCCTGTGGCAGCGGCACCCCATATGGACACGGGTTCAAGTCCTGGCTGCTCCACTTCCAACCCTGCTCCCTGCTACTGGCCTGGGAAAGCAGTGGAAGATGACCCAAGTGCTTGCACCCACATGGGAGACCTGGAGGAAGCTCCTGGCTCCTGGCTTCAGATCAACCCAGCTCCAGTCATTGTGGCCATTTAGGGAGTAAACCAGAGGATGGAAGACCTTTCTCTCTGTCTCTCCCTCTCTCTGTCTGTAACTCTGCCTCTCAAATAAATAAATCTTTAAAAATAAAAATAAAATAAGCTAACCCATGTAACCCATGTAAATAACTAGATTCAGTGAGCAGCCCATGGCATACTCAGGGATTGTCGATTCCTAGTTTTTACCCGAAAATCACTTACAGTTCACAGGGCAGAGAGGAAGTTGGGGAGAAGAGCAGAGCCACGTGCCCCTGCAGTCCAGTTCCCCCAGGTGATTGAGTCTCTGCGTGAGATGACGCCAGTGCTGCTGAGACACTGGCTCTGCTTGTCGCCAGCTCGGCTTCCTCTGCTGCATTCATCCCTCCAGTCACCAGCATCGCCTGTCTCGCCTCCCCATCAGCCTGCCCTCCATCTCCCCTGTGATCTCTGCCTTGTGCGAGGAGCCATCTGTTCTGCTGATGGGCCTTCATCTTCTTTTCTGTTTTGTTTCCTTGGCTAAACAATTGTCTGACATCTCAGGTAAGTGGTTTATCTCAATAAGCCAGGGGAGTGTGAAAAATGGCAGGTAGCAGAGGGCACCTGTGAGTGAGTGGAGTGCAATCCTGAGTGTGGGCTGGGCTCAGAATAGGCGGGAACAGGACAGGGCACATGGGCTTGAGACGTTAGAGCTGCAAGTGCCCCCACAGCCGCTGGTCTTCCCCGGCTGCCCCCCCCAGGTGACAGGTCAGGAAACTGAGGGAGAGAACTAGCAAAAGACTTGCTTGTGTCTGCAGAACTCCTGCACCCCAGCAGTCAGTCCCAGGTTCCCTTTTCCAAATTAGTGCCCTTTGGATGATAAACTGCTGCTTTTTCATGGCAAGTTGTACTCTCATATGGTGCTATTTATTATCCAGTTCCTTCTACCCCTCAACAAACAAAAACTCGAAGAGGTTGCCATGGTTACCCAAGGTTACCCCAACCATCCTCATTCTCTCCATGGCAAACACCACACCAACATTCCTTTGCCATTGTTCCCTCCCCAATTCCTCCTCTGTCCCTTTCAGGCTGACCAAGGACAGGGTCCTGGCACATTAGACAGGTAACGACATGTAGCCCCAGAAAATGAGCGCTTGGCTCCGAGCTCACCCACACACCCTGAGCTTAAAAGTGTGTGGGAGGACCATCCCACAGGAAGTTGAGTGAACATTTGGGGTCTGACACTTAGGCCAGCCATTGCTTAGAAGCCCTGACTAGACCTGCTGAATCTGGAAGCCTGGGCATAGATAGATGATATAGATGATATAGAGATGGAGATGGAGATGGAGATGATGGAGGTGGAGATGATGGAGGTGGAGGTAGAGATGATGGAGACGGAGATGGAGATGATGGAGATGATGATGATGGAGATGATGATGATGGAGATGGAGATGATGGAGATGGAGATGATAGAGATGGATGAGATAGAGACAGAGACAGAGATAGAGATATATGGTGGACTCAAGCCCCAAGAGGCCACAATGGCTGGGGCTGAGCTAGACTGAAGCCAGGAGCCTGGAATCCCAGCTGGATCCCCCATGTGCATGGGCCACCTTCTGCTGCTTTCCCAGGTGAGTTAGCAGGGCACCGGATCTGAAGTGGAGCAGCTGGGACTCGGGCTGGTGCCCATACGGGGTGCAGCTTCTTTACTCGCTGTAGCACAACACTGGCCTTGGCTGTTCCATCCCGAGTCAGTCCACCCACACGTGGGTAAAATGAAGGCTTCAAGTTTTTCCCTTCAAATCTTACCCCCGGGTGCTGGATCATCTCTATCGGTTTGGAAATTCGCCAGTCAGGGTTTGTCCTGGTTTTCACATTTGCCTGCAACATCAGCCAGATGATTCCAATATTCAGCCAGACTGGGCTTTCTTATCGTGACTGCATATCTACATTTGTAGAACACATTTTATCAAGTCCTTGGCAGGAGATACGGAGTAGCACAAAGGTAATTCTCTGGCATTGCACTGATTTCAGAATTTTTAATAACAGCTTCCCCCAAATCCAGTTGTGCCAATACAGACGGCGCTGGTAGTGTGTGCTTCAGATGGAATTAACTCTATAAAGGCTGGATCAATGACAGCAGTGCTCAGCAGTCGTGCCAGCACATGACCTTGGGAGGCTGTGTTCCACCCCTGTGGCAGAAGACCCTCAGTCTAATAATAAATTGTATTCATCTTGGTTTATTACAGTCCACTGAGGCCCCTAGATTACTGAGAAGAGAGTTAGCATTTTATCCACATTTGCATTTCCCGGGTGTTCATTGTAGAAATACAAAAAAATCAATTTCAGTCCAAGAGGATGTATGCATGTCCACACAGAGCTTGTACACGCTCAGCTTTGGAGTCGTGTCACTGCCCCAGAGTCACCTGTCCAGCCTACTCTCAGGCCAGCCTGGGTGCCAGCTCCACCCCTCATTTCCTCTATATGCCAGTCCCTGAACGGAGCCCACTCTCCCCTCTGCCTGAGGGAGCATCCTCATTCCAGTTCCCAGCTCATTCCAGGGTAAGGCAAGGCAGCCTCTACACAGTCCCACGCACCACAGCTGCTGTCCTCATCGGTCACCTCGGTGAACTGAGGTCCAGGTGTCCAGCACCAACCACTGCCTCCTGCCTTGTCAGAATCAAGAAGGCGTGAAAATAAGAGCAGCAGTAATAGTAACAGCTGCACTGTTAGTGACCACGTGCTGTCACACGTGTTCTATGTACATACAGAAATACACGTCGGCTTATCCACTGACGCCTGAGCCATGGTCCATCCCTGAGACAGCCCTGGCCTCTGTCCCAGATCTCACATCTCAGGACTGGACTACCCCTTTGATTCCTGGCTGATCGTCCCTCTTATAGGACCCAAGTGCTGCCCCTGAACTGTAGCGAGGCCCAGGACCAGTCATGCACAGACAAGATTCCCATCTGCCTGGTTTCCGAAACCCCTGTGTTCACAGCCTTTGCTGGGCCTGGCTCCCTTCCCCTTGGAGCTCAGTGTCCTAAGCTGTGTGACTCTTGGTGGAGGCAGCCCGTCTCTGGGACACATTGAGGCTCAGGAGCTCCACCGAGCCGATGCTTGGTGATGTAGACCCCATGCCAGGTCTTTATCTGGTGCCTCAGGTCAGAATCTTGAGAAAAATCATAAGATGCCTAGGCCACCCATGGATGTGTTCCTTTTGCTACCTCCACCCCTCACATGCATTGGGTATGACTGAAACCAACTCAATCCATACCAATGATGATGGGACAGTCTTTTTAAAAAATAATTTTCTGATTTGTCATTTTTATTCTGCACAGGTATACTATACATTTTTTTTTTTTTACTAGAGAGAGAGGTCTTCTATCCTCGGGTCAATCCCCAAGAGGCCCCAACGGCCGGAGCTGAAGCGATCCGAAGCCAGGAGCTTCCTCTGGATCTCCCATGTGGGTGCAGGGGCCCAATGGCTTGGGCCATCTTTTACTGCTCTCCCAGGCCACAGCAGAGAGCTGAATTGGAAGTGGTGCAGCCGGGACTTGAACCAGTGCCCACATTGGATGCCGGCATTGCAGGCGGGGGCTTTACCGCTACGCCATGGCACCGGCCCCGGTGGTGCAGTTCTAACATGGCTCTTACAAAGCTGGTTCTGAAAACCTGTCAGAAAGAGTAGACTCAGTCCAAATGAGTCCCACGTTTAAGAAAATCAGACAGTGAACGACAGCTTGGCACTGGTGACAGCACCCTGGGCTTGCGGCTTGTTTATTTCCGCTGCTCTCCTGCACCCTGAGCGCTAATAGTCCCTGATAAATAACACGCTGGAATATGATTACAGAGAAGGCACTGTTATTACATGGTGCAGTTGTCAACTGTGCAGCCATTACTGCCGACGTTCGGGGATCCATAATAATGAAAGTAGGGATAACATGGGTAATTAAAACTTAAAGAGAATTCAATATCATTTTTAAGCCATTTGGCTTCACCCCCACCAAACCTTATCTCCTAACTCACAGATGTGCAGACTACATTGAGCTGCACCTCGTCTCCCCCCACTCTCATCCTGAGGTGGTGGGAGAGAGGACTGATTCATAAAATCATTGCAAGATGGAGGGTAGCAAAAAAATTAAATAAATAAACACAGAGAAACACTGGGTAATCCTGATTAGTCACGCCTGGGTAACAATGAGTGCGAGGTAATACATTTATATTTTCATGATATATTGGTCTTTAGGGGCCAAAATAATCCAGGTATCAGCTAATCGGTGCCAGGATAATTAAGCACTGGGAGAACTTGTGTACGGCTCCAAGAAGAAATCTCCCACTACGGGGGAAATGTCAAGTCTGATGTCCTCTTCATTGTGTAATGCTTGTCTTAGCTGTGACTCTGGATTAGATGGCACTCTCAGACTTCTTATCTGTACATGTGGATTCATGATAACCATCAGACTCCGCTCTGCAGAGGAGGAGATGCCAAGTCTAATGAGGAGCAGATGAGCATCCGTCCCCAGAGGTGACAACTCCTTCTGCCCATCCCCGTCTCCAGGGAACCTGAGAAAGTACTCGTGGGTTTTCCGGTGCCTTCAATCCTTGTCGAGCTGAAAATGAGCATCTAATGTCTCCTCTCATACAAGTGGGTCCCTGCGAGCCGGCTCTAGGGGATCAGGGATACACGCCTCCTGGTAGCATCCCCGATTCCCTGATCTTGGGAGGGGGAAGAAGCCGTAGGGAAAAAAACCCCTTTTGTGCAAAGTTCTGCTGGAAGAGATGCCTAACAAATCTGCTCTTACTCAGCGGCCAGGAAAGCAAGCGACAAAGTCTCTCGGTCACTAACAGTAACCACGGAACCAGCTCGGCCACTAACAGTAACCACGTAACCAGCTCGGCCACTAACAGTGACCATGTAACCAGCTCGGCCACTAACAGTAACCACGTAACCAGCTCGGCCACTAACAGTGACCACGTAACCAGCTCGGCCACTAACAGTAACCACGGAACCAGCTCAGCCACTAACAGTGACCACGTAACCAGCTCAGTCACTAACAGTAACCATGTAACAAGCTCGGCCACTAACAGTAACTACGTAACCAGCTCGGCCACTAACAGGAACCATGTAACAAGCTTGGCCACTAACAGTAACTACGTAACCAGCTCGGCCACTAACAGTGACCACGGAACCAGCTCGGCCACTAACAGTAACTACGTAACCAGCTCGGCCACTAACAGTGACCACGGAACCATCCGTGACCTCTCGGCTGGAAGTCTCCTCCTTCAGTGACTTCCAGTGAAGTGTACGCTTCACTCTGGGCGCATTGTCAGGTTCTCTCACTCAGGTAGGTGAGCTCAGAAACCCACATGGGCCAGCTGGGCCTCAGATGGCTTGGTGGTGACTAGACTCTTGTGCATATAACATCAAGCAGTGGATCCAGCAAAATACTGCCCTGGCTCTCAGCTCCAGGGTGGAGAAAGAGGTAAGCAGTACTGAATCTAGCTGGTTGCAGGTCACAAGGGCTCACACATCAGGACGTTAGGGGAAGGGAAAGGAAGCCCAGACACCAAAGGCCTCCAGCTGAGATGTCACCTAAGCACCTTCCACATTTTAGCAGGAGGCCTCCCTTGATGGAATGAATGAAGTCTAAATCCCCATGCATCCCCTCCCCACAGAGCCAAATTATGGCTACAGCATGATTTAGCTAAATCATACCAACTTGTTTGCATATAGAATGCATTTTTTCCAAGTATAAGTAGATAGCTTCTTTATTTTATTTATCTTTTAACTCTGAATCTTTCTTAAGGGAACAGAGTTTTATTAAATGAAACATTCTCTTAATGTTGCTCAGATCACAAATCTGAGAATCATTCTTGATTTCTCTCTTCCTCTCAACACCTGCATCTAATCCATTAGCAAATTCTACAGACTTTATCTTGAGACTACAAGCTGTGTGATCACTCTTCACCTCCACTGCACATTCCCTGCTCCAAGCCACCTGCACCTCTCTCTGTCTACACAGAAGCCAGAGTGATCCTTCTAAACCCCAAGGCAGACCGTGCCGCTCCTTGCCTGAAAACCCTCTGTTTGGGCCAGGGATTTAGCCTAGCAGTTGGTTACAACACCTATATCCCCAAGGGGCTGTGCTGTGGCATGGTAGGCTAGGCCTCCACCTGCAGCACCGGCATCCCCTACAGGCGCTGGTTCACGTCCCAGCTGGTCCTCTTCTGATCCAGCTCTCTGCTGTGGCCTGGGAAAGCAGTGGGAGATGGCCCAAGTCCTTGGCTACCTACACCCATATGGGAGACCTGACAGAAGTTCTTGGCTCCTGGCTTCGGATCAGCCCAGCTCTTGCAATTGCAGCCATTTGGGGTGTGAACCAGCTGATGGAATACTTTCTGTCTTTCCCTCTCTCTGCCTCTAACTCTACCGTTAAAATAAATAACATCTTTAAAAAAATAGTACCCATATCCCACATCACAGTTCTCGAGTTCATCGCCTGCCTCTGGCTCCTGACTCTGGCTTTCTTGTCCCTGGGAGGTAGCAGTGCTGACTTAAGTGACTGGACTTTTGCCGGCCACATGGGAGACCCGGACTGAGTTCCCAGCTTCAGCCTGGCCCAGCCCTGACCATCGCAAACATCTGGGGAGTGACCAGCAGATGGGAGCTTCCTTCTTTATCAGTCTTGCTCTTTCTGTCTCTCAAAACAAATAAACAAGCAAACAACTCTAGTTGCTTTCTAGCTCACCCAAAGTAAAAGGCAAGGACTTCATAATGACCCATAAAGATTTCGTAACCCTGTCCCAGCTAAAGCTCACTGGAACATCTGGCTCATCCCATCCGGCCTCCCTGGCCTCCAAGTTCACTTTCACCACGAGAATCTAGAAGTCGCTGTTCTTTCAGCTCCTAATGTTCTTCTTCTAGACACTCACACAGTCCCTTCTTCATGGCATTTTGGTCTCTGTTCAAATGTCCTCCATCAGGGCTTCCCATAACCACTCAGTTTCACTCCCTGTCCTCTTTACTTGCTTGCTTTCCTACACAAAAGCTGATGAGCTCCATAGGAATGAGTTTGGGGAGCACAGGGGATTTTTGGATGACTTTGCCCGTGTGTATCCCCAGTGGCCAAAAGCCAGAGCCAGAGCCCGGCGGGTAGCAAACACTCAATAAAGACTCATTGACTGAATGAGTAAAATCAGTCAAGTAAAGTTGCTTGTGTATTTTGAAGGTGATATGGGAAATTGGGTCACCTGGTTGTTAAGCTAGGCGCTGACACCATGTCCCCAGCATCCGTGCCAGGCAGAGTTTCAGCAATGGTCTACCTAAAAACTTATTTTGCACTGCTTACTGCAAAAGGCTGGGTTAACAGTCCCTCTCTAGTGGCTCTCCACCAGGTGGGAGGACCTATGATCTGGGTACCGCCATTCCTTTCGATTCCCCTGGGCTCACAGGGGAACTGATTGTACACAGAGTTCTCAGCCACTGCTTAGATGCAGAGATCTAGACGATAAGCACTCCACCCATTCCACCTGATCAGCAGTATGTTTTAACCAATGATATGCATATTTGTAAGTGGGGAGGCCCTTCCAACATGAGAGCACAGAGCTGGTCCTAGCGGGGCTGGAAAAGGACTACAATCTAGTTTGACATACAACTCCACATCTTCCTGTTTTCTAAATTATATGTGTTCTCGCTTCAGTTACTGTGATATGTATTGACATGCTCATGGCTTACCTTGATTACAAAAGAACTCAAAGTAGCTGATAAAGAGAGTATAAACTTTAGCATAGTATAAAGCAAAGTAGAATACATGAAATTTGGGAAAATTGGCAAAGTGAAAAGAAAGTAGGAAAAAATAAATAAAATGAATTTCTCAACTTTGGCAAATAAATAAATAAGTTGTCCAGGAAAACTATCCAGTGAGAACATGGGATAAATTATCATAAGTGCCCTCAAGGGAAGACTTAGTCATGCAAGGACTGATGTCCTCAACACCTCTCATCCCACACTTGGAAAAGGCAACATGCAACAGAATGACGCTTGGGGCCATCACCGAGTGTAGCAGGTTAAACTGCTGCCTGCAGTGCCAGCATCTCACATGGGCACTGGTTTGAGTCCCGGCTGCTCCACTTCTGATCCAGCTCCCTGCTCATGCTCCTGGGAAAGCGACAGAAAGCAGTGGAAGATGGCCCAAGTCCTTGGGCCCCTGCACCCGCGTGGGAGACCTGGAGGAAGCTCCTGGCCAGTTCAACTCCGGCAGTTGCAGCCAATTGGGTAGTGAACCAGTGGGTGGAAGACCTCCCTCCCTCCCTCCCTCCCTCCCTCCCTCCCTCTCTCTCTGCCTCTCCTCTCTCTGTGTAACTCCGACTTTCAAATAAATAAATAAATCTTTAAAAAAGTTATTTTATCTATTTGGAAATCAGAGGTACAGAGAGAGGTAGGAAGAGACAGAGACAGAGAGGTCTTCCATCCACTGGTTCAGTCCCCAAATGGCCACAATGGCTGGAGATGAGCTGACCCAAAGCCAGGAGCCAGGAGCCAGGAGCCAGGAGCTTCTTCCCAGTTTCCCATGTGGGTGCAGGGGCCCAGGCACTAGGACCATCCTCTGCTGCTTTTCCAGGTGCATTAGCAGGGAGCTGGATTGGAACTGTAGCAACTGTGACTCTAACTGGCACCCATATTGGCTGCCCGCACTGCAGGCTGGGGCGCCCCAGCGCTGGCCCCTCAGATTTTCAAAGTCTTTCCCAAGTCTAACACCGGAACAGAAAACAGCTTTTACTAATATACCTCTTTGTTCCTGAAGTCAGGTTACAAATGGGCTTGCTGTAGGCTCTAGGTTTGTGCCGAGAATCCTTTGTATTAAACCAAGAAGGAAGAATGTGTTCGTCAATTATTGACCAGGAAAGCCTCACAGGGGAGGTGAAGAAATGAGCTACCCAAGGTGCTGGAGTCTATCACTGCAGGAAGAAAATGGAATGTTCATGCCCGATTCACTTCGCTTCAGTTCAAGAGACATTTATTGAGAACCTAACATGTGTTAGTACTGTTAACCCAGGGCTTACAGATTAATAAAACTCTGTCCCCGCTCTCAAGTAGGTCATAATCAGAGGCGACAGACAGGCAGACTCAATCGTCGCAGTCCAGGGCCCTGCCAACTCCGAAGGCCTCTCTGGCAGCAAGGAGGCTTCCGACCCAGCCCAGAAGGACCAGGAATGGCAGCCCAGAGGAGAAGATCTGTGAACCGAATCTCAAGGGGCACTTCCACTGCCCCCACCCCAACCCAAGCATGTTGAATGCGCATGCCAGACATGTGTACATGTGCTGATGGTGGCAAACTTAGGGAACAGCTGTGTCAGAGCGAGGGAGCTTAGAACTGCAAGCGACCTGGTACATAAGGAAACTTAGACGAGAGGCAAGGGGTCCCAGGAGAGTCATTTGGAGCGCACACAGAGGCTGGATCATAAAAGAGCTTGGGCTTTCTGTACGCAACGGAGAATCACCGACGTGACACAGTGTACGTGGGGGAGGATGTGATCGTGTTAATGCCTTATGTCACCCTCGAGGAGCTGGGGCGGAAGGGTGGCAGCCGGCAGTCGGGACGCAGGAGGAGGAGCGTGACGTTGTGGGAGGAGGCTGCGACACTGCGATGGTAAGAAAGCAGAGGGCCTGAAGGAGGATGGTGACAACTGGAACAAGGGGCAGGAGGCGGCTTTGGGGTCCTACAAGGAACAGTAGCAGAACTCTGTCATCTGTCGGGCGAGAGGTGAGGAAAAGGAGCCTAAGAAATCTCTCTCATTTCTAACGGGTGCTGGTGCACCGAGGGGACCCACAAGGAGCAGTGGGTGGGTATTCATGGTCTTCCCGGGCACACGGGCTGCTCCTCATAGGTGCTGGCCTCTCCTTCAGGACGTCTAAGCTGTGACAGGAATTACTTCCCGCTGCATCAGCCTCGGGGCAGAGCCAACACTATCGAGTGAGAAGTGCCTGGAATTGGAACCAGGGGTTCCTGCTCCCCGAGCTGTCCTTGAATAACAGTGATCAATGTCACTGCACGTCACCAGCTCTCTATGCCTCAGTCTCCTCAAATGCACAATGGATTTTTCACCAGACCTGTCTCCCATCTCATAGAGTAAGATGCTGGACAGTGCACACTATGCGAAGGAAAGACACTGTTGTTGTCATTACAGGAAGGAAAAACCAAATAAGAGAGGGACCTACAAAGGCAAGCACAGTTCCGCAGAGCCAAGAGAACTTTTAAATTATTTTCTTTCTCCTTTTCATTTTCTTTACGGTAGGCAATATAGCAACGCACAGCAGCATGAGCACAGATGTGATGCCAAACGCAATGCTCATAATATCTACTCAATATTAAGTAATACACATGCGACACTGCAGATGGTTGTGGGATGTGATGGTCTCTTTCCAACAGCTCCAAAGAGGGAAACAAAATGTTATAAGACAACAGCCAGTCATTTGATGCATCTTGATTGTTTAAGTGACATGGAAGTTGCAATTATGTGCAAATTAAAACATAATTATGCACACAGTCCACCTAGGATTAAGTAAAATTTCACAGATGCATGCTAAATTACTAAAAACCATTTGAAATAAACTGTGACCATGATGTCCTATTTCTCCAAGATTATTATTCCTAAAAATCAAAAAGTGCAGAGGTATGTCTTGTCTGCTGTTAACAGTAAGCATGTTATAAAAGATTGTTACTACAAATTAAGGGCTGTATTAGTTATTGAGTAGAAACATTACCCCATGAGGGCAGTAAACAATTTATTTCAAGAATGCATCAACAGAGATGTCGTCCAACAACATGGCGTTTCTCCCCTGGCAATGCAGGCTGTTTAGCTCCGAGGCAGCTCAGTTTATTGCAGATGTAATCAGTGCCCCTCGTCATGATCCACAGCTATAAGAAGTTTGTATTTTTCTATCCCTGGTGCAGGCAGAAGGGTCAAGAACACTGTGATGTTGGGCTTTGTGAGCCAACGGTTGCAAGAGGAAGAGATGCTGATCTGTGTGAGGACAGACGCTATAAAGCAGCCAGTGGCTGACTCCTCACCGTCATCATTCCACAGCACCTCTCACCCAGAGCAGTAACTCCCCAGGAAAAGTGACCTCAGTGGCAATGTCCGGGAGCCAGTGCATGAGTGGTCCTGCGATTCATCTGTTTCTCTGCGTAACCCCTGAGACTACACAGCTCTGTCTTCCCAGGGAGAGTTAATACTCAAGTCATCTTGTGAACCGCAAGAAATTTTAAAGGAAGTAGATTCCATTTGCTGATTCTCTTTTTATATATTTTTATTTATTTAAAATTTTATTTATTTACATTTGTATTTGAAAGACAGAGGCTCAGAGAGAGACACAGAGAGAAAAAGATCTTCCATCCACTGATTCACTCCCCAAATGCCTGCAACAGCCAGGGCTGGGCCAGGCGGACACAAGGAACCCAGAACTCATTGAGTGCCAGGGACCCATGTGAGCAGTCACCTGCCACCACCCAGGGTGCACATTAGCAGGAAGCCAGATGGGAAGCAGAGTAGCAGAGATATGATCCAGGCACTGTGATAGGGATGCAGGTGTTCCAAGAGGTCACTTAAGCTGCTATGCCATATGCCTACTTCTATTCATTTTATTTATTTGAATAACAGAGAGACAAAGAGAGAGACAGACAAAGCTCTCATCCACTGGTTCATTCCCCCTGGGTCCTGGCCAGGCTGAATCCAAGAGCCAGGAATTCAATTCAGGTCTCCCATGTGGGTGGCAGGGACCCAACTACGCAAGCCATCAGTCTGCCTCCCTAAGTGGGCATTAGCAGGAAGCTGACCATGAGATGGGACTCAACCGCAGGGACTCTGAGATGAGATGTGGGCATCTCAAGCAGGGTGCTAACCACTGGGCCACCCACCCACCCCATCTGTGGGTTTTCAAGCGTGTTCGCACATTTGGTATTCCTACTGGAGTCCAGGTCTTTACTGAGTGAGCCACACTACTGCTCTCTGTGTCAGATGCCCTACAGTGTGTGAAAACTGTCTTTTCACTTCGTATTTATGAATAAACTTTCATTCTTTACACAGTTTAAGCTTTTTCCTTCTTCCAATGTCTTGGGAATGAGCCATTAGTTGATGGCAAAGGGAAGAAATTAACAAGCATTTATTGAGTGCTGACTGAGTGGAGAGCTCTGTGTTAAGTACAATTCAAAGATTTTTTTTAAAAGTTGCAATTCCAGCTGAGAAGACTAAAGGGATATAAATGAAGTAATTTGAAAACAGTAATAAAATCATATATGCTTATAAATGATCACAAAGTATATGCATAATTTATCCACTGTTGACTCTCACAACAATTTTAATCAACATACAATACAATAGCTAAATGGAAAAAAATGAAAAGCAACAAGTCACGGCCAAGAAAATGAGGCAGAAAGATAACTATGCTCCAGACTTGGGGTTTGATAAAGTCGCCAGCAGGCAGACAGACCTGGGGTTCCCAGCGGCCGAAGTGGAAACAAGGCAGCGCGCTGAGGGCCACAATCTCCATGGTCACGTAAGAGGAAACACTCTCTTTTCTCAAGAGAAGCAAACAGTTTTCTGATATCAAGTCTTAAGAGGAATTTATAATGTGGATCATTGTATCAGGAACATTAAACAATATAATGGACAATATCACCCACAACAGTTTTTGGAGGAGATGGGAAGTGTGCTTCATTCGGCTGATTTTGAAAACGGCCTTGCATAAAAGCCAGGGGCATGAGAGCCAGCACGACTCACTGAAGATGTTTCTGCCGGGCGCAGAGTTAATCTGGCCCAGCAATATAGCTTTCTGAGCAGCCCGGAGTCAGGGGGGAATTTAATAAACATTAAGCAATAAATGATTGGCATACACTCTGATCTAGCTCGATGATCTCACTCAAAACGCATCAGTTACCACCAGTAAGCTTTTGTCCGCACCTAAAAAGCAGTTGCCTTAGTGCTGAGCCCTGGGACACGCAAGGATGCTGATGGAAGGGTCTCATCCTTTAGCTGTCAGCCCGCAGACAGTGCACGTCGGGGCCTTTCTCTGAAACTCAGGAAAACTGACAACTGTGTTTGTCTCAACCAAGGCCCAAAGAAGGGTTTGGACTGCAGCAAATTATTCCTATTGCTCAGGGCCCAAGGCAAGAAGATGAGGTTTGGGTAGTACATTAGAGGGCGAGTGTGTCTGGGGCCATGAGGTTAAATGACCGTACGCCAGCGAAGTACAATTACGCGACCAGACTCTGCAGAATTTCCCCTTCCTCCCTCATAACTCAGGTCTCTACAAACTCCACCCCGTGCTCACTAAGGCACCTTCCATGTGTCTCAGGTAATCTTGGACCAACTGCACACAGAAACCACGGGGCCACAGACATCGTCACAAGCTGAGCACCCGCAGGTCAAATTAGTTTATACATTTACTTGGCCTGAAGAGCAGTTTAAACTATGATTTTCATGGAGAATTAAAAACTTTCCAATCGATTTAAAAACTAGGAGTTCTGACAACAATGGGCTTGTACTGCTTTACAGCAGCTGTCAGCCAAAGTGGACTAGCCCATGTGGCTTAGTCCCTGCAGGGAGACTCCACTCTGCCCCAGTCCCCACCACTCCCTATTGTCTCCTGCTGGGTATCTGACCCGCACAATCCTGTGATGCTTTCAGAGTTATTTTTTATCCTTTTTGATCCAATTCCCTCCTTTTATATCCCAAAGTAGGGCCACGCATCTCATCAGAGACTGACCCAGGAGCTGACCCCACCATCCCAGGCCTGTGGCAGGCAGGATGGGACAGGTGCCAGAACGAGAGAGAGTGGCGTCGGAAGCACCCCGAAGACAAGCTGCACATGGCGCACATGATTTTGCCCCAGGCTAGCTTTGCCTGCAATAATATTGTACAGCATCCTCCAGAAAAATCAATTTGTGTAAAACAGCTACTGATTTTGCCCTGGGTGAAAATGTTTGGCGTATGCAAAAGAAGGCAGCATTGTCTTTCCTTTAAAGCTCTCCCCAACCTATGACCAGCAGAACTGATCACTCACACACTCACTCACACACACACACACCACACACATCTCCTGGGGAGGGGCAGACTTAACATTTAGGAAAGCAGAGTTTTATTGAGTTCTTTAAGAGCATTGCTTTCCACTGCATAATGCCTCTCTTTGTTAGGGTCATTGAAAATAGGCTTGTCACTAAAGAAAAATAAAAAGCTGATGGTCTCTGGCTCTCTTTTAGGAGAACTAGGCCAGGGAGGGGGAAGGGGGGAGGGGGAAGGGGGGAGGGGGGAGGGGGGAGGAGGGGAGGAGGGGGAGGAAGAGGGGGAAAGGAGGGGGAGAAGGAGGAGGGGAAGGAGGGGCAGCTCTGGCTAGGTGAAGAAATCCCAGGCAGAACATTTCCAAGCCACTCCTCACCAGGAGGTGACAGGCAGCGTGTGCTTGGCCGGTGTTGACGGCGACACAGGTGCAGACAGGCCTCACGGCCAACCGCACTGCACCTGCGCAGACCGCCAGGCGTGCCTCGGGGGCTCGGGAGTTCTTGGCAGCCCTGCGATTCCAAGTTTGTGGCTCTGGCCTGAGAAACCCCAAGGAGCCCCAGGGGAGTCGGCCCTTCAGTCTCTTTGCTCCGCCCCTCCGGCTGAAGCCCTGATGTCCCAACTTTTTGCCCCCTTGAATCTCTTGCAGACCCTTGTTCAGGGCTGCTGGCCGGAGACTTTAGCGCGCACCCCCTCCTGCACCTTGAGGCAGAATTCCAGCCATCCTCGGGCCCCTAGTCCAGGGAGCCCTGCCATCCAGGGCGCCTCCTCCTGTGAGAATCGTGTCTCACTTCCTCGGCTCACTGCAAGCTGTCGCCTCGTTCCTCCCTAGCACCTGTTTCATTCCACCTGGCTGAACAGCTCTGGTTAGCTGCGACCGTGCCTAACCGGATTCAGTCCCTTGAGGCCAGAAGTGCCACCTCAGCTAGGTTTGTGCCCTCAGACCTGCAGGGTTTTCGGTCTGTAGTAAGCACTGGGGGCATGTTTAATGTATGCGGCACTCTACTTTTTAGAAGAGGAGCTGCTTTGCTGGGATGAGATGGGCTTGTGCGCCATCACCCAGGCAGAATGGGAGCTAATTAGGAACACAGCCTCGGGTCACGCGGGTGCTTCAAAGTCACCTGCGTGCCGCCGCGTCTCGCCCCTACCAAATGGCTGCAGCCGGCGTGGTATCTTGGCTAAGGGGCTGAGACGGCCAATTTTCCTTCTCACCATTGTGAATGTTCTCCCTTTCTCACCTCCTGGAAGGGAGCGCCTTCTCTGAGATCTCACTCCACAATTCCCCTGCACTGCCTCCCCCACCCTCAGCTTTCTCACCGTGCTCGTTCAACGGTCCCTGTCCAGGGGCCCTGTCCCCTTCTAGAACAAACAACTCAGTCTTCTTCCATACGACTGAGAAAGAGCCTGTCACTGTGGCCCAGTGGGATAAGTCATAGCCTGTCGCACAGGCATCCGTATCAGAAGGGCAGCTGGAGTCCTGGCTGCTCTGCTTCCGAGACAGCTTCCTGCTGATGCTTCCTGGGGGGCAGTAGTTGATGGTCCAAGTGCTCGGGCCCCTGCCACCCACATGGGAGAACAGGATGGAGCTCCAGGCTCCTGGCCTTAGCCTGGCCCAGCCCTGGCTTTTGCAGGAATTTAGGAAGTGAGCCAGTGGTTGGAAGATATCGATTCTCTCTCTCTCTCCCTCTCCCTCTCTCCTCTCTCCATCTCCCTTACTTTCTTTCTCCGTGGTCCTACAGGAAGGACTATTTTAGAGGAAACCTCTCCAATAACCTAATGACATCTCATCAGCTCCATCTTTGTAAAAGATTTGTGTATTTATGATTTGAAAGGCAGAGTGGAGCCGGCGCCGTGGCTCAACAGGCTAATCCTCCGCCTTGCGGCGCCGGCACACTGGGTTCTAGTCCCGGTCGGGGTGCCGGATTCTGTCCCGGTTGCCCCTCTTCCAGGCCAGCCCTCTGCTGTGGCCCGGGAGTGCAGTGGAGGATGGCCCAAGTGCTTGGGCCCTGCACCCCATGGGAGACCAGGAAAAAGCACCTAGTACCTGGCTCCTGCCATCAGATGAGCGCGGTGCGCCGGCCGCAGCGCGCCGTCCGCGGCAGCCATTGGAGGGTGAACCAACGGCAAAAGGAAGACCTTTCTCTCTGTCTCTCTCTCTCTCACTGTCCACTCTGCCTGTCAAAAAAAAAAAAAAAAAGAAAGGCAGAGTGATGGGGAGGAGGGGAGGAAAGATCCATCTACCTTCTACTGGTTCACTATGCAAGTGCCCATGATGATCTGGGCTGGGCTAGGCTGGAGCCAGGAGCCAGGAAACCCATCCAGGTTTCCCACGTAGGTGATGGGCCCAAGCACTTGAGCCGCTGTCCACCACTTCCCGAGTGCACCAGCTGGGAGCTGGATGGGTAGCAGAGTAGCAGGGACTCTCACATGGGATGCATCACAAGCTCCTGCTTAACCTGCAGCATCCAAATGATGGCTCCTAGGCCCCCTCTTCAAAGTCCCGCCACCTGTTAACATGGCCACGTTAAGCTCCAAGTTTCCAGTACACGAACTCACTCAAGCCTTATCTGAACCATAGCACCTGCTTCGCCCTCTGACCTCAATTCGGCACAAAGCCGGGAGGTTGTGAAGCATGGACAGGCTGTGTTCCTCTGCTTGAGACTTCGCGTGGCTTCTCACCAGCTAGGACGAATCTGAGGCCCTCCGTGGTCGGGGACAGTGCCGGCCCCCTTCCTCACTCCCTCCTCTCCATCTTAGGGTCACTGGCTCGGCCTCGCTGTCCCCTCCTTGGGGCACGCCCTTCACTTGCTGCTTAAAGAACCACAGCCCACGGGCGCTTTCCGTCCCACGGCTCCGCTGCTTCCTCCTCCTGCTCCATGCTTATCCGGGTGACCAGGAACCACGGGGACCCTGCACTGCCCACGCCCCGCCACCACCCCCTCAGCTCCTAGGGTGCAGACACAGGGCCCAGCACGTGCAAGAGAGACCACCTGGAAACGAGCCCCTGACCCATGCATGTCGGCCCTTCGACGGGCCCGAACTGCCCCTTGCTGGCCCTCCTGCAGGCTCATCTTTCTCTGTACCCTAACACTTCACTCCCAGCCAGGTTCCCACTCACCACCCCAGGGTGGCAGACGGCATCGCCTAAAACACGTGGTCTAGAAACTTCTCTGCCTGGTCTTCCTCACCATCGCCCTGCGGTCTCCTGCCCCAGTCCCTCTCCCAGGGCTGCTCCTTTGCCCGGAAGACCTTCCCTTCATTTTGCTTTAGCTGGAAAAATATTATGACTTCCCCATGGTGATGTGTACTAAGATGACAGAGAATGAATATTAAAAATAAATACAGCAGAGTACAAAGTCAAACAGAACTTGTAAAAATCAGTGCATCCCAAACCGGGAGAGAGAATCCGAGGGCATTTCTACATTGCTTGCCTCCATCTTGACATCCGCCTTTAAAGTAGTTAAGGAAAGCATAGCCCTGATCATGAGTGCGGCCCCACCTTGTAACCGGGTGCTCAGATGTGACTGCAGCACCTGTGTTTGTGTTATGGTTTACAGTAACCTTGGCAACAAGGAGGGCCAGCTTAGTGGATAAAGGCTAAGTAGCAACGGCCACAACACAGCACTAGCCCTTCTCCCTCCTCACGGCTGCCCCCCATCTCATCACTACCCCTCTCCTACCTCATTGCTTCAACTTACCCACCTCATTGCTAACTCTCCTTCCAGCACCAAAGGGCTAGGCCCTTAGGACCAAGACACGGAGCCCCAGGGGAGAAGGCTCACCCAGACCCAGAGGCCTGCATGTTCTCTCTGGGAGGGACCAGGAGGTCCCAGGAGGAACGGATGCCCTGGGGAGTGTTGGATGCAGAGAGGAACACAGAGAGCTTTTGCCTTACGAGGAGAGATCTGGGCGCAAGAGAGATTTTTAAAAATAAGAAAACTACGAATGCTTCAATAAACTTTGAAAACAGAACAAATATACCTCAGACATATATAATGGAGTATATACCAAGTTCATCTTCTGTATACAAAGATAACTGAAAATGAATCTTGATGAAGAATGGGATGGGAGAGGGAGTGGGAGATGGGATGGTTGCGGGTGGGAGGGAGGTCACGGGGGTGGGGGGGTGGAGCCACTATAATCCAAAAGCTGTACTTTCGAAATTTATATTAAATAAAAGTTAAAAAAACAAATGTATATATAATGGAATATATATTATAGATACTGAAAAAGTAATCGAAAATCCCTTCCAAAGAATCCTAGATCATTTATATAGATACTTTCTAGTAAATGTTCAAACATAATCCCTACATTTCGCTGTGGCATATTGGGTAAAGCCACTGCCTGCAGCCCCGGCATCCCATATGGGTGCCAGTTTGAATCCCAGCTGCTCCACTTCCAATCAGTTCTCTGCTGTGGCCTGGGAAAGCAGAAGATGGCCCAAGTCCTTGGGCCCCTGCATCTGTGTAGGAGACTCAGAAGAAGCTCCTGGCTCCTGGCTTCGGATCTGCGCAGCTCCGGCTGTTGAAGCCAACTGGGGAGCTGTAAGTGGATGGAAGACCTCTCTCTTCTCTTTCTCTGTGTAACTGACTTTCAAATAAATAAATGAATCTTTAAAAAATAAATTTGGAGGAAGAATATAGCTAAAGGACAGGTATACTTTGGTGCAAACATTTTTGAAACTCATAGTTTTTTTTTTTATATAATACTGATTTGATTTTCCATGAACTTTGTGAATATCCCTTATTCATATGCTCACATATATAATGCATATATACGGATGTATTTGTCATCTTGAGTTGGCAAAATACTTTTTCCCAAGATTTCAGGAGTATAAAAAATGAGGTGAAGAATGAATAGGTTTAACTACATCGACAGTAAAGGTTCCTATTTAGGATGGCCACCGCAAACTTCAGAGGTTACAAATATGGCAGTGATTTTTTTTCCAGTGTGTCAGACCAATGTAAAAATCATTATCTGTGTGATCAAAGAATTCCTACACACGAAACAGAAAGGGAACCCAACTTAGGACCTGCAAACACAGGCAGGGTATTCACAGAAGGGGAAAGCAACGAGATGATCACGCTCACCATTGGCTGGGAACAAACGTCAATCAGAACATCCACAACACATCAGGCTAGCGAGCACTCTGAAGCCAGACACGCTCCAGGGGCCGCTGCCAAGAAAGCAAGCGGCAGACCGACCTCCTGTACCCCTGCCGCAATAGAAGGAGGCCCGGTGACTGCTGTCCTGATGCTGTCTGTGCGCAGGCGCTCCGCCACCTCCGGGTCCGTTCCTGGAGACACTCTAGAGCGTCTTCCACAGAAATCTATGAGGAGAGTTGCCACAGCTTGACTTGAGGCAGCTGGAAATTTGAATCAATCTAAGTGTTCATCCCAGGGAAGCTGATGATTAAAATGCTGCCAAGGCATAGCATGACATAGCAGGCACAGTCAGAGGCAATATTTAGTAGTTCACTCAGCGGCACGGGTAGTCTTAAAAACATGGCAGCAACTGAAAAGAGTCGCTCACTGTTGTCTGTGTAAATTCAGTCCAATCCACAATACATTATCTACCGGATTGTAAAGCGAAACTTAGACAACAGATGTCCAACGATGCAAATTCAAATGCAGGCTCATGGGGATAGACGGGCTCTGGGAAGGATGGGGGGGAGGGAATAACTCAAGGGAACGGTTTCCTACTGAAAAATTATGATAGTGTGCGGTGACTTACGGGACGTGATTCAGCTCAACAGGGCAGCGTTGGCGACAGTGGGTCATTGTGAGACACACGCAGAGAACTCGAAGTCAAAGCAGCTAGCACCACATGACTTAGCAGCCAGACCTACGCGGAGGTGTGTGCTGAGCAGAACAGCGTATCACATTAGATCGGTTTTTCTTTAGCTTTGTTGTAATTTATACGTTTACTTTCAGAATTATATAAAATTTCTAGAAATTTTATATAATTATAAAATGAAATTTATATATATATATATATATACCTAGTTCACATATATATATACACACGTAGTTTTGTGGTTATGTAAATGTAAGTACCATTAGTCATAAAAATAATGTAACATTAGGAGTCCTTGATAATTTTTTTCTGTAATAGATTTTTTTTCTCTACTCTGGTGTGAGAAATACTGCTTGTGGTATGGCTCCTCCCTGCCCAAGAGATTTGGCTGTTGTCTTGTGGCGGCCTGGTTCGATGCCCCAACACATCCAGATAGGCCCTCTGTTCCTGCCCTCACTGTTTTAGAATATTTCTCTGTATTTCCCTAGATTCTTCCAGTGTGTTGCCTTTCATGGCTCCGAGACACCCAGTTCCCCCTTGGCGTGTACATGCAGAATATTTTTAAAGCAGACTTTGCAAGAACAAGCTGCCGGCTCCAGCTGCACAAAGTCCCAGAAGCCCGGAGAACACGGACAAGCAGCATTTCCCTTGCGGAACATGAAGGATGTGTGCACGTGGAGACGGTGAACCTCACCCTATCGTGGAAAGAAGGGGACCGCGAGCTCTATGTAGACCCAGCAGAACGTCACGCTCCGTCCCCGCTGCAGAGGGCACCTGCCCCTCTCCCACCGGGTGTCTTGTCGTGGCTGGGACCACACAGGTCAGGGCAGTGCCGACCATGAACACGCTCTGTGTGACCGGCGGCCCGGTGAAGGGGCCTCTCCCACTCCCCACACGGGGTGCCTCTAACTCCCTGCTTCTTCTGGCCCAGCCTCCGTCTGTCAAGCCCTCTTAAAATGTACCTCCGCTCGTCTCTCCCTCCATTCCCAACAAAACGCTCCTTCTGCCACCAGGCAGGTGGGAGCTCTTCTCCCTTGGACTCCCAGGCCTCCCTGGTGGCGATGGTGGGGTCTGACGGAGGGTTGCGGGCGCTGGCATTGTATCCTGTCTCGTTCACTGCTACGGCTCGTGCACACTACAGCACCTGACGGCAACTCTACTCCGCGAACGCTCTGTGAGCTAAGTTAGAAGCGCAATTCAGTCTCCCTGTGGCACCTCTGCTCCTTCCAGAAAATAAATTCCTTCTTTGGCTTCTGACTTCTTAGTCATTCAGCCCGTGCCCAGCCCCCAAACAAACTCTAAAATTCCTTTCTTTTTTGCAACCAGCCTGTGAGGCAGGGAGCCTGACCTCATTTTTTGAGAGGGCCATCCACGCCCCTCGGGTAGTGACTGCAGGGGCGGGCTGCCTGGTTCCTCACTCTGTCTCTTGCCACCACACCAGTGCCGCTGGTGAGTGGTGCCTTCCCTCTGCAGGCTGGGACAGGTGCGCACAAGCACTTTGAGAATGTGAAGGACGATTCGCAATGGCTACAGCAGTGAGCGGTACTAGCGCCATGTCTCCTACTGCCATTAGCAAAGAGCCAGCCTTGACCTTGCATGAATGGATTGTTCTGATCCTTCTCTGAGTAAGGACAGCTCAAGCTGGGGGGGGGGGGGGGAGCGGCAGGGTTGTCCCCCTTTGGCCCTGAGCTGTCACCAAAAGGACAAGGACCCGTCAGGGCCTGTGGGGAGATGGTGTGTGGTGATGCCTGCTTAATGGTCATGCAACTCGTGCCACCCAGAGGCTCAGGCCCAGGGGCCAGTGGGGCTGGAATCCAGCCAAGACTCTTGTCTCCAGGCTGGGAGCCTGGTACAAGGGTACCTCCCAGGGGAAGGGCCTGAGACACGAAAGTGCCTAGCCACGAGTTTATCCACCCAAGCAGGGCGCATCTTAAAAACCTGCCCTTGCAGGGAGAGAGGAGAGGATTGGAGGAGGGAGGCAGCTTTTCCTAATTTGCCCCCAGCATCCATCAGCTTGCCAAGCTCACTGCCAGCCCTGAGTCACCACGCAGACCAGTCACGACCTCCCCTGCACGGCGGAGTGGGCAGGAGACCTCAGCCAGCTGGGGCAGGGCAGCCATCAGCTGTCAGAAAAACATTTTTCAGTTCCTGCTGGCGGGAGCTGGGTCAGACCACTGACCCCCGCGGTGAAACCTTCTTGACGTCATTAACGCAAGCAGCTCAGCCCGGCTCCTGTGCGTGGAGTCAGGGGTTTGAGGAGGCGCTCCGTCCAGGCAGACACCTGGGCAGGCCGCTGCGGCGCCGCTCGACTGCCTGTGTGCTCGCCTGGCCCAATTAGCTCAGGCGGGAGTGGGAGTGTCAGCGGAGGTGGCGCGGCCGATGCCAGAGTGTGACAGCCATCAAGGACTGAGCTGCCGGTCATGTCAGCCGGCAGAGGCGCGATGATGTGGGGCTGTTCTGTGAGCGTGTAGCTGCGCTCCTGGGAGGTTAGGTATTCCGTGCACTTGTGTGTGTGTGGTGCACGTGTGTGAAAGGATGCAAGTGGGACTGTACGCTGATGGGCTCATGAGTGTGGCTGTGTTTACTCCAGGTCTGCCGGGGAAGCCGTGTGTATGGAGTGCAGGAGTGAGACAGAGAGACACGGCACAGACCCAGGAAGGGGGAAGAGGCTGGTGGAAGCAGTAGAATAACTGAGAGAAAGGAGAACAGCCTGCCTGCCAGGGGGGATGGTTCCCAGAAGCAGAAGACTGGAACATTCCTTCCCAGAGGGGCTGAGTGCCCAGTGCCCACACAGGCAGATGAGGGGATGCACAGAGGAGAAGCTGCAGCGGACCCACAGCCTCCCCGGGTGCCCCACCTTTCGGGAGAGGAGTCCCCAGCTGCAGGGCCCCACACCCCAAGGTTCAGAGCAAGAATGCTAACGGTGCAGCAGGGGGCTGCGACCTGCGTCCCCACAGCCGGGTGCCCTGCCCCCCCAGGCCCTCAGCTGTCCTCAGTCAGGGCTGGGACAGCGCAGGAAGGAGGTGCTGCTGCCCTCTGACCTTACCGGGAGCAGGTGAGCAGATTCTAGTGCCATTCTGGAGACACAAGGGCCCACCGGATTGCAACTCAGACTCCAAGGAGGTCAGCCAGCCCTGCGGTAGGGAAGTCACACGGGTACACCCCACATATAGCGGGCACCCCCTGAGGCGCAGCTGCCGAGTCAGAGGCGCACAGGGCTGGCCAGGGCCAGGACAGTCCTGCGGGCGTGGCCCGAGCCACTGCGGAAGCTTCCCCACTCCGCTGTCAGCCCCTGCAGTCCAGGGCTTCAGAAGCCCGCCCACCGGCTTCTGAGGAGCTGGCTACCCTGACGTCACCACCCTCAGCAGGTAAGCCAGGCTGCCAGAGTCTGCGTTCTCCACGAGACAGGGCCGTGGTACCTCCAGATGAGAAGGGACTGGGGGAGGGGAGGAGCAGTGGCTCCGAGTCCTGCTGGAACAGACGCTGGCCTGCTCACTGTGGGTGAGGTGAAGGCCACGGTCACTGCCGAGGGTGTTGAGTCACCCAGGAGCAGAGGGATTCAGAGGCCCTAGTGCCAGCAAGGACCAGGAGAAGTGTCAGGTGACCAGGCACGCTGGCCACTGAACAACTTTATTCTCGGGGACAGAGTAGTGGGGTGGTGGTTAAAGTCACCACCTGCAGCGCCAGCATCCCGGATGGGCACCAGTCTGAGTCCAGGCTGCTCCACTTCCAGTCCAGCTCTCTGCTATGGCCTGGGAAGCAGCAGAGGACGGCCTAAGTGCTTGGGCCCCTGCACCCACATGGGAGCCTTGGAAGAAGCTCTTGGCTTTGGCCTGGCCCAGCTCTGGCAATTGTGGCCATTTGGGGAGTGACCCAATGGATGGAAGATCTCTCTCTCTCTCTCTCTGTAACTCTGTCTTTCACATAAATAAATAAATCTTAAAAAAAAAAAGAAGAAGAAGAAGAAAAGAAAGAGAAAATGTCATTCTTGCTTTAGTGTGTTGGCTCACCAAATTCCCACCTTCTTCACCCAGAAGCCAGCAGGAGCTTGGGAGCCAGGGCTTTGTCAGAGGACCAGGAGCCCAGGCAAGCTCTGCTCTGTAGCGTCCTCTTTCTCCTGCTCGGCCTCCCGCAGGGTCCACTCTGAGTGCCAAAGGCACTGATGGCTACAGACTCACAGGCACTGCCCATGGAGGTGGGGTTCACTCTATGGGAGAGAGCCGGGTGCCACACAGAGACCACAGAGGCACAGACCACCCTGCTGCAGGGTGGACAACTGGGTGCAACACCAGGGGGCAGCGCGTGTGAGGCAGGAATCACCTGGGCTGTATGTGGGGCCCTGTGTGTGTGCACACGCATGTGCACACGCATGTGCACACACGTGTGGGGGGCCTTCATTGCTGCTCGCAGTTTTCCTCCCACCGCATCACTTTGGAAGTAGATCTGGGGTGAATGCCGGGCAATTGTTGACCTCTGACCCGGATGCACAGTGTGAAACCTGGACAGAGACACTGACAGCATGAATGACATCCAGTCTACTTCCTGCCCCAGATTCCACTCCCACGCCTTGAGAACGCAGGCGCTCAACGAGGGCCGAAGGGGACGAGGCTCAGACTTCCTGATGGCCTAGGGTCCCGAGGCAGGCACACAGAGAAGCGAATCCATAACTGTGACACTGACCACAGCTGTTGAGGCAGTTCCTACAGTCCTGACCTGCATGTGGATTGGGCACAGATCCAGGCCCTTCCCCGGGGGGCCTTGATCACTGGGGGCCCTGTGGGAAGGTCCCCCACGTGACCAAGAGAAACAGAACAACGGTACTAGGAACTGCAGGCGTCTCTGAAGCCGCTGACCAGTCACGTGGCCTTGGGCAGCCGCATTCTGTGCCCCATGCGCCCAGCATACGCCCACGCCGTCCTGAGGGGCTAGTGAGAAGGATGCTTACAAAGACTCTGCAGAAGGCCTCCACCAATGCCGGGTTCCTGTTCCCCCAGGATCTACAGGAATCTCAAAAGCATTCTCATAAACAAGGCGGGTAAGAACCCAGGGACCACAGCTGCCTGATTCGGTGAGTGTCGGCAGGAGGAGCGAGTCCAGAGAGGAAGCAGGCAAGCATCGGAGTGCTGAGTCAGTGAGCTCCCAGGAGGGGAAGGAGGCGCACTTCCTCTGCTGACTCAGCACAGGCTTCCAGGAGAAGCAGAGCCAAAGTTGAGGTGTTCCACATAGGGAAGGAGGCTCCCGATGGGGCAGTGCCCCGGGGGTGGGGGATGCTGCCGGCACACAGCAGCCTGCCCCAGACACGGGCCCAGCCGGTCAGAATGCGTGAGTCCCAGCACTGGTTTTTAATACTCAGGGTTCTGGGGTCTCCAAGCAGTCCTGTTCTTTCATTTCACTGTTCGGTCCCACATGGAGGAGGAGCAGGAGCCCAGTCCATGGTCCAAGCAGGAGCCGGAAGCCCCAGCCTACCCCCTGCGGAGCAGACAGGAGCTGTCCTTATTGCAATTTCCTGACCCAGAGCCCTTCTGAAATGCGGGAGCCAGGGCTGTGTTCAGCCCTTTAGACCCTGGTGTGACAGAGAATGACAAAGGGCCTGGGGATCGGAGGAGCGCTTGAGTGTGGGACATCACCGGAGAGCTGCCTGAGGCAGTGGATTTGAGCCTGGGCCTGGAGAGAAAGGCCTTCTAGACCTGCTCAGCCCTGCACTGCTGGCTCCACCCACCGAGAGGCCTCTCCCTGTCTGACAGCAGAGCCGGAGTAAAGCAAATGTGTTCCCACAGCGAGGGATTTGGCTGCAAATCCCTAATCAATGAAGAAAAATTTAAGGAGATTAAGGTGGCTGCCATCACCGCACATCCCTCTTCTCTCCTCCGACGTGACTGTCTCTGTGTGTTGTCCTCTCCCTGCACGTCCACCCTCCTCCTTCCCATGTCTTCCCCTCTCCCCAGGCCAGCCTCCGTCCTGCCCGGCCCCCTCCCCCGCAGCAGCCCCTGTGTCCTGGACAGTGGCTCTGGCCGGGCAGAGCTCTTCTCCCGACAGGCCTCGGAGGTGCCTGCTTCCATCCCCAGGCCCCCGAGGGGAATGTTCTGGACAGCTTGGACTCCTGCCACTTGCCCGTCTCCATCTCTGCAGAAGCCACCGGGATTGGAGAAGGAAGCAGAGAACCAGCGACTGCCACGGAGCCAGAGGGGAGGCGGAGTCCAGCTTGTCAACACCAGAGCAGGTCAGAGACCCAGCTTGGGCACGGACAGGCACGGCAACATCACGTGACACTGAGTCGCACATGTGCCGGGATCTCACAGCACTCTTCTCCACGTGTTCCTTCTCCCTTCTCATAGGACTCCCCCAACGTCTCCAGCCCTCCCGGTACAGCCTACCCGCTCATTAGGCCCTGCTGTGAGTCCCGCCTCCTCCACAAAATCTGGTGAGCTAATTCCTAGTGCGCTGGCTTCCCCCGCCCACGGTTTGGCTCCTGATAATTCACTGTGGTGTTGTCTTCTCTTGCTGTTCCTGGCATGTGATTCTCAGATCTCCACCAGGGCCCCTGCAGGACACAGACTGAGCCTCGTGCTGCTTCTGTGACCAGGCAGGGCCTGGCTTGGTGCTGAGCACATGGGAGGTGACTGACCACTTGATTCTGTCTCATGCAGACCCCTCGGGCAGGCAGAGATGGGCATCTTCTCCCTACCACCGTGGTGTCACACAGAACAGGCTTGGAGAGCTGTCTAGTACCCATCCTCTGAACCCAAGGAAAGCATTTAACCCATCAGCCCAGTAAGGTAGTCCACAGCATGTGGTTACAAAACGCATGGCCGATTCTATACACTGTCTGTCTCCAGGCTACCTCTGGGCAAAAATCCTGGACCTGGACTTCCTTGTCCTGGGAGAAAGGGCTGACCCGGCTGTTTGTCCAGCTGGGAGTAATTCCCGTCAGAGAACGGCAAGCAGGAGGTACAGCGTCCAGAGGCGATCGGAGGGGACTCTTGTGGAACACCCGGTGCACCAGGTGCGACTTGGGTGCGTCTGTCTCGGGGTGGGTGGAGGGAAGGACTGAGCACTGGGAGCTGGCGTGATGGCTGTGTTGTCCCTTTCTGAGGCAGAGAAACAGGGAGGGGAAGGTGAGGTGACAGGCTCAGAACCTGGACTGCGGCTGGCTACCCTGAAGACACCAAGGACTCCTGGACTTCTTAGACCAAGGTCCAAAATATCAAAAGACGAGAAAATGTAACAGAAGGGGAAAAGGTGCAGCCCTGGCCCAGCGATGGATATCTGAGTGACGGTGGATGGAGCTTCCAGAGAGAAACACAACAGCCACGGGGCAGGCGCTGTGGCGCAGCAGGGCGAGCCACCCATCGGGGCACCCGTATCCCATACGGGAAAGCCGGCTCAGTCCCAGCACACCTGCTTCTACCAATGTAATGTGCTTGGGAAGCAGTGCACGATGGCTCAGGCGCTTGAGTCCTAGCCATCCGCATGGGAGACCCAGATGGAGTGCCTGGCTCTTGGTTTTGGCCTGGCCCAGCCCCAGTTGTTATGGATACTTGGACATTGAATCAGAAGGTGAACTCTCTCTCTCTGCCACTCTGCCTTTCAAATAAATAAAAATAAATAAATCTATAAATAAACGATCAAAAGGATGACATATGTGAGAGGGTGGATGTACCTTCCTAGCCCACCTTAAGAGAGTGACTGACAGATTCCCCCTAGCAGACACCTCGACACTTGATCTTAACCTTGTCCAGTTGGTCCTCTCAACGCTGGACATTGCTCCCAAGTGAAAACATGTCTGCAGCACAATTTCTCTCTCCAGTGACCCTGCAAGAGTTGCAGTGCCGCCAAGGGAGTCTGTGTAACGTAGGGTTTTGCACGAGGCCACTTGGTGTTCTATTCTGTGGCTCAAACCTCAGTTCTCCCTTAATTAGTTTCCCAGTGCGTTTGAGAGGTCACTGCCAGGGGGAGCCCCTCTGCTGGTGTCCACAGGGGTGACCTCAGGGCTGCGGAGGGAGGCAGAGGAGCATGGGAGATAGAAGAGGAAGCAATGGTTTTCTCATCATCTCTCTCACATGCCTTGGGCTGTTGCGGGGCGAGGGTCTTCCCTTCGGGTGGTTAATTAGAGCGTTCACCCAGGGCTCTGCTTGTTTGGTCTGGGAGCAATGAAAACGATCCCATGATGAAAAAGAGATATGTAGCCCCCACTTAGCCTTTTACACATCGCCTTGCCTATGTCTTTATATATAACCCCCACTTAGCCTTTTACACATCGCCTTGCCTATGTCTTTATATGTAACCCCCACTTAGCCTTTTACACTTCATCTTGCCTATGTCTTTATATGTAACCCCCACTTAGCCTTTTACACATCGCCTTGCCTATGTCTTTATATGTAACCCCCACTTAGCCTTTTACACTTCATCTTGCCTATGTCTTTATATGTAACCCTCACTTAGCCTTTTACACTTCCTCTTGCCTATGTCTTTATGCAACATCTGAGCGCCTCTCAGGCATCAGGCACTGTGTGGACACCAGAGATATAAAATAAAGGATTCCCTGTACCTGTCCTGGCCCTGAGGGGTTTATCGCCAGCGTGGAAGTCCGGCTGTAGGAGCGCCCCCTGGTGGCTGCCCCAGTGGGGCAGTGGAGCCGGAGATCAGGAGCCCAGGAGAGCGGAGCCCAGGTCTCCTGTTTCCGGAGTACCCACAAAATGCCACAACTGCACCAGTGACAAAGCAAGGTCTTCAGACCCCTTCCTAGCTCACCACGAGGCCATATGTTAAATTCCCACTGAGTATCTATCCTGTCTTCAAGATGTCACATGTGGGATGGAACCCAAACTTCAACACCCATGAGAGGTAGGTATAGTTTATTATACCCATTATACAGAGGAGGGCACCAAGACCCAGAGTTGTGCGCCCCAAACGGACTGGGACAATTCTTGTCTGCAGTGCCCTTTCTAAGATGGGCCTCGGCAAACTCCATTTCTCTGGCCAAAAGTGAAGGAACGTGGTGCCTTGTCTCCCAGCGGCTTCTTTGTTACATACCAGCCGGCAGCTGGTGTGGGACGTCCTGTCCCATGCTGCTGTGTAGCGCAGCTTCCTAGATGTGCCGAGCCAGAAGGCTCCCGGCGCACGGAGCGAGGCCTGTGACTCCTCACTGTCCTCCGTCGGCTGCTACCTCATCTTGTCTTCATTCCAGATGGCTCCAGTGAGCTCCCGGGGGGCTCCCTGGTCTTCCTGACCTCGTGCTGCTGAGACCTCAGGAGGCACGGCCCATGCTGCCATGGCCAACTCTGTCCTGGCTGGGGGGGAGGGGGGACTGCCCCAGTGGAATATCCAGTCCCCACACCTCCAGAACCCCACTCTGGATGCCCTGGGATCTGCTTCTGAATCAGTATTGCCCCAGCTCCTCACCTTCCTTGCATTGTGCCAGGTCCCGAGGGCCATTCCCCCTCCTCCTCTAACCTTTAAAAACCTGTGCATTCGTCCAGGCGGACAACCCCTACCTCCTCTTCACCCCGCAAGCCAGACTGCTCTGTGCCCCTGTTCTCTCCCCACGCACCTCACCTGGCACCGTCTGCACAGGGCGACAGTCCCCGTGGCCAGAGTCTTCTTACTGGGCCTGGGAACTGCTGCAGCAGAGGCCGACACTCAGCCCCAGGTGATGCCCCGGCCACACCATGCCTCGTCGATGTCCACAGGACACAGTCAATGAGCCACAAGGTGTAACACCCATCTCCTGCCGCCTGGCATGGCTGTGGCCCAGCCACATCGACTTGCTAGAAATGCTGAATCCCAGGGCCTGTCCAAGACCTACGGAACCGGAAGCTGCGCATTTAACAAGATCCCAAGCGCTCGTACACTCCCCCCTTCACATCTGAGGAGCACAGACCTCATCTGTGTGCTTTGAGGGGAGCTGTCCTCTCCCACATCTGCCCCAGACTCGGCTTCGGCCGGCCGCAGGCAGCGTGCATCCCCACAGCAGGGAGCCAGCTCCTCCCTCCCAGGGCACCTTGGTCTGAGACCCGCTGGCTGGAACGTGGCAGGAAGCCGCCCTGGCACCGGGCAGAGGGGAGAAGCAAATCTCACCAGCGGTCACGCATGCTGCCACCCACACCTCAAAGAGCCGGAGACTGACTCTGGACCGGTGTAACAAGCACACGAATCGCCGTGGACGAACACCCACCGTGACGGCACCGTGCTAATGGGACACATATTCTCTCTAATGACCTCCGCTGCTCTGCAAGGTGGCAGCGCTGCCTCCCTGTGAGGCATGAACAACTGAGACCAGAAGAAGCAAGTGATTACGTGCGTTCACACGGAAGGCAAGGGGTGGGTCGAAATTCGAACTCAGAGCTGGTCACCCCTCACCGCTGTGGTGGACACAGCTTCCCCAGGAGGGCAGCAAAGTGTGTTCCAGCCAGGGCTCTCTGCTTCCCGCAGCTCCCCTGATCCTCCTTAGTCAGAAGCCAGCTGCACCTGCTCCTGCCTCAGTTTTCCCAATCCTCCCAGCAGATAATGGTAAGCTGTAATTAATTATGTCACAAGGGGCTATGAGTGCTAACGAGATAATGACGGTGATGCACTTGATGGATACAGTGGAGTACCCGTGATCATGACTACTTTAGCTAAGAGCAGGGAGCTGGAACGGCCCTTCACCAAGCACAGCCCCTGAATCACAGTGTGGTCCCCCAACGAACAGGGAATGAAAATCCCGAAGCCTGTCTAGTCCCACTCCGTGTTGTGCTGAGCGTAGGTGGGCAGGGCAGTGGTCAACGCTGTGGGGCCGGTGCCCCCCTTCCCACGTCTCCACTGGGGCCCCCTGCTCCGGGGACGAGGACGCACATCTCCACCAGGCCCCCTGCTCCGGGGACGAGGACGCAACCGTGACCCCTTCCAGAGCACCACTGCGGGTGCTGCGCTCCCAGGGCATGCAGTTACCCAGTGGGACTGCTTCCGGGGAGAATCCCGAGTCAAGGGTCGGAAAAGAGGGCTTAGGAGACCACCAAGGACAGCGACTTCTGCTGAGCCAGGGTTTCCAGAGGGTGCCACCTCATGGGACGTCTTTGATGTGAGACTCAGAGCTGCCCCCGGGAGCGAGATTCTAGCAGTAGGCAAGGGGTGGGTCCCTTGACAGAGCAGCGAGGCGAGACCTCCGTTTCCCATTCCCAGCAGAGAGCGGCCCCTTTGCCTGTCCTCTGTGTGGTTCCTGAGCACCTGCCAGGCAGGACCAGGGACCCTCCCAGCTTCCAGCTGTTTGCAGGGGGAGCATCGCAGGGCCAACAGGGACCGGTGCCCCCCCCCCCATGGAGCTCTGCATGCAGGCCCTGGTCTCTGTAGCGAGCCACAGCACCTCCTCCCCGTCCTCTCCTGTCTCTGCAGAAGCCCTCGGAGCTGGGGGAGTAGGGAAAGCGTGTGCACAGGCACCAGATTGAGGTCAGCAAATTCACTTCCGTGGCGACCTCTGCCACCGCAATATTTCCCACCTCCCGGGCCACGAGGCCGTAACTTCATTAACCCCTGTGAGCTGCCAAAGTCCATTTTGGGGATTTCAGTAACATTCGGGTCCAGGCATTTGGGGTCTGCGGGCCTCAAATCCAGGATGTGTAGCCTGGCGTGGCAAACCGGGTAGCTCTGGCAGAAGGGCATAAGAATAAAGGGGGGTTCTGACCAACCAGGACAACCTGCGAGCTGAGGGCAGGCTAGGAAGGACGCTGGCAACCTCGTCAGCATTTACGCATTTGCTTCTTCTGCTATCACGGGAGTGCCTCCCGTGGGTCAGACTCAGCCCCACACGAGATCACACAGTCACCCGCGGCAGGGTGCCAGCGGTTCGCGACTGAGGCCAGCCTGCCAGCGTGCTGAGGGAACAAGCAGTGGGACACCCGTGGAACCTGCCCCCCACCCCGCCAGGGAGGGGTTTCTGGAGAAGGGGGCCGCTGGGTTGACCTTTGAAGGCCACATAAAGTCAGGAAAACACAAATGTGAGCTGGATGCAGAGGGCAGGGTGGCCCCGCCACGCACTGTCCTGGTCACGGACGCCTGTGAGCCGCAGCTGTGTGTGGTAGCAATGGCGACGGTGGGCATGGGTGTCTACTGAACAGCACAGGCTGTGGCACCAGCCCAGTGGCCGGCTCACAGCATTCGATTAAAGAGAAGGATGGACATTCTCCTATCTCTGCTCTGCCAGCAGAGTGACTTTGGGCAGGTGAACCAGCCCACAGCCTCAGTTTCCCCATCAGTCAAATGGGGACAACAAAACCTTCTTGCAGGTGCACTGTGAAGAGCAAATGGAGCATCTCACATAAAGTGACACCATGGGCCTCTGCAGACGCTGCGTTCCCACCCTCAGCCTTCCACCTACAGCCAACACGGACAAGAAGGAGATTCTCGTGGGCTGGACGTCCTGCCTCGGTAGCCACTCCGACTCTGGCCTATGAGCTGAGACGACCCTGGACTGGCCCTGCTGTAGCAAAACAGACGTGGTGACCTCAGACACTTTTTATCTTTTACTGCACCCCGTTTCTCCTCTCCCTAAGTGAAGACAAACGGTCTCTCTCATTAATACCTATTGACTGACAGCTGCCGTTGCCCATCCAAAGGCAGTGTGTGGGTGCCTTCTCCATGAAGACACCGTGTCCAGGCAGAAAACCTGAGTACTCAGAGGGAACTCTAACCAGGCCAGAGGACACCCCACAGCTCCTTGTGCTGGTGGCCCCTGAGAAACTCCCCCACTCAACGTGACCCTGTCTCCAGTGAGCTCACGTTTTCCAAGGAGAAACGAGCAGGTGCACCCCCGGGTTTGGATCTGCTTGAGCAGCAGCAGCAGCTTGTTCATCCTCCTCTTTCAGTCCTGAAGTGGAGCCGTGGTCATCGCTCCGTCTCTCAGTCAACAAACACCCTCACTTCTGACTACGTCTATATCGCGCACTCCCCTCTGCCTGGATGGGCCACCATAGCACTGCCCTCGGGCCTCGTTGGGGTTCCAGCTAAGGCTGAGGAGCATCCTCTGGGCCGCCAGAACCATAGGGCCTTCACCAAAGCAGGTCCACCTGCATCTTGATGGAGGGCCATTCATTAAACTCTACCTTGATAGTGCTCCTGGGCTGTCTCCTCTGAACATCTGTCCCCCAACCTGACTGCAAGCTCTTGGAGGGAAAGACTCCGCCCCCCACATACACACACGTGACCTCTTTCCTGTCCTCACGTCTGAGCTCAGCTCCTGGTGGCCCGGGAGGAAGCACTTGAAAGACGGCTAGAGAATGGAGGGGGAAATGAAGAGCCAGCAGCACCAAGGGCATGCATTTGTCCAGAGAATTAGCATGGCTCTAAGCCTTATGGGGAGGCAGTTAAATAGCCAGGGTCCTGCCCTTCAGGGATTTACAAGCTAAGACAGACAAGGTGACTCAGACAGAGAATGCAGAAGCAGTCAGGCCACTGTGCAGGTGCTGGATAAACAGTTAAATGTTTACTTTCCGGAAAAGCAGAGGAGCCAGCTCATTTGGGGCCCTGGAAGGATGAAGAAGGGAGTCCTGGAGGTGAAGTCATTCGACAGAACACCTGTAAGCGCTGCCCAGGAAGCTCTCAGCTGGATGCTGCACTGAGGATGTGCAGGGAAGTGAGTCACACTTCCTGTCCCCTGGGGACCTCGAGTCTGCACAGTAACTGCTTCCCTGCCCTGGCCACTCAGATTCGGACCCACTCCTTTGGAAGGCTGAATTCCCAAGAACTGAGAGTGGCATGCTCACTTAAAAAGAAGCAATCACAAAAGATGTACCCGGACAAGACTCTCAGGAGCACACACGGATCCTTGAAGCGGTGCAGGGTGCAACGTGGCCAAACCTGGGAGGACAGGGATCACTGTGGCTGATGTGGGCCCCAACAGGAGACAGGCTTATACTGATCAGATTCACAAGCTAGAGACCACACCCCTATCCCACGTGATCCCACCTGTATCCACCCACCTGTCAATCAGCCTATATAACCACTTCCCTTTGTAGAGCGCACTGGGCCCACCCTGCTCTCCCGCGTACCTATTGTTGGCCATTTCTAGCTGCCCTCCCTCCCGCCCTCTTGTCCTCTCCCGCCTGCAGCCTCTGGCCCTGGAAAAGAGTGGTATGGAACTTCCCGTATGCACTTCTTGGGCCCCTCCCCCTTAATAAAGCTCTCATGTTCTGGTGTATTTCTCTCACTTCCCTGAATAAATCCTGAACGTTACCGTGTTGTCTGTATCATAGTGTGTGAGCTTAGACCGCTTCTCTAAGCTTAAGAACCTGAAATATTAATTTTAACACAGGCTGGCTGGCAACATGGCCACATGCTCACCTGGCCTGCATGCCTGACACCCGTGTCTCTCCCCAAGGCCCAGCGTGCAGTGGGAGGGCTGCGAATCATTGAGACCTGTGAGATAGGAGATCCCGGCCAGAGACGGCGGGACACAAGGGGCAAGGGCCCAGAAGCAGGAGGACGAGGGCTGGGGTCCCAGCGCTAAATGCTGCTTTTCCTTCCTTTGACCAGGAGATAGCTCTCCTCCTGAGCAAGTCTAAAATGCTACAGAAGGACCAGTTCTGAATGGCAGCTGTGCCCTAGAGCTAGGCCCCTGGAACCACAGCCCGGCTCCATCCGATTCCGTCCTTCATGCTGGAGCCACAACGTCTCCCTAGGGGGTTTCAGCTGCCAATCTTGCCTTTCCCCAGCCCAGCCCACCTCATCCCCAGAGTGTATATGTACACACACACACACACACACACACGCCACTGACCATATCCCACCACCCTATGGAGCTGCAAACAAGCATGACCAAACGCTCCCTCGTAAGGGAGGCAGTCCTGGTGATCAGTGAGGCTCGGTCGCACCAACACCCTGACCTCCTCCAGGCGCTAGGGCCGCTCAGGCAGGGATGTCCCAGGGTCCCAGCTCCAGGCCGGGTGGCCCCCCTGAAAAGCCCAGGCCCTGCCCGCCCTGCCTCCTGGGCTCTGCCCCGTCTTCCCATCCCACGGCAGAGAGGACACCGGGCCCCCAGCATCAGTCTGCTGGGCCTCAGAAAACCTGTCGTACCATGATGGATTTTTTAATTGGATTGTGACAAACATTTAATACCTAATAGAGCTCTTACCAGCACAGTTAATTAAGAATGTGACTAATCTAATTCAGCGGGAGCTCAGAAAGAAAGAAGGGAGACTAGGAGAAGGGGGAGAGGGACGTGGGGAGGGGGGAGGGGGGCCCTCGGAGTTGCAAAATGACTGGTGAGCTTTATTTTTTGTCCCGGGTGGGGTGATTCCCGACACAGAACAGAGTCTGCGTGAAGTGTGCAGGAGGGACGCTAAATGCTGGCAAGTGGCAGAGCAGCCAAGGCAGACAAGGGCCTCTCTGCTCAGCTTCTCGCTCCATCCCATCGTGCACAGCGACCTGTTGCTGCCGGCTTGTCAGCAATGCCTGGCCGATCGGGCTTTGTGGCTGTCGCAGGCTGGAGAGATAACTGCGGAGTGTTACAAACCTCGTTATTGAACCCACCTCGCAGAGGGAGGCACGGCTTGGTACTGCCACCCCAGAGCAAGGGGGGCCCTCAGCCCTTTGTAGACCCCACTGTCACGGCAGATGGCAGTTTGAACATAGAGGCTGCATTCATGACTCCCCTTAACCACGCCAAGCGCGCTCCCACATCACCAGATCACGGGAGCACGCCGCCTGGAAACTGCTCACCTGCGTCTGTCTGCTGCACCTCCGCACTCCTGCGCACGTAAGACGCGCACACAGATGGAATCCCCGGCGCAGAAATGTGCAAACATCACATCTGTAAGCACCCGCGAAGCGCAGAGCCAGAGCAGGTGCACGGCTCACCCCTCAATCCCCGCCCTTCCCTGGTTCTTCTCTTGCCCAGCCCTGCTCCAGCCGGAGCTGGGACATCCCACCATCCTCCTGAGGTCTAAGCGCTTGCTTCCCAGATAGGACGGGACTGTGGCTCTCGCCCGGGGAGGAGGGGTGGCTGCTGCTGTGTTCTGCCAGGTAGCCCCGTGCACAGGAGGGGCAGGCGCCTGGATGCTGGGCACTCTGGGCAAGGACCGTGTCCTGGAAAAACTGGATTCTCCAAGCATTGGCTGATCCTGGAGCCCGTGAAAGGCAGGGTTAACTGCGGGAGGGCTGGGGTGGGGGATACAAATCCCTGACATGCAGGTCCTACAGTAACTGCTGGGGAAGGAGCACCTGCGCAGAGTCTTTCATATTCCCATCCTTAATGGCAGGTGATAAGATTAGGGCAAGAAAGCTGTGATGTAGCTGTTCCCAGCAACTTGATATCTCACCGGGGGCTCAGCCACCCACTGCCTGCCTTAATCCCCAAGGCAAGCCTATGAGGCAGGTGGGCGGCTCTGGAACATCAGCGGGTGGAGGGCGAGATGGGGTTTCTGGGGCGAGCACTTGCTGCCTCCATGCCCAGCTCCCGGCCAACTCGAGGCCTGGTGGTCCATGATGAGCTGGAGCATCTCACATCATCCAACCTGGCGAGCGTCAGGGCCATGTGGACCTGGCTCTGTCTGTGTGCAGGGGCTGGGACAGCTGGCAGGGCTGCTGTCCTGGGGACCGAAGCAAAGGGCACGTCTCCCTAGGCTGGTGATGCGATTCACAGCTGGCAGAGCCAGGGCCTCATCCGCAACAGACGGAAAAGCGGAAAGGAGGAACAGCTGCCGGAAGAGAAGAGCCCCCCCTCCCCTCCCCCTCGCGTGCCTGCTCCTCGTATACAAATCTTCCAGACTATTGGGGCATCTGTGTGGCACGCACATGTGAGGTGCTGGTCAACGCTTGGGCCTCGCGGGCACGTGGAGCTGGAGGAAGGCGGCGTCACAGGGCGAACCCCATCCCCGGGGCCTCACACCACAGCCAGCTCCTCTCTGCCTGATCCCACCTAGCACCTTGCTGAGCTGGGACTTGAGGTCAGGTGTGTGGGTCCCCAATGGAATGCTGTGCTCCTTTCCATTGCAAAGGCAAGGGTGTGGGAGAGGGGAGAAAGCAAGCGGACTGGTAGGCTGCGGGCCAATGGGGCCGGAGAGGCAGGAGAGGCATTCCGGGAGGCCTTCCCGGCAGGTCCCTTCCACCTGCCCTTGGGTCCCCAGGCTCCTTTCCTAGCTTTCCCCCCATGGGGTCTGAATAGTTCTGGGCCCCGCTCTGCCTCGTTGTCTCTGTGGCTCTGTTTCTTGCAGCTGCTGCAGACAGCCCCAGGAGGGGACCGCGCATCGGAGCTCGGCCCTCCCGCCTCGCTGTGGGCCCCTTCACGACATCGACATCGCCGGCCTCCTCCTCTCACAGCAGAAAAATCTCTACACAGTCGCTTGTCGGACAACCTCGTCCCAGGAGGAAAAAAGCCATGGCAGGCGGGGTGGGGGAGGAAGAGAGAAACAGGTCCCGAGAGGCAGAGCCCCGGTCAGACCACAGCCTGTCTCCGCTGCTTCCTGGTGCAGTGACCTTAGCTCAGTCGTTAAACATTCTTGAACTGCACCTGCTGTCAGGGAATTAACATTCTCTGCACGCCTGACTGCATTCTTGTTGGCTAGAAATAATACATGGGAAAGAGGTGTGGAAACCGTAAAGAGCTACAGAAACGAAAGGTAAATGAACGATATTTTTTATTAAGTAGAAGAAGGAAGATCAAGAGTGGCGGAGAAAGAGGAGGGAGAAGGCAGAGGGCCGAGAGTAAGTGCCGGCGGAAGTGAGTGCCTTCCCGCGGAGAAATGCATTAGGCACCTAAGCAGGTGCATTCTTTCCTAGGGATCAGAAGGAGAAGCTGTTCCTAATGGCATCAATTATGAGACTTCAGAGTTAGCTGGTGGCACCGTGATCGGAGCCATCCCATCAATGCTTTCTGTTAGTGCCCCAGCCCCTGCCTCTGCTGAGGATGAGGGAGGGGGAATGAGTGGCAGCTCCTACAGGAAGCTGCACAGGGACATGGGGGGGAAAGGGCCAGTGGAATCATTCTGTGCTCCCCAGACACAGGTCTGCCTTGTTGGGGCACAGAATGGAGAAGGGACATCTTAAAGAGATTCTCTGGCCCCACTTTGCACCTCCTGTCCTGAACTCCAGTCTCCAAGGTGGGACCCCAGCATCTGTATGTGTTTAAAGCTGTCCCAGGGCCGGCGCCACGGCTCAATAGGCTAATCCCCCACCTTGTGGCACCGGCATACCAGGTTCTAGTCCCGGTTGGGGTGCCGGATTCTGTCCCGGTTGCCCCTCTTCCAGGTCAGCTCTCTGCAGTGGCCAGGGAGTGCAGTGGAGGATGGCCCAAGTCCTTGGGCCCTGCACCCCATGGGAGACCAGGAGAAGCACCTGGCTCCTGCCTTCAGATCAGCGCGGTGCGCCTGCCGCGGCGGCCATTGGAGGGTGAACCAACGGCAAAGGAAGACCTTTCCCTCTGTCTCTCTCACTGTCCACTCTGCTTGAAGAAAGAAAGAAAGAAAGAAAGAGAGAGAGGGAAAGAGAGAGAGAGAGAAAGAGAGAGAGAGAAAGAAAAGAAGAGAAAAGAAAACCACTGCCCTATCTCATGCCCCTCCTGTCACACAGGACAGTCTGCGAGTGTGGCTGCCTTCTTGCTGTCGCCCGACTCCTCTGTAGGAGTTGGTACGGGGGGGTGGGGGGACACTTCTTCCTTCCTGCAGCTGCAGAAGTGGGGCAGACCACGGGCACAGAAGACCTGAACTCTCTCCCTAAAATACAGGCGGTTCCGATGGGGGGGGGGGGGACAACATGTCTAGTAGTGTCCATCCTACCATGGGGTGCTGGCCCCTCAGCCACGGAGATGGCGCCATGGACCAAGGCCAGCAAGGGAAGAACCGAAGACAAAAGCCTGCGTGAGAGGTTCTGAGCACAGGAGAGTTTGCAGTGAGCTAGACTTCGTGAACTTTCCTTGGAAGAGGGTAGGCCTGAGTGAGTGGGGGTGGGTCTCCAGCCCCCTCACGGAAGTGCATGGAGGAGACCAAGAGGCCAGGGAGCTCCGTGTAATCCCAGCCATGCACCCTTGTGAAGGAACAGAGACCCCGCAGAAGGACGACGAGCCCCTCTTCACTCTGGCTTCCATGTGCCCTCAGCATAGGTGACTGCGGTACTGCGAGACAGCGCCCACGTCAGTGTCCACCATGAAATCTGCCGGGGGCATTGACGGAAGACAGAGCTGCCTCGCGGCTGGGCATCCCCAGCGTGGCCTTGGCTTTGAGAAGATGCACTTGCTGGGAACCACGTAGGCCCCCAGCAGAACCCAACCACCAGCCAGCTGCGCCATCTGTATGCAGGCCACCCTCCAGCCCCTGAGTTTATAAATAAACCAAGAGAAGTCATTCTGTCCCAAGAGACCAGGATGTCTCTTGAAATACAGAGACGTTCTTTCTGTGCCTTCGTGGTCCCTGAGTTCATCGTTGTTCTCTGGCAATGAACAGGGCTCGTATTGAACACGGGTCCCATCTGCAGCTGAACTGCTCAGAGGAGGAGGAGGCTGGGGGGCAGAGACTAGACAGAGATGCTCTTGCTGGAGCCCTGGTGTGATCAATGGACAAGAGAGGGAGACAGAGAGAAGCGTGGCAGAGAGGGGTGAGGAGGGCCGAGGAGTTGAGAGGCGAGAGGGGAAGTGAGAGAAAGCGGTATTGACGGAGACATAGAGAAGAGAGGCTGGCGGGATGACAGCAGGGGAAGCTGCCCGGCCAGGGAGGGGAGAGACATGGGGGGACTAGGAGAAAGATCCAGAGACGCAGCACAGGGCTGTGGAGGCTCAGGGGGATACGGAGGGCTGCAAGGAGTGGGAGATGCTGTGGGAGAAGAGATGAGTGAGGGGTGGTGAGGAGGAGGGGCTGGCACAGACAGGACAGGGAGGGAGCAGGTGGGGGCTGGGGGAAAAGACGCAATTCCAGTGTGTGTTGGCACACACAGGGTGGCATCCTCTGCCCTGTGTTTGTCATTGCGGGAAGAGACCATGCAACTTGGTATTACAAATATGGATTCTGGGCCAGGACCACCTGGGGTTGAATCCTGGTGCTACCAGTTTCTAAAGGCTTCACAGTGCAGAAGTCAGGGAACCAAAGTGAACGTGTTTCCCCTCTGCCCAAAATGGGGGTAACAGCGATGCTAACGCCAGTACCACTGTGCTGATTACATATTGCTGTCAGTGTCACGGAAGCTCACGGAACAGCAGCTGCATAGAAAGACCTTTGAAGGCTGCAGCTGCAGACAGCACACGAGGGGACAGGAAGGATGGCGGGACAGGGAGAAGCAATCGCGCTCATGTTAGCAGCCACGCTTCCGGTTGTGAGCTAGGGAACAGCTCCCGGCCATGCCTCAGCACAGCAGGCCAGTGCAGTCAGGAGTGAGGAGGAGGAGGAGGAGGAAGATTGAGGTCAGTGCCGATACAGACTGCAAAGAGGCCAAGGGCAAGGCTGGGGTGGTCAGCAGGACCCCAGAAGCCTGACCACACAGAGCTGAGGGATGAGGACGACAGCGCAGTCCACTTGCAGCCGAGGGAGCAGGAGGGGGTGCAGAGGAGGAGCGTCACACCGTGAGGAAGAGCTGTCCAGCCCTAACTCTCCAGCCCCCCAGGGGGTGGGTCTCTTTTAGGGTTTATTTATTTATTTGAAAGGCAGAGTGATGGGGGGTGGAAGAAGGGGAGAGAGGAAGAGGGGGGGAGAGAGACAGACAGACAGTCCGACCGAATGACCGACCTTCCATCCTCTGGTTCACTCCCCAAATGGCGGCAACACCTGGGGCTGAGCCAGGCTGAAATCAAGGGCTTGGAATTCCATCTCGTATCCCATGAGGGTCGCAGGGGCCCACATATTTGCACCATCTTTCACTGCCTCCCTATGCACATTAGCAGGAAGCTGGATCAGAAATGGAACAGCCGTGACTCAAACAGGCACTCTAGGGTGGGATGTTGACATCTCCAGCGGCCGTTTAACCTGCTGTGCCACAGTGCCAGCCCCGGCTCACTCTTTTCTTCCTAAAGTGATGTGAGGCTGTGACTAGGGTCTCCGCCTGCACAAAGGTGGGACCGACGGCACACTCTGTTAAGAAAGATGCAGGACTGTCCCTGGGGCAGGTCCGCAATACTTCACGGGGAAGAGTCGGGAGCAGCACTGGGCAGTGGGGCCAGGACACAAGTAGAAAAGTGGGCAGAGACAGGAAGCTGGCTCTACGGCAGCCCCACACACCTGAGCTGACTCTTACCTCTGGTGCAGCCAGGGGCCACGGAGGGAGGGAGGGGAGATCTGTTCTCCCTCTGCCCTCCACCAGGGGGGGTGCTGTTGGTGCAAGCGACAAGACAAGCCCGAGAGCAATGCCTTGTGCTTAGCAGATGGTGCTCAGTGAGCAGCTCTTGTCCTCAGGGACGGCTCCTGAGTCAGGTGTGACTCCCAGTAGCCCCAGAAGGCTTGAATCCGGAGAAAAATGCAGGCTTCCTGTTTGCAGAACCAGGCTCATGGCGCTGGAATGGAGCCTGGAGCAACAAACACGAGGACACATTGGAAAAGTCAAAATGTATTAATTGCAAACTGCCAATGTGTACTTGTGGTTGTGCATATTACAATTACAGCTCTCACTTCTGCCAGCTCCCCGGGGCCCAGCTACATACATATCCACAAGTTCCTGAGTCCTCACAAGGACCCCATGGACCAGGGATGACAAGGACACAGGTCCAGAATGGAAGGCACTCTTGGGGTCGCAGAGACCCCAGAGCCTCCACTGCTTCTGTGTCTAAGCCCACCTCGGGTTTGCTTAAGGAGCACAGATTTCCTTGATTCTACTCGAAATTCAGTTTCACCGGAAGGCAGTGCCTACCCGTGACTCCCTCCACCCCTGTGGAGGGGAAGACTCAGCTGAGACTGTGCACGGGCTCAGACTCTATCCCACAGCCCTGCGCATGGGGTCAGACTCTATCCCACAGCCCTGCGCATGGGGTCAGACTCTATCCCACAGCCCTGCGCATGGGGTCAGATTCTATCCCACAGCCCTGTGCATGGGCTCAGACTCTATCCCACAGCCCTGTGCATGGGCTCAGACTCTACCCCACTGTGGCACTGTACCACAGTGCCAGCCCTTCCCACTCTCCGTCTGGAAGGATCCTGACCCCTCTCCCTCCGTCCTGACTGCTCTGGACTTGTGTGGGTCAGGGGAGCAGACTCAGGAAGGGGTGCAGGAACGTGGGTCCTCCACCCCTGGGCCCTACACCACTGTCCAAGGTCTGAGATCTGACCGCTCCAGGAAGTTCCCCAGGCATAGCCGGAGCTGCAGCGGAAGCCCACAGAATAGAGAGGCCAGCATTGTTCTGTGTGCAACAAGACCCCCGCCATCGCTTCCCTTTCTCTGTCTCCTTGGGTGACTTCATAAAGTGGTTAACGGAGCCCAAGGAAGGTCTGCTTAGAACAAGCCTCCATGCCCTGTCTCCTTACTAAGTATGTACACGCGCGCACACACACACACACACACTCACATATACAAATATAGACTCACATACACTCACACATACACATATTTACAGTCACATGCACTCACACATATCCACACACATACACATACCCACATACATCACACACATGTACTCTCACACATACGTGTACACACACACAGAGCTTATTTCCTCAAGAGCTTAAAGAGCTCACAGAGGTCTAATTGAGGAAGGAAACGAAGGCTTGTCCTAGAAAAGTCAGGCAGCCTCGATGGCGTGTGACAATGCCGATCAGCTTGGGCCGGGCGTGCCCAACCCCACGCTCTCCAAGTCAGATCTGCCTTCACTGGAGCAGCGGTCCTCCAGGAGTGGGTCTCCTGCTGCCACCACCAGAAGAGGCTCTGAGGACATCCACAGGGGCCAAAGTCCGGCTATTTGGACTTCTAAGCTGCACGCCTGTCCACCCCCCGCCCAGCAGGAGGTAGGCGGCTGCACCTCCTCTTCCCAGCCCGGCTGGACTACGCAGAGACCCGTGTGGTTTCCAGGCCTGCACGCGTCTGGCTGTCTCCCACCTCAGCCCACACACCTGCAGTTGGAAGGGAGAGACCGGCCAGGGAAAACACAGATGAGCAAAGAGGTAGGGAGTGCGAGAGTGTGTTGAGGGTGTGCGTGCGTGTGTGTGTGTGTGTGTGTGTGTGTGAGGCCCAGGAGGCCAGCTTCCAACAGCGATTAATTTGGTGGGAGAAAATGGATTCTCACAGCCAGCCACGAAGTCTGCAGTAGCTGATGATGAGCACCAGGGCTGTGAGCAGGCGATCGGGGAGCTCTGAGCTCCTGCGCCAGCAAGAGCGTGTGGGAGCCATGCCCACCCTGCGGAAGGAGCCACCTGCTCCTGAGGGGAGCTGCTCCCTTCTCCAGAGCACCCATCCAGCTCGAGGGGACTCTGCGCACCGGGGTGGGCCTGCACTGCCTGGGAGATCATCCTCATGGCACCCTGTGTGCCGCCGAGCGAAGGCGGGGCCTGCTGCACCTGCACTGCTCTGCCCTTCCAGCCGGCCGGACGTGGAGCGCCCTGCAGTCATTCGTTCCGCGAGAGGTGTCGCGCGCTCAGGGTCTCAGGCCCTGTGTAAGGCGTCACGCATTCTGACAAGCACACAAAGCAGACACAGGCCCTGCCCTCACAGCTGACTGAGGGGGACAGAGAACTAACCACGTGACAGATGGGTTTCATCCAGCTATCCCAAAGTACGCACCTGGTTCCAGATTAGAATGATAGAGGCTCAAACAAGACATCAACATTGCTTAGCGCTGTGCCACTGACATATGAGGAGACAGAAGCCCAGAGAGGTTGTTTGGTCCCAAATCAAACCACAACTGAGTGCCAAGAGCTAGGGCTGCAGAATCTCCAGTCTACTGCTCCTCTTTTTTTTAAGTTAACATTTTCAAAACAGCTTTCCTCTAGTCTCCTTTTTAAATTAAAAAAATTTCATTTCTTCTTATTTATTTAAAGGGAGAGAGAGATCCCATCCACTGGTTCACCCCCGCCCCCATATGCCTGAGTAGTCAGGGCTGGGCCAGGCTGAAGCCAGGAGCCTGGAACCCAAGCCCAGTCTCTGTGGGCAGCAGGGACCCAAGCACTTGAGCCATCGCCTGTGCCTCTCAAGGTGTGCATTAACAGTGAGAAGCCGAGCCACAGCTGGAGCCCAGACACTCTGTACAGAATGCTGGCGTCCCCGAGAGGCATCTTCACGGCCACACCTAACGGCTGCCCTGGCATTCCCTCTGCAGCCATTCTCCTACCACCCGGCACTGTCACGATCCACAAGGCCCCACGTGCAGGATGCACAGGCAACATTTCTGAAGTATGCTCTCTGAATACCCAGGCTGTCAAACGCTCCATGGAGTAAACGTTCTGATCAGCTAAGTCTGGAAACTGGCAGGCCTGTGTCTCCCTCCTGGAGGTGACAGCATCCATGATCTGACTGGAGGCCCCGACGCCAAGGGGAAGGATCGTTCATCGTTCTTTAACCCACGTGTCCCAAACTGCCCGGGCGTGAGAGCCCCTTGACTTACGCAGCACGTCCACGACACCACACTCACGCTCCTCCACACCTTGGGAAGTCGCCACAAGTCACAGGTCTGGTCACTGCAGACTTCCCACCTTCCCTTGCTGGCTTTTTTCTGTATTTTTTCCACCAAAGAGTCATGGTTCTCCTCCTCTAATTTATACCAGATCCGAATTTTCATTCTCAACTCTTCAGCGCTCTCTACGTTTCTGGGTACCCCTTTTCTGAGAACTTCTCGTTTCTTTCTGTCGCTCAGTAACTGAGCTTCGTTTACTTCAAGCTCACTTTTGCCTAGGTTGTCAAGTAAAGGTCTTGAAATCCCCCTCAATCATCTTCTTATGAATAAAACACAAGTCCAATATGACCTATGGCCTCTCTCCATCATGGTTTGCTCTGCAGCTAACATTCCTTCATGTATTCTAACAGTACTTGCTGGACACAGGTGGACAGGCCATGCCAACGCCCACTTTCCCAGAAGTCTCGGCGGGTCAATGCCAGTGGTTAGAGGGCTGTGGGAATGAGGCTGAGTCCCTACGTTTGACCTCTTTTGGGCCCATGAATTTCATTCTGCCCATGACCTTGAATCCTGGCCCAAATTCATGCAAGCAAGTGTCCTTGGGCATGAAAAGGACAAGATAAGACAGCATGTCTGACTTGTTCCAATTTTTCATCTCTAAAGGAAAAAAAATCATAGTCCATACCCCGGGACCAGAGGCACCGCCAGGTGAGTTTGCCCAAGCAGTCAGCTGCCCCTGTCTGCCTCCACCCAGCTCTCCCCAGCCCCCAGCCAGCCCCCTCTGCAAAACCCGGTGATTACTTCATCAGGAAATAGATAACATTTGTCTTTTATTCCCTTCTACTTGAGCCTAATGTTTTTTCTATTAACTGTCTTATTTCTTTATTCCCCCTGACACTGTGGTCACATGTGTTACCCAGAGATTTCATCTGGACCTGAAGAAATGAGGGAAGTGACCTTAAAAAATGTTCACCAGTCAGCAGGATTATTAGCGAGATGGTCGCTTTCGCAGGAAAATTGCCACCACCAGGTGTGACTGGATCTCGGTTTTGACTGCACATACACACACACGCACACGCACACATGTGTGGTGTTTTTCCAAAGCAGAAAAGAAAATTCCGAAGTTGACTTTTCTGTCCGTCTAAGCGTTCCTGGAATCCTCGGGGGGAGCTGTTTTTATAGAACGCTGCTTATCACTCCTGCTTCCCCCAAACACCTGGGAATATCAAAAACACAAGGCAAACAGCACTCCTAACACACAGTCATTAAAAGACATCACAGAAAACAGCCACACTCACACAGAGGCACAGAACTGCCACCCCAGCTTCCTTTGCAAAACTCACGCCCCCACCACAGGGATTCCTGCCGCCAGGGGCCGCTGATTCTTTACCCAGGGGAAGGAGAGGCTTTAGAGCCCAATTCTGTTAACACCCAGCCCCAGGCATCCCCAAGACGCCAGGACAGGGTTCCGCCCATTCCAGTCCCTCCTCTGCCCTGCCTCCCTCCTCCCAAACCCTGGCCAGAGGCAGAAAGGGGACGGGAGCACTGGCCCTGACCAGCACCTTCTCACTCCTCTCTCCCCGCTCTTGCTTCTTAGAGCCCCAAGGTGCCCTGTGCTCCTTCAGGGACCCTTGCGCCCACCCGGACCTCCAGCAAACGCTCTGGGTCCCATCCTGGTGTTGTTTCCCCTGAGCCTCAGCCTGCGTCAGCACTCTGTGTCCTTTATACCCGCAGAAAGGAAGGCCACAGCACTCCAAATTAAGTGGCACCTTCTTCCCTTCCTTCTTTTATGTTCCTTGCTCTGTCCCGGCCATGTCCAGCTGCCCCCTTCCCCATCGCTAACCCTTGCTGGACTTGGTCAGGTCTGGGATCCCCCACAGGTGAGCATGAACGCAGTGCCTCTGTCCAGCCTTGTCCCCCACGCTCCTCCTCCTGCTCTTTCCTGAAGATGATGGTGGGAGCTGCATTCACAGCCGTGTCCTGTGCTCCGTGAGCCACAAGCCGTGCAAGGCAGATGCTCCTGTCAGGATCCCACGCTTCCAGAGAGATGCATCCCATATGGCACGGGCTGAAGACGGCCCCGCCCTCCCCATCTTTCACTGTCAGCTCCCCTCTCCTCCCCCAGGGTGCAAGCAAATCTTGCAACAAGCTGGGTAAGCTTGAGATGCACCAGCCATCTCAAGCAGCCAGGGAGTGGGGAGAGTAAGAAGAGGGACGATAAACAATACCCACTAACCGCAACCGTGCCATGCCTGAGCAGCTCAACTCTACGGGCAGAGGTCTCAGCCACCAGCTTCCACCCTTCCCAAGACAGGAGAACAGCGTGTCATCGACAGAGGCCCACCCTGACGCTGTACCTCCTGATGTCCTAGTGACCAGGACACACATGTCTTGAGCCAAATCAGCCTTCAGCTCTGCCGGGTGCTGAGGCTCCAGTGAATTCTGGGTTGGCACCTGGAGGAGCCGGGTCCAGGGTAGGCAGTGGCAGCCAAGCCCACCTGCATCTCTTGGGCCCTCCCAGAGAGCCCTGCCTCTGAGTGAGTGTGGGGACAGCTCTCTGAGGAACCATAACGAGGAGGCCTGTTGGACCCTCTGTGGCACCTGCCCGGGAGGTCTGTGTGCTGGAGCAAAGCTGAGGCTGCGTAATGAATGAGTGGATGGATGCCTACGGGAGTAAGTGAATCTAATGAAGACGTCAAGTGCCTTGGCTTTTGCAAACCCGAGTTTGGTTTTGTTCGCTAAGTACCCTGGGGAGCTGAGGGAGACACACTAGAGGAAAAGGAAATGGCTAGACCTGTGAGGCTTTGCCTTTTCTACCAGCAATCCCGAGAGCTGGCGGAACATCCCAGAATCGGGGCACAGCAGGGGAGGGTTTGTCACTGTTTGATAAGTCAGGGGGTAGTGGGGGCCGGGCCCCAGCTCCAGTTCACGCTCCCCAGCCATTCCCCACTCCCTGGCCAGTCCTCTTTTCCAAAATGAATTCCTTTATTTGTTTTAAAGGCAGTTTAATAGAGGGAGAGAGAGAGATCTTCCTTCAGCTGGTTCACTTCCCAAATGGCCACAACAGCTGGGGCTGGGCCAGGCTGAGGTCAGGAGCCTGGAGTTCCACCCAGGCCAGGTTTCCCACACGGGTGGCAGGCGTCCACCTACTTAAGTCATCAGCTGCTGTTCTCCCAGGAGCATGAGCAGGGAGTGGATCCGAAGTAGAGCCGCTGGGACTGGAACCCGGGCTGCGTTCTGAAATATTGGCAGCAGCAGCTTAACCCACTGCACCACAATGCCAGGCCTCCCCCTTGCCAATTCTGTCCAAGTGACCTGCATCCCCCCTTTCTGCTGCCCTTGGAGAGAGATTTTCCCATGCTGCAAGCCCAGAGTCGCATCTGGGAGGAGCCAGAGATGGCGTTGCCAATCTCCTCATTTTCTCAGCAGACACCGTGGGGTGACCTGTGTGCCTGGCGTGCAGGCAGCACAAGTACTGGCCTCAAGGGACTCCCGGTCCAGTGCAAACATGAGGCGCACACATAGTCTTGGAGCTTATTCCTGTGGGCATCAGGTACGTGATGAGCCCAGTGAGAACCACAGGCCCAAGTCTGGAATCTTCTCCTGGCTCTTGCCTGGGTCACTTTGCCCTCCACCAGGCTCTGCAATGCCTGATCATCCAGGGCCACCCCAGGCAGTGCCCCCTGGCTCCCCACCACCTTCCCTCTTGCTATCACATGTCATAAAGGCTTCCTGTTTCCACAGAGATGTCAGCTAACGTGGCCAAAACCTGTGCCCACCCTGGTTTTTCCTCTGTTGTTTTCATCAGCATAAATCCAAGATAGCAAATACCTGCTGGACGGGAGGCCTGCGGGCTTTGCTTTCAGGGAGGAGAATGAGGCTGGAGCAGGGCCATTTGCATGCTTTCATTAACGCAGGCTGTGGCCGGCCAGGCTGCCAGCTCCCCTGAACGCGTGTCTTCCTGCGGTGACGGGGAAATCAATTGGCTTGATGCAACTTCTGGATCCTTGAAACAGCTCTGGCTTGGGTCCCATGGAGGCCCTTAGACAGACATCAATAACCTTGCCTTTCATTGCCTTTATGGGCCTCGATGCCAGTCCCATTAGAATCCGCCAATATTTATGTACATGTTAACGGCACAGCCAACAGCAGCATTACAACAGGGTGGCCGGCCAGGGGAGCGAGGGAAGACTGCAGGCTGGGTTCTCTCTCCCTCACTCTAATTGTATCAATCTAGGGGCAGAAGGGTTCTCTCTCCTTGATACCTGAGGCCGCATTGTCTATTACTGCCCAGAGGTTTCACATCAATTTGCCAGGGATCCCTAATGCAAAGGCACACTATTTTCCATGCATTCACCATCTCGTGCAATTGTCACAAGATTCAGCAAGATAAGTGGTCCTGCTATTTAACAGATGCATCAATCAGGGCTCAGAGAGATAAGAAAGCTGAAGATCGCACGCTGTAACTAGGGTTACAGGCGGGACAACAAGGTCACACTGGAAGAACCAAGGTTTTGACACAAGATTGAACCAAACTCAATGCACTTGTACTCCATTACACTGGCTTCAATCCTTACCCCTCCATACATGCAGTGACTGTTACCACAGCATCTGCCGTGTGTCGGGTCCTGTTATAACCTCTGAGGATGCTGAAGTAGTTCAGACAGACAAGTGCTCCCTTCCAGCATCTTCACATCATTAGATTAAAAAAACACACGAGTAAGAAAATCCTCCCTGGTGCTACGTGCACAGCGTCAGGAGATGGGCAAGAGACGGAAGGGACCGACGGCCATTTTGGGCTGAGATGACCAAGAAAACCGTCCCGAGGAGAAGCCATTCATACTGAGTTACGAGGGAGCCCGGCGCTCAACGGCACTCGGCTGACACAGCTAGCGCTCCTGTGGGGATGAGCTGGGTGGGCTTGGGGAGGGGCCAGGAGCCCCATGAGCAGACATGGAACAGCTGAGAGCGAGAGGTGGGAGAGAGGTAGGAGAGGCAGCCGAGGGCTGCACCCCCAGGCGAAAGCTCTGGGGGAAGCCGCTGGGTTTAAACTTGATGGTGACAAGGGATCACTGACTTCATCCGATCTAATTAAAGTTCTCAAAGTTCCCTCTGGCTCTGCGGAGACATGGTCACGTGGACACAAGGAGAAGCAGGTCAAGTCAGTCTGGTGGTGGCTTGGGGGAGGGAGGGAGTCACTGAGAGGAGCAGAGAGCTGACCACAGTCGCTGCGTGTTCAGGGGGAGGGTAAACTAGACCTGCTCACGAGTGTGCCTGGAGGGGTAAGAGGAGAGAACAGCCAAGAACTGGCTTCTGAGCGGCCGGCGCTGTGGTGTGGCGGGAAAACCCACTACCTCCAGTGCCAGCATCCCATATGGGCACCGGTTCGAGTCCCGGCTGCTCCTCTTCTGATCCAGCTCTCTGCTATGGCCTGGGAAAGCAGAAGATGGCCCAAGTTCTTGGGCCCCTGCACCCACATGGGAGACCAGGAAGAAGCTTCTGGCTCCTGCCTTCGGATCAGGGCAGCTCCGGCCGTTGCAGCCAATTGGGGAGTGAACCAGTAGATGGAAGCCCTCTCTCTCTGTCTGCCTCTCCTTCTCTCTGTGTAACTCTGACTTTCAAATAAATAAATAAATCTTTAAAAAAAAATGGCTCCCCAGTTTGCAACCGAGCAGCTAGGAGAACACCAGTTGTGCCAGTGGGGGCTGTTGGGTGATGAATCTGTTGAAGCATTTGGAGTTGGAAGTCAAGAATTCTATTTGGGTCAATTGAAAGATCAGGTGTTAATGAGACATTCACAACGTAAGTAGCTGGCTGTCACGTGGGGAGTGCACGCTCCAGATGAGGAGGGGCCCCGTTCCATCCTTGCCCACGCCTTAGCACACAGGGGTCAAGTGGAGTGGGGCTCTCTGCAGAGCAGGCAGCGAACAAGGGACAAGCAGCGTAGGGAGACAGCCTGGAGATGGCGATGGTGAAGAAGCTAGGAGGCTAAGAGTTTCAGAACACCACCAATAACAAAGGAGCAGGAGGAGTGAGAAGGAACGCAGCAGTAGCAGTACAAGGGCACTTCAAAGAGTTTGTGGAAAACAGAATGAAAATTCATTTTGGCTCAGAATCCTTTGAAATCCAAGCGCGGATATGTCGTGCTATCCATTTTCCATGAACTGTCGGAAGGCGCTCCCCCACTCGTGCCCAGTTAGAGTCTGCTGGGCGCCAGGCACAGTTCTGAGCGTCTCATGTGCGCTAGCAGTTGACTGAATTCTCACAACCTAAGGAGCTGTTGTTCTTCTTTCCATTTTATAGATGGGACAACTGAGGCCTAGGGCGGCCACTTGAAAGTGAGAGGCTCTCTCTGCTCCTGGCGTTCATGGCAGAAGCACCACCCAGTTCCTGCTGGGCCCACCAATCAGCTCGCGAGCCTCCAACAGGTAGTGGCGGAGTTCTTGGGAGGTCCCGTCCTTTTTCAGGCTTGAACTTGGTTTATTAATCTCTTTGTCAGTTTCAATGCCCAGACCAGGGGAAGCCTCCTAGCTTGGCTGACAGACAAGCAGGCTGCAGTGGGGAGAGTAATCACATTTCCCGCTTCCCTCTCTCCTCCTGCTCAGCCCAGTGTAGGATGCCCACGCGGCCCCTCCCTGCCAGGCCTCACCTAGCTCTCACTTCTGAAGGGCTTCCCTGAGAAGGCGACTCTCCATAATTCTCAGAAATTATTTCACATATAATTCATTTTTGCTCTCAATGAGGTTCAGTTTGGATTGGCAGAGCAGAAGGGCTCCTGTGACATCTTTCACTGTCCAAACCATTCCTGCCGGAGGTGGAGCCAACACTGGGGGGAGGGAAATGCAGCCCTGGGGGCTGAGGGGAGGGGCTGGACAGGGCAGAACTAGATGTCAGTAAGGCTTGGGGCAGAGGCACGCAGGAGCAGGGGACATCAAGGACAGCCAGGGAGGACGAGCTGGGTCAGGACATCTAGAGCCTGGAAGAGGCCTGGGCTCCTTGCCCAGAAATGCTTGGGACGTGGTCTTGTGCAGTTAGACATGGCCCCGGCTGGCCCTCTGGAGAGGACGAGCCAGGGCCATCTGGCAAGTGAGCCTGACTGCAGTGTCCCTTTGACCTGGTTCTTGTCACTTCTGTCTGGAGTGGACCACATAAACTCGCACACGGAACCTGTCTGTCGCAATACTCAGTATAATGTGAGAGAGCCCCAAGTTCCCTACCTTTAATCCATCTTCTCATTTGCTTAGGCTCTGACATTTATACACTCAAAAAAAAAAAAAAAGTCCTCTCTAATTTTGCAACTACAAACAAGTAGGCTCAGTTCCCGAGCATGGACAAGAGAACACAGTGCAGTCAGTCACACCAAGGGCAGTAAGAGGGAGCATCCTAGAGAGAGCCAGAGAAGCGGCTTCTCGGGAGGCAGAGCGAGGTGTGGGAAAAGTGTCAGGAACCTCACAGCCCCAAGCGGCCCCTACTTGCCTCCATCGTAGGCACTAGCAGAGATAAATGGGGGAGAGAGGTTTTTCTACACATTGCTCCACGCGCAGGTGATGCCCTGTAGTCATCAGTACGTGCAGAGACCCTTATCAACGTGGCTTCACAGAATTCTGAAGCATATTCGTTCATCCATCCAAAAAAATATTTCCTGCAAACCCACCCTGTGCAGGCAAAACACCTAGGAGCTTGCAATACACTCGCCACTTGTGGGGGGGTAATTCAAGTGATGGGACTGAGACAACGAATTGCGCAAATGAACAGTAAATCGTGCACACTGTTAGAGAAAACGAGAGACTGTCTTTCCCGGAGTGTGCATTATCTCAAATACGACGCCATCCTATACAATCAGCTTGCTCGCGTTGTCTCCGACGTCCCTGAGATCCGAGCTGCCATGGGTCTCGCTCGTCTCCCGCTCCATCAAACACTCTCCTGCTTTCAGCCACCTGCCTCCCGCAGAGCCTGCACTGAGCATCAGCTGGACACGCGAAGGGTGCTCAGTCACAAGTGGCATTGATGTGGCCACCCCGGTTTGACATCGTAACTGTCGCCTAGCAGAGGCCTCTTCTGACATGATCTGTGCATGGTTTCCTGGGACCCCATCTCCACAGACCACCCCTGCCCCACGGCACACATAGCAGATGTGGCTATCCAAGGAGACTATTCTAATTCAGGGAAAGTTAGTATTCCTATTATATTTCTCCCCCTCCCTCTCTTCTTAGGTCTCCCAGGAGCCATCTCTGTCCCGTTATCCATAACACTCCCTTTCCTGGGTCATTTCTAACCCAGAAGAGAGATGGGAGATGAGCCGAACACTGTGTTCTTATCTGTGCACCTGCAGTTGACTATTAAGATGTTGCCGTACAGAAGCAATGAGAATGCTTTGATCACGTGTCATTTCCAGTGCGTACACACACACACACACACACACACACAATGGAGAAGCTAGCGTCATCCCATCCTCCCATATGTTCAGCCAGCGTCATCCCATCCTCCCATGTGTTCAGCCAGCGTCATCCCATCCTCCCATGTGTTCAGCTAGCGTCATTCCATCCTCCCATGTGTTCAGCTAGCGTCATTCCATCCTCCCATGTGTTCAGCCAGCGTCATTCCATCCTTCCATGTGTTCAGCCAGCGTCATTCCATCCTCCCATGTGTTCAGCTAGCGTCATCCCATCCTCCCATGTGTTCAGCCAGCGTCATCCCATCCTCCCATGTGCTCAGCCAGCGTCATTCCATCCTCCCATGTGTTCAGTCAGCGTCATTCCATCCTCCCATGTGTTCAGCCAGCGTCATTCCATCCTCCCATGTGCTCAGCCAGCGTCATTCCATCCTTCCATGTGTTCAGCCAGCGTCATCCCATCCTCCCATGTGTTCAGCCAGCGTCATCCCATCCTCCCATGTGCTCAGCACGAGGGGACATGGACAGAAACGTTCTTGTAAAACCAAATCGTGGGCCGCGGTTCAGTGCAGTTGGACTGCTCGCTTGCTCTCAACTTGTTCTTGTGTGTATTTTATCAAGTTCTATACAGACCTAGATAACTAACTATTTTGATCCAGTACATGTAAATGATGCAAGGATCGACCTTAAAAATCCAACATTTGAGTGCCCTGGAGTTCTTTACGGTTTAGCCCCAGGCCCCTTTCTCCTCTTCTTCATGTTGGGTTCCTGCCTGGTCTCAGCCATGTCCTCTCTTCAGATGCCACGTCTCCGCTAGGGACTCTCGGACTTGGATTGCACCCAGACTTGTCTCCCATCTTAGAAGGAAGGACTGCACAATATCCCAGGGGTATCACTACCATGAGTGCCAGTTCAGGTCCTGGCTGCTTCACTTCCAATGCAGTTCTGCGCTAATGCACCTAGGAAGGCAGCGGAGGGTGGTCCAAATACTTGGGCCCCTGCTACCCATATGAGAGACCCACATAGAGCTCCAGACTCCTGGATTCAGCCTGGCCAAGCCCTGGCTATTGTAGCCATTTGGGAGTGAGCCAGTGGGTGGAGGATTTCTCTCTCCCCCTCCCTGTCCCCCTGTCCCCCCCTCCCCCATAACTCTGCCTTTGAAATAAATGAATGCAAAGAATGTGCAAAGCCAGTTCTTCTAGTCTGGAGACACGGCAGCTACGCAGATGGCGCACTGCAAACAGTTTTCCCTTAACTGATGAGCCTTGAAGAAGAAGGCCAAACAGAAACATCAGTTATGAATTGGATGGACCTCCCTAGTTCATCCAATATTCAACTTGTTCTTGTATGTATTTTATCAAGTTATCCCATAGCATGTACCTGGCAATACAGACCCATTCTGAAAGCACATATCATATTTTTAAAGAAAAATAAGTGCTTTTAAATCCAAGGACTTCTTTTGAGCCTAACTATTTATCCACACGGCAGATCTGCCCTTGTCTCAGTTTGTGGTGTTTGTAATTGTTGTTTATAAATGACATTGCTTCACAAGAAAGAAAAATGCCAGACACCTGTTTGTCTTGAGCCTCTTTGTCTCAGCTATTTTGCATGTATATGTATGTACACAGATCCATAATTTCTCCCCAGGACCAGGGAAGCCAGGCTCGGAAGAGCTTTTATTCATTATTTAATCAAGGAAAGAGCTTTAACTCAAACAGGCGCAGGGCAGGGAGGTGGTGCGAGGAGAGCAAGCGGGCTTGAGTCAAAGAGACTGGGCAAGAGAGAACATTTTTATAAGCAGACTCTTGAGATAAAAACCTGAACAAAGAGCAACAAACAGCTCCTTTCTACATCTTTTTTCCCTTTCTTTCCTGACGCTCCTGACAGACTCAATTCCCTTTCTGCATAATCTCTTCTCATTTCTTTCTGGAGGGATGTCAGCGTTCTGAATACAGAAATACATCACCACTTGTTTGCCCTTAAGGTTGCTCCTTGCTCCGGCTGCGGACCCAGGAGAGAAAAGCCCAGCCCGGTGCTGGGCAGGCTGAATGGGCATCCATCTCACGCCTGGCCCTTCCTCTCGTTCTCCACCACGGCTGATATCCAACCCCACAGCTTCTTCCTTTCACCTGAGAAGGCTGTCCATGATTTAGCACTATTTCAAAGGGGAACAACGGTGACTGACATTCAGCCTGGGTTCCGCTTGGGGTGGGACGAGGGACCTGACTCAGGACCAACAGCCCTGGTGAGCGCCCAGCCCCTGCTGGCACTCTCGTTCAAGCCTCCCCCTAACCAGAGAGCTAAGTAATTGCCTTCTTGGCTTTGTAGACAAAGGGGCTAAAGCGCAAAGGGACAGCTCTGTGTTCTAGGAGCCCCAACGCCAGGGGCAGCCCTGCCTTCCCCCAGGATGGGCTCTCCAGTCTTCTCTCCATGTGTGTCTCCCCTTCCCCCATCAAAGCATCCTAGAGAACATTCCTCAGTGGTCGAAATCTCCCCCTGTGTTTCTCCATTCGCTGGACTGCGTTCCCTCCCTTGGCTGTAATTCATTAACTCCACAACTCCACGCTGAACACTGCCAGTGGGACGCAAGGAAGCCGCCCCACAGGGGCTTCCGTTCTCATTCAGGAAGGCAGATGATGACCAAGCAAAGGCATCCCATGAGTACTGCGTGCTCAAGAAGAGACAGAGCAGGCCACTTAGGGGAGAGCGCAGCAGGCGGGGAGAGGGTCTTGCGGAATCATGAAGAGCGAGCCTGAAAGAGGGGCAGTGAGTGCAAAGGGACTGGGGTCCTTGGTGGGTCAGGAACAGAGAACAGGGCAGTGTGGCAGGGCAGCAGGCCAAGGAGCAGTGAACAGTGCGGCTAGAGAGCATGGAAAGGTTCAAGCAAGCCTGTGAGGGAATGGGCCAGCGGCCAGAGGCGGTCACGATCCAGGCCCCCTTGTGCAGCCACTTTGATTTTTTCTCGAAGGGAGGCAGGAAGCTGCTGGAGGGCCACAGCAGCAGAACGCTGCCATCTGAGTGCAGCCCTCTGGCTGCTGTGTTAGGATGAGCCTGGGCGAGAGCAGGCAAGATGGGAAGCGGGAGGAAGAGGGACAAGGCGCTGCGGTTACCCAGGTGCAGGCTGGCGAGGCAGGAAGGGGACGGGAAGCAGTTACTTCCTGGGGAGCAGGGGTTGCAGGGTTTGCGGATGGCTTGGATGTAGGACGTGAGAAATAGAAGGGCTGAAGGAAGAACTCAAGGGCTTAGCCTCATGATGGGACGAATGGAGGCGCCACTGCTGAGAAGGAGACAGTGATGAACGGGGCTGTCAGAGGCAGGAGGAGGGCGAGCAGACGGCTGAGAAGGGAGGCGGTGGGAACAGTGGTGGGGAAAGGACAATGGGGGACCAAGGAAACGGGGTGGGGTTTCCCAGCAGAGCTGAGTCGCCACGTGAGCCTGGTGGCCCTGAATTTGAAGCGATATCGTGGCTGGGCCTTTGGTTTTAAGTTGCATTTGGGCAGTGTGGAGAAGGTGAGTTGGGTTTAGCCAAGGTCTCGAGGGAGGACAGAGCAGGGGAGGGAAGGCACGTGTGCAGGGGGCAGTGACAGGAAGCCTGGCAATGCAAGGGGGTGAGAAAAGAGGAGCAGCGGCAGTTGGCAGCAGGATTAAAGGGCTGTGCTGCAGGGGGAGTGGGAGGAGTGGGCCAGCTGGTCAGGAGGGAGGGGGTGATCAGACACCGAAAGACTTCAGTGGGGACTGTGGATCGGTGCAGAACTGTTAGTAATGGGGCTGGCGCTGTGGCGCAGCAGCTTAACACCCTGGCCTGAAACACCAGCATCCTATATGGGCGCCGGGTCTAGTCCCGGCTGCTCCTCTCCTGATCCAGCTATCTGCTATGGCCTGGAATAGAAGTGGAAGATGGCCCAAGTCCTTGGGCCCCTGCACCCACGTGGGAGACCCGGAAGAAGCTACTGGCTCCTGGCTTCAGATCGGCGCAGCTCCAGCCGTTGCGGCCATTTGGGGAGTGAACCATCAGATGGAAGACCTCTCTCTCTCTCTCTCTCTCTCTCACTCTCTGCCTCTCCTCTCTCTGTGTAACTCTGACTTTCAAATAAATAAATTAATCTTTAAAAAAAAAACCTGTTAGTAAAAGGCTGAACCGATGATGTGGGTGTGAGTGATTCTTGGAGTTATAGCCCTGATACCCGCTGCTGGAGCTCACCCTCTCTCCAGCCCATGTGAATTGCCAGGAATCCCGTCCCCTCTAGCTTCTGTTTCATGAATGGGTACAGATCTGACTCATCCCCCACCCCTGCCTGTCGGGCCCACTGGTGTGTTAGTCTGGTCCTCTGAGAGCCCAAGGGTTCCACACACAAGACTTTCACGAGGGGAAACAGGTGTGGGAGGAGATGGGCCGGCCGCCACGCAAGCCTGACCCCAGTGGAGGGGAGAGGTGGCAGGCTGGGACGGCAGCAGCCTGCAGAGCCGCACAGTCTACATAAGTATCAGCAAGGCTTCTGAGGCGGCCTCTGGCTGAAGGTGCTGTCAGAGACCCCATCTCAGCCTTGGCCTTGGACGCAGTCGGTCTGAAGGTGCTGTCAGAGACCCCATCTCAGCCTTGGCCTTGGACGCAGTCGGTCCTGGCTGGGCCAGCCCATGGGAAACATGGCCTCGAATGAATTCAGAGCCCACTTCAAAGCCCAGCAGTGGGGACCCCCGGTCAGCTACGCCAACCAAACTTGGGGTTCCATGAAGCACGTCCTCATGGGCTCCACGTGACTCCAGCCACAGGCCCAAGCTCAAGAATGAAGCCACTGCCCCGAAGCTCGCTACCTCACGCCCTTCTGCCCTGGGCTGGGATCTGGGCACTGACATCTTCCTGTGGACGGAGAGCAGACTCCTGACATCCTCCACACGGAGGAGGGTGTGCTGCGCACAATGCTGGCCAAGTTTATGTCCAGTCACCAATGCCCAATGCGTGAGCATTGGGTTTGCACAAGCTGGATTTGAACAGGATGAAGGAAAAGTGACCGAGGAGGTGGGCCTGGGGCCTCGTTGGTTGCTACATATCACTCTTTTTTTTTTGGACAGGCAGAGTGGATAGTGAGAGAGACAGACAGAGAGAAAGGTCTTCCTTTGCCATTGGTTCACCCTCCAATGGGTGAACTGATCCGAAGCCAGGAGCCAGGTGCTTCTCCTGGTCTCCCATGGGGTGCAGGGCCCAAGCACTTGGACCATCCTCCACTGCACTCCTGGGCCACAGCAGAGAGCTGGCCTGGAAGAGGAGCAACCGGGATAGAATCCGGCGCCCGGACCGGGACTAGAACCTGGTGTGCCGGCGCTGCAAGGCGAAGGATTAGCCTAGTGAGCTGCGGCGCCGGCCGCTACATATCACTCTTCTGGTGACACCAGCAGAGTCCTTCTCCAGTGACGGGCCATGCTCTCCTCTCCACTGGACACCCGTCATGTCCCATCAGATTCTCTGTCTCCTCTGTCCTCCTCATTGAGATCTAAAAATTCAGCCCTTACCAAACCTTGCCTCAAAGGCTACACCTTCCTCCCAGCCTGGTTTCCCAGGTCTCCCACCCAAATAAATACTCACCTCCAGCCTCCCCATAAAACACACCTGAGATTTCTCAGCCCCTCGTTTCACTCCATTTCCCACATCACCATCTGGCAGGTCATTCTGGCAGGATCCCTCAACTCGGTCCCTGCCCGTTTATGCCTGCTGCCAAAACACCGGTTCAGGCTCCCGTCTTCCTCTCCTTGACTAACACAATCTGCTGGCTAAATGCCTGTGCAGTCTCTGGCTTTCAAACTCTCCTTCCTTCCTTTCCTGCCTGCTATTCGCCCTCTGAGCACCTGCCTCTCCTGACTCCTATCCCTATACTCCTCTCTCCCCATGCAAATAGATCTCCCAGATCCACCTGCACTGCCTGCCCCTCAAGCATTGCTTCTCACCCTGGCCTTGACGAAGGCTCTCATGCCGGACCTTCAACATTGTCTTCTCCAAAAACAAACCACCCAATACGATCAGAGGCCGGGCCAGTGACAGCAAAGCCTACTCCAACAAGTCCTGCCTCCCCAGCCCCAACTCTGCACCCTCAAGAAATAAGGGATGCGGTTAAAGCCCTAGAGTGTGGTTTCTGCAGGAGGCGTCTGCACATGGCTCATTAACGAGGGCAGAGCTGGAACCCAGATGCAGAGCGCTCAACCTGCTTTCAAAGTCTCGGCACTGGCCCCATTCCGAGGGCAGTCCAGCACAATGCCAGCGTGAGCCCCAGGGACCCCAGGGTCTTGAGCAGCAGGAGCATGGCCTACCAGGGTGCTTGTTAGAGAGGACAGAGTCGGCTCCGCCCAGGACTGTGGGGTCACTACCTGCAGTGTGAAAGGGTCCCCAGGTGATCCGTATGTTCTTCCAAATATAAGGAGCACCCGCCCAGAGAGCCTCAATGCTGCCTCCCAACTTCAGAACAGAGGCAGCAGAACCAGGTATTTGGTAGTCAGTCTATAGTGGAGTGGAGCGCTTTCTGCAACACAATAGATGCTAAATCAATTTTATTTACTGACAGACTGATTAAACAGTCCTGTCCCTTAATTATTTTTTGTCTCCTATAAATGGCAAGTCAAGTGCTCATTTTCCAGGGCTTTTTCTTTATTACCAACGGAAGATACTCTAAGGGTGACAGCAAAACACACTTTGTGGCTATTGTGTTTTCCGTAGGTGCTAAGTGACCACATGCCAGGAATCCGGGAATCCGCACTGCAGCCCACATTGTAAGAAATGGAGAGAAGAAACAGGCAAATCAGAGCTCTGTCCCACCCACCGAGACCCCTGCAGGGTGCCCAAAGCTACTCTTAGACTGACATGCCACCTCCAGCTGTCACCTCTCCAGCATTCTTTGTCATCTACAGAAAGAGTCCCAAGAACATCTGTGAGTCTCTGAGGACCTCCCCAACCTCTAGACCCACAGACAGGGAGAAGAGCACCTGGCGCAGCCTCTTTGTGGGTGATGGGCAGGAGCAGCACTGGGGGGAGGCCAGTACCTGCTCACCTACTGCTGACGTGAGGCAGATCAGAAATGCACTCCAATAACCCCACACACCTTCAGGCACAGCAGGTGTGTTTACATAGGGAGCGGTTACCAGAAAAGAATTCCGGGAAGAATATGGCAGTGTCTGCGCTACAGGTCCATGATGTTTGGGGTCTGACGCACCTGCCCAACACACACAGAGAAACATCTGGCACTGTCAAATGTCCTGCATCTCAGAGCTATTCTGGATCAATACCAAATGGGGATGTAGATTTCTCCTTTCTGCTCAGGATAAAAATGCACCCAAAACACATAAAATGCTTTGGCTCTGCCTTCATTTAAAAAGCACAATTTTTTCCTAAATTCTTCAGTTTGCTACCACAGACAGCTCCCTGCTCAAATATAGTTATCCAAAATATCCATCCATAATTCTTAGCATCTGCTCTATACGGAGCACCATATCTCGATGTTCCAAGAAAAAATTTTAAACAAATGAAGGGAGGGAAAAAAAGGAGGGAAGGAAGATTAAAATAAATACTCTTTGAGGCTAGTCTCTGCTCCGAAAGGCTAATCGTATATAAAATTTGAAAACATTTACACTGGCAGCTTTTTATGTTAGCTAATTGATACCCTGCATATTTCTAGGAGAAAGCGGTTGGCAGGTGAAAACAATTAGTAATGCCTGTGTTACAGATCAATTTCTTGCAAAGGTTAATAGCTCTTTGTTTAGAATAAGATCTCTACCAACCCTTCTGTGAGCCATGATGTTCCCTTGCACTCTGCAAACTTTCATAGTTTTTCTTGTGCTTAGGATGATGCCTGGTTCAAACATTTCATTAAATTAAAAACAATTCAATGAATGAATTAATCCATGTGTATGTTTCTATGAAAATTTCCCAAATGCTACAAAAATGCTTGAATTTCAGATCCTATATGTTCCGGCTAGGGTAGGGTCTAGACTTGGTTACCACTAGGCTGTACTGATCATTTTAATTAAGGTATGAGTAATGACACTTCTCACAAAAAAGTCAAAACAGAATCATGTCTTAAACTACTCATCAGTAAGCCAACCAATAGAAAAACAAGCAAAAGGTATGAAAAGTTGATACACACACACACACACACACACACACACACACACACACACGATATAGATGACCACTAAACATATGAAAAGATGCGCCCCCTAAAGGGAAATCCGGGAAATGCAAATTAAAACACCAGGAGACATGGCATTTGACCCATCGGATGGACAACAATTAGATGGAATTGCATAGATGGTAAGGATTTGGGCTCCCAAGTTAGGTGAGTCCAGCTGCCAGCTTTATCACCTACCAGCGTGGACACAGGACAAGATGCTCTATGGGCCTGTGAAGGCCGTATTCATACTGGACGCCTACTCTCTCGGGTGGTCGTGAACACTGGAGTTCAGGTCCATAAAGCAGTCGGAACTACACTGGCACAAAGCAACCGCTTGATAAGGTTAGCAATGACTAGTTTCAGCTGTTGAGGAATAGCAGCACGCAAACTCTTCTGTTATTCTTGGTTGGAGTATAAAGGAATTCAGGTTCTTTGGGAGGTAATCAGCGACTTCCACTTAAGGCCTGCATATCCTAGAACCCTGGACCTGCTTCTGCATATCCATTCTTGATTTACACGTATGTATGAACCCTCACACGTGTTTACACTGATGCAAAAAATAAGTTGATTTTGGTGCATATAGCTTTTCTTTTTTAAAAAGATTTATTTTATTTATTTTAAACAGTGTTACAGAGAGAGGTAGAGCCAGAGAGAAAGAGAGAAGTCTTCCACTTGCTGGTTCACTCCCCAAATGACTGCAAAGGCCAGAGCTGAGCGGATCCAAAGCCAGGAGCTAGGAGCTTCTTCCAGGTCTCCCCCAAGGACTTGGGCCATCTTCCACTGCTTTCCCAGGCCATAGCAGAGAGCTGGATCTGAAGTAGAGCAGCGGGATTCGAACCAGTGCCCCTATAGGATGCAGGCCCTGTAGGCCAGGACTTTAAACTGCCACGCCACAGCAATGGCCCCATAGTTTTCCAATAATACACATTTTCCATCAATGTTTTGAAGACCTCTTGTATGCATGGACTTCAGGTTTTTAAAAATTTTTTGCACCACAATAATGTTTTCATTCCATTTTCCATAAACTTTTTGACATTCGTTTGTATTTTTATTTCATTCTCATGCTCACCCCAACATTATATGTAACAAAAAATAGCTGGGAACAACTAAATAGGGTAATGGCTAACTATGACCTCAACAACTAAATAACACCAAGAAATAAGGTAAGTTTTTAGATGCTGACAATGACTGATCTGCAAGACATTGGGTTGAGTGCAAGCAGTAAAATCCATAAGATACACACAGTTGTGATGTGATTTGTGTGAAACCTGCATTAGAGAGGTGTTAATATGGGTGTGGTAGTCAAAGAGGACTTTCTTTGTATTATTTGATTGTCTTACAATCATTCCTTATTTAGTTGTGCAGTGAGTAGTGTGTGAAGGGAGAATCAGAGTTTCAGTCGGGGTGACAACTTCTGGAAATGAGGAGTCCTGGTGGCCGCACAATAACGTGAGTGCCCTGGGCCAGGGCTGTGGCACAGTGGGTTAAGCTGCCGCCTATAATGCCTGCGCCCCATCTGACTGCCAGTTCCAGTTCTATACAGTCCACTTCCAATCCAACCCCCTGCTCATGCACCTGGGGAAGCAGTGGAAATGGCCCAAATGCTTGGGCCCCTACTACCCACATAGGAGAGCCAGATGGCGTTCCAGGCTCCTAGCTTCAGCCTGGCCATTTGGAGAGTGAACCAATGGATGGGAGATTTCTCTCTCTCTCTATCGGTAACTCTGATTTTCAAATAAATAAATAGAACCTTTTTAAAGACACCAATGTGAATGTGCTATAAGGTACACTAAACTGCACACTTAAAAGTAGCTGGGGTGGGCATTTAGCAAAGTAGTTAAGATGCCACTTGGGCTGCCTGCATCCCTTATCAGAATGTTTGCATTCCAGTTCCCGCTCTGCACAACCTGGGAGGCGGCAGGTCCTGGCTCAAGTCCTCCGGCCTCTGTCCCCACCTGGGAGGCCCGGATGAAGCTTCAGACTTCAACTTGGCCCACACTTGGCAGCTGTGGGCATTTGAGGAGTGAACCAGTAGGTGGGAGTTCTCTGTCACTCTCCCTCACTTCCAAATACAAAAAAAACCCCACAAAACTCTAGTCTGTGCCATAGAGTACAAAAGCCAATGGGATTTAAACTGAGTGTTTAGACAAACACAGGAGAGGTGAGCACTATAGTGTGGGGCTGAGCCGCCATCTGAGATGCTCACGTCCCATAGGAGTGCCTAGGTTCACTCTCAGCTATTCTGCTTTCAATCCAGCTTCCTGCTATTGCACAGGGGGCAGCAGGTGCTAGTTCAACTACTTGGGTTTTTGCTACCCAGTGGGAGAACCAGGCTGAGTTCCAGGCTCCTGGCTCTGGCCTGGCTTAGCCACAGGTGTTCCAAGTGCAAGCATCTGGGGAGCAAACCAGCAGATGGAAGATATTCATATTCTTTCTTTCTCTCTCTCTCCCTCCCTCCCTCCCTCCCCTTCTCCTTCCCAAATAAGTACAAATAAATTCAAACAAACAAAAAAATGCTGGACTTGGATGATGGAGAACATGGCGTGCAGAAGAGAGGCAACCTGGAGACTGTGTGCTCAGAAAGGGCTTCTCGGAAAAAAAAAAAAACGGGTAACAAAATTCAGTAGACGTTCAGTGGGAAGTCAAGCAGTGCCCTGCTCATTGACCCTGACCTTGATCTGCCAGGAAAGAGAGAACAATCCCTGTGGCTCCTCATGCCCTCTTTTCCAGTCAAAACCCTCCAGGAAGGCTCACCGGGGGGGAGAAGCTGGGGAGAGGCGGCAGAAGGGAGGGAACGGGTCCTGAGAAGCAGAATCTCATCTCGGCTCGCATTTTCGCTGCAGCAGCTCTTCTTTCAAAGAGCATCCACGCACCTGGAGGGAACTTGATTTCCTTCTGAGAATATGCCTTTCAAGTAGATTAAAAACTATTTTCATGAGTTGAGGCTGTTTACATGCAAACCTGTCATTCAGATGATGTGTGCCTTCACAGACGCCCACGAAGGCTTGTGATCAACGGCTTCCTTCTCTTTTTGGATAATTTCCTTGAGGTTCCTGTGCAGTGTGTCTGGGCAGGGGAGGGAAGCTGGGGGCATGGGAGGTTGTGTTGTTTTCTCAACAAGATGAAAGCTTCAATGCAAAGAGGATAACGGGGGTGGGGCTGGAGCAAGAATCTGGAGTCTTTTCAAGTTGGGGAAGCTGCAAGGTCTCAGCTGTTGACCATCAGTGCTGAGCCCACCCTTGAGACAGAGCCGGCGCACCTGCTCTACAGATGGGCAGCTCCCTACGCTCATGCGCTCTGGTGTTGCATGGCTTCTACCGCCCATTTCTCCATACTGTCTGACATGAGAGCCTCGCTATAGGAAATCGAGTTTATCTGGAGAAGGATCCACTGGCTTTGGAAATCTGGGAAGCCAAAATAAAGCCACTATAGACCCCAGATTCTAGGATAAATTTTAAAATGTATTCTACATTGAACTTCAGTCTTGTTTTATTTTGGGGGAAAGTGCTTAAAAATTACACAGAGAAAGGAATTAGTGAACCATTCTGAACCAGAAGCTTTAGTGTTTTCTGATTTACAAAAGTGAAATATAACAGTAGTCTCTACGCTGAAGCCCGATCTGAATTCCAGGAAGACAAAGACAAAGCTTAGGAGTCTTTGGAAAGAAAAAGTGATCTGATCGAGCCAAAATAAGATACAAATAGGTACCAAACCAATGGTGTGTGTGTGTGGCTGTGTGTGGCTGAAGTCGTCACACAGGTCTTAAGTAAATGCTGGAGTTTAATCTGTCCATACCATATGCCGTGAAGTGAAATAATGTTTCTGGGACAAAATGGAAAGGCGTGGTCAGGATATGAACAAACACAGGCTATTGTCGGCCCCTCCCTGCCTCACAGACAAGTTCTCCATGTGAACAAGAAAGGAAGCAGGCGGGTGAGAGGGCGGGAGTGAGGATGGATATGCTTGTAAAAACCAAATACAGCTGACCGTACAACTTTGTCCCGAGGTTACTAATTTTACTTGTACCTCACCTTCACTGACTTAGATCCCCACTAAGGTCTTCTCCACCTCTCTAAACTGTTACTGTAGGACCCAGAGGGTGGTCCCAAGAGACAGTGCCCAAGAGTGTCAAGGTTTAGTCCTGACTCGGATAAAAATGAAGGAGACCTGCTGGCAGAGCCAGGACAGATCAAGTTTGTAGGGCACAGCTACTGCCTAGCAGCTAGGATCAGCTTTCACAATTACCCATGCTACTTGCACCCCACCCCAAGACAATAAACAGCATGGTAGTTTGAAACCAATGAGATAAAATGTAACAATATAACGTTTTATATTTTTAAACAAATTCATTCTATAAGGTCAGCATTTCAGAGATTTATCTTGATGGTAGGTCAGATAATAAAGTCACAGGGATTTGATTAACTTTAAATTCAGTATAAAACAGCTAATGGCATATGTCAAGCTTGGGTACAGAGGAGAACTTGATCTATGCTAGGCTGTGTTAATAAAATAGCAGGTCCATATCAAAGGGCATACTCAGTAATCTGCCCTGAACTTTCAATGCCTTGGGCACCATCCAAGGGTCATCAACAAGGTCAAGAGTATCCAGAGAAGAGGGAAGAAATGGTGGTGAGGCAGCTCAAAGGTATAGGATAGGGATCCAGATGTCACCCAGGAGCCCCCAGACCCCACAGCTCAGCTCTGCAGCGTCTCTGCACGGGGGATGCTCTTTGTAACCTCTTTTCACTTGACCACGTAGGAAAGGAGCACGCCATCTCCTGAGAAGCCACTTCCCGCAGCTTCTGTAGGCAACGTCACCCACGCCCCAGACGGGAATCTCATTCTCTATGACTTTTCTGTTCACTGGTCCAGGTTTGAGCATCCTAGAGCTCTTTGGTCAATGCTAATCCCCCTTCTACATATATAACCCTACAGGTAAGCCAAGAGAATGGATGACTACCCTTAACAAATCTTTCTAGACAAAGCTGGGATGCTTTAAAGACTAATTCTCGAGACGCTGTTTGTGACTGACCACCAGGGTTATTGGGTCATATGTCCCAGAGGCGAAAGACATTGCTATTCTTCACTCCTTGCACAGGATAGAAGCCAAAATGAGAAGTGGGAGGCTTAGGGCAGCTAAACCCTACTGGCTTCGCCCCCAGCCTATCCCTTAGATCCTAAAGATGCTGAAAGATCAGAGCAATGACTGAACGTGGGTCATTGCTGATACTTTAGGGTATTTCTGGTTTACTCAAAATTCTTAGAACATTCTTTAGTTCACATTAATTTCAAAAACAAACATATGCTAGAGTACCTGAAGAACCACTATCAAAATTCCAGTTCACCATTCTAAACAGGTTGAAGTCATTGGCTCACTTTACCATTTTTCTTGTATTTACAAACTATTTTAATTATCTTGCATTTTCTTAATATTTTCTGGATGCTATGATGAGTCCCATTCCATATCTGAACAACCCTTTGTATTTTTTAAAATGCTGCTGACACTGCTATACAAGGATATCACAAAAATCTCATGGGAAGTAGAATTAAAAGGTAAGTTTATTTTGTTGCAAAATGATTTGAAATCCATATACACATTTTTCATATAATGCATATTATGAACTTCTTGAAGACCCCTCATATATTCCCATTTATCTGATATTTATTGAGTGCCTTATCCATGTATGACATCTTAAAACCTTGGGTGGGCTTGTCCATAGGCTAATGTGGGGCAAAATCCCTAGTTTATAGAGAGACGCGGGGTTAGACTGTTCCAAAGGCAGTCTGGGTGGACAGAGCTGGAACCCTCTCACCACCTTGTCTTCTACAAGTCTTGAAAAGACCAAGAAGAGCTGCCCTGACATGGACATCCCAAAACCACTTTAGAAAAACCCAACTTGTTCCAAGTAGATAAAGTGCCACTGTGTAAGTAATTAATCAGGAATTACAGGGAAGTGTTTTTTTATGAGGCCAATAGTAAGGAATCTCCTGAGGCACTCGGCACGCTCTCTCTCTCAGTAAATAATTATTTAAGCTAAAATTATTTACTAAATTAAGTCATTCCTTTTGTGATATCTCTGAGACTTCAAGTAATTGGCTGGGCTCGCTTTAGTTTGGTGTTTTACACAGAGAAAAAATGGTGTTACATAATGAATTAACTGTGCAATTAACTATAAATTTAGCACTTGAGACACACATTTTTAATGACTAAGAACAGGTACAAAGAGCCCTTGTATGTGTTTTTCTTTCTTTTTTAAACCTAGGTATCATTTTCCATCTTATTCGGAGCAGCAAGCCTGGGAAAGTGTTAGCACAGTGTAACTCACTATTGCCCATTAACAGAGTCAGCACAGAAAACCCATTTCAGGCAGAGCTAGAGCCACGGGCCCCTGCTAGCCCTGAGCTCACGGCTGGGACTGCTTGGCCCTCAAGGTGAGGCCACCAAGGAGCCATCCCTGCCCTCCTGGAGTGAAGAGGAGCAGGATAATGACATCACTCCCGGAGCTTCCTCCCGCCTCCAGACAAAGGCGCTTTCCCTGCTAGAACTATGCGGAGAGAAGTCATGGAAAGGAAAGCGTGGCTTAGCTAAAACTTCAATTACCTGGGCTTTGTCACTTTGTTCTTAATTTCCAGGAATAAAATGCAAATCATTGGATTTGTTTTTTTTTTAACGAGAGAGAGAGAGAGAGAGAGAGAGAGAGAGAGAGAGAGAGAGAGAGAAACTGCTTATTTACTCCCCAAATGACCACAACAACCTGGGCTGAATTGGAGCCAAAGCCGAGAAGTGGGAATTCAACCCAGGTTTCCCACGTGGGGGGCAGGAACCCAGTCACCTGCGCCATCACCGCTGTTCCCAGGGTGTACATCAGCAGGTAGCTGGAGTCAAAGCTCATTACTAAACTCAGGTATTTTGATATGGGACACGGGTATTTTTAAAGAAAAGTTTTATTTATTTCCTTATTTTCATTTACCTAATTGAAAGGCAGGAGGGATAGAGAGAGAACTTCCATCGGCTGGTCCACTCCCCAGATGCCTACAACAGCTGGGCCAGGCCAGGCCTCGGGGCTGGGAGCCCAGACTCCATCCAAGGGTCCCAGTGACCCAAGTGCTTGAGCCATCACCTGCTGCCTCACAGGGTGTGCACTGGCCGGAAGCTGGAACTGGAAGCAGAGTGGGACTCAAACCCAGGCACTCTGGATATGACGTCTCAGGTGGCGGCTTAGCTGCTGTGAGCAACACCTGCCCCAAGCGCCGATGGGTTAGCCAGTCTTCACCACCAGACCAAGTGCCTGCCTGGAGTTTTAAAAGCAAGAAAGTAACCTGAGTTCACCTCACTGGGCACCTCTAGCTTACCAGGGTATATTCTATCCTGCAATGTTTCTATGCACATGTTTAGATTCGTAGTCACGTAACAGGAAGAGAGCACCTACCATGGGTCAGGCAGTGGGTTGTGGGGTCTCTCAAGTGTATTATCTCACAGAATCCAAATGACAACCCCAAAACAGTGGTGCTGCGAATGTTACCACCCTAGAGAAAACAAAGACCGATTTTCCAATGCCTTGTAGCTTTTTTCTAACACAGCCAAAATAGGGCTCCCTCCCTTGCCTTCACACTCAACACTCCTCTCCCAAGGAGAAATCAGGAATTTACTCAAAACGCTGCCAAGATGGGGCCTGTGCTGTGGCGCAGTGGGTTAACGCCCTGGCCTGAAGCGCCGACATCCCATATGGGCACCAGTTCTAGTCCCGGCTGCTCCTCTTCCGATCCAGCTCTCTACTGAGGCCTGGGAAAGCAGTAGAGGATGGCCCAAGTCCTTGGGCCCCTGCACTCACATGGGAGACCTGGAAGAAGCTCCTGGCTCCTGGCTTCGGACCAGTGCAGCTCTGTCCGTTGCGGCCATCTGGGGAGTGAACCAGCGGATAGAAGACTCACTCTCTCTCTCTCTCTCTCTCTCTCTCTCTGCCTCTCCTCTCTCCGTGTAACTCTAACTTTCAAATAAATAAATAAATCTTTTAAAAAAATGCTGCCAAGAGCACACTGTCCACCTTGGCTTCAGGAATACATGGCCCTTGTTCCAGTGAATCGGAAGCCCCAGAACTTCCTCCACAACTTAGTTTCTGTAGTTAGTGGTTCCAGTACAATCCCTAAAGGCAGGAAAGTAAACACATTTGTTGCAGAAAGAAACAATCTTGCCAGCAAAGGTTTTAACCAAAAAGTTTGGACCTTCACCTAAGCTGGCCAGAATGCGCACTTCTCTAACGTGTCAAGTAACTAAGGTCTCACTTCCTCAGTAGCCCTGTTCTGCTCCTGGACAGTGTGCCGGGGTACAGACTTGCTTTCTGTCCCCATGCCGATTCCATCGGCTCTCCTCAGCCCTTATTGGCCTCTCTGCAGCTGTTAATCCTGCAGAGCACCCCCAGTGCGCCATTCAGCTGCTTCTTTAGCACCGCCCATAGGCCAGGCAAACTGCTGGGTGTTCAGACACCATCCCCACCTTCAGAGACCACCCGGGTTATCAGGTGGCACCAGCACCTCTGCCCTTCAATACACAGTGAGGATGAGACAGATGTGGGTGGAGATTACAATGACAGGGCTTTGAAGTCAAATCAAGGATTTAGTGGATTATTCTAAAGACAATGAGAGGCTATGGGTGAGTTTTTGTAGAAAAAGAGGGTGATTAGGCTTGCATTATTCAAAGATCATTCAGGTTATGTTAAAATGATTTAATTAACCATCATTATACTGAACAGATTGGAGGGCAGCAAGAGTAGCCACTGGAAGATCACGTAGGCGGTATGCAATGTCTAGGACAGAACGCATGGCCTCCAGGCCTGGAGGAGGCCGAGGAGAGAGAAAGAAATGGACAGACTCTATAGGTATATCGGAGGACTGGCAGGATGTGGCAAATGAGTGGGGTTGGGGAGGAAAGGAGGATCTGGGATGACTTTCCAGTTCCTGGCTGGACCGTGCAGTCTCCCGAGCTGTGGGTGGAGCAGGCTGTAAGCACTGAAGAGGAGGGGCTCTGTCCTGTGCATGCTAGGTATCAGGTCCAGTGAGCTCTCCCAGGAGAGCAGCTAAGAAGTATCTACAGGGGGCTTGCCACCTTGGCTCACTAGGTTAATCTTCCGCCTGTGGCGCCAGCATCCCATGTGGGCACCAGTTCTAGTCCCAGTTGCTCCTTTTCCAGTCTAGCTCTCTGCTGTGGCCCGGGAAGGCAGTAGAGGATGGCCCAAGTGCTTGGGCCCTGCACCTGCATGGGAGACCCGGAAGAAGTTCCTGGCTCCTGGCTTTAGATGGGAGCAGCTCCGGCTGTGGCGGCCATTTGGGAAGTGAACCAATGGAAGGAAGACCTTTCTCTGTCTCTCTCTCTGTCTAGAACTCTACCTGTCAAATAAATAAATAATTAAAAAGAGTATCTACACGCAGGGAGTGATCTGGGTTGGGATGACGTATTTGGGAGTTGTGGCAGCATGGGTGGCATCCAAATCCATGGGAGTGGAGGAGCGCACCATGGAGAGTGTGGAGTACTAACAAAGAAGCCTCAGCACACAGCACTCCAGGGGCCTGCTGCACCCCAGTTACCCAGCCCTGTAAATGGTGACCAGCCTTGGCTTACACTCCAGGTTGCTCCCTCTCCCACCCTTCAAGTCTAGGTCCCAACCACTTCCTCACAATGACTGCAATGATCTGGTTTCATGAGTCTACTTCTCTTTCTCATCACTGCCAAACTCATCTTCCCAAGGTTTGACTCTGTTATGTGACTCTTCCCTCCAAAATCTTTGATGTCTCCCCACTCCCTGCTCAATAAAGCATCATCAGTTTACCCAGAATGCATGGTCTTCCATAAATAGCCTCAGCCCACCAGGTCACACAGCTGCTGCCTTCTATTTTTCCTGTTCTTCCTCAAGGGTGATGCATGGGACTTTTTATAAGCCACTGGACTTGTCCACTTCTCCAACTGCAAGAAGGAGGGATGCTGCAAGGACTCACAATGCCTAGGGTAAAAGGATGTGCCTCTGAACTCAGAAAAGATGTCTACCTCCCGACAGTGGCTCCCCCCAGTCTCCAAGATCTGTTGCTGCAGAGCCATGGGCCTGATGGGGGAGAGGATAGGGGAGACACACTTTGGGCCTTAAGATGGAAGCATTTCAGCCACCAACCAACCATCTCAGGCAAACAGCGTTTGTCTGCATTGGAAGAACTTTACGGAAGGAGATTCCATGTGCATCTTTAATAGTTCAAGTTACTTAGAGTCAATCAATCAGTAATATGTATACAAACATTAGTTTAGCATTGTGAGCCAGTCCTGGAGGCGATACAGAGCTTACAGTCCCACGGAGAAATAAGATGTAAACAAATGCCTTGCTACACACAAAGCGGAGTTCCTCGCTATAGAATATGGGCTGGCATGTGGTGTAGTGGTGAGAGACTCATTGACCAAGATTTACGAAGCAGCTACCATGTACTGAGTACTATTCTGGACAAAGCAGACAGAAATCAATGCTGTCATGGAACTTAAACACGAAGGAAAGGCGATACACAACACCCTAACTAAGTGGATTATATACTAAGCCATGGGTGACACCTGCTCACAGAAGACAGTAAGGAGATGGGCAGTGCTGGGGCCTGCAGCTGGATGCAAGGCTACCAAGGCAGGCTTGCTGAGAGGGGTTCTTTGAGCGAAGACTGGAAGGAGAGGAGAGAGAGAGGCATGCGGCAGAAGGAGCAGCTAGCCCATGAGCCCCGGGCCGGCACTCGCCTGACAGCTGGAGGAACGTGAAGGCGGCCGGCTTGACTGCAGCAGAGTGAAGGTGAGGGCAGTAGCAGATGAAGGGAGAGCAATGCTGGGGGGTGGGGAGGTCAGGGCGAGGGGCCTGGAACTGCACCCCTGGAAGGTGTGGAGAGAGGAATGAGCCCGCTGCCTGCTGGGAAGGCAGTGCATCACAAAGGGGTGAGGCAGGGCCAAGGGCGCAGGGGTGAAGCCCAGGGCGTTGAGCCCAGCAGGACTGCTACAGCAAGGAGCAGGACACAGCAGGAGCAGCGGAGGTGGTGCTGGTGCGAGGGTGGGGGGAGTGGGATCCTGGACAAAAGCCCACAACTTGTCTTAGCATCAGCATTGCCACCCCCCCCCCCACAACTGGTCTTGTCTGTAGGCCACACAGTTTATTATTTCACTCCCATTGCCTCATCTGCTTCTCACAGCACCTTTCAAAGCACGTGTTACAACCCCTGGTTTCACGGATGGGAACTCTGGGCTTCCAGCACTCGCATCTTCTGCCCAAGCATGCAGCTGGGGAGCACTCTGTGCTGCAGGCACATTAGGAAATGGAGAGTAAGTGTCGAGTGTCCAGTCTGGATGGACTGTCCTGAGTCCAGCACAGCTGGCCGGGAAGGAGACCACTGCAAAACCCAGGAGTCCAGGGAGGAGCTGATGCGGATGAGCCCAGGCCACAAGTGCAGAAATCCAGGAGTTACGGGGGAGCATGACACGGCTTAGGGACCCAAGCAAGCGCGTAAGGAAAACGCCGTGCTGTATATGGGCTCCCAGATGGGAAGCGGCTGGAGAACAGTACCACTACCCGAGCCAGGCAACCCAGGAGAATGGGCAGGCTGGTGCCAACGGGATGCACAGGGAGAGAGGGGTGGATGGCACTACTCATGGCCAACCAAGATGCCTTTTATGAGGTTAACTCTGCAGACAAGGGTGCCATTGAGATTCGAGCCAGATAAACGCGGTAGCATGGAAGAGTCAAGCCCTGCGGTCCTCTAAGCTCTGTGAGGGCAGGACCCGCGTTTCCTGTGCGCAGTGCCCGGTTCAGCCACTGAACACAATCAATGACACTCTCGCCCCCACCCTCCTCCTCCTGCCATTTCTTGGGCATGCTCGCTGATGATTTTTTCCAGGTGCAAGCACATTGTACAATTAGGTTGAATACGCTGAATACAAACCCATTATTTCTATAGGTTTGTATTGAATCCAACTTGCAAGAAGGTACAGCCCGCTTCCTCCTCCACCGCACCCCACTCCCCGTCACCCCCACTGTCGGCCCTGTCTGGGATAATGGGTGATTGTGCTGCTACGTGCATTACGCTAACCCGCTCCCCCTCGCCCAGCTCCCACCATCATCAAAACCCAGATGGGATCTAGCTCCAGCGTCATTAGGCAGCCGCAGCAGGGAGAGCGGGCAGCAGCAGGAAAGGCTCCGGAGAGCGAGGTTCTCTGCGAAACAAAAGCACCGTCTCCCATCAAGCGGCCCGGCGAGGAGAAGGCCGCGCGGGCGGAGTCGGAGCTGCCAGCGAGGCCCTCCGCTCATTAGTTTTTCTTTCACATTGCACATGAGTTCAGCGAAACGAAAATGAATTAGGAATTAAAGGCACCAAAATAGCCCGGGCGATCTTTCCAGAAGACTGAATGCGCTTTGCGTGTCCGCCCAAGGCCCGCTTCCGGTTCCGCCGCTGCCCAGGCCCGGCTCCGTCCCTCTCCCCCGCGGCCTCGCTCCTCGTTCTTCTCCCTGCTCCGCTTGCACAGTGCCTTCTCCAATGACGGCCCTCTCCCTAAAACGGCCCTGCCCTCCCGCCGCCATTCCCTTCCCAGCAGCCTCTGCGGGGCCGGGTCTCCTTCCCAGCATGCCCCTCGCCTGCACCTGCGTCTTCCGGTGTCTGGCGGCGGCGGCCGCAGCTCGGTTTCTACGATGGGAAGCCCGTGGCTGCCTGATGAAGGCAGATGATATAAACGAGGCGGCCGCTTCAGTGCGTAATTAAAATAAGGCAAAGCAAGCAGCGAAACCAGGCAGATTCATGGCTCGCAGGTCCCAGCCGGTCCCCGCCCCCTACTCCCCTGGCCCTGTGCCCCGGAGCCCAGGGAGTGGGATCGATCCTCCAATTCGGGAGGGACGGTGATCGGTGATCGGGAGGACGCTCGGCCCCGCCGGCCATCCTCCGCTCCCAGATACTCTCCCAGATCGTTCCTCCCGCTCCGCTCCCCGCTCTTGTTTCCAGCTACAGGGAACTCCTAAGTAGAAAATCAATAGGCGCTTTAATTACTGGCCCCCAATTCATCAGGGCCTCAACTGTAATTACTCTGCCTGAGCCGGGAGCCTCAGGAGCCAATGCCGAGACAGCCAGGCACCGGGCACAGTGCAGGACGACGTGAGAGCCCCAGAGTTCACGGCCCAGCCAGGCAGCGGCCTCCTGCAGGGCCTGCCCACCTTCCTGTCTCCCCCTTCCAGGGCCCCTTTCGCTGGGCAGCGGTCTCAGGGCAGAACTGGTCGGGGCGTGGAATGAACACAAAGCCGGCCTTCAGCTTATCCCCTAGCTCTGGATGCACTCTCCAAAACCTTGCTGCTCCAAGTGTGGACAAAGACCAGCCGCTTCAGCATCCTGCAGGAAACAGGTGCAGGGCAGCCCAGGCCCCAGCACAGAGGGACTGGATCAGCTTCTGCACCGAACAAAACCCCCACATTTGAGTGTGAGAAGCACTGTTATCAAATACAACCTGGTGCGTGTTTGCTTCGCTAGGGCTGGGAGGGAGTTGGCCAGTGTCTGCAGAAGCATTCGAAGCCTGCCCGGAGTTACGCCACCCAGAAGGGCTTCTTTAAAGTCTTGTCTCAGAGCATGAAGGGCCCTTAGATGTTCTCTCTCGACAGCATGCTCATTCTTTCCCCTCTACTTCTGCAGCTCCTCCCCAAGGTAGGTAAACTGAGGGTCTGAAGGCAGCTGGTCCTCGCTGGAATTTTTTTCTTTCCCTTCCTCCACAAAGGAGGCCGAGTAGACTTCTGCCTAGACGCAGGGTCCTTTTCCCTTCAAACCCTAAAGCTGCAGTGCCCTCAGCCCCTGGGACCGTGCGAGAATGGAGCTGGGCAATCCATGGGTTCCTCCCGGGGCTCAGTGGGCTCAAGGGAGTGATGTGGGATGTCACAAGAAATGCTCTCAGGGGGTTCAATTTAAACAGCGGGAAGCTGATTGAACTGCTTCCCCCAGGAGGACAGAACTTCCCACTCAGATAGCTCAGAAGGAAGGACTGCTTCGTGGCGGGTCAAGTCCGAAGCTGTGTGTCTAGGGTTCACACTGCCACAGGCCGACGATGGTGGCAAGCGGGCTTGACTGCTCTGCCAGCAGCCCGAGCAGGCTCTGGTGCTGGGGAGGGAGAGCTGGGCTGCAGCTGTCCTACTGCCTGCATGCATCAGCCTGGGTTTCGTGTCTGAGCACGGAGCTATTGACTCGGCTGATCAATTTCCCAGTCGCAGGCAGCCAGAACCATGAAAAATGACTCTGCTGCCCATTGCCCACCCCCGCCCCCAGACACTGGCCTTGACTCATGCAAATGGAACAGTTCCCCATTTAGGAACTTCATCTAAGCTTCTCTTTGAACTTCTGCCCCCTTCCCGTAGGTGTTCCCATCTGGCCACGCGTGCTCTTTCTCCTCTGTCTCTCAGAGCTCACACAACCCCTCAGTCTCACTGCACTTCCATGGAGACGAGTCCTCGGGATCCTCCAGCCCTCATTCTTCACCCAGGCTTGAGTTAACCTCACATGACTTGCTAAGCATTTCTGCTTGGTGGCCCAATAATGTTACCCTTAAACCCAAGAGGTCTAAAACCCTTCTCCCCACACTGTACCCACCGTGTGGGTTTCCATCTGGAAACCCCCATTCTTATGAGCAGTGCCCAGGCTCAAGCTCTTGGTCCTAATGATCTGTGCACTCAGGCTCCTGGACACTCAATCCTAGAAGTTCTGCCTCTCAAAGAAAAAGGACTCTCCCCCCTCGTCCTTTTCCAGAGCCACATTATTTTGAACCTGGGTGCCTATGAGATCCTCGGTTTGGAACACCCAGGTCCCTCCCCTGTGCCCATAGTCTTAATTTAAGCCACACAACAGGATCGGAGAGATTCTGTGCCAATGATGAGAACCAGTTATACCAGAAAAGGTGGCTGTGGGACCCAGGCGTTGGTCATTTTAATAAAGACTAGATGACTAATTCAGAACCAGGATGGGTACTGTGCTCAGGCCAAGTTTGACCATTTGCTGTGTGAGAACACCTCTGGCCTGCCCCCATCCTGTGATTTTGCCCCATCCCTCCTCTTGCCTAGGACAACCCCCAGTTAAAATGCTCCCCACCCCTCCAAGCCCAGCCCAAACATCACCCCATTTATGGAAGTTTCCTGGGTCCATCCTCAGAAGCCCTGTAGCACTTACTCACACATCACTCATGGCCTGCTCTTCCCTGGGCACAGTCTGTGGTCATATCATATGGTCTTGATGTAATTCTCACCTTCTTGAAAAGACTCAAACACTTCATGAGGCATTCGACGTGTGACCGGGAGAGCCAAGTTTGCATTCTGAAGCCTCAGGAATAAATTTTGACCATGAAACTTTGGGTGGGATTTTTAAAGTCTGAATTCCCTGTTCTAAAAAATGGGATTCATGATTGCTGCCTACTTCATGCAAATAATAGTTAGTAGTAATCTAACAAAAAAGTTTGCCTCATGCTGTTTAACAGTAGCTTGGACAAAGGAAGCACTTAAGTGGGTGCTGAATGAAAGAAAGAATATGCTTAGAGCTTTATTATAGTTTATTTCATTCTTCCTGAAAATGATTTCCAATAAAAAAATCAATACATTAAGTGTGGCACTTAGGGTCGGGGTCTGGCCCTCTCTCCAGTGGAATCACAGAGACATTTGTTTCCTAACTACCCGTGTCACAGGTCCTTGCTGTGACATTTAAACCACGTCCTTTTGTCAGGTGTCAGAACCAAAGGCACAGACTCAGTTTCTCTGTTTCCATGCAGACTGCCTCACAAGTGAGCATGCACCTGGGTGAGCACGCACACACACACACACACACACACTTAACAGTTTCACCTACATAATCAAGGAAGCGAGCTCGGGGCAGGCATTTGGTCTAGTGGTTAAGATGCTGGTGTCCCATTTCAGAGTCCCTGGGTTTGAGTCCCAGTTCCAGCTCCTGATTCCAGCTTCCTGTTAATGTAGCCCCTGGAAGGCACCAGTGATCCCTCGAGTAACTGGGTCCCTGCCTCTCCCATGGAAGACCTAGATTGAGTTCCTGGCTGCGGTAGACATTTGAGGAATAAGTCGGCAACTGGAAGAATGGAAGATTCTCTCTCTCTCTCTCTCTCTCTCTGTGTGTGTGTGTGTGTGTGTGTGTGTGTGTGTGTTGTTTGCGTTGTTCTGTCTGCATCTCAAATAATAAAAGAAGTCAGACATAAAGAAGAGTCTGGTACTGTGGCTAAGCCACTGCCTGCAGTGCTGGCATCCCATACGGGCACTGGTTCACGTCCTGTCCAGCTGTTGCAGCCATCTGGGGAGTGAACCAGCAGATGGAGGACCTTTCTCTCTGTCTCTCCTCTCTGTAACCCTACCTCTCAAATAAGAAAATAAAATCTTAAAAAAAAAAAGGAAGGAAGGAAGAAAGCGGTTTCTCCCACCAACAGTCTCGGCACCAGCACTCCAGGAAACTCCTGAGCCTGGAGGCTGCACTCAATGCTTGTTCGTAACACAGCAGATGTTTCTGTCCCTGTAAGACTGCAGATCCTCACCGCCAGTTGCTACAGCTTGGCCCTGCTGGCACAGCCACTGAATGGGTTAATACAATGTGGTCTGTGAGGTCAGGGCATGGATCCGGAGCAGAGGAGGCTGAAGTTGGACGGGCCTGAGCATTGGTCAAGCAAAGAACCATGTAGAGCAGAGGATGCCTGCCAAGCTGCTCCCGAGGGCCCTGCCCCAGCCCTGCCCCAGCCACCCCTCACTGGCCTTCTCTGGCCTGCATTCCCCAGCCTGTGCTCTCATTTCGATGCTCATTTATGTTTCTGGATGAATAATCTCTGAAAGAAACTAGATTAATCCTTTATCCCAACTCACAGCACTTGTACTCTGAGGAGTGCGAAGTAATTAGAAAACATTATCCTATTCATCCCCACAAAGCCCCAGAGAGGAAGGCAGGCCACAGGGAACTGCCATTGACCCCCTTGAAGTAGAACAACTGGAGATCTGGGTAGGAAAGCTCTGTGGCCAAGGTCACTGGGCAGCAGCAAGGGCAGAGCAGGTGGGACACACAGTGCTTGCACTTGGTGTTGTGTTCAGGCTGGGCAGGTTAGGAGGCCGAGTTGCCCCGAGGGTTGGCAAAGTCATGGAGATTCACACTCTATCTGATGGGCTATGAAGACTCTCATCTCATCCTACATAACTGACGAACTAGATTCCAGTACCCCAAGGGCCCAGAGCCCCCCGAACATTGGAAGGACCTCAGAGAGCGGTCACCTGGCCACTTAATTCAAACAAAAGCCCAAGGAGACGCTATGATCTGTCCAAGGCTACGCAAGTTGTTCATGCCACTGCTGGTCTAGGTTTGAGTCTCCTGATGTGTGGGGTTCTTCAGGATGCAGACATCATACCCAGAGCAGAGACCATGGTTTCCATCACTGTCACACAGTGCTCGTCGGGGCGGGGGGGACACAACGTATTCCCGACCAATGGTGACTCTGTGTTTCATCAGCAAGAACAATTCTATCCACCCCTGCCCCTGTGGCCTGCCTGCTGCAGACGAGGAGGCTCTGTGAGGCTGAAGGTGACCTTGTCAGAGGGGCATCCGTGCCTTTCTCGGCCTCATCTGCCCGGCTTCCCCTTCTCCGTCCTCCTCTGATCCCAGGTCCCTCCGTGTCTCTAGCTCCCCACCTACAGAAGCCCCAAAGGGAGGATTGGAGACGACACCAGCCCACCTGCCCCCCTGCCCCAGAAGAGGTGACAGTATGGCCCAGGTTGCGGCCCACCTCAAGGCTGCACACAGGAGTGTGCCTGGGGGAGGGGACGTGCCCTAAGAAGCCCAAGCTAGACGACTTAGCAGGGGGTGCTCAGCCTTCTCCCCACTGCAGCACTCCTATCGGGAACAGCCTGCAGCGGCCAGGGCCAAGGCACCGAGGCAGCACCGTGCAGCGGGTGCGATCTTGACTGCGTGGTTTACGTCGCAGGTGCCCAGCTGCCATGATCATCATCTTCCTTAGGCAGTTCCTTCACCTTCCTCAGATCCTGCATCAAGTGATTCAAGCCACATGCGGATGCAAGAAGTCAATGCTTGAAAAGCACTTAGAACAGGCCTGGGAGGAAATACGTATTGGAAACCGAGTCTGTTAACTCTGTTGTTGTTCTTGCCTGGCCCCTGGCTGCTTGCGAGAATGAGTATGGTCTCGCAGTAAAGTCCAAGCCCCAGCATCCCTAGCCAGAATGCCCATGACCGGCACAGAGATGGATACCAAAGCCCTGCTGGGAGACAGACCCAGGGCGCCTTCATTTCCTCCACCTCGTGCCCCTCCCTCCAACCCTTGCTGCACCTGGAGCTCCGATGAGGGTCTTTTGCGAGGGTCTCAGTGGAGCCAAGAGTGTTCCCCCAAGTCTCCTCATTCTCACAGCAGCTTCTGCAGCAGAAGGGCCCTGCCTAGCAGATGCTGCCTCTGCAGGACTATTCTGCCAAGCATCGCCTTTCTGCTCAAAGAGGACTATCTGGCTCGCTCACCTACCCCATGGACTGAGGGTGTCTCCAGATTCACATAGTAAACCCCTAACTCGCTCAGGTGACTATTTCGAGTGAGGGCCTCATGGAAGTGCAGAGTGGGGTTCTGTCCTGCCTGATAAGCCCACTGAAAACAGAAGATGTCACACGTCCAAAGTGCAATGGAGGCGCCTGACCCCCTGTGCCTCCCAGCTCAGCATCACAGCACACGGTAGAGTGGGGTTGCTTCCCCCCAGGATGGATCGTGGGGCTGACTGGGAGCTGCCACTGCCTGGGACCACAGAAGAGCATCAGACTGCATGCCTCAAAACCCAGCATTCCACGGAACGCACGACCCTCACACCAAGTCGAGCTAATGTTACTCAGGGGCTGTCTGCCATGTCCTGGTAGGGGAACCCTGGCTGGAGAGAATCAGCGTCCTTACAACAAGCAGAAGGGAACAGGGCTTTCTGCCAGAGACGAAGCAGCCATCACTAGGCACCTAATTGGTGGGCACCTTGATCTTGGACTTGTAGCCTCGGGAACAGGAATGGATTCCTAAGTTGAAGCTGCCCAGTCTAAGGTATTTTGTTTACGTCAGTCTTAGTGGTCAAAGGCAGCCACCCAACCACAACCTGTTAGATCCTTCCACCTGCAGGGACACTGCCCAAAGCCTGGCCCTGCGCTTGCTCCTCACCTCCTAGCAAGAAGTTTCTAGACAAGCACAGGAAGTATATGTGGAAGTAGGCTGTGGCTTTGGTACCATCTTAAAAGACATGATGAGATGAATGGCCGAAGAGGCATTTTGCAGTGGGAGCAGCAGGTACTTGTTAGCTTGCAGCATCACTTCTAGAAGCAGCGGAGTTGAGCGTGGCCGTGTCGGGATGGAGCTTCCTGCCCAATGCAGGAAGGAGGGCTGCGTTCCCACTGTGCTCTCTTGAAGGCTTCAGAAGCAGTAAACCCTCGGTGCAGGTTTGAACCACCTCCCTAGTGCTTTGAGGTTCTTCCTTCAAGGTCTAGCTCAAGTCCCACCCTGTCCGTGAAGGCTTCCTGACACCTTGGGGCACACCAAGCAGGCCAGAGCAATCATCCTGCCCAGTGCTTTCATGCCGCAGGTGAGAAACTGAGGCTCAGTGAGAGCAGAGGGCCCGGACTTGGGATCGTCTCCTGTTCACCCAGTGTCTCTGCAGCTTCCTGCTGTGGTCTTCCCTCAGCTGCACAGAGCTGGCTCTTGCTCATTCTGGGCTCATTCCTATCCTGCTGCCTGGCCAACCTTCCAAAGCAGCCCAGTCCCTACCACCCAGCACACAACGGCACCTTATTTGCGCTCATAGCACTTGTCAGTATTTAAAAGTGCTCAAACGTAATTATTCACCTACAAGTTTGTTATCTCTCTCAAGTCAGAAGGTAAGCTCTTTGATTGTAGACCTATTTCTGTGAGCCCCATCTGACACACAGTAAGGGGCACACGTGGGTACCCTGAGATGTGCAGGGATCTACATGGGAGCCAAATAGGTGCTGCTGTGTCCACTCCACCCAGGTGTGTAAACAAGCCGGATCCGCCCACACTCCACCTACTGCCTTCCCACTGACTCCATGGACGCAACGTAGCTGCAAATCCATTCCTGACATGAACTTGGGCGTCTCTCCAGCCTGCTTCTGCATTACTCAGAGCCTGATGTCCGTCTTTACCTGCCCCTCTGTCTCTTCCTGTCAAAGACTCCCCCATCCTCCTCTCTCCTCCCCCCCCCCCACACACACACCAGGAGCAAACGCTCCCCGGGGGGGGGGGGTGACAGCCTCTCTCTCACCTCCACAGCCCAGCCTCCCCCACCCCAGACCGCTGTACTTGTCCCAGCTCCTGCACTCACAGGACAGCTGTGAGCCAGCATCAGCGTCTATTTTTAAACTCAATCATGAGCTGCAGGAGGCTACTCCAGCTCAAACTGCGGGTCACAAGCAGGGAGCCTCCCTCAGTTTACCCAGCCCAGGATGGCCAAGCCATGCACACGTCCCCCAGGTGTTTTGTATTCACCTGTCGGTGACAGGTGGCTTTCGTCCCTCTGCCCCTTGGGCTGGCCCCCGGGGAGGCTGCTCTGCTCACGCCCGCCCAGCCCCAGCCCCCGAGAGCGTCTCTTCCTGGTGTTCCTTCCCTGGTCATTCTCTTCCTCCTCCTCCCACTTCCCCGCTCCGAATTGTGAATAATTCATGTGTTTCCATGATCCTGCCACGGTTTTTCTCCCTCATGAATCAAATCCCCGAGACACAGTTTATTTTCTCACCATCTTCTCGTCCAAGTTGCTGACAGGGACAGGGTTTATTCCTGTAGGTCATGAACAGAGGCCAATACTTATGCCTGCTTATGAGACAGGAACCATTTTCCTCACCCTGTTCTTGCACAATGCTCTATTTTCTAGAATATTTAATAGGGGTATATCTATATTCTATTACATGGTTGGGTAGATAGATAAATGAACAGTTAGATGCATAAATAGATAAATGCACAGATATACAAACATAATCCTTTCCTCGCCTGGCTTTCTCAACCTCCTTTGTTTAAAGTTTGGGGAAGAAAGCGGCAGAACCTGCTCGCCAAAGGCAGCGCAAGCGGCCTACTGAGGATCTGCCACTCCCCAGGAACTGGGCAAGACCCTGGGAGCGCACAGCTGAACCAAAGTGACACTACTGGGTCTGAGGATCCAGGATGGTTTCCTGCTGGAATGGGCATCGGAGCTGAGAACTGCAGGTGCAAACGAATTAGATGAGGAAGGAAAGTGTGGAACGGAAGGGAAGCGAAGGGCGGAAGTGCAGGGTAAGGGTAGAGCAGAACCTGGGGAGCCCAGTGTGGCTGGAGCTGAATGGGGAGCTACAAAGTTAGAGGGGCGGGGGCTGGAGCAGGCAGAGCCTCATTTAAGGTTTGTTAGGACAGGCGCTGTGGAGCAGCGGGTTAATGCCCTGGCCTGAAGCGCCGGCATCCCATATGCCAGTTCGATATCTGGCTGCTCCACTCCCAATCCAGCTCTCTGCTGTGGCCCAGGAGTGCAGTGGAGGGTGGCCCAGGTGCTTCAGCCCCTGTACCCACATGGGAGACCTAGAGGAAGCTCCTGGATCCTGCCTTTGGATCGGTGCAGCTCCAGCCATTGTAGCCAGTTGGGGAGTGAGCCATCAGTCGGAGGACCTCTCTCTCTCTCTCTCCTCTCTCTGTGTAACTCTGACTTTCAAATAAATAAATAAATCTTTTTTAAAAAAAGGTTTGTGCTTATGTCCAAAGAGAACTGAGAAGTGCTTGGAGGTCTTAGGAGGGCAGTGACATGGTCAGATAAACACATGGATGAGGTCTCCAACGAAAGTGCAGGGGACAGACGGGAAAAAAGCCACAGTCCCCTCCCTTCCACCACATGGGAACACAGTGAGGAGGCACTGTCTGGGAGGCAGAGGGTGAGCCCTCGCCAGACTTGGAATGTGCTGGCACTTGGATCTTGGACTTCTCAGTCCAAAACCAGGATTTCCAACACGTGCCTTTCAGCCATGTGAAACCACAGCACTTGTGCTGCCTCCGTCTCCAGCCCTGTGGCAGCCACCGCTATGAAACCACAGCAATGTTCAAAATAGCATCATCAAGGTGCCTAATAAAGATGACATCCACCACCTTCAAGTCTACTCCCCAAACAACAGGTGCTGCCCAAAACATCCACGTGACCACACTTGTTCAATGACATCGGTACCTCTGGAACTCTTCATTGGAAAGAGAATAAAGCATCAGGATTTGGGAAAAAGAAAAGAAAGCAAGAGAGGATGTGGGGTGGAGACAGTAGAGGAGCTATGGGGCCACAGTTTGAATAAGAATCCAGCAGGGTAGGGATGGGAGTCAATGGACAGATGTAAGAGAAACTAAGGAGAGAAGTCAAGTGAGCCTGAGGAGGACTTTGCTGTGTCTCCTCTAGAATGTAAGTTTCGTGAGCTCAGAAGCCCTTGTGGCTGCAGGACATCAGAACCTAGGGCTGTGCTGGAACATCGGTGCCTCCCACCCAAGGGCTTGTCCATGTGTAACTAGCATTGCAGAGTGTTCAATGGAGGCAGAAGTGGAGTGATGGGAGGAAGCTGCGAAGGCGCCAGGTACATAAAACAGGCAACAAGGACAAAGAGTTTAGAGTGGTTGGGAGCCAGCACGGGGATTCCAGCACTTCTTCCAGAGGACGTGCGAGTAATTGAAGAAGAAAATGGGTTATTTATATATATGATAGCAAGTATGATATAAGGAGAATGTATAAAGCTATTAGCGCTATTGAGTAGGCTAAACATCCATCCTCAAGAACATTTCAACGGTTACTGAGATACAGAATAAAAGGTCAAACCCACACCAGACAACAAATCTGTACTCAAACAGATGATATTGGCATCTACTGTATGCTACACATTGCCTGCTGTACGAGGCCAGGAAATAAACAACAACAGTATGATGGGGGGGGGGTGTTTGAAGATGTAGGATGAAGACCAGTGTTGTAGATGATTAATGTTTTAAAAAGTGTTTAATTATTTTCATTTTTTATTTGAAAGAGAAAGAGAGGGAGAGGGAGAGAGACTGATGAGACGGGAGAGAAGGAGACCTCCCTTCCACTGATTCACTTCCCAAAGGCCTGGACAGCGAGGGCTGGGCCAGCTCAAAGCCAGGAGCTCAGAACTCAGTCTGAGTCTGCACACATGGGTGGCAGGGGCCTACATAAACAAGCCATCACCTTCTACCTCCCAGAGCACCCATTTGTGGGAAACAAATCAGGATTAGAGCCAGGACTCAAACCCAAGCATTCTGATACACGATAGGGGTGTCCAGTGTGGTCTCTCAACCACCACACAAAACACTGACCCCTGCTTTATATTTTTTAAGTTAAAAAATCAATTGAGGATGTTCTCCATCTTGAAGATGGGCCTGAGCATCCATATGAAAGGCAAGTAGCCCCCCAAATATCCCTCTTCCGTGTCCTAAAGTACATGCAGTAAAATCAGAGTCTGGGGATGCAGTCCAGGGAGTCTTCTCTGGGAAGGACATTTACCTTCCCGTCTGTGTTCTGAGAAAGCACATATGCAAAGCAGAATACGTTCCGTGAATAAGCAAACACCCTTTCTGTTGATAGCAAGTCTGCAAATGGCTGAGCAGGATCTGCACTGGAGGTGTAGACTTTTAAAGCCCAAAGCCAGGCTAGCAATACAGAATATAAAGGAAAAAAACAGAAAGAAAAATGTGATCACAAGTTATCACAAAGGCTAGGTATTGTTAAAATATTGTTATTTTTTCAGAATAATTTATATGGTGGCATGAAATGAAATCCTTCAAAGTAATAGCTGTTTTTCAGTGAAGTAAATCTTGATGGACAAATAACCCTTGATTATAGGCAAATCAGCAGAGAGGTGGAAGTGGGCAGGGCCAAGGAAACCAGCTTGAATGGGCCCCAATGTGGCATGCAAGGAGGGCAGCCAAGTGGAAACAAGGGCATAGAGAGTCCACAGATTAACAGGAGCCAGAGTAAAGTTCCTCTCTACCCAACTCCTCCTGGACAGTGCCAGGGAAAGGGGCCAGGCTCTCGTAAGGGGCCTAGGAGGCACCACGGCAGCTCTTACGACCACTTGTCTTGTCCACTGAATAGTGAATGTGGGGTCAAAAAAAAAAAAAGGGTGATGTTGGTCTAGGGAGTTCCCTACTGCCCAGAAACTTTGTATCCCCAGAGCTTTGTTTAAAAATCCAGAATCTTGAGGTGGGTGTTGGACCTAATAGTTAAAATGCCGGTTGGGATGCCAGCATCCCACTTTGGGGTACCTGAGTTCAAGTCTTAGCTCCACTCCCGATTTCCGCTTCCTGCTAATGTACATCCTGGGAGGCGGCGGTGATGTTTCAAATACTTGGGTCCTTGCCATGCATGTGGGAGACCTGGATTGAGTTCTTGGCTCCGTGGGTCTTTGCAGAGTGAATCAGAACACGGGAGCTCTCTCTCTCTACCCTCCTCCAATAACTAGAACAAATAAGTTCTTTCTAAATCCGAAATCTCTCCATAATACGTTTCATGGACTGCAATTTCTACAATAGCAGGTAAGGTCGACCTGGTAGACTCTCCTGAAAATCACAGCTGAGATTCTACCAAATCCCAGACCCACGTCTCCATGAAGGTGATAAAAATTCACAAGGTAAAACAAAGATGGACCATTCAGGTCAGGCTCACTCAACACACCTCACTGTGCTGTCAGGCAAGAGACTGGACTTGCTGTAAGACCTCCCGTCTCTAGCCTTGATGTCCTCATCTCTAACATGGGAGAGTTGAATTAGATGCTGCCTCACATTGCTCTGAATTCTAGGGAACAGATATGGCAAAAGTCCTGCAGCACCTGAGACTGGCATTTTGAAAAGCAGGAAATAGAACCACATTTATGGGCAGAGAGAGATACATAATGGAGTCAACGAGGTATGTAGATGTAATATCATGTAGGATTTTGTTGATCATGGTAAAACACTTCAGTTTTATCACTAGAGGATTTTTATGAAAGGAAGCAATACAGTGTAACCCGATTTAAATTTTCAATAGGTCACCTTAATGTTAGTTACTAGCTCCAGGGGAAGAGTGGAATCATGGGAGTATCTGGCGGCTTTTGAGTGAGAACTCAGGGTGACATCAGTAAAGGTGGGGTTCAATCACTTCCAGTTTGTGTTACTTGCCCAACTGGGTAGATGTTGTACATTTTACTGAGAAGAAAGACAGAAGAGGAATGAGCTTAGGATGCCAATGAATCAAGAATTCTCTTTAGCAACATTCAGTTGAAGAGCTTTATTAAGTATCAAAGTGAGATGCCAGAGGGGAGCGTTGAGATGTCTAGGCGGAGTTCCTGAGAGATGCAGAGCTAAAGGTACAGCCTTGGTAGTCCGCGGTGTGTGAGTGATGTGAAGTCACTTCAGGTGGAAGGAGAGAAGAGAAAGAGCCCACGACCAAATTCTAGAGCATCTAATTTTCGGAGGTTGAGTGCAGTGAGAGGAACCCACCAAGCAGAGGCCTTTGAAATGGGGGGCAGGGGAACCTGAGAAGTGCCTGCCACCACAGCCAAGGGAAGACCGGAGTTTAAAGGAAGGGAGCAGTGCCTGGTGGGGCCGAGAGGTCAAGTACAAATGACCAGGAAACATGGCATGTGGAGGTCGCTGGGGTCCCGGCAAGGGGATGGAAGCCTGAGTGGGTGGGTGGAGAGAGAATGGACGAGAACTGGGGCAGGGACATTTTCAGTAAGACTTTCCATTGGTGGGAGTTGAGGAACAGGGTAGGAACTGCAAGGTGAGTAGTGTCAAGTCAGGCTTTCATGTTTTTTTTTGAGGGAGCACATTTATAAGATAATGAAGTAGTAAATGATGTAGTAAGGCCTGAAGACCCAGGAGAAGAGTGGCGACAACTGCTGATGCGTGTCCCTGGAGCACGCGAGGAGGGCTGGCCATCGGCTCGGAGGAGACTAGGAAGCCAAGGCAGTGGTCTTTGGGGAAAGGATAGAAAATTGTGGAGAGTGGAAAGGGAACTTACTGGAGAAGCAGGGAAGACTGCTGAGCTGTTTCCAGGCCTCATCTGGGAGTCACAGTCTTTACTGTAAAGCAACAAGGGTCTGCACCACACTGTTTCTCCAGCAATGTGCAGTTGGTTGTCAGACGCAAGCGTGGCTAGGCCAAGAACAGGCTTTACCCAGGTTGAGGTTTTGCCAGGTGAGCACCAGAAAAGAAGTACGGAGATGCCGGCGCCACGGCTCAACAGGCTAATCCTCTGCCTTGCAGCACTGGCACACCGGGTTCTAGTCCCGGTTGCCCCTCTTCCAGGCCAGCTCTCTGCTGTGGCCCAGGAGTGCAGTGGAGGATGGCCCAGGTGCTTGGGCCCTGCACCCCATGGGAGACCAGGAAAAGCACCTGGCTCCTGCCATCGGATGAGCGCGGTGCGCCGGCTGCAGCGCGCCTGCCGTGGCGGCCATTGGAGTGTGAACCAACGGCAAAGGAAGACCTCTCTGTCTCTCACTGTCCACTCTGCCTGTCAAGAAAAGAAGTACGGAGAGGTTTTTGCAAGGGATTAATGGTGCTGATGGGTGGTAGTGTGTTAAGTCTGGTAAGGCGAGGTCAGAGTGGGGCAGTGGGTGGCTAGAAAGAGGCAGGCCCAGAGGCTGGAACTGTGTAACTGCTGGAGTTGGAGGACTTGAGCCAGAGGAAGAGTGCTGGAGTGGAAGGTGTAAAACCCAAATCAGTACTTTGGAGAAGCTACGACTCCTGGGCATTGTCAAGGTCAAGAACAGGGCACCGGTAAGATGAGCCCTCTGATGCTGGTATTCAGATTGGAGATGCCCACTCCCTTTCTTGACCTCATGTCCTTGCAGGTGACCCTGGGAGGTGGCATGATTTAAGGGACATGATTTAAGGGACTCTGCCAAAGCCCCATCACCCACAGTATCCACTAACTGGCTTCTGACATCCTGTGAAAGCTTCCTTCTAGTCTTGCCTTCCACTCCCCATAGTGCTACCACCTGATCTATTAATTCCTTATCAATCACTTATGCATAGGTGCAGTTTCATGGCTCAGGGCCTTTCAAGTAACGCAGCCACGGGCTGCGATCATATTTTAACAGGCTACCAGGTACGACTTCTGAGGAAGGACCCGACTACGTGAGCCTGTGGAGAGAGGAGTAGGGAAGACACACCTGTGGGTACCTGTTGTGTGCTAGGCTCTGTCCGAGAGCTGTGCATGAATGATGTAGTTGGAGACGCCACTGTTTCCTCCTATTTATGGAACAGGAGGGCGCAGAGAAATTCTACTGCAAGAGTGAAGCCAGGGTCTGAGACCAGAGCTGGATGTGAGGGAGGCATTCAAGAGGAGGAAGGGAGACCCAAGGCCCTTGTGTGGCGCCTTTGACTGCTTCCTACTCTGCTTAGTGGTTTCCCCTTGATGAGTCTTTTGCCTTTCTTCCATTTTTTTTTATGATAATTTAAATTTTCATTAGGTGCGCAGCCACAGTATAAATACCCTCACTTGAATTGCTGACACACGAATCAATAGGGAAGCACTTTCCCCAGAGTGGAGCCCTGGCCTGGGAGCCTCCCAGCCTCGTCCTCTTTCCAGAAAAGGAGTCAAGGAAGCAGAACAGACAAGTCTCAAGCCACAGCTAAAGGGACAGAATGAGCATTCAAGAGTTTTGGTCTCAGGGTCTGTCGTCTGCCCTCCCTCCCTCCTTCTCCCCCTTGCCTGCCTGCCTTTCTTTCTTCCCTCCCTCCCTCCCTCCCTCTTCTTCCCCACTTGCCGGCCTGCCTGTCTTCCCTCCCTCCCTCCCTCCTTCTTCCCCACTTGCCGGCCTGCCTGTCTTCCCTCCCTCCCTGCGCCCTTCATTCTCATAGGTAGTCTCGCCTCTGTATTCTGATGGGGTGGTGCCATTTTTACTGAAGGAACAAGAGGACTGGGCATGGGTGCCTGAGACTCAGTCTCAGGTTATTACTAAGGAGAGAATCCCCAGTGTTCCATCAACGATGAGAGCCCACGAGACTCTGCAGCTCCCATCTATCCACCCCAGGTCCCCAGCCCTGCTCTCTGACTTCACAATCTTGCAGTAGAAGATGTGGTCAACTTAAAACAGTATCTCAATAGTGGATAAAAAGTGGTTAAGCTGTGGCTTTAATTCTCTGATGAAAGAGGTAACCAGCTTGCATTCTTAAGATCTCATTCCCAAAGTGCCCAGAGCAGCTGCTGCTTCTCTCCTTGGACACCCTAACGGAGGCCAAATTCCAGCTCCCGTCCCCCGTGGCGCCTCCCGCCATACTCACTGCCACACTCAGCACCACGCAGCGCTCTCACGTCCCTGCGCATCCTGCTTCTCGTTCCCTCCTGCTGTGCCTTGTCTATGATCTAAGCCCTTGTACATGCAGTTCCTTCCACTGGAGTGAACCCTTTCTCTACTCTGGTTGACAAAGTCCCATGCACCTTAACACACAGCCTCTGTGTCATCTTCATGGAGTTCAATGGGATCCTCCAAGTGGAATGACTCACTCTGATCCCTAGATGTTATCATTTCATTCTGCAGTGAGGCAGTTGCCCCCTTTTCTTACCCCAACCAGATTGGGGGAAACTCAAAGATGGGGGCCTTGTCTCACTCATCCCCACATCCAGCTGCTCCAGAAATGAGTAGCACAGACAAGTCTTTAGCACCCACTTGTTGGAACAGGGGCTATTGGATGAAGACTCGTTTGCTCGCTCATTCAACCAATATTTCTTGGACACCAACCATCTTGCAGGCTGGGAATGGAGCTGTGAATAAGACAAAGTCCTTATTCTCACGGAGTTTGCATTCTATTGGCAGGAAATCGACAACGAGGAAGACATCAAATAAACATATGCTATTTTGGCTGGTGATAACTGTGAGAAACAAAAAAATAAGGTGGAAGAGTGATGAGGAGAGCCGTTTCCAGCGGCCGTATGGCGGCCGCACCTGCTTGCCACAGGCTTCATGCTCTTCACTAGTGGTAGAAAGAGTCAGGAGCTGGGTCCCATGTAGTGGCTGAGTTGAGCGACTCAGGTTCACCAAGCTGTCTGGCTTGAGTGAAATGGGAAGGCCAAGGTTATCTGGCACCCAGGGAACCTGGCCTCCATAGCACGCACCACCAGTCTACTGGGCACCACTTCCGAACACACAGTAGAAATGAAATGGCTCAAGCGGCTGGTGCCAAAGCTTCTGTAGACACCAGGCCCCGTGCCCATATCTGCAGAGGTTCAGCAGAGCCCGTGGTGGCTGATTCTGTCCACAGAGCATCTGGGCAGTGCCTGCTTGACGTTTGTGATCCCAGTGGCAAGCCCCATCACGACACAGCAAAGGGGCAAGGCACGAGGTAGTAAGGTTGTGATCTCGGGCTTATCGCTCATTACCGTGCTGCCTTGACTAAGTCCCTGAAACGCTATGGTCATCCTCCCATCTGTGAGATGGGAGTCATTAGCTATAGTCCTTTTGCGTACCTTCACCAGTGGCATTTCAGATCACATGTGGTACTACTATAAGTAAGAAGTAGAACAAAACGTGAGAACTTACCGTTTCTCCTAGGAGAAGGGAAATCAACATTTACAGGGGACCTACCAAGCGCCAGGAGCCCTGTGTACGCTGCCTTTTCCCATTTTCACAGAATTCCCAAGAGTTGCCATCATCCCCAAGTCGGAGATAGGAAGCAGAGAACTTGGAGAGGTTAGGAGACGTCACTAAGGGGCACAGCTGGGCGGGGCTGGGAGCGAAGCTCAAGGCCACCGCCTCCAGACTCACGCTCTCTCTCTCACTGTGCATCCTTCCCCTCGGGGTAGTTCCTGTAAGCCCAGGATGGATTCAAGGCCTGACTCCCCTCTCCCAGAGCTGTGATTGCCTCCCCCAAGCATCCCAGCTCGGCACCCAACGCAAGAACTAAACGCTGGCTTCTAATCAAGCCCCCACTGGGTGCTGGGGCCTGCTCCCCACGCTGCACCTCCCCTGGCATGAGTCTGCCTCTTGGCTCAGGTGGCATTGTCTGGCGTGTTGTGGGTAGCTCTAAAGCCTGCCACAGCCCACCTGCTTCTACTGCTCTCACTCTGCTGCTGTCTCCATCTCTGACTACAGGGGACGGGAGAAGCCCAGGCTGCCACTGAGCTGAGCCCTGCCCCCAGCCAACACTAACATGGCTCCCCTCTCATCTTCCCTTGGCCCTGGCTGCCACTGGAGCTCAGCTCAGAGTGCCACAGCTGGACAATGAACCCCGTAAGGAGCAGGCTGGGCTCTGGTGCACCTGCCTCCCCTTCTATGCTCCCCGGGACTATGCTTCTGTGAGCCCCTTACAGGACTCCTCTGTGCGATGGCCAACCAGAGACAAAAGTGGTGCCCACAGTGATGGGCAGCGATGATTATGTCCAGATAATCCCCAGAGGGACTAAGCCACAGAGTGAGCGAAGCTCCTGTGGACAGAAGAGAACTGGCCCTCTGGTGTGGACTGCATGATAGAAAACGCATTTAAGAAAACTCACTTGCTTTGAGATTGGATTCCTTCCCATCTAAAGGCATCAGATGCAGCCTTGTGGAAAAACCAGGCATCGCCAGTGGAGGAGGAGGAGTGACAGCACTGGGCCCTGGGGGAGAAGGGTGACCCCTCCAGTCTCAATCTGACCTCAGTAACACAGCACTGGGCCCTGGGAGGGAGGGTGACACGTCCCGTCTCACTCTCAGTGACCTCAGTAACACAGCACTGGGCCCTGGGGGAGAAGGGTGACCCCTCCAGTCTCACTCTATCTGACCTCAGTAACATAGCACTGGGCCCTGGGGAGAAGGGTGACCCCTCCAGTCTCACTCTATCTGACCTAAGTAACAGCACTGGGCCCTGGGGAGAAGGGTGACCCCTCCAGTCTCACTCTATCTGACCTCAGTAACACAGCACTGGGCCCTGGGGGGAAGGGTGACCCCTCCAGTCTCACTCTCAGTGACCTCAGTAACACAGCACTGGGCCCTGGGGGGGAAGGGTGACCCCTCCAGTCTCACTCTATCTGACCTCAGTAACACAGCACTGGGCCCTGGGGAGAAGGGGGACCCCTCCAGTCTCACTCTCAGTGACCTCAGTAACAGAGCACTGGGCCCTGGGGAGAAGGGTGACCCCTCCAGTCTCACTCTATCTGACCTCAGTAACACAGCACTGGGCCCTGGGGGGGAAGGGTGACCCCTCCAGTCTCACTCTGACCTCAGTAACACAGCACTGGGCCCTGGGGGGGAAGGGTGACCCCTCCAGTCTCACTCTATCTGACCTCAGTAACACAGCACTGGGCCCTGGGGGAGAAGGGTGACCCCTCCAGTCTCACTCTATCTGACCTCAGTAACACAGCACTGGGCCCTGGGGGGAAGGGTGACCCCTCCAGTCTCACTCTATCTGACCTCAGTAACACAGCACTGGGCCCTGGGGGGGAAGGGTGACCCCTCCAGTCTCACTCTATCTGACCTCAGTAACACAGCACTGGGCCCTGGGGAGAAGGGGGACCCCTCCAGTCTCACTCTCAGTGACCTCAGTAACACAGCACTGGGCCCTGGGGGGAAGGGTGACCCCTCCAGTCTCACTCTATCTGACCTCAGTAACACAGCACTGGGCCCTGGGGGGGAGGGTGACCCGTCCCGTCTCACTCTCAGTGACCTCAGTAACACAGCACTGGGCCCTGGGGGAGAAGGGTGACCCCTCCAGTCTCACTCTATCTGACCTCAGTAACACAGCACTGGGCCCTGGTGAGAAGGGTGACCCCTCCAGTCTCACTCTATCTGACCTCAGTAACAGCACTGGGCCCTGGGGAGAAGGGTGACCCCTCCAGTCTCACTCTCAGTGACCTCAGTAACACAGCACTGGGCCCTGGGGGAGAAGGGTGACCCCTCCAGTCTCACTCTCAGTGACCTCAGTAACACAGCACTGGGCCCTGGGGGGAAGGGTGACCCCTCCAGTCTCACTCTATCTGACCTCAGTAACACAGCACTGGGCCCTGGGGAGAAGGGTGACCCCTCCAGTCTCACTCTATCTGACCTCAGTAACACAGCACTGGGCCCTGGGGGAGAAGGGTGACCCCTCCAGTCTCACTCTATCTGACCTCAGTAACACAGCACTGGGCCCTGGGGGGGAAGGGTGACCCCTCCAGTCTCACTCTGACCTCAGTAACACAGCACTGGGCCCTGGGGGGGAAGGGTGACCCCTCCAGTCTCACTCTATCTGACCTCAGTAACACAGCACTGGGCCCTGGGGGAGAAGGGTGACCCCTCCAGTCTCACTCTCAGTGACCTCAGTAACACAGCACTGGGCCCTGGGGGGGAAGGGTGACCCCTCCAGTCTCGCTCTGACCTCAGTAACACAGCACTGGGCCCTGGGGGAGAAGGGTGACCCCTCCAGTCTCACTCTATCTGACCTCAGTAATACAGCACTGTGCCCTGGGGGAGAAGGGTGACCCGTCCCGTCTCACTCTCAGTGACCTCAGTAACACAGCACTGGGCCCTGGGGGGAAGGGTGACCCCTCCAGTCTCACTCTATCTGACCTCAGTAACACAGCACTGGGCCCTGGGGGAGAAGGGTGACCCCTCCAGTCTCACTCTATCTGACCTCAGTAACACAGCACTGGGCCCTGGGGGGAAGGGTGACCCCTCCAGTCTCACTCTCAGTGACCTCAGTAACACAGCACTGGGCCCTGGGGGGAAGGGTGACCCCTCCAGTCTCACTCTCAGTGACCTCAGTAACACAGCACTGGGCCCTGGGGGAGAAGGGTGACCCCTCCAGTCTCACTCTATCTGACCTCAGTAACACAGCACTGGGCCCTGGGGGGGAAGGGTGACCCCTCCAGTCTCACTCTATCTGACCTCAGTAACAGCACTGGGCCCTGGGGGGAAGGGTGACCCCTCCAGTCTCACTCTCAGTGACCTCAGTAACACAGCACTGGGTCCTGGGGGGGAAGGGTGACCCCTCCAGTCTCACTCTCAGTGACCTCAGTAACAGCACTGGGCCCTGGGGGGAAGGGTGACCCCTCCAGTCTCACTCTATCTGACCTCAGTAACACAGCACTGGGCCTGGGGGGGAAGGGTGACCCCTCCAGTCTCACTCTATCTGACCTCAGTAACACAGCACTGGGCCCTGGGGGGGAAGGGTGACCCCTCCAGTCTCACTCTATCTGACCTCAGTAACACAGCACTGGGCCCTGGGGAGAAGGGGGACCCCTCCAGTCTCACTCTCAGTGACCTCAGTAACACAGCACTGGGCCCTGGGGGAGAAGGGTGACCCCTCCAGTCTCACTCTATCTGACCTCAGTAACACAGCACTGGGCCCTGGGGGAGAAGGGTGACCCCTCCAGTCTCACTCTATCTGACCTCAGTAACACAGCACTGGGCCCTGGGGGGGAAGGGTGACCCCTCCAGTCTCACTCTCAGTGACCTCAGTAACACAGCACTGGGCCCTGGGGGGGAAGGGTGACCCCTCCAGTCTCACTCTATCTGACCTCAGTAACACAGCACTGGGCCCTGGGGGGAAGGGTGACCCCTCCAGTCTCACTCTATCTGACCTCAGTAACACAGCACTGGGCCTGGGGGGGAAGGGTGACCCCTCCAGTCTCACTCTATCTGACCTCAGTAACACAGCACTGGGCCCTGGGGGGGAAGGGTGACCCCTCCAGTCTCACTCTCAGTGACCTCAGTAACACAGCACTGGGCCCTGGGGGGAAGGGTGACCCCTCCAGTCTCACTCTATCTGACCTCAGTAACACAGCACTGGGCCCTGGGGAGAAGGGTGACCCCTCCAGTCTCACTCTATCTGACCTCAGTAACACAGCACTGGGCCCTGGGGGAGAAGGGTGACCCCTCCAGTCTCACTCTATCTGACCTCAGTAACACAGCACTGGGCCCTGGGGAGAAGGGTGACCCCTCCAGTCTCACTCTCAGTGACCTCAGTAACACAGCACTGGGCCCTGGGGGAGAAGGGTGACCCCTCCAGTCTCACTCTATCTGACCTCAGTAACACAGCACTGGGCCCTGGGGAAAAGGGGGCCCCTCCAGTCTCACTCTCAGTGACCTCAGTAACACAGCACTGGGCCCTGGGGGGGAAGGGTGACCCCTCCAGTCTCACTCTATCTGACCTCAGTAACACAGCACTGGGCCCTGGGGGGGAAGGGTGACCCCTCCAGTCTCACTCTATCTGACCTCAGTAACACAGCACTGGGCCCTGGGGAGAAGGGTGACCCCTCCAGTCTCACTCTATCTGACCTCAGTAACACAGCACTGGGCCCTGGGGGGGAAGGGTGACCCCTCCAGTCTCGCTCTGACCTCAGTAACACAGCACTGGGCCCTGGGGAGAAGGGTGACCCCTCCAGTCTCACTCTATCTGACCTCAGTAACACAGCACTGGGCCCTGGGGGGGAAGGGTGACCCCTCCAGTCTCACTCTCAGTGACCTCAGTAACACAGCACTGGGCCCTGGGGGGAAGGGTGACCCCTCCAGTCTCACTCTATCTGACCTCAGTAACACAGCACTGGGCCCTGGGGGGGAAGGGTGACCCCTCCAGTCTCACTCTCAGTACCTCAGTAACACAGCACTGGGCCCTGGGGAGAAGGGTGACCCCTCCAGTCTCACTCTATCTGACCTCAGTAACACAGCACTGGGCCCTGGGGGGGGAAGGGTGACCCCTCCTGTCTCACTCTATCTGACCTCAGTAACACAGCACTGGGCCCTGGGGGAGAAGGGTGACCCCTCCAGTCTCACTCTCAGTGACCTCAGTAACACAGCACTGGGCCCTGGGGGGAAGGGTGACCCCTCCAGTCTCACTCTATCTGACCTCAGTAACACAGCACTGGGCCCTGGGGGGGAAGGGTGACCCCTCCAGTCTCACTCTCAGTGACCTCAGTAACACAGCACTGGGCCCTGGGGGGAAGGGTGACCCCTCCAGTCTCACTCTATCTGACCTCAGTAACACAGCACTGGGCCCTGGGGGGGAAGGGTGACCCCTCCAGTCTCACTCTATCTGACCTCAGTAACACAGCACTGGGCCCTGGGGAGAAGGGTGACCCCTCCAGTCTCACTCTCAGTGACCTCAGTAACACAGCACTGGGCCCTGGGGAGAAGGGTGACCCCTCCAGTCTCACTCTATCTGACCTCAGTAACACAGCACTGGGCCCTGGGGAGAAGGGTGACCCCTCCAGTCTCACTCTATCTGACCTCAGTAATACAGCACTGGGCCCTGGGGAGAAGGGTGACCCCTCCAGTCTCACTCTATCTGACCTCAGTAACACAGCACTGGGCCCTGGGGGAGAAGGGTGACCCCTCCAGTCTCACTCTATCTGACCTCAGTAACACAGCACTGGGCCCTGGGGAGAAGGGTGACCCCTCCAGTCTCACTCTATCTGACCTCAGTAACACAGCACTGGGCCCTGGGGGGAAGGGTGACCCCTCCAGTCTCACTCTATCTGACCTCAGTAACACAGCACTGGGCCCTGGGGAGAAGGGTGACCCCTCCAGTCTCACTCTATCTGACCTCAGTAACACAGCACTGGGCCCTGGGGGAGAAGGGTAACCCCCCCGGGTTCACTCTCGGTCTGACCTTAGTAACCGAAGCCGTGTTTTTGAGGACTGGGATTCTGTATTTTTTTTTTTACTAATTTTTAAATTTTATTGATTTTTACTTTATATGAAAGGTAGAGAAACAGAGAAAGGCCTCCCATCTACTTGCCACCTCTCACCCCCCACCACCACCACCACCAATTACCTGCAACAGCAGGGCAGGGCCAGGCTAACGCCGGGAGCCCAGAACTCCATCCAGGTCTCCCACATGGGTGGCAGGGGCTGTCCCCAGGGTGCAGTTGCAGGAAGGCGATGGCAGCTGCCATGACTCGAACTCGCACTCTGACTAGGGCACAGGCTCCCCAGGCAGCATCTTAACAGTTGCACTGACTGTCCACCCCTCCCGTGTCCTTTACCAACCTCTGGCAACGGGGAACGTGGGGACAGCATGGTCCCCAAGTGCACAGTCCCTGGGCCCAATGCATGCTCTGCCATTTGTTGTGCATCTTCAGGCAAATTCTATACACTGAGCCTTAGTTTTTCCATCTGTAAAATGGGAACAGTAGTAGCCCCGCCCTCCAAAGGTGACAATATAGATCAGGTAGTTTGTGAAGTATGTAGATCCTGGCCAGACAATAGGTTCTTTTTTTGTTTGTTTTCCTTGCTCATGTGGGCTTATCATGCTACTGAGCAGGAGACACAGAGCTGCTTCTGGATGAGCCCAGGAGAGCCTCATCACCCTCCAGGCAGACCTGGGGTATCCGCTCCCCGCTGTTCCTACCGCATCACTGACAGGTCCAGGCAGGCTGGCTGCTGAGCTGGACACCTGAATGAGATGCAAAACTTCAAAAATGAAAATGCTATCTTCCTTCTCTGGCAGGCTCTGCCTCTGGTGCATAACCCCTTAAGCAACATTTGACCTTAAAAACTTAGAAGGAAAAGGGCAGCACGCTCCAAGGAGTAGGAGCAGGCCTCCTTCCCGGGCTTCCCACCGCTGCAGCTAGGGGGTGTCCAGTGGGGGCCAGCGGCCCCCAGGACCCCTCCAGGCAGTGGAACAGGTGTGTGCTCGGAGGTCCCAGCCCCTGCCTGCTTTATGAGCTGCCAGTCACAAAGCCGGTCGCGGCTGCAGGGAGAGCCCGAGCGGCTGGGCCCTGTGGGGCTCCAGCGCCTCTCCCGCCCAGCCTGGGCGGGGAGCTGCCTGAGCCTTCCCTTCCCACTGGACTGAGCTGCTGAAACACCATGCCAAAAAGGGCGGAGCGGGAGGAGGGCAGGCCAACTCTCACTTTGCATTTTAACAACACAGCACTGGCCTCAGACTGTTTTAAATATATGTGATTGACTGCTGCTGGTCTCCTGACCTCTGCTCAGTACCTACCAGCACCCAATCAGCAGCAGCTCCCTTTCCTCTCCAGAATATTCCACTGGCTGCTCCCTAGGAGGGAGGGTGACCCAGGATGAAACTCAAGCACCCAGCAAGGCTCCTTGACTCTCAGGGTAAAGAAGGAAGTACCAGTCGCCTTAAGACACGTCCCAGGGAAACCGGGCCTCAGCTGGGCTGAGTGGCCGACTGTCATCTTCCCAGGGATAGGGACGCGGACAGGTCCCTGTACTGGCCCAGCCCTGTGGAGACCTAGCTGGCGTGCACGGTCAAGCTTACCTCTGAGGTGCTGCCTCGGGGCTCCAGCCGGGGCCTCTGCAGCACCCAGGCAAGCCGGGGACAGTGTAAGCAGAAGGCAGGCTCCATGCCTCTCTCAAGAACGCTCCTGCCCCTGCAGCCAGTCTCAGCCCCCACGGGGCCTCCCCCGCCCCTGGGGAGGGCATCCTGGAGCAGCCTGCGACTCCTGATTCCCACGCTCAGACTGCACCCTTCTGCCACAGGCACGCCCACCATGGGCTGAGGGCCCGCTGTGTGTCACGTGGAAGACGACACCCCACTGAACCACACAGCAGTTCTGAGAGGTGGGAACTACTTAGCCCATTTGATGGATGCGAAGACAGAGAAGTGGAGTAAATCCCCCATCCCCACCCTGACCACCACCAGAGCCATACAGCTAGCTAGCGCGTGGCAGGCCAGGGTTCAGACTTGCTGGGCGGGGCGTCCTGGGCTGTTTCTGTCTGCCTGGCATGAGCTGTAAGGAAGGCAGGGCGACAGGGATGGCGTGGGGCACGTGGCTGCTGAGAGGCCTTGCAGAACAGCCCGTCTGGAGCCGCGAGGAGCAGCGCCTGGCAGCCCGCGGGGCGGATGAAGAGCCGGCCCTCCTCAAATCGTTTCATTTAAAGCCAGACTCCTGACTGTTTGAGGCCGCTGGATGCTGCCACTGCGTTTCCCTTTTCCTTTCTGCTTTTCAACAGCCCTGGGAGATAAGGGGAGGATGGGAGCCGGGCCCCTCGCTTGCAGATGCTGGGGAGAGCCCTGCCTCTCCCACCACCCGGGGGCGGGCCTGAGTGGCTGCTGGGTGGCACGTGATGGCGCAGGTGCCCAGAGCTCAGGGCTCGGGGCTGAGGCAGGCAGGAAGCCCCGCGCTGATCTGCACCTGAGCTACAGATACAGATGAAGTCTTTCCCTTTATGGTGAGTTTCACCGGCATTAAACTTCATTCATGTCTCTATAAATATATACGGCTTTGAAGGGCAGGATTTACAGCCGCGTTTTTCTAAGTCCCATCTCTCTGTGGCACAGCTGGGGTCACTGTGCGGGGACAGGCCCTGCATAGACCACTGTGGCTTCTGCCCTTTTCAACACGGCCCTTTGTAGGTCTCCGGTGTTCAGGGCCCCGTCCTCTTGCCCGGCTGGCCACGCTCGCCCCCTGCACCCGAGCTGACAGGGGCTCTCCGCCTGGCGCTGCCCTCCTCTCTGTCGGCAGAGCTGCCCTCCGCCCCGTCTCACAGCTGGCTGGGCTGCCAGGAAGCAGCAGAGGGGGCACAGGGCTGTCGGCCAATCTCCTCTGCACACCTGTCTGGTGGCTCAGGGGCCTGTGCTGACCTTGCAATCGACAGAGCTCACCGGGGAACGTCAGGAGGTGCTTAAACAGGGCAGGCCGGCCACACGCGGCTCATGAAGGTGTATGTTTTACAGAAATGCCTCTGGACGAGCAGACCATCCGCACGAACGCGGCGCTCTGTGCCTGTGAGGTTCACATCACTCCGCGAGGCTGGCAGCGGCTTCTCTCCCGATGCACTTGCGGAGATAAACTCAGGGTAATCCATATAAACCCCGGCCTTCGAAATTGCATGCCGTCAAAAAATGCAGACAATTACTCTAGCCCGGCCAGGAGGTGGCTGTTCAATGTTCTTCTTATGGAAAACGTAATTATAAAGGAAGGGGAAATGTTTCATAAATAAAACTCAGAACGGCGGAAGAAGCAGAAGAGGACGGCAAAGGTTCTTGGCGGCCTGGTGCCTGCTCAGAGCCAGTGTCTCCCGAAGGCTCGAGTTAATTTCAGTCTGGTACAATTTCCAGGTAATTAATTGGCAAGCGGCATCTTTCAGATATGTTTAAATATTGGCCTGTCGGGCTCTCGGTGCTCGAAGACTAGAAGAAAAAATAGCCCAACACATGCTCCTAAAATCAAGGTGATGTAAAACAAGGGCCAGCCCAACCCATTAGTTCTTGAGGAGCACATAAAATCCAGGTCAGCCCAGCTAATTGCTAGCTTGTTAAAATGCCAAGTACCCCAGGCTGCATCCCGTCCCCAGGCCACATTAAACAGAAGGGGCACGGCGGCTCACAGCGGACACGCTCCAGGCCAGCACCGTCCCGGGCACTTGGTGCTCATGTCCCACTTAATTCCCACACAACCCCTTCAAGAATTCATGGCCTCCTTAATGGGAACGAGGGGCGGCTTCTGAGGAGGACCCTCCGACTCAGCCTGAGTGACTGTCCAAAGTCACAGAGCCAGTACACGTGCAGCAGGACCCTGAGGCTCCCTTTCCTGCTCAGAGTCCCCCGGTCCTGCTGCCTTCATGCTGTGGGTCCTGTGTGGGTGGCGCCCAGAGTGGGAGAGGTTGTGGCTGAGACACAGCAGCAGAGAGGAGGGGAAGAACTTGGGCTGTTTCAGACAGACGTGGTTCAAGCCAGCCCTTCCACCTCCTGGCTGTGTGACCCGGGGCAAGCCAGTTAACCTCTCTGAACCTTTCAGAAGCTTTGGGTGTCCTCTCTCTAGATCTTCTTGGGGAAGACCTGTTATTATTTCAGCTCATGTTTGCGCCTGACCAGGGTCTTCCTTTCTCACTTCGGGGAAGGTTTTCCTTCCGGGTTGTTGAGAGGTTACCTAAGAGAGTGTGTGTTCCACACCGGCACAGGGCCCTCATACAGCAGCCACCAAAAAACAGGAGAGCTCCGTTACCCATCCTTGTGAGAAGCAAGTGAGACACTCACTGCAGAACCTGGCGCGGAGCTGGACACATCAGGAACGCACATAAAACATAGCTGCTGTTACTATTATCACCACTGAAAACAGAAACCGTATGGGGATTCTTGCACTCGGCCGAGCAGCGCCAACAGCAAAGCTGGGTTTTTATTGAGCCCCACTATGGGCCAGTCCCTGCTAGATTCCCTAATCTCAGCAAGAAGTTTTCACCCAGAAAGAGGAGAGCAGTGCCAGATGTCAGGCTCCTCTGAAGAAGCTTGAGAGTCACAAGGGATGCATCCTTAGCGCCAGACGAATGACAAAGGCAACACAAACAAGCAGTGAGACGCTGCTGCCTCGAGTGGGACTGAGTCCCAGCACTACCACAGCCGGGCGGGGCATTGAGCAGCGCGGGCGTGGTGCTTCCGCTCCCTCGTCTGCACGATGGGGATGATAGTAGATGTCCTAACGTTTTAGCCGCTACATGGTATTAAGTGCTTAAGGTATTTATTTAGTAGTAACGAAAGCACACAGTTCGTGAAGGGCATTCTGTGTGCTAAATACTTGGCTCAGAGTCCTGGTAAGCACTCAGCAGGTGTTGGCTGGCACCATCACTGGACAACGGAAAGATCAAGCTACCAGGGCTTTTAGGGGAACGAGGATCAAAGACCAAAATCCAAATGTCAGCCATCCTGGGCTGACATTGTCGCGGGATCAACGCTGCAGACTCTGTCACCTCTGTTCCATGCAGTACGATAAGGACCCAATCAGATGTGAATCCCTCCTGGGTCTGCGTAGCAACCTCTCATTGAGTCACCTGTCGCTGAGTGTGAGCTGTTGCTAGAGAAGCTGTTGGAGTGAGCCTGGGAGTGCTTTGCTTCAGGGACCGTGGTCCCTGGGGCATCAGGGCTAAACCTTCAGTAAACTGACCCCCGAACTCCTTCCTTTACGACGGCGTGTCACCCGTGACGTGTAACCCGGGGATGTGTCCGCCACATGAGGGCTGTGCCTCTCCCCGGCCTGCAGGTGCCTCTCTGGGACAGGAGTGGGGCACTTCAGTAGGAACAGAGCAGGTCCTGATTCGCTGAGGTGGTGTCTGCTGTGCACTGTAACAGTGAAGCCTGCGTGCAGGCGATGGATCCGTTCAGTCATGTGTGTTAAGCCCATGTGTCCTCTTCCATTTCCTTCCAGGAAGCCACCTGCTTGGACTTCCTGGGAAAAGGGAACTATTTCAACGCAAGTGAGAGCCATGCCCAGAGGGTCTCCCTTCCCTCTTTGCTGGAAAGTAAAGCCGGAACAATTGGCTGAAATTAGAGGACGGGAAGAGGAAACAACTCAAGTGCCCATCCACTGATAAATGGATAAACAAAGTGTAATCTACACATAAATGAATATTATTCAACTGTAAAAACAGAGATGCTGACATGCACTGCAACAATGAACCTTGAAGCCATGATGCTAAGTACAATGAGCTATATACAAAAGGACAGATACTCAATGACCCCACTTGCATGAGCCATCGAGAGCAGTCAGATTGTCCGAGACAGAAAATAGTGTTCACTGTCCATGGTTGGGGAGAGACAGAAATGAGGTTATTGCTGAACGGGTACGAGTTTCAGTTCAGGAAGATAAGAGTTCTGGAGGCAGGTGGTGGTGGTGGTAGCGCAGCAATGTGAATGCTCTAACGCCACTGACCTGTACACCCAAAAACGGTTCAAACAGCAAATGGGGAAATGGAAGAAAAGAGCAAGGCTATTGAATTCCCTTTGCCAACGGACACACTGGTTACTTGCTGTGTTCAAAATAAGTCAATGTAGTTTTGGTCTACAGTCATATTCCAAGGTACAGATGAGTGTTCTCACAGATGATAGGAAACAGCTTTCAGACAATTCTCTTCCAAGTCTCCCTTCCCCACTAGAACTCTGAAGATGAGACTCTGGTTAGCCAGGGAATCTCATCTTTATTAATAAAGGCCAGAAGCGAGATGGGGCAAAGGCACAGCTCTGCACGTCTGTCAAATCACCCACGGGGACTGGCCCCCGGACTGTCACTGGGCTCTGGTGTTTCCATACCTACTCTTGCCTAGATGTTAGGATTTCTTCATGCTGGCTGTCTCTAACTTGCCATGACCTACACTGAGCTCTGTGGGGTCCCAGTTGGGAGAGATGACTCAGGCACCTTCTCGTGAAAGAGCTGGCTGGTACACTCGCTGAGGCAAGCCAACCCACACAAGGGCAAAGCCTGGGGAGAGAGTGCTAAGGCAGAGTCCCTGGGTGAGGAGGTGGAGGACACGGCTGCCTGCTGAGTACGTGCGTGAACAAGTCTGTGATCTACCTGGACACCTTCTGAAGTCCACTAAAGACGGATCTGCTGGTTAATCTGACAGAAACGCTGATTTCCTGGCTGAAGACTCCCTGCTCAAATTGTACACAAAATGTCCCATTTCTACCCAGTGATCCTTCAACTAGACACAGGGTAGAAGAGAACTGAACAGGCAAGGTATCAGGATAAGAATAACCTCAGAACTCTGAGATGTTCTCTTAAAAGTCTAGGGTCTACATTACATGTCTATTAAGTAATAAATTCAGCAATGCATACCCTCCACATAACGTAGCAGTGTCAGCTATGGTGATAGAAGGCTGAAGGTGACAGGGTTAGGGGAGGGAAAGACTGATTGGAAAGAAGCATAAAGGAACTTCTGCAGATCTTGTTTGAGGTAGACGTTAAATGAGTGTACACAGTACTCAGAGCTTACTAATCTGGATACCTAAGACCAGTACATTGTGTTAGATTCAAATTATACATCGATTAAAAAAAAAAGCAACAGAGGCCCTTTCCAGGAAAGGATGGCTGTGGAGAACAGGGCAGGGTGCTGGCCTTCACCTTACCTCCCTTTCTCCCCCATCTCCCATCCCCTGAGATCCCAAAGGCATCCCAGGACAGCCTCTGACAGTGAAGGAGGGCTGCATAGCACAGCCTAGTGCCTTCCTTCCCAGGATGTTGGCCAGATGTGAGGCCTGGGACTTCTGGGTCTGTATGTGGGCTGGGTTCCAGTTTCCCACCCTTCTTGTAGGGTTTCTATCATGGTTGGAGCCCAACCATCTCCTGCTCCTGCTCTTTAGGCACCTTCCCTAGGTTCTGAGCCACAGAGGACTCGATGAAGGGTCACAGGAGAGAAAAGTTAGCCAACATCCCAAACCATGATATCTACGGCAGTGTGTGATGGGAAAAGTGTCCTCATCTGCGAGTTCCGGGGCAAGGTCAGTGTCGCTATCCAGAGCATGGCATCAGTTCAGCGTGGAGGTCACCAACCTCTTGGCCTTCACTCTGCTCCTGGACCCATTTTCTTGGCTGAGAGGTAAAGGTCAACAGCACCTTGGGGCTCTAGCCTGATTCTGGTTCTTCACTAGGCGGAAGCCATTGCCCCACACGGAGTTATCTGAAAGGCTTGGTTGCAGAGCTGTTCACCGAGGAGCAATCCATCCCTGCTCTCCCGCAATGAGCACTTCTGCACGTTACTGGATCAGGAGTCTTATTTCTGCTTTTGCTGCCCGGAGGCCTAGCAGTCTCTCTATGCCTCTCCATTTATAAAATGGGCTCAATAATGTCATTACATGTTTCTTTCAGAGAAAACTTAGGGGCACTAATGAAATAATGACCACTATTATGAATATATATAATGAGTACCGCATATTCAGTAATATACAGTAGTGCCAGACGGCACCTATTGCAAGGGCATGGTTTTTTAAACAAAAAACACTGAGATACAGATATATCATGCAGCAATCCATCTACTCCCTCATTCAGACTGGGGAATTTGAAGGACAGGAGCAGTTGAAATATGAATGAGTCAGTGTTGGTTTCTGGTGCTCTGCATTTGTCTATTTCAATCATTTTCCCTACCGTGATAACCTCTGACTTCACACTCTTGCTGACTGCCTTCTACTTCCTGCCATTCTAGGGAGATGCTAAGATTTCTGGATCCGATGCCAAGCATTGTAAAAAGGAAAACTCTGTCTTTCACCAGAAGAATCTCCAGCCCGTGATAGGATATTTCCTTCATCTTGGAGGAGGGGTCCAGGGTGCAGAATTCAAAGCAAGACCACAAAAAAAAACACCCCACTAGGGATGGTTCAGGGTTGCAAAGAGTGAACCCCCAGCCTGTATTTCCCTTCCTGGACACACTTGAAGATAGCAGCCAGAACCATAGAAAGTTAGGAGCAAAATCAAGGCAGGGCTTGCTCTTTCAAGAGGCCACATCTCTTCAAAAACCCCTAAGGGGTTAGGGATGCTGGAGAAAACCCAGGGAGACTCGGGCAACAGAAGAAGATCCCCGACAGCACTTGTTGAACGGACCCACTCCAGTAGCTCTGGGCAGGACTGGAAGGGGCAGGCCAGTAGTGTCTCCACAGCAAAGCCAAGGGAGATGCAGAGAATTGATACAGTGTGCTTCAGGGAGGCAGGGAGCAGAGAAAAGAAGTACCTCGCAAAAAGTAGTAGCAATGATGCAGTAACCGTGATGAGCTCCTGTCGGTGGAGCCCCTCGGTACTGGAGGACAGAAAGGCTTCCAGCCTTTCTGAGCCAGGAGCCAGTCTACGTTCAGTGTTGGCTCCCTTGCTATGTGGAGACAAACCTTCCTATGAGCTGTTATTCAGTGCCAGGTGCCCCAGAAAGCAGAACAGGACAGACTCTGTGCTCTTTCCAACCACACACAGCCAAGGATGACAGTGGAGGGGACCGCCTGCCGCCTTGCAAATGTAGAATGACCCACACTGGCCAATCTCTGTACAGTTCAAGATGCTGCTATTTTCCTCCCATCACGAAGTCGGAGAGACTTCAGCGCCTCATGCTGCCCCAACCTGAGGCTCACCTGTTGTACCTGCTCTCTTGCCATGGGTTCACACCAGGAAAGAAAGTAAAAGGTCAAGTTGGGCTCTCTCCACAGCAAGAACCCAGAGAATCCTGGGGAAATTGACATTTAATAGAACCACCTCCTCTGAGCTCTTCCAGAGAGGCATAACTTTTAACTCTTCCACCACTTGCAGCCCCCTCCTCCGGGCAGACTTCCTTTGCAACACCTTCCCACCACAGAGGGCTCGTCAGGAAAGAGTTAAAGAAGGTGCAGGAGTAAATCCCCCCAATCCCTCTCTTATCTACATACAAAAAGAACAGCTGCACACACAGCGACAAGCAGAAGCCACCAGCAGTTTAGCTCCGACCTCACCTGTCTTATGCAACAGCACACACAGACACACACGCACCCGGCAAGGCCCACATCCACATCATCCCCCTTCCATTCAGCAGACACAGTTTTGTGCGTTGCTTTTCCCTACGCAGAAGCCGGCTCCCCCGGCAGCAGAGAGAGAGAGATGTAACCTTAGCGCCAGACGCCTTGCAGGAAACACACACAGACCAGTACGCATCTTATAGCTCTCCTTGGTGCTGAAATCACGCTAGGGAGGAAAGCGGAGGAGCGAGTGCTCTGGACTTACCGGGGCTGGGGGTGGGCGGCCGGGAGCGAGAGGGGCTTCCTGGGAGGAGGATTCTTGCCTGCGGGGGCTGGAAGCAGCTGATGCGCTCACCTAGAGAGCCCACCTCTCTCCCTTCTCTTCTCCTCTCCTTCCTCTTCTGAGAGGAAGAGAGGAGGCTTCACGAGCGAAACGAAACCCAAGCTGGCAGGGCTAGAGTGCAAGGAGACAGCAGAGGCAAACGAAGAGATCAAAAAGTCAGGTGGCTTTGCTCCGCTCGTGGTAATTCCCCGGGTCAGGAAGGACCCCCTCTGCTCTCACTCCGTCTGCCCCTGTCTCTGTCTCTGCATGTTGAGCCAACAGCCTTAGCAAGTCGGTTCCTGCCTCTGACGTGAACGAGAGGAGGAAGCCTGGGACTGCTCTGCTGTCTCTCTCTCTCTCTCTCTCTCCTCTCACGCGCTCTCTCTTTTCCCCTCTTGCTGAAATTTCAGCAGCATGGTATGTTTTTAAGGCTCTGCCTGTTCCATCCCCCTCTGGCAGCCCTCTAGTGGACAGAAAAGGAAAGCAATCCCGATTCCTCTTGAACAGTCCAGATTCTGGCCGCGGAATACTCCCGGCACCCACGAACTCGTTGTGAGCTGCACCTGCACAGCCAGTCTTGAAGAGAAGAGAATCTGCCCCTTGGCCAGCTTAGACGGGGCGTGAGGGAGAGGCGCTTCTGCAGATCTTTTGCCCACGATTGCAGGAGAAGCAATGGGTGCCACAGGCTGGGGGAGTGGCTAGGCACAGATGCTTTGCAAGATCAGTCTTGGAGATCGCAAGTGTTTTATGGCCCTGGCTCAGCAGAAGAAAGCTTCCAAAGAGTCAAGGCCTGCACCAGGTGACTCAGGTGTATATCCAACACACCCCAGGCTGAAAGATACAGGGCGAGTAGAAAGCCAAAGGGATGGCTTTTTTGAGAGTTGGTATGAAAAATACCCAGGAAGACATAGCCCAAGCTCATCTAGAGTCAGAGACAGATGTGACCTTGTTGAGCATCCGTGGCAAAACTCGGCCAAGAGGCGGCCTCCAGGGGTCACTGCTGACAGCCTCACAAGGGATCTCTAGTTGCTTCCAGTGAACGGTCTCATGGTCTCCTGGAAGAGCACCACTCCTCATATCTACAGACTTAGGTCTTAGTTCCAGATTGCCACTTGCTTCTCCATGGCTCAGTTCCACCATTTGTAAAATGTGGATAATGCTGCCCCCTCCCTACTGAAGAGAGATGCTGAGGGAATGGAATGACACAGAAAAACAGAACCCTGGCAAGGCACTCAGGTAATCTCAGCCAAGCAATTTCTGGTGTTTGCTCAACCCTTGCAAATAATAGCCAACACGTACAGAGTACCTACACTGGGTGCTAGGTACTGTTATGAGTCTTTGTATGTATTAGGTCATTTAATCCATACAGTAATGCTAACATTCAGATGTTATTATTGCCATTTCATAGACTAGGAAACTGAGGCACAGAGGAATGAAATAACCAAAGATCACACCATTAAGAATAGCAGGGGTGGGGTTGGTACAGAGGTCATCCCACCCTGGACCTCCTCTATTCACCACCATAGGCAGTAACAACATCTGAAGCAAATACAAAACAGCACCATAATTATCATTGTCTTTATTTATAATAAAGTTCCTAGGTCATTAAAATTAATTTTTATGTGGCTTAGTTTTTTAAATATTTACAATAAATAAAAATAAGATATTTACAACTTTAGCTATAGACATTGCTATTACCAACATAAACCCCCTAAGCAAATGAGTTCTTGATTTGGGTAGTTTCACAAATATTCAAAACTAGGTATATATCTCATGAAATTGGAAGATATCAGGTTTTCTCATCAGTTAACTCAACACATCACTCAATTTTCTACCGAAATCAGTTTGTTATCTGATTCCTACCACAGTGCTGGGATGCAGCCAGCAGCTTCATGAACACTAAGCAACAAGCACTCAGTGAGAGACTGACACTATACTCAGAGTTGTGGCGTTTCTACTCTGATCTGGCTTATTTTTTCTTTCTTGGGAGCTATGGTAAATGGGACAGGGCAAAGACAGGCCATGATGGCTAACAAATCACGGTCCCAAAGGAGGAGAGGCAGGGCAAGACACAGATCATTATGGTCCAGGGGCCAAGTGCCCAGACATGAACAGATGCAATGTATTAAGTGAGGGCACGAAAAAGACAATTAACTCTGTCTCTGAGGGCCAGCCAACTTCCTTAGGAGCAGAGCATCTGAGCCGAGGCTTTAAAAGGGAGATGTTACTGCAGTCACGGGTGGGTGAGGGAGCTAAGCTGAATGCCTGACAGGTGCACACTCCTGGAGGTGAGACAGAACAGTGCACCTTTCAAGGCAGCTCAGGGAGTTCAGTGGTTTGCCCAAGGCACACATCTGGCACCTGTAGATCCCAAGTCAAATGCATATCTCAGATTCTAAAGTCAGCCTGTCTGTGAAGCACCACAGTGTTTCTCATCGCTGAGAAGGGCACACGCTAAACAGGGGGATTCTCCAACACACACACAGTAACGGTGAGGACAAGACATCTACCAGGAAGATGGATGTGTAACCAGTTCCTATTAGACAAGAAGGCCACAAGAAGGCACTAGTCAGTACAAAACAGGAGGAATTTATGATAGCAGAATGGTTTCTGGTGGGTTTGAAAGCACTAAACGTAGGGGAAAGTGGGAATATTTCAGAAGTACAAAGTCATTAGAGATTTGCATTTGAAAGGAGGGATGAATGTAGGAAGGGCTAAAAGGGTCAGGTTCTATGCAAGCCCAGGGGAGCTGGAGGGTCCTTCTACCCCCAAGGGATTAGAGGAGACTTTACTAGGGCGGTGGGCATTCATCCAGCCCTAAAGGCAGGTGGGCCCAGGAGATGGTGCTCCATTGCATGCAGACATATGATGTGTGGAAAACATGAGATCTGAGCCATCTCGAAGACTAATTGGACAATGATTAAAGGGGGAGTAGAAGACTGTTACAGGCAGAAAAAGGTATGGCTCTTCATACTTTGGAAGAGGGACGTGTCTGGGAGAGGTGGGTGGGAAATGAGATCGATGGTTGAATCTGGTTGTGAACATGCTAAGCTTTAGAAAGGAGTAAATATATACCACAGAGATGTACAGAGATTGGTTGCGCTATGTCTCTGGAACCCTGCAGAGGGATCTGGAGTTCATGATATAGGAGACTGCCAGTCCATGTACGTGAACGTGGTGATGGTTGCTGGGTGGAGATCAATGGTAGAGAAAACGAGGGAGATTGAGGACAGCATTCCAACTTGACTTCCTTCATCCCTGAGTCAGGTTTTTTATTTCCTTTTAATCCTATGACCAAAGTGCTTGGTGCCCAGGAGCTATATACGAAATACTTATTCATTGGCTCACAATACAACCCAAAAATATTGGTTGGAGGTGATACTGGGACTAAGATTGATTGTTAGCTCACTGGCTTCTGACTCACTCTTAGCTTCAAGGCCCCTTGGTCATCGTTTCCCTGTAGAAGCTGACAATCACTGGCCCCTGCAGCTTTGGTTTTGACCTCACACTTCAGTCCCCAAACTTTCTCCACATTAGCTGTCCATCCATGCAGTCACTCAGCTGCTCCCAGAGAATCAGCAGTTACAGTGTGATCAACCACCATGCCGTGATGTTCCAGGGAAAGCCTGAACTACGATAGGGGCATTCCAGAAGACCCTAGGATCCAGCCTTCCAGAACCTGAGGTTTAGACATAGGGGCTCAGAAGGTGCAGCTTGTAGCTCTTACAGAGAAAAGGGAAGGAAACTTAGGACTCTGGTTTGCAATGCGGCAAGTCCACAATAACCAAGGGGAGTCCTCCATTCCCAGGCTGACCCACGCCCACAATGTACCATGGTTTCAAGGAACATAGGAAGGAAGGAACTTTGCTGTAAACATCAGATAAGACATGCAATGGCCTTGGGCTTCTGGCCAAGAAAAAAGAAGAAGAGGAGCTGCAGGTGAGATCTGGGAAATGAATCACCACCCAAGCTCTTCTTCCGGGGAGTCTCTGAGAGCAAGACTTCTGATTTCTCAACCACCCACCCCTACCCACTTCTAACTGTGCCTCCACCCTTGGTCAAAATAGGTGTCTCCCTGGCCACAGTTACGTAGGACTGTGAAGTATGGCTCTTTCCTCCTTGAGGGTCAGGAGAGGGTGTATCTTCAGGAAGCACCTAGCAGTGCCCGTGGAGCTCTGTCCACTTCCACTCCGGGGATGTTAAGGAAACAGGGAAGGAGGGAGGAGGTGGGGGAAGGAGGAGGCCTTCTAAGTCTGCGATTTCAAGGGAGGGAGCAGAGTGCATTGAATTAAGGCTCCTCCAAGTTAGATATTGTGTGGGAGTTAATTTCCTCTCTCATTTTCCTTACTCGAAACAAAAGTGAGAGGCTGGGCTCCCCGTATATTTTTTTCCTTTTTTTTGTCCTTTGGGATTTATTTGTTTAATGGGCAGAGAGAGAGGGAGAGGAGAGAGAAAGATCTTCCATTTGCTGGTTCACTTCCCAAATGGCCTCAACAGCCAGGACAGCTCCAGCGAAGCCAGGAGTCAGGAACTCCACCTGGGTCTTCCATGTGTGTGGCAAAGGCCTGAGCACTTGGGCCGTCTTCCGCTGCTTTCCCAAGTGCATTAGCAGGGAGCTGGATTGGAAGAACAGCCAGGACTCGAACTGGCACACTGATCTGGGATGCCAGCATCACAGGCTTGACGACACCAGCTTTTCCATTCAGTCTTCAAGGAAACTGCTACTCCACTCTAGAGCTGCCTACTGTGTGCATTCACGGGCCCTTAGTTGCTGCATTCTGTACCCAGAGAGCTGAGGAGTGTGAGGCCCAGTGACCCAAGAAATAAGTGAGTCCTCTAAAGTAATGAAGCGTCTTAGCCTTGTCAGAGTCCCAGTCCTGGAGGAGGGAAGACAAGATTGTTCTACAGTGTCCCAGAGACTCCTCTGGAGCCCTGCACCCACTCCCAGGCCACAGCCCCTGCCTGTGTGTGCACTAGGAGAGCGTCTGCAAAGGCAGAGAGCCCATGTCTTCCTGGCACCTACCATGCAAGTCACCAGGACTCAAAGAATCAGATCCATCCTGGAGAAGTTGGGACCTTTACAGTGAGGGTCTTGGCACCGCCTTTTGCTCCCAGGGTCCGTGAAGAAAGAGAAAAGCAGAGAGGGCAAACTGCCGAGTCAGAGAGGCCCAATCACGGGACTTCCTGAACATGGTTCTACGAAGGCAGGACAGCCTCTTGGTAGAGGATTGTGGGGGAGAGTCAAGCATTGCTGAATGACTCATCGTTCCCTCCCAGCTGTAAGGTAGGATGGTACTGGCCTAAGGCTAAGGAATTTACTCAGAAAGCACACTTCCTTTTCTGGGAAGTGGAGGGAGGAATTCTTAAAGACCATGAAGACCACGACGCTGCAGATGCTCACTCTCACAAGGAAGCCGAGGAGGCTGTGTCTCCCTGCAGCCAGCTCAGGGCTTGGGCTCTGTCCCAGCCTGACTCAGCAGGACTTGGTGACCTCATTGCACAACAGGGATGGTGTCTGGGAGTTCTGGACAGCTAGCTGACTGCCACAGATAGGCAGAATTACAGGCAAGCACTGGGGCGGGGGGCGGGCTCTCCGGAAGTGGCCTTTTAGAGCATGGATGGGAAGGAGGAGCCTAGGAGAAGACAAAGGCCTGTAAACCAGATCTTGTCCAAGCTGGGGAAAGACACAGCAAGCAGCTGTCAGCTCATCCAAGAGCCAGGATCTGCCTGTTGTATTAGTGGGATAGATAGGAAGGGATCCCTGTCCCAAATCTGTCTCCTACCGTGGAGCCAGCAGGTGCTAAACACCACCGCAGTAAACTGCAGTATCTACTATTTCCCTTGCCGAACCCTCTTTCCTACCTCGTTCTTCTTTTCTAGAGCCAGAAACTGCCCCCAGGCTCCAACCCAGGCTCCAACCCCAACACTAGCACACTGGCCATGTAGGTTCTCTATTCCTGTACACAAAGGGATGGATGGGTCAGAGTCGGGCATGTGTGCCAAGCAGGGCCAATCAGAATCTCTCTCAGGATTTGGGGAAGCAGGTTTCCTTTGCTGATTGAGTTGCCAAAAAAGCAGCTCTGTGAGCCTTGGGTTCAGCAAAGTCCTCTTCCCTGGCTTTATGGAGGCATCCCACCCAACGTTATAAACAGTGATGCCGACACCCCGCAGAAAACAATGACAAACATGGGGATAAAGGGAGCCCCTAGACCCACCCAGCCCTGCACTCCCAGTTCAATGAGCCAACAAATGCTCCTTTCATTCAGCCAACGTGTGTTGGGTTTTGCTGAAGCCAGCGTAACATCTGAACCTTCTCTATTTCCTGGGAAAATTCAAATTCCCCTTAGGTGGATGCCACCTCAATGAATCAATAGTTGCTTGGGGCATGGGTACAGGAGTCAGAGGGGAGACTGAGTGGGGCTTTTAGGGAGGAAAGTCAATGTTTCCTTCTCCCTCGTTCTGCTGAGGCTCAAGTACTCTCTTGGGGAGGGTAGAGAAGAAGCCTAGTGAGACGATAAGGCAGCTATTGGTGCATCTGTGTAGAAGACAGTGGAACATGGGAGGTAGGGGACATGCACTTATTATGAAGCCAGAGTGGTTGCCTGTGCCTTCCCAGGTGGAAAGATGCTGTGCCTGGGCTCTGCTGCTCTGCTTTGTAGAGAGGCCACTGGGTGAGGATGGCAATCACAAGGACAAACCAGCAGCACGATGCAAGCCTAAACCTGAGGCAGGAACCCTGGTCCTCCCCCGTCCAGTCCCTCAAGCTTCTGCACTGGGTATGCCTGGCCACCTGCCGGCCACCTGGGGAAGGCAGGCTGGGTGATGGAATGCTAGCCAGGGAGGAACGCAGTGGAGCCCTGGCTCCCCAGTTCTCCTGCCAACCACTGGGCATTGTTATCTATACCAAGTGAGCCAGGCTTCTCACACTAAATTAGCAAGAGCAAAGCAGCTGTCTCCCCTCAGTGCAGCAATGGATTAGCATCGAGGCAGCGTCCTTCCCCTGATGTCACAGATAAGAGCAAGTGTGAGCACCCAGGGCAGGTGCATTTTCTGTTCTGGGACCTCACCACGGCTGGGCAGCTGGGACCAGAGCCACGTCACCTATGCCACGACCCAAGCTCTTCCCCTCCCTGACTGCTCCACAAACTTACTCCTTTTGTTTTCAAAGCCCTGGTATCCACTTCCTACTGTCTTTGAAAACACAAAGAGCCTTCGTGTTAGGTCTCATCTTCCTTTGTGCTGCCCATTTTAGAAGCTTCAGATTCTTGTCTCACCCACTCTCCCTTCCTGAGCCCGCCCTGCTGTGGAAGGGCTCTGGTCTGAGGCACTGGGTCCTTGCTTCTCCAACTGCTCCCCCTGCGTTCTGAGAAGTGCACTGTTAGGCGACTTCATCGTGTGGATGTCACAGAGTGCACTAGCGCAGACCAAGATGGCTATGACGGCACTAGATGACATACTCTTGGGGGATCACCATCCTATGTGAAGTCCATCGATGGCCGAAGCATCATTACACAGCACACAACTGTATTTATAAACTCGGCGGTCTCCAGCACTTGGTTACAGTGACACAGACTGAGAAAGGAACGGAGGGGCTGGGGGCCATTCCGGCTTGTCATTGTCACTCTGTGATCTCCCAACCTCTCTGCATCTCAGCCTGGGTTCCGGTGGCTGAAACCTGCCCGCTGTTGATGGCCTGACTCGTGCCTCCCTCTTTACTGTAAGTTTCACTGCAGGTGGGGGAAGATGGCTTCCTGCACTGACTTGCTGAGTTTGAGGCTTGGGCCCGGCCCCTCTGCTAAGGTGTGAGGGGTACCTACCTCTCTCCCCGACTGTCTCCCTTGTAAACTAAAGAACATGAGCATCCCACGCACAGAGCAGCTGTGTGGGTTCTGGGAGCTAAGCCATAGGCAGCACCAGGACAGCCCAGCTGCAGCATGCCGCATCCACACAGTCAGTCAACCCTTTTAAATAAATGCATTTTTCCAAACCCTCCCCATGCTGTCCACATGGCTGGTCCTGACTTCATGAGTAAAATTTCTTTCTGGGTTTAGCAGCTGCCCCGGGCTTCTTACTTGGACTCTGCCTGTACATTGGCAAGAATCTCAGCCTTCGGCTCTTGGAGGCCTCATCAGGTTCTGCCAAGAAACACCTGTGGGCTGACAGAAGCCAAGCCCGGAGCCTGAAGCCTGCAGACCTGAGTTTGAGCGTCTGGGAAGCCACGTCTAAGACGCACAGGCTGGTCACTTTTCTCTGCACATCTTAGTTCCTCGTCTAAATTGACAGAGAGAGGTACATTGATCAAACGGAGTAATGCAGGAGAGTTTCAGGGTCAACGCTAGCACCACAGATGTTTGCTGACGGTGAACATCTGTCTGCACCTGCCCGAACCCTCCAGCCCAGAGAGGGCTTTCACTCTACCGTCCACTGTTGGCACCACAGGCCAAGGTCCTTCCAGCGTCATTCTCCACGCCCCTTTATACCAGCGGTTCTTTCCTAGTTCAGTTCAGTGTCCAATCCTCCAGCACACTTCCTCTCCCGGAGAGCAGGGCTCTGCCAAGTCGTGCCCCCAGTCATACCCAGCCCATGCAAACCTATTCCAGAAACATGACCACACTCGCGAGCATACTTTATACCCTACCCATTCTGAGTCTCCTCATAGCATGTTTTACAGCAAGCAGCAACATCTCTGAACCAGGCAGAGCAGAATTTAAACCTTCTCTCTTCTACCTTAATAAATGCACTCTGGGCTCCTGGATTTTCCTCTGTGAAATAGAGGGATTATGCCACAGGTTTGGTTATTGTGGAGTAACTCGATGACGGCGCCTGAACAGCGATGGACTCACAGATGGAGCTCATTAAGTCCTTGCGGAATGAACGAATGAAGGAGAGGAGACCCAAGTGCTCTCCCTCTACTGGTCTGGCAGCTGCCCCACCTGCCCCTCCCCCTTGCTTCCTCCCTCCCTAAGGCTAGCATGCTGAGAATCCTGCTAATCCTTCAGCCACAGGGCACCTGTCTCGCTGAGCCCCTGCTGGCTATAGCAATCTGGATCAGCGTTAGAAGTTATTACCCTTTACAGCAAGGGTCGGCCACTATTTTAGCTCAAGTGCCACAAATATGGAACAAATTTTGCCAGAAGCACCAGAGTGGCCAAAGGAACATTTTTCCAGTTTTTGAAAAGATGTCACCAGCACCCAGTGGCAGTTTGGCTTCATGTTTGGCTTTTCTATAGTACGTACCTCCGGGATCTCATTTCATCTTCTGGCCTATCACTCTTTTTCTTTAATAAAGCTTTATTTTTTTAATCAGAAGGGAGGTATATTCTGCTCAGCTGAGCTCCTCTCCTCGATGGAGACCAGTGCCTGAGCGCTAGCCCCCGGGGGTATAATATCGTCTGCTCTGTCCCAAGGACCACACACAGGACCTGTGCAGTCCTCAGTAAGCTCAGACTCCCCAGCAATGTCTCAGCAGGTAAGCAGGAGCCCCCAAGCTGTGGCGTCTCCCACTGGACTGCTCAAAGTCCCAGCCACACCGTGGGTCCTCCCGCACCCTGTTTTCTTCAGTCCCAGGTCAGAAGCTTCACCGTCTCAGGCTCCTAGCCCGTTAGTTCCCCCCACCAGAGCCAGGAGTCTCCGCTCGGCTGATTGCCGGGCACAGCTGTTAGGTATGTCCTCGACGGCACCCACTCTATTGGCTTGTTACAGCCCACTTTTGTAAAGTGATCAGAAACATGTCTGTCCCGCCCTTTATTTCCTCTCCCCTAGTCTGGCTGGTGCCTTTCCCCGACGGGGTCCCAGCCGGCTTCCCTCCAGGCTCGTCCTGCCACCTTTCGCCAGTGGCTCGAGCTGCCGCAGGTGGCTCACCTCGCTTTCCAGCGCTGACGCGGAGACTCTCGGCTGCTGCAGTCCCGAGCCGTGGGCGCCCACGCCTTCCACGTATCCACGTAGGTCCACCGTGTCCCTCTTTCGGGACAGTGTCCTCTGCCGGTTTTTTTCCCTGAGACTACACCATCTCCACTTTTTAAAAACTATCTTCTCCTGGGCTAGAGCAGTAAGCTCCCTGCCTCCTCCACCACGCCAGAGCGCTGCTGCGTTGGCCTCCACCAGGCAGCAGCGCTGGCCCCACCACGCCGAGGCCCCACCTCCACCATGCTGAGGCCCCACCTCCACCACGCCGAGGCCCCACCTCCACCACGTGGCAGCACTGGCCCCACCAAGCCGAGGACCCACCTCCACCACGTGGCAGCACTGGCCCCACCATGCCGAGGCCCCACCTCCACCACGCAGCAGCGCCGGCCCCGCCTATCACTCTTGGGTAGAGTCCCTCTGCGCTTCCTCTCCTTCTTTCCTTTTCTGGGGACTTTTGGCTTCTTCCGTATTACAGTCTTCTCCACTCCCGGGCCACTTTTTTTTTTTTGGGGGGTGGGGGGGACAGGTTATAGACAGAGAGAGAGAGAGAGAGAGAGAGAGAAAGATCTTCCTTCCATTGGTTCACTCCCCAAATGGCCACTACGGCCGGCGCTACGCTGATCTGAAGCCGGGAGCCAGGTGCTTCTCCTGGTTTCCCATGGGGTGCAGGGCCCAAGCACTTGGGCCATCCTCCACTGCCCTCATGGGCCACAGCAGAGAGCTGGACTGGAAGAGGAGCAGCCGGGACTAGAACCCGGCGCTCATATGGGATGCCAGTGCCACAGGCGGAGGATTAGCCAAGACAGCCACAGTGCCGGCTCCCCACCTGCCTGGGTCGTCCTCTCCCCAGGTGGACAGCATGTGGAAAGATGCCAAGATTCAGGTATGGGAGGAAGCGGATGGCCTATCATTGTGAGGCCCATGCCACTGAGAGACCGTTGGCCCAGGGGATCCCCATTATCCCTACCCAGGCTCTCAGAGTGAACGCTCTGGGTGAAAACCTACCACCATACTCTCTGCACTGTTTCGTTAGTAAGTACCTAGGCACGCATGGCTAGGATGAGTGCGGGCCTTCTGAAAGGGGGAACCCGGGCTGCTTGGTAGAGGCTGGTGCGATTTCAGTCTTCTCGGCCCCGCCCATCCGTTACTCTCTCGGACTTCTGCAAACCACACGTACACAGGTGGCTCACAGAACACACATCTTAACCTTGGTGCAACCAAGAACCTGCCAAAGTCCCCCAGGCTTCATTATGCTCTTATCACCTCTTGAGTTTGCATTTTTGCTCCTCCTGAGAGAGAGAGCGGGAATCTGTCCTCTCGGCTCTGCACTCGGAGCATTTTTCTGAGGGCCTCTATGAAGCCACAGGCTCCAGAAATAACCTGTAAACCCACCCCACCTGCCTTGGGGGTGGGGACGTGGTGGTGGTGGTGTGTGTTGGAGGGAGTCCAGTTCACTATTTTTTTTTTAAAGATGTATTTTATTTATCTGAAAGGCAGAGTTACAGAGGTAGAGAGACACACAGAGAGAAAGGTCTTCCATCTGCTGGTTCACTCCCCAGATGGCTGCAATGACTGGGGCTGGGCCAGGCTGAAGCCAAGAACCAGGAGCTTCATCCAGGTCTCCCACGTGGGTGCAGGGGCCCAAGGACTTGTGCCTTCCCAGGCACATTAGTGGGGAGCTGCATTAGAAGCAGAGCAGCTGCGGCGCAAATTGGTGCCCATACGGGATGCCAACACTGCAGGCTGGGGCTTCAACCCGCTGCAACACAACACCAGCCCGCACTTTTTTTTTTCCCCCCAAATATAAGGACAGCCCAGATTCCTCAGCCTAAGCCCCAGCTGACATGACTTACATCTTCCTGCTTGGAACAGCCCTGCTGGGGGATGTCAATCAGCGGCTAAAGGCAGAGTTTGAGCGTCTCTGACCTCGTGGATGGGGCCCTTCCTGTGTCAGTGACCCAGCTCCACAGACGAACTGGGCCAGGGCTGCAGTTCCACAAAACACACGTTCCTGGGGCCTCTGAAGTGTGAAGACAAGGCCTCGCCTTCACCAGAATCTGCTAAAGTGCTGGGGCCCACGGTGCCCGCGTCTGACTGCAGGCACCGCCAGGGGACGAATCCCAAACGCACGCTAAGTGGCCTTGGATTTTTTTGTAAGTATTTCAAATGACACAGATATTTTGGCTAGAGGAGAACATCAGAGGAAGACGTATTAGGAGAATATATATATACCCCCTTATACATATGAATACATTATTATGAGCCAGGCATTGTGCTGAGCACTTTACACACCAGGTTCCATTTATTTAAATGCTCCAAAGAAAAATGGGGGAGAGAGTTTTCTAAGCAGCTGAGAGCACACATTTATCCTGTACTAGAGAATGAAGATGAATGAAAAGCCCTGGTAAGAAAGTAGGTAAAAGGATCCTACACGGAGGCCATTTTTAGTCTGGGCTGTTCGCCAGAGGTGTCCAGAAGAAAGGAAATAATGAACTTGTAGAATGTCAGAGCTGCATAGAGCCTCAGAATGTACCTTGTCCAGCCACCATCCATTCCATCTCGCGGACGAAGCTGCTGAGTGTGCCCCCAGCCCCGTGCACCCAGCTGTGCATACCCGGTGTCTGCTCCCTGTCCAGAGATCTTTCTGGAAATCTAACAGTGACCTCACCCCCCCCCCCCCAGAACCATGTTTTGCAGACTGAAGACTCATTTTCCCTTTACTACCACACATACATACTTCTTGTATTCAGCTGTTAGCCTATGAATGGGTCATGGCCAGTCACCACCAGCACCATTCATTGCACACTAGGGCTGTTTTGCCTCTGACCAAGCTGACCAATCCAGCTGTCTCTGGTTTCCCAGTGCATCTGCTCATGGAGCCTATGGCTTCGTCCTGCAGCATGGCCTCAGTGTCATTACTGAGACAGCCAGAAGTGGCATCTGCCATTTGAACGTGTTTGTGCACCCTGGAACCCTAGACTTGCAAACATTCAAGCTGATAGAGAGCCCACGTGGCACCTGACCCAACTCCACCAATCAGAGAGCAGGGAGGCAACGTCCCCGATGTGGCACAACGGGTTAAAAGCTTCAATGCCAGTGCCTCTCTTCACTTCCTGTAGGAATACTCGTCAATGCTAGTACTGCCCACCATCACTTACCAGTACTCTCTGCGTCCTAGTAGATTGTAAGTACCCATGGCTACTGAGAGCGCCGCTGTCCGCAGTATGAGCTCAGAGGGGCAGCTGCACGAGGAAGCATCGCGCAGCTGGGCGTCTGGGCACTGCTCCCCGGCCAGGTGAGGCAGCCAGGAGCACCGTACCTCGCGTTTGCCAACCCCTTCGCACTGTCCCACCCTGTTACATCTCATCTGTCCTTTATGCAGAACACAGAGCATCAGTTCCCAGCCCTGCTGCCCGGTGAGGTTCTGCTGCTTCATAGATAACAAGCAATTGATCATAAATAATAACACTGGTAAAATACAAGTTTAATATAACTAACAAATGATAATACAGTATTAAATAAGTGACTATATTCTAACAATAAATAAGATATAGAGCCTGAGGTCTCGTATCTCTAGGTGTGTGTTTCCCTCATAATGCAGTCACAAATAACTTATTAGCACTTACCAGGCACCCTACAATGTTGCTGTAAGCTATAAAATACATGTGTATCTATGTGCATATGTTTATATATAGACACATATAGTAGGTGCATGTATGTACATTTCCTTCACATACTCAACATGTATATTCCCTTATCCTTATTCATTCTGCACAACAGCCTTTTATATAGATGAGAATACTGATGGATACACAAGATAAACAAGCTCAAGACAAAACCATATTCAAACAGCAATCCACAGAGGCTGATATTTGGCCCAGTGCTAAGGCAACACTTTCGATGGCAGCATCCCACATCCGGTTCGAGTCCCAGCTGCTCCTCTTCTGATCCAGCTTCTTGCTAATGCACTGGGGAAGGCAGTGGAAGAAGACCCAAGTATTTGAGCCCCTACGGCACATGTAAGGGACCTCGATGGAGTCCCTGGCTCCCAGCTGCAACTTGGCCTAACTGTGGCCATTGTAGCCATTTGGAGAGTGAACCAGAGGATGGAGGATCTCTCTTTCTCTCTCTTTCTCTCCCTGTCACTTTGCCTTTCAAATAAATGACTGAATCTTTAAAAAAAATAGCAATACTTATACTTTGTTCAGGACTTTCAGCTCATGGACTCTAGCCACAGCTCCCTGTTCCGGAACCATCACATAGAAGCAGAACGTTCTTCCCTCACTGCCCTCACTGCTTTCTAGCTAACCAAACACGTACACTCTTTCTCTACTCCAAAAAGGGACCAAACTGAAGCCAGGAATTTCCATGAAATGTTCAGGGTCTTCCTGGGTCTCCCAACTCTCATTTTAAGCCTGATAACAAGAGGCAAGAAAAGTCAGCTTGCAAACACTGATGTGGAGCCAATCAGGGGTCTGAGCACGAGAGGCAGCCAGCCAGCTCCAACAGCGCCGCTAGAGACGGCACCGCTGAATGGCGAGATGGTGTTCTGCGCATAAACAGGGATGTTAAGAGGGTTGGACTGTAACCTAAAAAGCTATGAAATGACATCTTTAGATCCATCTAATGCCCCACAATCAAAAACTAAATTATCTGGTGTCAAGAGCAACTGAGTAGATAGTTAAGTGCATGCAAGGAAGAGGTGGGCCGTGGAGTGGGAACTTCTGGGTGCAATGAGCGTGCCAGTCAACAGGTGGGAGAGGGAAAGGGCAAGCCAATGGAGGCTTCGCAAGAAGGCTCGGGAGAGAAAGTGAGATGTTTGAACAGAGCTGAGCTGCGGCGTGGGGGGGGCAAGGCGTCTGCTTCTCCTGCACCCTTGACACAGAGGCCCACCACGGGGGCTGCTCAGCCTCCGGGAGGGGGGGGCGTCGGCAGTCTACCTGCCGTTCTGGGTTGCTATCCTCGGGAAAGGCACGCTGCAGGTGCCCTGCGCCTGGTGACGTCAGGGGAAGCCACTCCTGAGGGAGAGGAAACAGAAATTGTGGTTAGCATTTTTTTTAAATTCTTTTCATTTCTACCGATTTCCAGGTCACTATCCCAATAATAAGACTGCTCACTCAATGACACTTGACCCCAGGCACCTGCTCAGTTCACGTTTGCGGAGGGGAAGGAATATGCAAGCCGAATATCGAGGACAGCCACTGTGGGTTTTAAAGAGGCCTCTACTCTCAAGAGATCACATTCCAAATCCGTCACCACCTGTTCTTTGTTTTATAGGCTAACCCCCCTGGTCAGAGATGCAAGGCTTCAGACAAGAGATTGTACTGCATACATAATTCAAGCCTAGAGCTTGTGACCCTTAGTGGAGAGAACTTATGGCCTCTGAGCATTACTGACTCTGTGTGTGTGTGTGTGTGTGTGTGTGTGTGTGTGTGTGTGTGTGTGTCGTGGGGAGGGGCAGTGGTCTCCCACAGGCACTGGTGAGGGCACCCCAAAGGGGCCCTGTGCACCGTGAATGTGTTCCCCAGCACCCCCGGGCCAGAGCCGTCTACAAAAGCATAATAAACCAGAAGGACCACTCACAGAGACACAGTCCCGAGGAGAAGGGAGGGAGAGCGGGGGTTGGGGTGAAGCAAGAGGGGGTCCTGGGTGGAGAACGGGGCTTGGCTGCAGCTCTAAGTTTCCCATTGTGTGGGGTCACCCCCTCTGAGTCCATTTCCTGGGGCTGCCATCCCAGCGTACCACTCCGTGGTGGAGTCTGCAAATCCAAAGTCAAGGTGTCAGCCATGCTGCGGTCCTTCTGACACTTGGAGGGGCCGAGCTTCTGGGGGCTGCTGCCAGCGCTTGGCCCCCCGAGGCTCGGAGCCTGGCAGTTCCACCTCTGCCGCACTGCTCTGGCCTCCCCCCGCCGCGTCTGCCTGTGAGGGTACTGAGCGCTGGGCGGGGCCTGCCGCAACCCAGTGTGACTTCTCTGGACTCGATTCCATCTGCAAAGATCTCATTTCCAGCCGGTGCCGTGGCTCCCTAGGCTAATCCTCTGCCTGCAGTGCCGGCACCCTGGGTTCTAGTCCCGGTCGGGGTGCCGGATTCTGTCCCGGTTGCCCCTCTTCCAGGCCAGCTCTCTGCTGTGGCCTGGGAGTGCAGTGGAGGATGGCCCAAGTGCTTGGGCCCTGCACCCCATGGGAGACCAGGAGAAGCACCTGGCTCCTGGCTTCGGATCAGCAACAGGCTGGCCGTAGCTGCCACTTAGGGGGTGAACCAATGAAAGGAAGACCTTTCTCTGTCTCTCTCTCACTATCCACTCTGCCCGTCAAAAAAAAAAAAAAAAAAAGACCCAAATAAGATCATGCTCACAAGTAGCACGGGTTAGGCTTTGAGCATGTGCTTGGGCAGACACACTTCAACCCATCAACCCGTCCAGTCTTGGGTTGTAGTGTGTGTGAACAAACAGAGCAGGTGCAGCCACCGCCCACCCTTCCTCCAGCGGCTCCTGAGAGCTGCTCAGAAGAGCAGCGGCCGCCTCCTCGCTCGCTCCTGCTCCTCCTGGAGCTATTTCAGAGGCGCTAACCCTTTAACAGGAGGTGTGAGTGTCTGTGTGTGTGTGAGGGTGATACATGGGCACTTGCCTTATTTCACCTCCATCCTCTGCAAATTACAGCCCTCATGGGAATGAGAACAGTGTCTGACTCCTGTGTGTTTTCTAGATCCAGGTGCAGGACTGCCTCGCTCAATAAATATTTGTCGAATTGAACAGAACGAAACTAAATTGAGTTGTGGGGAGCAAATTGCACCGACATTGCTTTAGCCTTGGAAAGCAGAGAGAAGGGAGTGTGTTCAGAGAAGAACAAAGGCTGGGGAAGGAGAGAAAATGATTCCCCCTAAGTACTGATGAGGCCACAGCTGGGCCAGCCACGTGGCTACACATGCTTAGCTCTTCTTTGAGTACATTATTATACGTCAAAGATCCCCTGGCTGCCGGTCCTGGGGGGTGGGCTGTACCTGTCCAGCACCATCCCTGCATCGTCATGTATCTGTCTTTCATGTGACACCTCCACTGATGCCTGTTTACATCACATGACTGCTAATGTCCCCCAGCCCCCCCCCCCCCAAGTGATATGTCACTGTTGACACCTTAAAGCTAAAGTTGGAAGCTGCCGCCTGGGACACTGGCATCCCACAGGGGCACCAGTTTGAGTCCCGGCTGCTCCATTTCTGATCCAGCTCCTTGCTAATGCACCTGGGAAAAGCAGTGGAGCATGATGCAAGTATTAGGGCCTCTGCTACCCAGGTGGGAGTCCCGGATGAAGCCCCGGCTCCGGCCTGGTTTAGCTGTGGCCATTGAGGCCATCTGGTGAGTGGATCAGTGGTTGGAAGATATATCTCTGTCTCTCCCTCTCTCTTTGACTCTTTCAAATAAATAAATAAGCCTTAAAGAAAAAGAAAGTTAAAGATGCGACCACCAACACTGGTCCTCCCCTGTTGTATCACTGACTCCCACAGGTGAGCTGCCATGGCCAAGCCACAACACCAAGGCCACCACCACTGTCACCCTGCCTACGCGAGGGCTCCCCAGGCTCAAGGGTGTGGCAGCTCCACGAGCAGGTGTGACCGCATTTCCAGGGCGAGGAAGTGGAATCCCACTCGGCTTCGGCCACATTTCTTGCTCCTGCCTCTGCTGGAGTGCCAAGACCAGCACAATGCTCCCCGTCCACGGGCTCTCATCCACGGACGGGGAGGGCAAGTGGACACTCCGGGAGTGAGGCTGGGTGTCCTCGAGAGAAGGCCCCACCTCGCTGTTACAATGTCTCCTGGCGATGTAAAGCTTTAGCTCCTCAGCAACCCCCGAAGCCCCATTTGCTCACTGCGTGGAGCTGCACTACGTGCCTCAGCTCCCTTGTTATCTCGCCGTTTGCCTCCTGGGGAAGATGAGCATCTACTCGCCTTGGGCCTCCATGAACGTCCGGCAGGACCAGCTCCATAGCGAGCTGCCCTCCACCTCTCCCTGAGGACAGGGTGAGTCCTTGCCATGGTCCGAATGTGTCCTCCGGAGATCAGACGGGGAAAGCAACCCGGTTGGGAGGTGGAACCTCGGTGGGGTGCTGGATCGTGAGGACCCTGCCCTCCTGAATGGATTAGTGCCGTTACCGAGGGTGGAGCCCACCTCCAGCGTGGGCTCCTGATACAAGCAGGAGTTTCCTGTCCCACGTGCGCATCCCGCCTTCCATCACGGGACAGTGCAGCGGATGAAGCTCCTTCTACTTCCCAGCCTCCAGAACTTTCTGCCCCCACCAACTGCCCAGGTCCAGATATTCAACAACACAAAACGGACTAAGCAGGCACCTTCCAGGTGGCGCAGGCTGGGCCTCCTCAGGTGCAGGGCAGATGAGCTCAGCATGCCGGGGTCTCATCCCCAGGACGGGAGACCGACAGCAGGACAAGCACGCTCCTCGTTCTTCCCTTGTCTGGAGAGGGAGGACGTGGAAGAGGTCAGAGGCTTCGCCTATGCACCCTCATCTTCACTCCCACAGCCCCCCGAGCAGGAGGGAGAAGGGGCTGAACTGGCACGGCAGCTCACATGTACCTAGCATGCTCACATGTACCTAGCATGCTCACATGTACCTAGCACACCCACATGCACTTAGCATGCTCACGTGTATTTAGCATGTTCACATGTACTTAGCATGCTCACATGTACCTAGCATGCTCACATGTACCTAGCATGCCCAGAACACACACCAGAGAGCCTGGTCCGAGTCTCAGCTCCTCGGCTTCCTGTCCGTCTTTCTGCTAACGTGCACCCTGGAAGGCAGCAGATGAAGCCTTGAGTGCTTGGGTGACTGCCCTCCACGCGGGAGACCTGAACTGAATTCTGGGCTCTTGGATTTAGCTTTGGCCATCCCTGGTGTTGTGGGCGTGTGCAGAGTGAACTGCTGGGTGGAAGATTCTCTCTCCCTCTCTTAAAAAAACAAACATAAGTAAAGATAATCCTTGTCACTGCCCCAGGTGGATGACTAACCCGACTACTGGGGCACAGAGCCTTTGCCAGGCACGGATCTACCAGATTCCAGTACGAATCACACAGTGAAAGTATTATTAGCTCCACCGACAGATGAGGAAAGCAGGTGCCCACCACGGACAAGGATTTGGCCTGCATCATGCCCGGAACTTTGTAGACATATGCTATCCAGGGTTTTTGCACCCCAATTTAGCACCGCTAATCATCTGGTGGAATCCTGCTCCCGCCAACCGTGAGGGAACTAGTGGGTGTGCTCCTCTAAGACTGCACAGGGCTCTGCTGAGAAGCCAAACTTGGGACAAGAGAGAGGGATTTGGATTACACAGGAGAATAAGTGAATTCAGTTCCAATCAGTTCCACCAGAACTTATTAGCTCCTCTTATTCCACTGAAAAGATGACTTGAAGATGGCTCACATCCCTCAGGACCACTGGCAAGGCGGAGACAGACCTCCACAGCAACCACAAGGGATGCTCAGGCAAGGGTACAGGTGAGTTCACGGTGTCAGATGCATCTCGAGGAAGGGTTAGGACAGCCTTTGGAGAGGGGGAAACACTAGGACGGAGTCTCCAGGATGAGTGAGACTTCCCAGGGAAAGGAGAGGAGGAGGTGAGAGGAAGAGAACAGAGCATCCAGGACAGAGACACACAGCTGAGAACAGCCAGCAGCCGGGCAGAGAACTTGCTCTGGGAGGCACAGGTAACGGACCCCATGGCAAACATCTTGGCCATTATTTGGGAAAATAGAAGCACGTTTGTTGCTGTTGTCATTGTATTTTTCCCCAGAAACCTTTTATTTAAGGAATACAAACTTCATACATTTCATAGTTACAACTTCACACACATGGTGACTCTTCCCACCATACCTGCCCTCCCACCTTTTCCTCCCCCTCTCCTGTTCCCATTCTAATTTTTTCACTAAGATCTATCATGTTTTAGAAGACAGGAGAACCACAGACAACCAGAGACCAACCTTGCCGTCCAGATGAGACAACATGCCCTCAATCCAGGGGAGTACAAGCCCCAAGACGTATTTGATTGATCGCCAGGCCTTGAGGATCCGGATTGTTTCTGTATGGAAGCGCCATCCCTGATGCTGCGAAATTCTCCGTCTGCATGAAGCAAACCCTTCCCAGTGCAGCCACAGCTGCTTCCTGTTGGCTGCGGCCTCTTCACAGTCTTGGAGAAATCCAGAGCTGAGACCCTCACACACGACCTCAGTTTTGCTCTGTTGGACCTGATGCTTGGCTCTGTGCTAAGTGTGGTTGGTATGGGAACCCCTGGCTTAGGGCTTCCCGGAGCCCTGGACTCCTCTCCCAGGTCTCTTGACCCATGTTGAGTCTCTCAGCAGAGAGTGTGGGACAGCCCAGGACTGCAGGATTGACTGACCTGACTACCCTTGCTAGCCCTAGAGTCCAGTATGATCATATGCTGGAATATTCCATGAGTCTTTAGACTCGAGGAATCCCCGAAACAACAGGAAACGCCCCCACTGAAATCTCATAAAGAATTGTAGAGCAATGGAGGTGGGCATTTGGCATGGTGCTTAAGAAGCCACTTGGGACATCTGCAGCCCATACACTTGGGTTCAAATCCCTGCTCCACTTATTATTCCAGCTCCCTGCCTTGGGAAGCAGCAGGTGATGGTTCCAGTACTTGGGTTCCTGCCACCCACATGGGAGACCCAGATTGGGTCCTGGGATCCTGGCTTCTATCTGGCCTATTCCCAGCTAGTAGTGGGCATCTGGTGACTGAACTAATGAATGGGAGAATTCTGTCACACACATACGTGCACACTCTCACTTTGCCTTTCAAATCAACAAATACATTTAAAAAAATTTTTAAAGGATTATAATACTGGTGTGATTGAAAGTATTATTAAATCCTGTCAAAGGCAAAAATGATCTTTTGCCTTTTGGTGGTGTTGGTGGGGAGGGGACGTGGGTGGGATCTCTGGCAGGAAGGCTGAGAGGAGCTGGCCCTGCCCTTGGTCAGATGAGCTTGCTCTGGCTCAGAGATCTCCCGAGACTACCCCTTGGTCTCCTGGGCACAGGGCTTTCCTGGTGTTTCACTGGTGCTCTGAGGCTATGACCCATGCATGGGAAGCTGGGTCTACAGCAAATCAATCAAACATCTTGTTCTTTGTTGTCTGGCCAAGATGCGGTGAGCCCATGCTTCATGCCTCTGTGGGATGGCTGATTTCTGTGGGGGAGGGCTCCAGGGAAGGGGCGTCACTAGGGCTGGCCTCTGCTCTCACCTCTGCTATGCACAAGACCCTGCACATCCATTGGCTGCCCTGGCCAAGCTACCATCCACCACCAGTGTGAACGGTCCACCCACTCCCTGCCTCAGTGCAGTAGCCAAGAGAAAGGAGCGCCCACCCCCCGAGTCAGCTTTGAAAGGCTCCCTCCTGCCCCAGCCATGCTGCAGACTCACTCCCCACAAGAGCTAGAGCTTAATTTTAGGGTAAACTATCAAGGCTTGGTTTTGCTTTTGCAAATGGCAGAGGACTAAATTTAGCAGCCTGTCTGGAACACATTCCCCAGGGTGTCTCTACCCTTTAGAGAGAACTGCAGAGAGCCGTCCACCCACCAGGGATGTGGGGAGCAGAAGCCACTCCTTCCCCTTCTCAGACAGAAGCTATCAGCCGGCACGGGTTAATCAGAGAAAGCAGCAACTGCACCCCTTCTGCTCTTCTGCCCAAGATCTGCTGTGAGTCCCCACGGCCTCTACAGCTCAGCCTACCAGGAGAACCTTCAAGGGACTCTCGAATCCGAATCCACTGATATGCATCCACTCCATAAGTGGCTGAGTAAAGAGACGGGTCACAGCTCCTGCCCTCAGGGAGCTCAGGGCTGGGTGCTTTATGCTGGTCAGTGTGATCTGGGTGTCACCTGGATCAGGCTGAAGCTAAGCTGTTAAAGCAAACACCACTCTAGGTGTGGCCATAGAAGCATGTTGTAGGGGTGACTCAAGTAAGGAAAGTATCCCAGATCATCGGGGCAGACCTGAATCAGTCGTCGACGCCGTCTTGGAGCAGAGCTGGGCTTTCTGAAAGGCACAGTCCACCTGTGGCCAGCAGCTCCACTCTGTCCAAGAATTCCAGCCTGCCCTTCCCCACAGTCAAGCTCATTCATTCCCAACATGCCCCCACAATTAAAAACAAATAAATAAACTGCCAGGCTGGCACTGTGGCACAGTGGGTTAAGCCTTCACCTGTGGTGCTGGCATCTTAAAATGGCAATGGTCCAAGTCCCAGCTGCTTGTCTTCCCATCCAGCTCTCTGCTTATGGTCTGGGAAAGCAGCCGAAGACGGCCTAAGTGCTTGGGCCCCTGCATCCATGTGGGAGACCAGGAAGAAGCTCCTGGCTTCTGGCTTTGAATTGGCCCAGCTCTGGCCATTGCAGCCATTTGGGGACTGAACCAGCAGATGGAAGACCTTTCTCTCTGCCTCTCCCTCTCTCTGTAATTCTGCCTCTCAAATACATTTTTTTTAATTGTCCAATATTTACCTCCTACTGGCCGTGCTTCCTTGGCTGACCATGAGGACACATGGGTCATCCAAGGCCAAGTACAACATGGACCAAGTTCCTGCTGTGTGCCAGGCACTGGACTAGATGGTCTCCTGTGCATGACCTTAGTTCTTCTCCCCAGTTATCTGGCTAGGGGGAACTGCAGAGAGCAAAGAGAAGCTCAGAAGGACTGAGCAATCTACCTGTGGTTGTACAATTAGTAAGCTGCAGAGCTGGAATTCAGACCCCAGACTTGCGCTCGTCCGGCTGCACTGTGCAGGCTGGTGACTTATTTCTCTTCACGGTATCAGTCTCAGTTTCCTCAATGGTGAGAAATGGACGACCTCCAAAGCAAATCCAACTATGAGAAAGCAAGTGCGAAATCAATATTACCACAATAGCTGGTAGGAAAATCTCTTCACAGGAGTGCGGTCTTTGTTGAGAACAGAGTTTGATAAGAGCTTATGGGAATCAAATGACACCGGTCTGCAGGGAAGTGGAGACGAACCTGCAGACAGAAGGAGCGGGGATGGCAGCCCTCAGAGGCAGGGAGTGAGAACTGCGTTGGGAAGAGGGGGCAGAGGGAGGGAACCCCCAAGATGGCAGCAGTCTGTGTCCCTGGGGCTGGCTTTTGCGGGATCTTCAATACAATCTACTCAGAGCACAGTACTCAGTAAAGTACCTTGTTGTTGTTGTTGCTGAAGGGCCTGTAGAAAAGGCTGATTTACACTGAGATCAGCACAGAGCTCACACTCAGGAAAGCTGGAACCCAAGAGGCAGAGGAACCAGAGCAGCAGACTTCACCTTGCCGAAGGGCTAGCCACCAACTGTGTCAGAGATTAGTAAAAACCTCGGGGGCCGGCGCTGTGGCGCAGCCGCTTAGCGCCCTGGCCTGAAGTGCCGGCACCCCATATCTGCGCTGGTTCTAGTCCCGGCTGCTCTTCGTCTGACCCAGCTCACTGCTGTGGCCTGGGAAAGCAGTGGAAGATGGCCCAAGTCTTTGGAAGACCTGGAAGAAGCTCCTGGCTCCTGGCTTTGGATCGGCACAGCTCCAGCCGTTGCGGCCATCTGGGGAGTGAACCATCGGATGGAAGACTTCTCTCTCTCGCTCTCTCTGTTACTCTAACTTTCAAATAAATAAACTAAATCTTTTTTAAAAATCTTGAAAAGGCTTTGCACTTGCCCAGTCTGTGGACTCGGGGCTTATCCAAAGCTATTTCATTCAGATTTAAAGGACAAGGGAAGCCTCCAACCACAGCTGTTTCACACAGAGAAGTGCGACCACCCCCAGGATCGCTACTCCCTCATGCCGGAGCCAGCTCTGACTCAGCCACAGTCTGCTGGCAGCACGGGGCCCTGCGTCGTGCTCATGGCTTTGGCAGGCTGCATTTTGACTTCTCAAATAGGCCGCACACTCCTTGCGGGCTCAGGTAAGAGAGAGCCTCACACGTCTCTGTAGTTCCCTTCGTTCCCGACTGGTGCATGGGCGTATGGAATTGTAACACAAGTTGGTGGCCTCTCCTGGATCCCTTAAGAGAAAAATTAGTGTCCATGCCAACAGCTAAAGGAGACAGTCATCAGTGGCTATCAGACACTTGAACCCGGAGACTGTACCCATTGGGGACTGTGGCCCCAGGTCTGCAGCTGGGAGAACACACAGCAGGACTGTTCCCAGGATCAGGTGACCTACCACTGAGCTCCCTGCGGGGAATGTTTGCCTGCCCCAGGAGGCCAAGGCACCACAGCAAACCTCAGATATGGGGACTGCGACTGTCAGTCCAGCAACCCAGCAACGGGAGGTATCCCTGAAAGTCCCTCAGGGCACAGCGTGGGGGAATCCAGCATTGCCAGGGGCGGAGTCTCTATGTGGGGTCACACACCAGGACCCTAGAGGTCAGTGAGTTTCTTGTGCACCCAATGACTCCCGCAGAGACCTCCTTCCATCGCCCCAGCTCTCCCTGGAAAGGGCGAGGAGGCAGCGCGGGTCATGTAGAGGCACATGCAGATGGCACTGCTCCTCTCCCATCTCAGCCGTGCGCTCTCTGCACAGCAGCAGGGGCAGGGGGCAGAGTCCCCACCCTGGGTGCACGGACGTCCTTGATTACGGGGAGCCAGGTGCAGGGCTCCGCATCTCATCCCCATCTCATCTGCCCTGCTGGCAGGCCCCACTGTCGCTGAGGCAGGAGCAGCAGAGGGAGGGGAGGGGAAGGGAGGGGAGGGGAGGGGAGGGCAGGGCAGGGCAGGGCAGGGCAGGGCAGGGTCAGAGGGAGCCAGGCGCAGCTCCACTCATTCCCTGGGACTGTGCTTGGCTCAACCTCCTCCACTCTGCCAGCGATGGCAGACTTGGAAGCTGGGAGCTCAAAATGCTTATTCATTCAGACGTCAAGAATGCGGGATCTTAAACTGCAGGGAGGATACTCAGTTGTGTAAGGAACAACAGTTTTCAAGTGCTCTCAGTGACCTTGGAAGGTCTATTCAAATGGTTCTTGTGCAGGATCAGGCTGACGAGGAACCATTTCCATCTCTTCATTTAAGGAGACCCCTTAAGTATCTGCTGGTCCTGATTCACCTATTTAGTTAGGGGAACTCCTTGAAAATAGAAGAATGCACCCTTTCTCTTGGAATTGGTACTTGCCACTAATCCATTCTGGTCCTCTCGTACTCTCAGGATGTACAAGGTACTTCAGAAAGTTCATGGGAAGTGGAATTAAAAGCTAAGTTTACTTTGATGCAAAAAATTTAGAACTACTTGCACAAATTTTTCATAATAAGCATTTTCCATGAACTTTTTGAAGTTCCCTCACACTAGATGTTGCTGAACTGCTCATCTTCTGGCTCTCTCTTCTCTTCCAATGTGGGAGGAGCTCCTGGCTTTTCCCTCTGACCCTGGCACTGTGCTCTGACCCACTCATACCACCCCCCCTCTCTTCACCTTGCCCCCCCCCACTTCCTTTCCCTCCTCCTTCCTGCTTCAAGGACAGGTCAGCAATGCTATGGGAGAGGGGCTTGCTGAAAGCGGATCCGGGCCCCTGGCTGAAGATGTCAGCAGAATGTGGGACGTGTTTCTGGGAGCTGCAGAGAGGCGCCATGCCTGGAACAGGAAATGATCCCATCCCCACCATCATCTGCTCATCAAGCCTCCGGCCTCAGACATAATAGAGGATCACTGGGAGGCCCAACCCAATCACTTTCTTTTCGAGCTGACAAATTCCAGTTGCCAATAACAGGAATCCTGAGCTCCAGTTTGTTTCTGCATCTGCCCTCTTGTTAATTAAAGGCACACACATGAAATGCCAGTGACAGGGCAGCGAAAGGAGGAGACATAAGGAGCGAGAAATAACTCGTGCCCTCAAGGAGCTTACAGAGGCCCAGGCAATGAATCACGAGGCTGAGTGCAAAGATGTCTCAGTCACTCTGACAACGCCTCCTGTGAATGACAGGAAAATCGAATTGAGCGCCCGGCCGGATTACACAAGGACCGGGGGGATTGTCAAGATGTGATTACGAAGGAGCAGAAAACTGGGAGATGGGTGCTGACTACTTGATAAAGAGGAGGATGAAACATACGGTAAGAGGAGGAGAGAGAGAAGTAAAGCTGGAACCAAGGGCGGCTTTTGCAGTCCCATGAACCTTTAGTTTGTGGATTTTAAAACCCTCCACTTTGTAGTTAGTTAGTAAGCAGGTGCAAAGCTCGAGGCTCTGAGCTGGCAGACTCAGCTCCCACATACACATCAAGGGTGAACGTGAACTTGGCTCCTGGGGGCTGTGGCACCCTCAGCTCCAGTGCTTTGTCTGGTGCCGTTTAACAACAAAGTTCTTCCAGGATCTGCCAGTCAGAGCCTGACCTGTAGAAGCCCTCCCCAGTGGGCCTCTGTCTATGTGCAGGGGTTAGTGCTGGATGTCTCTCAGGCAGCCACCCCCACTCCTGCTCCAGTGGGCATGGGCAGCTCTGGACTAAACCCTCCAAGCCTGGGAAGAGACGTCAGAGGGAGCAGGCCAAGCAGGCCAGCAGGTTTCTGATGATTTGCATTGATGTGTTGGGTGACATTCTCACCACAAGGCTTGGAGCCAGGGAGCAAGTGACTTTGGCCAGCTGAGGCTGTGAATAATCAAGAGAAAAAGCTGACTGCTTAATTGCAAGGTGGAATGTAAACAGCACACGGGGAGGCCAAGGGGCCCGGGCTCCCTTCTCCACGGCTCCTGCGGGCACTTGCTCTCCAGCCCACCGCTGCTGCACGCCAGGTTCTCGGAAGACTTGCTTGAGGCTGCTGTTTTGCCACTGCACAGCCAACCACGTGCCTCATGAGCGTGTCCTCCCCTGGGGGACCTTGGGCAGAACAGAGAGGCGTGGTTGTCCTGCATCACAGCACCAGTGCAAGGAGCACTGGGAAGACACGCGCCTTGCTCAGGGTTATAGCAGGACGCGAGCCGGGGCATCATCGCCTGTCATTATGTCATGGAATCACTGGCAGAGAGAACCGAGGTGCAAAGTAAACCATGTTACCCAGGACCTAGAACATGGTAAATGTACCTAGAACAACTAGTACTACTGTTACATTTGGAGATCATTTTAGAGCTTAAACATTCATCATTTCAAAGAAAGAACCTATGCGTAATACTTTCATGGGAAATAATTGGAATTAAATGCAGTGAGTGTAAAAATCTCCCAGTGCACCAGTTAGGATGGCAGCGTCCCTAGCTACCCTCCACAACCTCTCCCTTTCTGTGGCTATCTAACTCAGTCTCTAAGGGGAGGCCTCTGCCATACTTTATGCAAGTGATTAGCTTGTGTGTATGTGTCTATAAATCCAAGGAGGGAGGAAGTGTGTTCTGTTCTTCTCTGTGTCCCCACCTCTTAGCCCAGCTCCTGGAACGTAGGAGTAATGCCACAGGAAGCTTCCAAGTGCCATGTGTCCTTGCAGGTTGCATCTGGGGGATCTCGTGACCCAGAACTAGAGCTAGAACTTCCATTTCACATCTGATCCAGAGAATGGGTGCTAAGTGAGAGAACAACAGGACTGCACCCTCCAAAAATATTTAGTGCCCCTGATTGCAGCCCCTACGGTAAGAAAGGAGAAAAGGCTGGCTTGAACTTCCCCAGAGCAGAATCTGCAGAGAAAATGCACTAAGTCCTTGGAAGGGAACAAAGGGATAATTTTCCTTAGGCAAGGAAGGAAAATCAAGACAAAAGAAAAACCATCCAGAAAGAAAAATGGCAACGTGAAAGCAATGAGAATTTCCTTTGCCCCGTGCCTAACTCCTCTTTATACATCATAGACACCAAGCCACTGGGCCTCCATGCAGTTCCACAGCTACCTAACTTTGTGTCCGGAGGTAGCGTCCTAGCCCTCCCGTCTATAATTACAACAGTAGCTTCTTCACCTTGAGTAATAAAAGCTAGTCGCTGGGACGGTGCCTGGAACATGCGCTGAGGGGTGAGTGGAAGAGGAGAGGGGGAGAGTCTGAGATTATTTTCTGAGATAAGAAAAATGTGCCCAACTGTTGACCGGCAGGTGACTGGAAGAAGGGCAACCTCAGTGCTGTAGGGAAGGCAGTAGAGATCAGCAGGCATGGAGTGGCTTAGACTCCAGCACTGCTGTGTTCACTCACCCACAAAGGCCACCCCTGGGACAAAAGTCCTTCGCTTCCCCACTTCCTGACTGACAGCAGCTGGCTGGTGCACAAAGAGCGCTTCATCTGAAAAGCTGAGGTTGAACTTCCAAGGCACTCCTGGGAGGAGTGCACCATGGGCAAGGAGAGGGGAAGCACCCGCGAGGGAAGCCGCTCAGAACAACTTCCCATGAGCAGCTGCCCACTTCCCCCAGGGCTGCTCGCCCTAGGCAAACCCTCAGGAGTGCATGCGCCATGTGCGATCCAGGGTTTGGGTGGTTTCAGACAACAGCATTAGAATCCTGCCTCAGAGTTCTCTGTACTCACACAATCCAAAATGGGCTGGACAGCTACACGGCTTCATCTAGAAGGGGCTTGAATAAACGTCATGCTTCCTTGGGTCCTGCTTGGTTCTGTGTGTAATCCACACAATTCACCTACTGAGGCTGGAAAATTCATCCTATTTCACTGAAGAAACTGAGGCACAAATAGGTTAAGAAAGTTGCCCAGAAGACACAACCTACAGAATAAGAGAAAAGATTTGAAAACTCACCTCTACAAGGGTTTAATAACCAGAATATATAAGGAACTCAGACAACTCAGTGTTGGGGAACGCCCACACAAAATCCAATTTAAAAATAGACAATAAATCCAAACAGACATTTTCCAAAGGAGACATACAAATGACACACAGGTTATAGAAAATGTTCAATACCACTAATCACCCAGGAAATGCAAATCAAAACCACAATGAGATATCACCTCACTCCAATGAGATTAGCTATTATCAGAAAAACCAAAGATAACAAGTGTTGCTGTGATGTGGAGAAAAGGGGACCCTTGACACTGTGGGTGTGATGTAAATTAGTACAGTCATTGTGGAAGACAGAATGGAGGCTCCTCAAAGAATGAAAACTAGAACTGCCAGGTGATCCAGCAATCTCACATCCGAGTACATATCCTAGAGAATGGAACCAGCCTGTCAGAGACATCTGCACTCCTGTGTTCACTGCACCACTCTTCACAATCCCCAATAAATGGAAGCAACCTCAGTATCTACCAGCTGATGAGTGGATAAAGAAAATGTGGTTTGTATACCCAACAGAACACTATTCAGCCACTAAAAGGATGGAATCCTGTCCTCTGCAGCAACATGACTAACACTGGAGGTCATTATGTTAAGTGAAATAAGCCACGCACAGACACACAAGTATCACGTGGTCTCAGTCATACATGGAATAGTTGATGTCCTAGGAGTTAAGAGACTGGGTAGAGTGGCCAGGAAGAGAAGTTAAGTCATTGGTTATCGTTACGCAGGAGGAGCAAGTTCTGGTAGCCTAGGGCACAGTAGGGTGACTTTAGTTAACTAAGTATATTTCAAAATTGACAGTGGGGGAAATGTAGCAAATGATGTAGGCTCACCCTGATTGGTTCTTGTGAGGATTAAATGCAAAGACTGAGTATAGCGTTCATAACAGTGGTCACTGCAGAGCCTGCCTTGTGGTGCAGGGGGTTAAGCTGCTGTCTGCAATGTTGGCATCCCATGTGAGAGACAGTGTGAGTCTCAGCTGCTCCACTTCTGATACAGCTCCCTGCTAATGCACCTAGGGAGACAGAGGAGGATGGTCCAGGACCTGATCCCCTGCTGTCCATGTGGGAGACCAGGAAGAAGTTCAGGCTCCTGGCTTAGCCCGACCCAACCGCAGCCATTGTGGTCATTTGGGGCGGTGAACCAGCACATGGGAAAATCTCCCTTCCCCTCTCCCTCATCTCCACCTCCCCTGTGTAACTCTGCCTTTCAAATAAATAAAACAAATCTTAAAAAAAAAAACAGTGATCACTGCTGGCAGGTATAACTTGGCAAGAACATATCACTCGCCCCACGTCCCACAGCTGATAACTTGTGAAGTTGGGACATGAGGCTCTCTGCCCCAACGATCAGGGGATCTGCTCTCAATGTGACAACCGGCTAGCGTGGCTTAACATCATTATTGCAGAACAACATTTTCTCTGCAGTCTGTTCGCTTTAGATGAGAAAACCAGTATGTAGTGTATGGTGTGTGTGTGTGTGTGTGCACACTTTTTTAATCGGGTAAAATCATGCCCAGGCACCCACAAAGTCAGGCTCTGTGGCACTGCAGCCTGTGACAGTGTGACGGACGGTGCCTGGGGGCCTGACAGTCAGTGTTGCTAACAGCTGTGTTATTCATTCCCAGCCCCGGCTCCAATTTTCTGACAAAGAAAACCAGACCCACTTTTAGCACCAAGCCACGGCACTAGCCAGTTCTTGGTAAACATCTGCCACACTGGATTGCTGCTGAGGTAGAGGGTGGGCTGGCAGAGGGCACACAGAAGCCCACCTCCCCTACAAACAGCCAGCAGGCGGGCCTGCTCCTTTGTGCCTGGCCCCAGCTCACATCTTGGCCCTTCTGATGAAGCACTCTGCAGAAATAGCTGTGTAAGTGCTGATATGGAGCCAGAATTTTAAGGAGCCATTAAAAATAAGCAGAGCCTATGACATCACTGGCTGTTGCACAGTGAAGCCAGGGAAACTGCAGTGACCCGAGCCAACTGGGAGTTAGGTCACACTGACAGCGGTGGCAAATGAGGCCAAAGCACTCGTGGCCCAGGAGCAGCACCGGCTTTAGGACAGCAGACTCAGCCCTTCCCACAGTCCCCAGCGCTGCTCCCTGGCTGTTTAAGGGAGTCTAGAATTTCCTTTGTCTCACCATTGGTCTTTCTTTGTTGCTCTCCAAAGTCTTCCCAGGAAGAGAGGTCAGTGCAGCAAATCTCTCTCAGTGTTGGTGCGGGGGCTTGGAGGGGCTTCTGTAGAGGAGCACACAGGATCCCAGGGAGGAGTCAAAGTCCTCCCCAGTCAGTGCTCCACCAGGCAGTGCTGCTGCTGAGTCCTGGCCACCATCTCACAGGCAAGGCAACCCCCCTGGGAGGCGGATTCCAAGGTTTCCTGTGTCCTCTTTCACAGAGCAGGAAGCCAGCTCCCGAGCTAGTACCTCACTCCACCTCTGCTGCAATGCACCTGTTACATTTGTATCCCTCCATGGTTCAAGTCCAATCTACTCATAAGATCTTGGCTGTCACACATTTCCCCTCCCCTTCTCAGAGCCATGCACTTTAGAGTCTCAATCGTGTTTCCTATTATTTTTTCTCTCCCAAGCCTCCCACGGTACGTTGGCTTCATGAGGCTCAGTCTCTGACCCTCGTCTTCCAGCTACATCCCTTCCTAGACAGTCCCTCCCACCACCACCTATAAACTCAGTGGTAATTCAGAAACACAAACCCATTCACATTTTTCTCCTACTTAAAGTCCTCCAGTGGCACTTGAAAGCCTGAAGAATGAACATCGTAACTCTTCACAGAGCACAGTGAAGCCTGCCACAGCCAGCCCCTCTCTCTGCTCTCCAGTCACAGCCCCTCCCACCCTGCGGCACAGCCCAGAGATGCGCCTTCTGTATGCTCGATGTCCTGCCTCAGTGTACCACACTCTCTGTCCTCCAAGCTCTGCTCAGCTACTCAGTCATCCAGACCTGTGCCCCTCACCACTGCCCTCGCTCTCCAAGACAACTAGGATTCAAAGAGCCCATGGGCTCAGCCTCAAGGGCATCTTTGCCATCTGTCCCCCCCTCTTCCATCGTCTCTTGCCCAGGTGGTTGTGACAGACTCCTTCCTGTGTCTCACCTCACCCCCACTAACCCATTCTCCCTACCCTTTTCTTGAGTTTCCTTCAAAAATACAACTCTGATTTTTGTCTCCTTTCATCGCCTGCTCTCTGCCCCCCCCATGAAGTGCAAGGCCTTTACCAGTCTCCTTCTCTCTACTTCTCCCCAGAAGCTATTGTTGGTCAACGGGCTTCCCCAACTCTGCACACGCTGCTCCTGCTGGTGGAATCTCTGTTAGCAAAGCACATTTCACCCCTAACATTTAAACTAACCCCACTGCGCCTGCTAAACCTGCCCCGCTACTCTGATGGGGGCACAGTCCGTGAGGTCACTGCACATGTGTTAGTGGTCATGCTCCCTGAGCCACCTGTGTCCCTGTCTACATGGGTGCTCCCCGAGCCAACTTCCCATTCAGCTTTGCGGCCCAGGTTCCTGTGAATGAAGCTCTCAAGCAGGATAATACTTCAGCTATATTTGTCTCACACTTCTACTAGCTGGGAAGGCCCTGACCTCAGAGACCAATTGCATCATTTTGCTGTGTTTAAAAAGACTGAGAAAAACCCAGTGCGTGCCCCGTCGCTCCACCACTGATGATCCTTTATTTTAGATCCTAGAATAAGCATCAAAGGCTCTGAAAGGTAAAACAAACCACAAAACACAGACTCACACACCAGGACTGGGAGAATGACACCTCCACCCTTTTCGCAGTGTGGAGAGACAGCAGGCTGGCTGTGTGTGTGGCCTTTGATCTGTCTGGAGTTCCCAGCAGCCTTGGTGAGCTAAGAAGGAAGAGGAACGAGGGTCTCGGAGCCACCCCCTCCCCCTAGCTCCACCTCTGTGCCCAGAACAGAATGCACCTGCTGTTTCCAGGTCAGATTTACAGCCTGTGTGACTCTGCCCAACGTGCTGAACCTTCACTTTGCAAATTCCTAAATTTATGCTGCCCAGAAATGCTCATTTTAAGGCAAGGACCTGAGGTAACTTTAGGCAACGAAATACGGCAGATTCCACTGGGTCGCATTCTGTCACTATTGTCAGTCCTCAATGAATAATTAGATGGCTGCTTTTCGTAAAAAAGACTATGTCCATTTGTTAAATGAACTCATCCAAGTAATGTCTGGTTTGAACCCAAGACAAATACGTAGGCTCATGTTGTAGAACACTCTGAAACCAGCCAGTCCACAAAGGGCACTGGTCACTGTGTTTTCCAGGGAGAATCACTCCCAGGGACACAGAGGTGAGAGCGCACATCTGAGCCAAGGACACACGCACATCAGATGCCAGAGACAGGGGTCACGCACCTAACATCCTGCAGTAGCTGGACCACAGGGAACTGTGCCTGAGGCTGCACAGTCCCGTCCACCAGCAAGCTGGACTCAGAAAGGTTCAGGGTCCAGGAGCAGGGACAGGTTCCAGAGGCCGAATCCCCAGGTTCGCACAGAAGTTCTGGACTTTCACAACATTCTCACAACTGGCAGGAGCAGGGAAGGCAGGCAGAGGGTAACTGTCAGAACCACAGTGGCAGCCAGGTGGGGATGACCAAGAAGGGGGTAACAGGAAGGAGCAGAGTGTCCCCAAGCTAGGGAAGAACGAGGCGCACTGCGGGGGTTGGGGGGGCACTGACCACCACAATCTTAGGAGGCAGCGTCTGATGACATGAAAACACCTGAGGGATGTGGATAACATGGGAGAGGGCTTTATTCTCTCTGTGCCTTGCATCTGAGCCCCCATCAATGAGCAGGAAGGCATAAAGGTCCAGCAGCCCAGTCTGGATGGAGATGGGGTGAGGATGGGCACAAGACAGGGGCAGGGAAGCCTCTGAAAAGCCCCGAGGGGTAGCAGGCCACCAAGCTCTCAGACAGAGATGGATGCCGTTCACTGTGAAGCTGTGAGTCTGCTGCCGCGTAAACAGCCCTCGCCCCACCTCCCTTCCAAGTCAACATCGAAGTCTGCTTTCCACAAAGAGCGGGAATAGAAGCAACGACACGCATTCTCCATCTGGGTCAACGCAGGGCAGAAGCAAGGCCGCTGACGCCACAGGACCACGTGAGGACCCATAAAATGAGCTCGTTCTGTAGATGGCTGCAGGGTCAGAGAGTGATGAGAACTCACACGTCTGGGAAAGGAGGGGAATCCTGATGCAAGCATTGTGATTCCACGGGCTGCACTGTCTGGACCTTGGGGGCTGGCAGACCACAGGGACAGAGAGGCAGGAGCCCAGCAAGAGTGTGTGCAGAGGACATGGGGAGAGCATTCTCCTGAATCAGAGGAGAACATGAGGAAGAGGCAGGAGTCTGAGGTTCTCACAGTGGGAAATCGCCTCCAGGGCTTGACCTTGGCCATGGAAAGAATGCTGGAACAGCCTACAACTTACAGCATCCCCAGGTGGGAGGGCCCCAACAACACAGCTCCAAGTAGCTCTCCCAGTGGAGAAGGAAAAATTGGAGCTATGGAAAGTTCTGGAAGTTTGGAGTGGTCACGTGTGAAAGAGATGCTCCAGGAGAAGAATCTGGTCCAGGCTAGGCTACGGTGCTGGTGAAGAGATGGTGTAGGGAGAAGCGCTGGCCAGCTTCAGTGACAGACAAGAAGCTGTGACCACCTGGGTGACAGGTGGCTGTGCAGAGGGTGGAAAAGCAAAGCTATCCGAGTGCCCCTCCGCAAAGGTACAGACGTGGGACATAGAGGGAGAAACAAATCAAAGTCTCTGAGCTTGGCTGATGGGGAAAATGATGGGGAAAGCGCTAGAAATGATGAAGGGATGGGTTTCAAAGAAGAAAACAAGATCGTCTCCTACAGTGCTGAGTCGGAGGTGATAGTCATGTGGCCGAGCGAAAGTGCCTAATGAGACCATTAAAATGATAGGACGAGATCCAAGGCCAGGACTTGAAACTGGGTGAGAGAGTCATTTACTTAATGACACGAAATTGCGAGAGGAAGCGTGTGATAGATGATGTGGGAGACCCCGCGGCTGCAGGAGTGGAGGGAACACAGTAGTCAGAGAAGGGGGCGGCCCAGGGAGGAGAAGAGAGGCAGAGAGAGAAGAGAAGGCAGCGCGGCGAGGGCTGCCACAGTGTCACAGAGAGTGTTTAGACTCCATCCCGGAAACAGACCTGGTGGGTCCTCGGGGCAGAGAGTGGCCAGGCCCACGGCCCCTGGGAGCTGCTGCTAGTGATGTGTGCAGAAGAATCCAACGTGCAGAGACCAGGGTGAAAACCTGAGAGAGGAGCACTCTCCTGCCTCACTAGATCCCACCATCGAAAGAAGACAGGAGGACCGCAAGAATAGAGGGAGGATCTTCTCACCGCGAAGGAAGGGCTGAGGCAGCCGGGGAGGGAAGAGGGCGTTTGGAGAGGATGCTGAGGGACCAGAACTGGAAAAGGGGCAACTGGGAAAGGAAGAGGGCCTGTCTCCTCTAGCTGTTGCTGCATGACAGCCCCACACCCAGTGGCGCCACACACTGCTTCTCAGGGTTCTCCAGGGAAACAAGCCCACTACTTCTCAGGGTTCTCCAGGGAAACAAGCCCACTAGATCGTGTGTGTGTGTGTGTGAGTGTGTGTATGTGTGTGTGAGTGTGTGTGTGTGTGAGTGTGTGTGTGCCCGCAGCTAGAGGAAGACACGGATTCATTTTAAGGGATGGCCTCATGCAACTGTGGAGCCTGGCAAGTCCAAGTTCTGCAGGCTGGAGACTCGGCACACAGTCGGTACTGATGCCAGCACTCAGTCAGCTGGCAGAACCCCCTCATTGCGGGGGAGCTCAGTCCTTTCCAAAGGGTCTCTAGGATCTTCTTTCAGGTCTTCACTAACTGCGCAAGACTCACACTGTGGACGGTCGTCTGCTTTACTCACACTGTGGACGGTCATCTGCTTTACTAGGTCTACCATTTCAACTGTTCATTTCATCCGAAAAACACCTTCACGGCATCCAGATGGGTTTGACCAATTACCTGAGTACTGGGGCCTAACCAAGGCCACGTACAAAATTAAGCACGGCAACAGCTCCAGTTGTACCATAGCTGAGCTGCTCTGCTTTCAGGAGCAGCTATGATCAAAGCCATCCAGGTCTGCACACAGATCTGCAGTCAGCTAGGGACGTGGCTGACCTGAGATGGCTCTGCTGCAGATGCTCAGCGCTCCTCTCTATTTTCTCTCGTCTTCCAACGGCCTGGCCTGGGCTTGCTCTCATGGCAGGGAGGGGCTCTGAGAAACAGCAGAAGCCTGCCAGTGTTTTTGAGACTGAGGTCCAGAACTGGCACCCATTCCTTCGCTGTACGGTCCAGGCAGGTCCCAAGGCCATTCCAGATTTCAGAGTGGGGGGGATTGGAGGAGCCACCACATTGCATTGCAAGGGGAGCAGATACAGGAAAGAGAAGACTTGGAGCCATGGCACTCAACACACCTGAGCCTCCTTGCCCTCGAAAACATGGAACAGGAAAGGAGGCAAAGCAAGGCACCAGGTCCTGGTTTCCTCAAGCGCTCAGGAAGCCGAGAACACGGACTGGGAGCAGACCTGGAGCTTACGCAGAAGGGAAGGACGTGGAATAGCCACTGAGAGCCGCATGTGAGGGAACCATGATGCAAAGCAGTAAGGACTGCCGGGTAGTGCAGTGGGGACCCAGGTGAAAACAGGGGCACGAACCAGCAGTGGCCCAGAGCTACATCACTGAGCACATGCACAGTGGGACAGGAAACACACAGCTGGGGATGATGGGAGTGCAGGCTCTAGTGGGGCTAATGAGGTAGGGCAGAACAGCAGCAAAGTCAGGCACGTGCTTTCTCTTTGAAAATGCTGGGAGGCCAGATGTGGGCAACACACCCAGCTGCCCCGGAGACTGCTTGGAGCCTTCTCTCGGGAGAACCATGGCCCTTGCCATGCCCTCAGTACTGGCAGGACTCCCCACGAGGAGCCTAAAAAGTGTACAAATAACTGAGTGGTGGCAGCTCTGAAGGGCAACGCAATCAGTGAATGGAAAATACTTCATTTCTGTCCCATTGATTTCTTTTTCTGCTCATTGAGGATGCCATTCCACACTGTCATTAAACCAACCACTTTTCAGCGAGATGCTTTAACCCTCTGGAAGATCAACTCCTGGTTAACCAACGCGTAAAATACATTATGTAGAACGCGTCGTTTTCCCAGACGTGAATTTTCAGGTGGTTGCATAACCACAGTGGGGCAGCCAGTCCAGAGACTGCCTCCCATTGTGGCAGAGCCTCGCTCCTTGTCCTTTCTGCATGGCAGGCTTAGCAGCACCCTCCTTTGGGAAACACCCCCTTCGCCCAATCTCCCACCGGTGTGGCTTTTCTTCTGAATGCCTGAGCCCTTTCTCGGCAGACCCTGTTGTAAGCCCGTGGTGCTGTTCTCATCCCCTCCCCAAGACTCACTGCCAGACTCCAGGCCTCCAAGGTTGCCCATCGTTCCCCGCCCCTCCCACAAGGCAGGTGCACCCTCTCTGTGCAGTGACAGGGCCCAGGGCGGTGCAGGAAGTGATCCTCAGTGGGGGACAGGGGGTTACCAGCTGGAGGGCAGCTGGCGTTTAAAGCCTCCCACCCCACTGACTCAAGCGTTCCTTCTTCCTCTTCTCCCAGTTGAGATCCTGCGTCTCCCTCTCGCTGTTTCGGGAGAATGCTTGTTCACACACAACCCTGTGCCTGGAAGCATGAATGCCCACCTGGCAAGCTGGCTCCTCTCTGCTGGATCCCTCACAGGGAAGCAGACGCGAGGCCAGAGACTCAGCAGGAGTGGCAGCATTCAACAGGAGCTTTGGTGGTCCTTATTCTGAACGAACCCTGCCTGTGTGTGCAAAATCACTGTTAAAGGCTTCCTCTGGGAACTATCTTAAGAGAGGTGGTGCCCGGCCTCTCGTGTTGGAACGTGTGGCTATTCTGGACGACCAGTCCTTCCCGTGGATGGCTGCCCCGCTCTGTATTTCAGAGTTGCTCTTTCTCCTGAACATCCAACTCCCACTGCTGAGGGGACCCTTGCAGTTGGATGTTTCAACTTCGAATTAAAACTCAAAATGCCTGGCTTGGGATTTTATTACCTATTCTTGAAAATCCGTGTCACCTAGTGACATCCGGGTTTCTGTTGATGTCGTCTTCACCTCACTTAGATTTCAGATCACCTGTGATGCTGGCCTTCCCGGCCTCTCGTCCTCCCTTGCTCTCCCCGGCTACCGAGCTGAGTCAGTTCGTAAGTGCCTCCTGTTCTTTCTCGTCCTTCCTCTTCTTGCTCAGCTTGCCGTGCCTGCTTGATCAACCAAGGTCGGCCAAGCGTTTGGCCCCTCACTCCTACATGTGAAAGTGAAATCCTAAAATTGAACCTCGTCAATCCTCAATTCCATCCGAAGTTTCATGATCTGGGGTCACTCCAAACTTGAAGGGGGTCTCGTTACCAGTCCCTTAAGGACCACCTTAGCCATCCATACTTATCCCCACAACATGTCCCTCATTGACCTCTTACACTTCTCAAAGTGCAGCCATTGGCCCAGCCCATCTGTGCTGCTCGCTTTCCTCACACACACTGCGCTCACCGTGTCTCCGTGTGATGCTCATGCTGTCCCATACCCAGGGATGTCTCCTTTCCTCCCGTCCGCATTTGTAAGTCCTGCCCAGCCTTCCAAGCTTGGCTCAAGCAGCCATCTCCAGAATCCTTCGCTCCCTCTTCCTAAAATGAGGAAAAGACGGCTGATGCGTCTAGCGCTCCTGTCTGCGCTTCACATACACTTCCTTCCTTCAAACCCTTTGGAATTCGTTGTTCTTCACTTCTAAATCCCTTAGTCACACTACCATTCTCTTAGGCTCCTGAATATGTTGCAATGATTAACACTGGTTTTTTGGAGCTTACAGGATGCTTACACCTGTCTTACCTTGTTTCTCCCTTAAAGCTTATGTTGGGGGGGGTGGGCGCTGTGGCACAGCAGGTAAAGCCTCCACCTGCAGTTCCAGCATCCCATATGGACGCCGGTTTGAGTCCCAGCTGCTCCACTTCCAATCCAGCTCTGCTATGGCCTGTGACAGCAGTAGATGGTCTCTTCCGCACCTGTGTGGGAGACCCGGAAGAAGCTCCTGGCTCCTGGCTTCAGATCTGCGCAGCTCCAGCCATTGTGGCCATCTGGGGAGTGAATCAGCAGATGGAAGATTCTCTCTCTCTCTTTCTCTCTCTCTCTCTCTCCTTCTGCTTCTCTAACTCTGCCTTTCAAATAAATTGTCTTTTAAAAGAATAAATAAACCTTATGTAGGAATTATATGCCACATTTTAAACATAATTAAACAGCTCTGAAACAGCTATGTCTAGAGTAGAGTATGAGGCAGGTGAGCTCTGTGGCTTCTACACTGTTGAGTGCTAACTCACAGAGAGAAAGAACACTGACTGGACCAAGACATAAGATGGGCCCAATCCTGAAACTGTCTTTCATTAGAACTTGGTAAGTTCTCTCTGCAGGGTGGAAAAGCTATGCTGAGATTCAAGAAGTAGCCAATAACAAAAGAGTGTAGGTCCACAAATATTACAAAGGGGGAGGTTCTCTGTAGAGGCCAGCATTACGGTGCAGCGGGTTACGCCACCACCTGCGATGCTGGCATCCCAGATGAGCGCTGGTTCCAGTTCTGCCTGGGGAGGATAGTCCCTTCAACAGATAGTGCTGGGGCATTGTTAGACAGAACACTATGTTCTCGGATTCCACAACACAGGGGGCACTACAGATCACAGAACGAGTTACACACTGAGTAAGGAACTGAAGGAGAGGAGCTGTAGGCACCAACATGGAGGAAGGGCAGGGATACGGGGGTGCTGTCTGTCTAACCTGATCAGATTGCATTGCACACATCTGTTGAAATACCCCACAGTGTCCCACAAGGATGTACAAGTAACATGTGTTAGTCACAATGTTCAATAAAATAAAGACAAAACAGCATTGGGTAACCGAGATATCTGCATGCAAAAGAATGAAATTGAACCCTTATCTTATATCATACACAAAAACCATCCCAGAATGCAGTAAGGACCTAAAGGGAAGTCTCGAGACCATTAAACTCCTAGAAGAAAATAGGAGAAAAACTTCTTGACCTCGGCCATCTTCCACTGCCACCCCAGGCACGTCACCAGGAAGCTGGACTGGCAATGCAGCAGCCAGAATTGCACCAGTGCTCATATGGGATGCCAGCACCACGGGCAGAGGCTAACCTTCTGTGGCACAGCACCCACCCCTCCATCCACGTTTTTGCATCTGGGATTCTGGGTCAAGATTCCCTAAGAGCACCCTCAGACACAGCACTAGCAGCGTCACAGGTCCTAGAAGAGGAGTGACAGTAATGTCTACAGTTAGCCCAGCAAAAGGGTGCAGTTTAGGACCACTGACAGGAAAGAGGCATGGGACGAAGTCCAGAAGAAACCAGGCATAAGCTTCCAATGCCTCCCCACAACGCGTGAGTTTAATTCTCCCAGCAGCAAGGTATGAAACAGCATGAAATGTTGCCAATCAAAGAGGCTCGCTTGAGACTTAGGGTACAGACTTGTTATTAGGGGTCAGCTATTTCCATTGTGTCTGGGCTTTAGAAAATATTTAACAAATTATTTTAGCTCGGTCTGACATGAGATTCAAAAAGCGATTGTGGAGATTTTGCTCTGTGCTGAAGGGGCTTAACTTAAAAAGGCAATTGGACTCCAGGATTTTCTCCCGTCTCAGTGAATGGCCTTTCTAGACGCCAAAACCAGAATCGAGGAAGTTATCCTGCACTTCCGCCTTTCCTGAGCCTCCACACCAGTGAGCTATCAGCAAGCCGGCTCCTGCGGGGGGTGGGGGGGTCTGTTTACAGAGTGAATGCGGATGAGGGGAAAGGAGGAGCGTGTTTCTGTGTTGTACGATAACACAATCAGCCGCCGCCACACGAGAAGAAGGAGAGGCGCACTACCTAGCATGCATTAACAGGCGTTTATTGATTATGTACATGAGATTTTTATAGAAATATGTTTTCACAGAAGTGCTACTTTCATTTGGTGAAGATGACTGGTTCATAATGGAGATCCAAAGAATGCTTGGGTGCCTTTTATGTCTTCTCACGGAGGTTTTGTGTGTCTCTATTCATTGATAACAGCAAGGAGGAGAAATTCTGGCACATTTTATCATTATGCAAATAAATGAACTGGCTTTTCAACAACTTTCTGAAGATAAACTGCTAATTTCCATTTAAAAAGAAAAGCCAGAACTTTATGGAATGACCTTGGTCCCAAGCTGTTGTACAAAAACAGGTCTTTTCTGTAGTCCATTTCTAGAACCAACTTTTCTCTTGGCAGGCATTTCAAAAAGAGGCACACACGCCTAATAAATAAGTAAGTAAACAGTCCACTAAAACCATGGTAAAATATCCACAGATTCTCCTCCTATTGGTGCTCAATCCAGGGAGGAGGTGGGAGCTTATCCCCACGGCGATCCTGTTAAAGCTGTGAGCTTTCTAACAGCCTCATACAGAACCTTGGGTAGATGATTCAACCTCCTGCACCGTCAAAGCCCATGGCACCTCTCATCATCGCCTCCCTTCCTACTCCAGCCACAGCTGCACCCCTCAGCAGCAGGGTTCTGGGCGGCTCCTGGGCCCTTGGGAAATTCCCTGGGAGGAGTCTAAAGGATGGATCACTGGTACCATGGACAAAGAAGGTCCAAGACGAATGGCAGCCAAGTCAATATTTACCAAGGTCAACAAATGACTGCAACCCTCACCAGTGAAGCAGGGAGTCTACCCAGCTCTCCACTGAAAGTTCAGAAAATCACTCCTTCTGCCACAGCCTTGGGCTGGTGGGCGCCAACAAAGTCCCCCGTGCACCTATGACATCCTTGCAGTAAAACCTCCCAACCTCTACCCTCGACCTTCTGAGAAAAAGCAGCATCAGATTCACAGGCCTCCTTCGTCATCCACAGAGCCAGCAACCCCGGTGTGGATCCTGTCACCACCTCCTGGCCAGAGGCTGCGTCCTGCCTGCTAGGGGACCAGATGGACAACTTCTCGGACACCAAGCACCTTCTCAATCATGGCTCCGCCCAGGGCCTCCAGCTATTCAACAGAAGGGACGGGACTAAAATGTAAATACGACTCAGCTCCTGGGCTTACGGGGAGGGTAGCGGAGGCCTTCAGAGGTTATTCTACACCAGAGACAGGCCAAGGGCTGTGGCTGCTCTATGGCTCAGAGAGATGGATATTTCAGTCACCCCTATTTGGAAGTTCCTGTTAGGCAGCAGCTTGGTGAGGCTTAGTGAGTCTTGGTGAGTCTTGGTGAGGTTTGGTGAGTCTTGGTGAGGCTTGGTGCATAACTGGAAATATTTACAGGGGAGGCACCAGCAGGGGGCAACCTAAAGACACACCCTAAGTCGTAGGGTGAACTATCTGTAAGCTTCATTCTTAAAAAGAATTCCTAAGACAAACTGTTCTCACGGATTGAGCACTGAGGTGTGTCAGGTCATCAGGTATACACAACACCCTGATACAGCTGTCCTGACCCTCATTTCCACAAACAAGACAAGCCGCGCTGGAAGGCAGTTACAAAGGATCACGTCCATCCAGGCCCATCTCTGACCCCTGAGCCAGAACTTAGTCCTCTCCCCCTGGTCACCCTCATGTCACTGAGAGTCCTACACTTACTTCGAAGGGTGCTGACCCGAGAGCTGCTCAGTCGGACCCATGGTTTCCCAGCTGGAATGTACTAGAACCCTTGTGTTAAATGATGGAGAGACAAGTGTGGGCATTTAGCCTGGCATCCCACTCTGGGGCTCCTGGGATTTATTCCGACCTCTGGCTCCTGACTCCAGCTTCCTGTTAATGCAGACCCTGGTAGGCAGCAGTGACGGCTCACATAACTGGGTGCCTGCCACCCACAAGGGAGACTTGGATTGAGTGCCTGCTTCCTGACTTCACCCCGGGCCCTGCTGCGGTGGGCATTCAGGGTAAACCAGTGGACAGGAGCCCTCACTCACTGTCTTCCCTTCAGCCTCTAAAATAAAATAAAGAATTTTTAGAGACAGAAATGAGTTCCAAGTTGGGATTTTCTGACAGAATTGGCAGAGTAAAAGATGCAGAAATGTTTGTGAAGAGAATGTTTTTGGTCTTTTTTATGCCAACAATAAAACACTTTGTTCTATTTTGTAGCTGAAAGGAGTTTTATGAAGGCAGAGAGAAAAGAATACACCTCGTATTTTCTTCATATAATTTCCATGTTTGAAGCCTAAATCCAGTGATGTGTTAATATTTTAAAACCGCTCCTCTGGAGTGTGGGTAGGGGCTTACTTAGAGCATTTGCTGATTCCCCGGGTGTAACTACTCCCAGCATGCCCTGCTTCAAGCTACTGACATATGGTGCTACGGAAACTTAATAACAGGCACTCGTGAGCCCATGCCAGCAGTCCCGGCACACCGTGGTTTAAATCTATCACAGCGATACTGGCTGAGAGTCTTTGACTCCCTTGCAATGGCAACTGACAAGATGCCAACGTGCAGCTCAGACAAGCTTCACTGGGGTTTATGCGTGAGTATGAGGGAGGACAGCGTGGCAGGCAGCAGCTCCTGGACTGGCTCAGGAGGCGAGCAGGCTGGGGGTTTTCGCCGGGTGAGGAGGCGTTGGTGCTGCCCCTTCAGCACGTGGTATTCTGAGGCTCCCTGCCCCATGTTCTGAGCAGGCACTGGTGTTTCTCAAGCACACGACACACTCAGAGCAGCAAGCTTCTTGCTGAGACCACCCCATCAGCAGCCTGGGACCACCCCGGGCATGGGCACAGGCAGCCTGAGGTCTCTCACAGTTAGGGGATGGATGCTCACTGCTTCTGCTTGGCTTGGAGTTGGAGATGGGCACACAGTGAGGTCGGGAGAGGGATACAAGCCGGGATGGGAGGACCTGATTCTGAGAGTCCTGCTTCTTCCTGTCTCAACACAGGAAGGGCAGTGAGGAAATCCCAAGAACCCACCAGTCGTGCTCACTGGACTCAGGCCAGACTGTCCACTGGTTGCAGCATTTTCTCTTGTTACATGCAAACACCTCTCAGAGAAGAGGCATATGACGTTGTTATCAGTAACTGTTCTTCTTTAACAGCGCCTAGTGGCCACCAGTGAGCGGGGGGGCACAAGGAACACTAAGTGACTTCAGGGACCTTCAGCTTCCTTATGCCACAGACATTCCTGAAGGCTGAACAAAGGAGATGTCATGTTTTTACACAGTTTTTTTTTTTTTTTTTTTTTGGACAGGCAGAGTTAGACAGTGAGAGGGAGAGAGAGAGAGAGAGAGAGAGAAAGGTCTTCCTTCCATTGGTTCACACCCCAAATGGCTGCTATGGCTGTCGTGCTGCGCTGATCTGAAGCCGGGAGCCAGGTGCTTCTCCTGGTCTCCCATGGGGTGCAGGGCCCAAGCACTTGGGCCATCCTCCACTGCCTTCCTGGGCCACAGCAGAGAGCTGGCCTGGAAGAGGGGCAACTGGGACAGAATCTGGTGCAACCGGGACTAGAACCCAGGGTACCAGAGCCTAGTGAGCTAATCCTACACACACAGTTGCTTTTCAAATACATGTATTAGTATGGTGGTTAATAATACTCAATTTTAGATTATAGCATTATTGGATTCACAATTTCTCACTGGACACACACACACATACACAAGCAACCACTAACGTGTGTGAATTGTGGACAAGGCATGGAGAAGAAGGAAATCTACAAGTTCTGATGTTTAAAAGTGTTTCTGAAAAATGGGGACTCGAAGAACATATCAAATAACACCAAAAAGATGCAAATCAGGGGCAGGAATCGTGGTGCAGTGGGCTAAGCCGCCACTTGGGGCGCCTGAATCCATGCTGGAGTTCAAGCTGGACACCCAGCTGTCTGCTTCTGTTCTGTTTTCCTGCTAATGCTCACCATGGAGGCAGCAGGTGATGGCTCAAGTGCTTGAGTCCCTGCCACCGTGTGGGAGACTCAGTTGAAGTTCCAGGTTCTTGACTTTGGCCTGGCCCAGCCTTGGCTGTTGAAGATGATTGGTCAGTAAACCAGTAGATGGAAAATCAATCAATAAAATACATTTTAAGAGTCAGTGATCCTTAAAAACAAAAAAGATGCAATCAGCCAAGTACAGAATGTGAGAAATTCTAGCAGAGAAATGAATCTGTTTCGTCAACAAATAAATGGAGCCGGCACCACGGCTCACTTGGCTAATCCTCCGCCTGCAGCGCTGGCACACCGGGTTCTAGTCCTGGTCGGGGCACCGGATTCTGTCCCGGTTGCTCCTCTTCCAGTCCAGCTCTCTTCTGTGGCCTGGGAGTGCAGTGGAGGATGGCCCAGGTCCTTGGGCCCTGCACCTGCATGGGAGACCAGGAGAAGCACCTGGCTCCTGCCATCGGATCACTGTGGTGCACTGGCGGCAGCAGCCATTGGGGGGTGAACCAATGGAAAAGGAAGCCCTTTCTCTCTGTCTCTCTCTCTTTCTCTCTCTCTCTCTCTCTCTCACTGTCTACTCTGCCTATCAAAATAAAATAAAATAAATAAAATAAATGGCATTAAAAAATAGTAAGAGAACTGTTCTGAGTTTGAGCAGACAAATCAACCAACTGCAATGAATAGACTTCGATTGGATCCTCAAACAAGCGTCAAAGGACCAAAGGACATTATTTAGGCAACTGGGATGATTTGAACATGATCTTAGCACTAGATTATATTATGAAATTATTATTTTGTGTGCTAGGAGAATGGTTTGATGTTTTCAATTGCCTTGAAAAACAAAAAATAAGGCTGGCACCACGGCTCACTAGGCTAATCCTCCGCCTGTGGCGCTGGCACCCCAGGTTCTAGTCCCAGTAGGGGCACCAGATTCTGTCCCGGTTGCTCCTCTTCCAGTCTAGCTCTCCGCTGTGGCCTGGGAGTGCAGTGGAGGATGGCCCAAGACCTTGGGCCCTGCACCCACATGGGAGACCAGGAGAAGCACCTGGCTCCTGGCTTTGGATCGGTGCAGTGTGCCGGCTGTAGCGACCATTTGGGGTGTGAATCAACGGCAGGAAGACCTTTCTCTCTCTCTCTCCCTCACTAACTCTACCTGTCCAAAAAAAAAAAAAAAAAACCATAGCCAGGAGTGGAGGCAGACAGGTGAAACTAGCTTGGTAACGCTGGCCAGGTAAGAAGTACTGAGAGATTCGCCATGTTCTGCTCTTGACCTCTTTGCTTTGTGCTGAAATTCCCATAATAAACTTTCAAGCAAGAACAAGTGATCATCTTTTATTTTAAAAAGTTGAGAACCAGTCTCACAGACATAACCCAAACACTAATTCACAGCAGGTGATAGAAAGTGAAGGCATATATATCCAGTGTGACAACTCAGTTTGATTTCATAGGGAAAAAAAAAAAAAAACAAAAAACGAGTCACAGGCCACTCACTCTACCCTCCCTGGACCTCAAACAGTTCCTTCTCTGTGAAGACAGGAAAATTGCTAGCTACTTAAATAAGCATTAAGCAAGCCTATGTAGCATTAGATAATTCACATTAAAGCCATCTAAACTATGAAATGCTGTGTGCGTGCACTACTCATTTTCATCATTGCCATCACCATCATCATGATCGTTCCAGTGTGTTTAGTTATGGAAGAGTGCAGATAAATTTCCCGTTGAAGGTACGTGTGGGTAATGGGCATGAGTGTCTGATGGAAAGGGATGATCAAGTAGACCAGGACGGGGTTCGAGCCTCCTCCCAAGAAGGTCTGAGAGGCTTAGACACGACCAGGAAGGTGGGTTCTCCTGGATACTCATTCACTCACACACGCATTGCTTTATTCAACAAACTTACTGGGCCCCCTGTGCTACATGCCGGTCACTGTGCTGGACGATCAGCACAACGGGCTGCTCAAAGTTGAGTGGGAGGAACAGCAGCTGAGAAGATGCCCATAACACCACACGGTTTTATGGGAACGTGGGGAGGCTCCTCGGGGCTGTTTTGATTAGATGGCAAGGGGGAGGAAGAACAGGTGTGACTAAGGGCAAGAAAGAGGGGCCTTAGGGAACGACGAAGCAACAGCTATGGGAGGCCTGGAGCCGAGTGCCAGGGCCGAGCACAGTGACAGAGGCCAGAGCCAGAGGAGAGCCTGGGCTGGGGCAGGAGAGCAGAATGCTCACGGGGCACGAGTGGCTGCGGGAATGAGGAAACGGTGGCAAGACAGAGGCCCCCAGGGCTGGCAGGGGCCCAGAGAAGCGTTGTGCTTCTCCTGGCATCATGACTCAGCCCTGCCCACGGCCCCCAGGGTAACAGTCCCCAGGTTCAACTGAGGAAGCCAAGGCCACTGCTCAGGCAGAAGCCCCTGGGCTGACGGCTCTCACCAGGGATGCCGGTGGGGAGTGTGTGGGGCTGAGTGCACGTTCATCTGGGCCTCCCAGCGTGATCACACAGAAGCACCACCTCCAACTCAGGGAAAATGGCTATTATATATATAGATATAGATATAGATATAGATATAAAAGATATATATCTATATATAAATGAAAGTTCAGATGCCTCTCTCTACTGGCTCTTCAAACCAGAATTCCATCTGTTCTTTGACTCCAGCATAGTGAGCAGACACACCCACTTTACTTGTGCAGCTGCAGAGACAATGGCCCCCTTTGACATCTGGGTCTAGCAGATGGGCCCAGGGAGCTCCTCCTTGTTGCCAGCGGTCACCATCACCTACCCACTCTGTCTGACTCACACTCCTGTCCCCTTCCATATCCCAGGGGTTTTTATCTTCCCTTTCCACAGAGATGAGTCAGTCTACCAAGACATGAGGAAACACTGTAAGTGTGTCTGTCTTGTCAACGTAAATAACAACCAGAGAGAGGTCCTCCAAAGAACCATGCTGTTTATTTGGGAATGACAGAGTGTTGCCATGGACACACACATGTGCCATAGGCAGCCATGGGCATACTCAAGGAGGTTGAAGCAAGGGTACGTTGTAGAAGCAGAAAGGGAGGGATTTAATAAGCCAGTCTTGGAAGCCAGCAGAGGCAGGACTTGGCATCCGCTCACGAGTGGAGGCACCCTGGCTGGGAAAGGGTTTTGTCCAGAGCATTTTCTTGGCTTTGTCTCAGTCTTCAGGAAGGTTAAAGACAAACTAGTTTTGGAAGTCTGTGCCCGCATAAGAGAGATGCAAAGCGGAGGGTGGATGCAGAATGAGCAGGACACTTCCACCCTGGTGTAATCAGCTCTCACGCCCCCACACCGGAGTCTGAGGACCAACAGGTGTGCAGTGAGCCCTGGATTCTCAGCAGTCCCCAACTTCACAACTTAAGGTTTTAAGTTTTTTTGTTTTTTTACAGGCAGAGTGGACAGTGAGAGAGAGAGAGAAAGATCTTCCTTTGCCGTTGGTTCACCCTCCAATGGCCGCCACGGCCAGTGCACCGCGCTGATCCGAAGGCAGGAGCCAGGTGCTTCTCCTGGTCTCCCATGGGGTGCAGGGCCCAAGCACCTGGGCCATCCTCCACTGCAGTCCCTGGCCACAGCAGAGAGCTGGACTGGAAGAGGAGCAACCTGGACAGAATCCGGCGCCCCGACCGGGACTAGAACTCGGTGTGCCGGCGCCCCAAGGCAGAGTATTAGCCTGTTGAGCCACAGCGCCAGCCCATAAGTTTGGGGTTTTTAAAAATCATCATCTTAAACACTAATGGAATCAGTGGAGTCATCTTGTGATTAAGCAATGCTGTAGGGTTGGGATGCCCCGCTTGTGTTTACCTCTTGTGCCAACTGAAGGTCAAACTACACAGGCCACTCCTCTCTGTGAACACAGGCTTCCAAGTTGTTTACATTAAAAAAACAAAAACAAAAACACCTTGTGGGGCTCACTCTGGCTCAGCGGGTTAAAGCCCTGGCCTGCAGAGCCAGCATCCCACATGGTCGCCAGTACGAGTCCCGGCTGCTCCACTTCTGATCCAGCTCCCTGCTAATTCACCTGGGAAAGCAGTAGAAGTCCTTGGGCCCCTGCACCCGTGTGGGAGACCTGGAAGAAGCTCCTGGCTTCTGATAGGCCCTGCTCTGGCCATTGTGGCCACTTTGGGGAGTGAACCAGTGGATGGAAGGCCTCCTCTCTGTCTCTACCACTCTCTCTCTAACTCTGCCTTTCAAATAAATAAAATAAATCTTTTTTAAAAAAAAGTTGTTCATGTTGAAAAAAGAGCTTTCGTGTCTTCTCTCCCGCAATGGTGCCCTGAATCTCCAATGTATCTGCATTAAATAAAACCTGAGACACTGATATTTTTTTTAAGGGAAACAAGGTAACTTTAAAGAATTTCTAGATAAGATCTCACTAAAACTGGCACTTGAGTTGGCTTCCTGACAGCTTTGATAAAGGCTGAGATCAGATTTTCTGGAACGAGCAAACACATCCTTGAATGTAGCAATATTGTGTGAACCAATACATTTATGTGCGTTCTTGTTGTCATCGTTGTTGAAGTCAAAGTAAAGAGATAAATATGAGAGGGGACTCTAAGGCTGCATCTCTACTGTTGAGTTCAAGCCAGCTTCAGGAAGTGGCCGTGGTCTCTCGGAGATGGGCAGTGGGTCCGTGCGCACACCTGGGCAAACCCCACTCTGCCTTCCTAAGTGGTGTGCCCTCTGCCCCAGCTCCTTCAACTGTAAAATGGGAGTGACAATTACATTAGCACCTGGTGAATAGGGCTGTTTTAAGAACTAAATGAGGGGCCGGCGCTCTGGCATAGTGGGTAAAGCTGCTGCCTGCAATGCCGGCGTCCCATACAGGCACTGGTTCGAGTCCTGGCTGCTCTACTTCTGAGCCAGCTCTCTGCTATGGCCTGGGAAAGCAGTACAAGATGGCCCAAGCACCTGCGTGGGAGACCCGGAAGAAGCTCCTGGCTCCTGGCTTTGGATTAGCGCAGCTCCCGCCATTGAGGCCATCTGGGGAGTGAACCAGCAGATAGAAGACCTCTCTCTTTCTCTGCCTCTCCTTTTTCTGTGTAACTCTTTCAAATTAATTAATTAATTTTAAAAAAATATGGGCAGAGATCTGAATAGATCTTTTAAAAAATAAAACTAAATGCGTCAATAAATATAAATTCTTAGATAATACCTGGCACATGGATAGAAACTTTGAAAAAGTAGTCAAGCAAAGTGTTACTGCTTTCATGAGCAAAAGGTAACTTCTTCCAACCAGGCAGGGCAGCGGACGGCCACTTGAGATGGTCCTAGACATTGCTGCCTCCTGAGCTCCGAGCAGGAGACGGACGCTCTCCTGAGACAAGTGCTCCCTATACAGCTCGGGAGTGGTTTCCAGCTGCCCTCCTAGGAAACTCAAAGTACCCATGACATGTCCTCGCTCTCACAAATATTTTGACTCAAACTTCTCACGTAACCTCCAGGTTTACAATAAGAACCAGCACAATCTCAAATGTGCTCCGTGCTAAGTCTGACATATTGAACCAACCAATGGTTTCACTTCATGCTGCTTTGTTAACTTTTGCAAGATAGAGAAGAGCTTCAACCGCTTCATCCGTGGGTACGTTTGAACGTCATATTGAATAACCCTAGCAGTAGTTGTGCTATTTAGCTGCTTAACAACAGTGAAGCCATTTTAAATGCACCAGTTTTATCATAAGCAACTTTAGCAAAAACTTTTCTGGAATCAGGACCGAGACCATAAGTTATGGAGAGGCAGCTGTGGGTTAAGATAGCACCGCCCCGGTACCTAGCCGCCCCCGGGCAGCTGTGGATTAAGATAACACCGCCCGCCCGGCATCCAGCTGCCCCTTATCGGTGGGGCAGGGCGGGCGGCGAAATGTCTCCTGCCCGCTCTTACTCCGTGGTCTTATCAAACCCCTGTAACCCTCCCCGTAACTCTGCTTTTCTTCTGCTTCTGTACTCCTGCTTCTGCAATCCCCCCACCCGGGTATATAAGTGTCCCCCAGACACTACCGTGCACGCTTCTCCGTTAACCCGCTGCGTCGGGTGTGGGGCAGCGTCCACGAGCGCTCGTGAAAAATAAAAAAAACCTCCTCTTGCAAATTGCATCGTCTGGTCTGAGGATCATTGAGTCTGGGGTCGCGTCCTGAAGGACTCTAAGGGGATTGGGGTCCTTCAATATAAACGAGCCATTCGTTGTGACATGTGCAGCCTGCACTGATCTTACATGCGTGAGTAAAGGCCGAAGGTAAAAACATAAAAACGTAGAGCCCACCCAATACTTGATGAGACATCAGGATAGGTTGGAGTGGGGAGGGAGAGCTCCCCTTAACCCCCCGCCTCCTGGCTGGATCTAGAAACCCAATCTACACACGGGTCGTCTAACAAGAGTGTAAAGGTTTAAGTTCACAAGTGCATGACAATCTTCACCAGAGACAGAAGTCTGAAGAGGTGACCAAAATGTGATGCTTTCGTACATTTTAGACAAAGAACAATAAAAGTACGAGGGAAAGATGAGATCCTGCATCTCTGAAGTTGGGTAGTACGTTCCAGGGGTGCAACTCAAAGACATGAGTGGAGGGGTGGGTAATGTAAGAGCCCATGGAGGCAGGGACGATCACCGCACTGAGTTCGTCCGCTCAGGTTCATCACCAGTCCGGTGACCCACGCCGTCTTCCAGCTGTGGGTGTGGAAGCTCTCCCTCTCCAGGGGAACCTTGGTGGCCGACTGCGTGTAGGAAAGGACAGCCCAGAGTCCTCTGTGACGTTTACGTTCCTCCAGTGATCTCAGTTTGAAATAGACAACACATCCACTCAACACATTTGACAATGGACTGTCTTGAGCTCCCTCACTGATCATTTCATTCATTCAACACACACTTATTTCATGCCTGCAAGCAGGCAGTTCTTCTCCAAGCACTTCACATCGCCACGTGTACTCAGCCTGTGCTGGACTGTAAGTCCAGTAAGTAACATGCAGTAACAAGCGAAATCTGAACACTTGCATGACGTCACTGCTGTCATAAAACTGATAGGTGAAAACATGCACGGGTGTAGATGGACTCACTGTCAGAATTCCCATAAGGAAGTGAGCTAATCGCTAGATACTGTTGATGACTCCACTTTAGGCAAGTCCTATAAATCCTCTTTAATGCTTCAGGATCAGTCTAATCGAAGAGAATCTTGATAGTGCACAGTCAGCTACTTACCTATGTGAGTCTGGATTTTATTAATATTGTGTATTAAAACGGATGTCAGAAATTAATTGGCTGCTGAGACCTATGTGAGACTGCAAATGTCAGCCACAATTATGATTTCCAATTTTTGTCTTCATCAATGTAGATTCAGGATGCTCTTGGATTGACTAGGAAATAATTAGGGAAAGGCAACTTCCACAGTGGTGCCTTGCTGTGTTTTATGTATTGAGATACCGAGTAACATTCTGCCTGGGGGGAAAAAACTGCTGTCTTGATGTTTTAAAATTGCTGGCTTAAGAAAGTCAAAGGCTGAGGGAGACAGAAGTATGCATGCTTTCTACCCTAGGAGCTAAAACAGAGCAGAGAGCTCTCAGGGCTTCTAGCTACGGAGAGAGGAAAAGAAACCAAAACGGAGTTTTTAAGTTCTAAAGCAAAGCTAAAAACCTTTAACCCCTTTATCTTTGCCTTTTTTCTTAAGTTTTGTCAACAGAACCTTTAAAGAAAAGAAAAATAAATTTGAAAAACTAGAACCCTTCAAGCAAAAGATCTGGAAGGTGTTGCTTAAGGAACCGTGACGCAGAGATCGGCCGGGGAAACCATGTCATACCCACTGCATTTTCCTCCTGGAAATAGGGCCAGCCCTGGGGATTGTGGCGAAGAAGCTATGTCCCAGATGGAGCCCTGTGCGCATCCTCACCTGCTCAGAGAGACGGTCTCTGAAGAGCTCCTTCCTCCTACTTAGGGCAGTCACTCCAAAGACTCACCACGGTCCCACGTCCCTCCTGGACAGCAGCCTTCCTCAAAGAGCTGTGAAGACCAGCTTGTAGCTACAGGCTGCAGGACATGCACTCTGACCTGGGCTGCCTGCGCCTGAACCCCACTGCATCGCTTAGGAACCGCCTGACCTTGCATAAACCAATCAGGACATGCACTCTGACCTGGGCTGCCTGCGCCTGAACCCCACTGCATCGCTTAGGAACCGCCTGACCTTGCATAAACCAATCAGGACATGCACTCTGACCTGGGCTGCCTGCGCCTGAACCCCACTGCATCGCTTAGGAACCGCCTGACCTTGCATAAACCAATCAACCCAATGAATTCACCTGTCTCACACCATTGTTTTCTCATTTGTAAAATAGTAAGATTATCTTCCAGACAGACTGAGTACAGAGCTCTCAGAAAAGGAGTTGGCACATAGTAAGTGCTCAATGAGCATTAACTGGATGTGTAATATTGCCTCCTTTCTCTTCCGTCATCACTAAACTGACAGAAGAGATTTTAAAATAAATCCATAGCAGTGCTACAACATCAAGAGAGGAGCCAACTATCAGCCTCCAACAGAAGAATTTTCTGAATACTAAGAGGATAAAGCCTGGCAGCAAAGTCCACAAGGAAATCACAAATGTAACAGGTGCAAAGGAAAGCCCTTTTAAAAAATGTGACTTTTCCAGTGGTTCCCCAGAGAAACCTTAAAATCATAGGCACTGAGAGTCAAAATAAAGTAAGTACACAGTGATGGAATGCTCTTCTATTGTTCCTAATTTCAGAACAAATTATTCCAGTGTTTACCTCAGAATAAATTTTAAATATTGTCCTTTTAAATGAAAGTTCTAACTTCCACATTTTAACTTTCAAGTCGGTGTTACGGCTGGACAATCAGGGTAATACCCAAGGTAACTTAACTTTCCGGCAGTGTTTGGATGGCCCTATCCCAGGAAATGTGCCATCTAAAAGGGTACTTTAAAATGTTCATGGAAAATGGAATTAAAGGATGATTTTATTTTTGTGCAAAATTTTTTTAATCCATGCATACAGGAAGACATCAAAAAGTTAATTAAAATGAATATGATGAAAAAGCTATGCATTGATTTTAAAATATTTTGCACAAAAACAAGCATCTTTCTTTTTTAAAAAATATTTATTCAATTGGAAGTCAGGGTTATAGAGACGGGTGGGATAGAAGAGAGAGAGAGATAAAGATCAATCTTCCATATGCTGGTTCATTCCCCAGATGGCCATAACAGCCAGGCTGAAGCCAGGAGCTAGGAGCTTCTTCCCACCCTCCCATGTGGGTAGTAGGGGCCAAAGCACTTGGGCTATCCTCTGCTGCTTTTCCCAGGCCATTAGCACAGAGCTGGTTTGGAAGTGAAGCAGCTGTGACAAGAACCTGCACCCATACGGGATGCCAGCCCTGCAGGTGGTGGCTTTACCTGCTATACCACAATGCCAGCCCCAAACTCATCTTTCACTTTCATTTCTGATGAACTTCTTGAAGAACCCCTGTCCATGCCCTGAACACAAGGTTTTCAAGCGTGGCCAGACATTGATCACTGTGGAGCTTTTGAAACTGCTGAGTGCTAGATCTTCGTGGGATCTGGCCTGATGAGTCTGAACTACAGCCCGAGTACTGGGCTTTTAGGAGTGCCCATCAATGATTCCAGTGTGCAGCCAAGGTTAAGCACGTTTCTTTTGAAACTGGAGCTATTTAGACAGACGCTGGGGTGGGAGCTGATGCTGAAATGGAATGAACCTTCGGGGAATTTGGAAGGAGGTGTCTTGGTCTGCTTTGTGTTGCTATAACAATATCACAGACTGGGTAACTGACAAAGAGAAAATATTTCTTACAGTCCTGCAGCCTGGGAGGTACAAAATCAGGACCACATCTGGCAAGGGACTGAACGCTTATCATCCCATGGCAGAAGATGGAACGGCAAGATAACGTGAGAGCCAGCGGGGCCAAACTTACAACAAACCCCTTTCTTGTAACTAACCCACTCCACAACAAAGACGGTAGTCCATTTGTGAGATCAAAGCCCTCATGACCTGCTCACCTCTGACCAGGCTCTGCCCCAAGGATTAAGTTTCTTTCTTTCTTTCTTTTTTTTTTTTAAGATCCTACTTGGGACACTCACATCCCATATCAAAGTGCCTGAGTTTGAGTCTGGCTCCACTCTGCTTTTTTATTTTTTTAAGGTTTACTTATTTATTTATTTGAAAGAGTTACACACAGAGAGAAGGAGAGGCAGAGAGAGGTCTTCCATCCACCGGGTCACTCCTTAATTGGTTGCAACAGCCAGAGCTGCGTTGATCCGAAGCCAGGAGCTAGAAGCTTCTTCCAGTCTCCCACACGTGCAGGGGCCCAAGGACTTGGGCCATCTTCCACTGCCTTCCCAGGCCATTGCAGAGAGCTGGATCGGAAGTGGAGCAGCCGGGTCTCAAACCAGTGCCCATATGGGATGCCGGCACTGCAGGTGGCGGGTTTATCCTCTACACCACAGCGCAGGAAAGAAGATCAAGTTTCTAACCCATGAACATTGGGCACACATTCAAACCACAGCAGGAGGCAGGTATGTTTGCATCAGGGAGGAATATAATGTAAATAATTTGTGGCCAGCAGGCAAACCATAATAGATTAAAAATATATCCATAAGTTATCTGAGACTCATCCCTTAAAAATGAGTATGTCCTTCCCTTGACTCTGGGCCGGACTTCGTGGCACAGCTATAATGAACAGAGTAAATCAGAAGTGACAGCGTGCAACTTCCGAGTAGATCATAAACCCACCGCAATTCCCTCCTTGCTCACTCATTCGTGGATAACCCGCCCTGGAAGGACATGCAAACAGCCTGTGGCATGTGACCAACAGGCAGTGAGGAGCCGAGGCCTCCTGCCAGCAGTTGTGTGAGTGACCCACCTTGGCAGCAGGTCCTCCAGCCCCAACCAGGCCTCCAGGTGACCACAGTCCACTGACACCCTCATAAGCGGCTCTGAACCAGGGCCACTCAGACTGCTGACTACAGAAACTGAGATAATAAACTCTTGTTGGAGTAAGCCACCACGTTCCGTGGACAATTTCTTATGCAGCTATATATATACATATAAAATATATATAAGACAATATATATATATAAGACAATATCAATGCAGATCCTACAGACATTAAAGGACCGTGTGCTGGCCTGGCATTTGGCTGAAGGGATGAGATGCCAGTTAAGACGCCTACCTCCCCTATTGTTGCTTAAGTTGGACTACTGGCTTGGTTTCTCACTTCAGTTTCCTGCTAACACAGACTCTGGAATTTGGCTCAAGTGACTCGGTTCCTGCCACCCATGTAGAAGCCCCCGACTGAGTTCCTGGCCTCTGACTCAGGCCTTTTGGGGGTAAGGCAATGGATGGAAGAATCCCCACCCCCACATTCTGTCTGCCTCTCAAATACATACATACAATATTTTGAAGAACTTCATACCAATAAATAGGTATATTTAAATAAAATGGACAGTTCTTTCAAAAAAAGAAGCTCACACAAAAAGGAAATAGAAAAATTGGATAAATTTAAATCTATTTTAAAATTGAACTCATAATAAAAAATTTACGATAAAGAAAACTTCAAGCCCATATTTTTTATTAATTCTATGAAACATTTAAGGGAGGTACGATATTAATTTTACACAAACTATGTCAAAAAATGAGAAAGTAGGATATTTCTAAACTTTTTTTTAAGATTTTAATTTATTTATTTGAGGGGTAGAGTTGCAGACAGAAAGAGGGAGAGACAGAGAGAGGTCTTCCATCCACTGGTTCAATCCCCAGATGGCCACAACGGCCGGAGCTGAGCCTATCTGAAGCCAGGAGCCAGGAGCTTCTTCTGGTTCTCCCATGTGGGTGCAGGAGCCCAAGCACTTGGGCCATCCTCTACTGCTTTCCCAGGCCACAGCAGAGAGCTGGACTGGAAGAGAAGCAGCCAGGACTGTAGAACTTAAAAACTTGGGCATAAGATGTATACGGAAGTACAAAGGTTCCAGCACAGTAACGCAGTCACGCGAATAACAAGGATGAAAGCTGGTGGACTGATGTTCTGATTTCAGGAGCCACTGTGAAGTTACAGCAATCAAGACTGCAGTGTTGTGGCCAGCACTGTGGCGTAGAGGGTCAAGCTGCCACCTGCACTTCTGGCATCCCATACGGCTGCCTATTCAAGTCCCCGCTGCTCCTCTTCCAATCCAGCTCCATGCTATGGCCTGGGAAACCAGTAGAGGATGGCCTAAGTGCTTGGGCCCCTGCACACACACCCTCCACCCACCGTGGGAAACCCAGAAGCTCCTGGCTCCTGGTTCCTGATCTGCGCAGCACGACAGCCATAGCAGCCATTTGGGGTGTGAACCAGTGGATGGAGGACTTTTCGTTCTTTCTTCCTTCTCTCTCTCTGTGACTCTGCCTTTGAAATAAATAAATCTTTTTTAAAAAGACTGCAGTATTGGCTGGAAAAAAAAAAGATACTGATGAATAGAGGAAACAAATAGACATATATTTATCAATAAATCTGTCAGGAATTCAAAGGAGAGTCTTGCCAACAAATAGCACTAGAGCAAGATAAACGTATGAAAAAAAGCAAACCTTAAATCCTACCTCAAACAACACAAAAAGCTATTGCTATGTGTGCAAACGCTTGTCCTATCACGTTCTAGACAAAACACGACAATATGTCTTCGTAAACTTGTGGTAGGAAAATCTCAAGGAGTACACAATGGGGCTGGCGCTGTGGCAGAGCGGAGCAGGAAAAGCCGCCACCTGCAGGGCTGGCATCCCATATGGGTGTTGGTTTGACTCCTGGCTGCTCCACTTCTGATCCACCTCTCTGCTATGGCCTGGGAAAGCAGTGGAAGATGGCCCAAGTCCTTGGGCCCCTGCACCCACGTGGGAGACCCAGAAGAAACTCCTGGCTCCTGGCTTTGGATCAACCCAGCTCCAGCCGTTGCAGCCAATGAGGAGTGAACCAGTAGATGGAAGACCTCTCTCTCTCTCTGCCTCTCCTCTCTCTCTCTCTCTGTAACTCTGCCTTTCAAATAAATAAATAAATCTTTTAAAAAAAAAAAGCACACAAAAAATTAAACATAAAAAGAAAACCAGTTAATACATTAGATATCAAAATGTGGCTCATCAAAAGATAATTTAAAGACAAGAAAAGGCAAGCCACCACCTGGCATAAATCTTCTCTACACGTTGGTCTGACAAGAGGCTCATGTCCAGAACCCAGAAAGAACATCTACGAATCAATCACCGAAACAAGCTCCCTAATGTAAAAATGGGACAAGACGTGAGCAGACGTTCCGTAAAAGTGGATATGGACAACTGGAACTCTCATCTACCACCTGTGCGAATCAAATGCCGTTCTAGCACTTGGAAAACGGTTTGTCAGTTTTTATAGCATGAAACATACAGAGTCTCTGACTTAGCAATCTCACCCAAGAGAAGTGAATTATCTTCCCCTAAAAACACATGTTGCAGGGGTAGGCCACGCTGCAGCCCCCGTCAGCGTGGAGTCCAGCCCTGGCTATGCTGTGGATTCTACCTTCCTGCCCACACGCGTCCTGCTGACGGCTCAAGCACTGGGGTCCTGCTCTCAACACAGGTGCCTGGACTGAGCTCCCGACTCCCAGCTCTGGCCGGGCCCAGTGGCCCAGCTCGACTGTCGCAGCCATTTGGGGAGTGAAGCAGCATATGAGAGACTTGTCTGTCTTGCTCGTTCTCTCTCTCCTTGTCTTTCTGCCTTCCAAATAAATAAATAAAATCTTGTAGAAGTTTAAAAAACACTAATACTAAAAAAAAGGTTTCTACAAGAGTTTTCTTCCTTGAAGCAAATTCATTCATATCTAACCAAAACAAACAACCCAGATGTTCATCAGCAAATAGAAAGTGCGTGGTACACAGCGATACTGAAATACAGCACAGTATTCACTGTAAAGCAATTACACTGAATCCTATGTTTTCTCATAGAGTGTGTATGAGAATGAAGAAACCATTGCTGTACGCAATGGTTGCATAAATGAATCCCACAAACATGATGTTGAGTGGAAGAAGCCAGATCAAAAAAATTTATGCCATATGACCCCATGTGTATGAAATTCAAGAATAAGCAAAATCATTATAAAGTAATGGAATCAGAGCAGTAGTGTGAGCAGGAGGACGGAATTGATCTGAAAGTGGCAGGAAAGAAATAGTCTATATCTTACATGACTGTAGGCATTTATCAAAATCTATCAAATTATACCCTAAAGATCTTTTCATTTCACTGTGTGTACATTTTATCTGAGTTAATAAAACATAAGGGAATAGAAAATTGAATATGATATGCTGAACCAAGGCAAAAAGTCAAACAAAAAAAATTAAATTAAAAATACTAAGTCAGGAGCTATAATGCTAAAAACAGCAAAATAATTTTAAAATGGAAAGAACAAATTAATAAATATAAATTAAAATAATGAATTATTTAAAATCAGTCTAATAAATTTTTATTCCTTTAAGAAAGATAGTTTATGGGGCTGGCGTTGTGACATGGCTGGTTAAGCTGCCACTTGCAATACTGGTATTCGCCATGGACGCCAGTTTGAGTCCCAGCTGCTCCACTTCCTATCCAGCTCCCTGTTAATGGCCTGGGAAGCAGCAGAGGATCGCCCAAGTGCTAGGTCCCCTGTACCCATGTGGGAGACCAGGAAGATGCTACCGGCCCCTGGCTTCGGCATGGCCCAACCCTGGCCACTGGGCCATTTGAGGAGTGAACCAGCAGATGGAAGATGTCTCTCTATGTGTCTCTCACTCTCTCTGTAACTCTGCCTTTCCAATAAATAAATAAATCTAAAAATAAAAATAAAAAGACGTGTGTAATTAAGAAAGAGAAGAAAGGGCTTGTGTTGCGGCACATCAATTTAAGACAGTGTGTGTGATCATAGCATCCCCTGTTGGAGAGAGAGTTCGAGTCCTGGCTGTTCTGCTTTCCACCCAGCTTCTCACTAACGTGCCTGTCCCAAGCACTTGGATCACAGCCACCTATGTAGAGACCCAGGTGGAATTACAGGCTCCTGGTCCAGTCCCAGCTGGTGCAGCCATTTGGGGAGTGAACCAGCAGATGGAAGACCACTCTCTCTCCCTCCATCACACTGCCTTTCAAATAAATCTGTAAAAAAGATGAAAGAAAAGATAAGGAAACATTGTGAGGATGAGCACAGAGCTGCAAGTGTGCAGGAATTTAAAAAATAACTAGAATGGGGGTCGGCACAGTGGTGCAGCAGGTTAATGCCCTGGCCTGAAGCGTCGGCATCTCATATGGGTGCCGGTTCGTGTCCTGGCTGCTCCACTTCCAATCCAGCTCTCTGCAGTGGCCTGGGAAAGCAGTGGAAGATGGCCCAAGTCCTTGGGCCCCTGCACCCATGTGGGAAACCTGGAAGAAGCTCCTGGCTTCGGATCAGCTCAGCTCCAGCCATTGCAGCCATCTGGGGAGTAATCCAGCGGATGGAAGACCTCTCTGTCTGTAACTCTTTCAAATAAATAAAATAAATATATATAAAAAAACTAGAATGGGAGCTGGCACTGTGGAGTAGTGGGTAAAGCCACCACCTGCAGTGCCAGCATCCTATATGGGCACTGGTTTGAGTCCCAGCAGCTTCACTTCCGATCCAGCTCTCTGCTATGGCCTGGGAAAGCAGCAGAAGATGGCCCAAGTCCCTGGGCCCCTGCGCCCACTGGGGAGACCCAGAGGAAGTTCCCGGCTCCTGGCTTCAGATCGGCACAGCTCCCATAGTAAATGCAGAGCAACCAGAATCCTGAGCACTAAAGAAGTAAGGCAGATACCACTCGGGGTGGATAAAAAGCGTTTCTGAAGTATCGGGTGTTCCAGGGCTGGGGCCTGCTGCGTTCCCTCTCCTGCCGGCTCAGCACTGCTTGGCCTATTCAAAACTGTCCTCATGGTGAGAAACGCCTCCTGGACGTCTTCCCCACCAGTGTTTGAAGACAGCCAGCCATACTTTTTTGAACCCTATTTTAGGGATTGTTTTGAAGAGCATAGTAATTGTATTAGGGATAAATGAAGATACATATAGTCTATTCCATATGTATTGTATTCACATCCTTGCCAATGTAGAAAGACAACAAGAAGCATTAAGACATAGATACTAATGGAATGCCAAGTTTTAATTATCTGTAAATAATAGTTCTTTATCCAAAAAATCCAGAGCTGACATAAAAACTTTTAGCTAGTAAAAAGAAAGTCCAGTAAGTTGAGCAAATAAAACATATAGGCAAAAATTCAAAGAATTCATCAGAACCTTCTAGCTCCTTTTCAGTCCCCATCATGTGTACACACTTATTCTATCCACATTCGACTTCAAGGATGAGTGCCTGATAAACACTGTGTGTTGGGAAACTTTGGTTTCTCCACATCCTTGCTAGTAACTGGTATTTTTTATGCATCTAACTTTTGCCATTTTAGTGTATGGACAGGGATAGTGCATTGTGACTTTAATTCTGGTTGCCTGAGGACTGATCAGTGTTGAGTGTTTGTTCATGTTGACTACCCCTGTTCTGTGAAGTGCCTCTTCAAGGCATTTGCTCACTTTTTAAAATTTGACTGTCTCTTCTTCTTATTGACAGACGGTTCTTTATACTGGATGTGAGTTCTTTATTGAATCTAAGTTTTGCAAATATTTTCTCACTCTGTTAACAGTGTATTTTGGTAGAAGCTCTTGATTTTAATGTAGTTCCATTTGTCACTTTTTGTCTTTTAGGTTTAGTGGTCTTATGCCCTGTTTAAGAAATACCTGCCTATACCGTGATATGAAGACATCATCCTATGTTGTCTTTGGAAGCTTTATTATTTCGTCTATCCTACATCTACGTTGATATTTAAAACTTGGGATGCATGGAATCAAACCCTCAGGAGTGAGAACCGAGCCCACAGCTCAGGACTTACCCCAAAGGGGACCCAGGAGCTTGTCACTCTGGGAGCAAACAGGAGGGAAGAACCTGAGGGGGTAGCATTGCCCTGCCAGGGAGACTGGGCGCCAGGAGAAGCCCCAGGGCCAGAATGGCTGGCAGCGGGCAGCTGAGTCCCCAGGACCCCAGACAAAGAAGGAGGAGGGTAACTGACCGGGGCCTGACGTGGAGCCCCAGAGCTGGGCGGAGGCACGGTGCATCTGCAATCTAATAAGGCCCTTGGTGGCTTGGATGTGGACTATCCCGAAGAGACAAGCCAACACCCTTTCTCCCCACCCGCAGGAGGATGGATATTCCTAGCAGAGACGACTTGCAGCACAGCAGACCAGCCAGGTGCATAGGAGACAAACACGAACGACACAAAATCCTTGTGCTCCTCGCCCACAAGAGGAACCCTTCCAAAAGGTTAAGTCTCTTTGGGGCCAAGACGTCGACTTCTAACACCTGTTATGGAGCTCTGTCTTGTCCTCAAGGGTGTCTGGGTAACTGCACCAGGTGCATAATAAGCTCATCTTGTTTCCTTATGGGTTTCTGCACCTTTGGGGATACATGATCCTGTAGATCAATAAAACGCCCATTCCCATGGAACTCATCTCGCATGTGGCTAAGGGCTGGGCACAGAAACGCAGGCAGTCCATGCTGCTGGGGCTGGGCCTTGCCAGGAAATGGGTTTGGAGCATCAAGTTCACTTTCAGCACTTGGAAATCATCCATCTTCGTGAGGAAATGAAATCAGCTGGTCTTTTACTGCATCAGATAATAAGTTTGTGACCCTAAAGGACACCTGCTCACCCCACGCCATCTCCACTGCTGTGAGCTCTGAGCAGCAGACACGAGCATGAAGGAAAAGGAGCTTTCTTAATGTGCACAGTCAAGGATGGATGGTCTCAGCCAATGGGGGAGCTGGAGATACCGGGAACCCCAAACGGCAGTTAATTTTAATTTTAATTTTAATTGGCCTTGGCATACCCTGGATGATTTCTTGTGCAATAAATCCATCCTCCTAATTATTAGCTTAATTAACCTAATTGTCAGCTGGGCTAATATTTAAGTTAGTTGGTATTCTCTAAGTAACTCAAAGGGCAAAAGGGCCCGGGCACGTGCAGAATGTGGGTACTGAAGCAGAGATCAGAGTGATGGGTGAGTGGAGGCAAACAGACATTCTCACAAGGAACTTCAGGCATGGCCAGTGTGGCATAGACTGATTAGAGGGGTTCTGGATCAGCGGAGCCCCCAGAGTTTTCAGGCAACCACTGCTGGGCTGGAGAACTGGCCGGGTGTCTGGGCGCTGGGGCTCTCCTGTGTGCCTCCCCGCAGCCTGCCTCCTGCCCTGCACTTTTAACGTCACTGGACTCCCCCTCCCCCAGGATGACTCACTCAGCGATCCTTCCTGCTGGCAGCCTTCTCAATGGGCTCCCTCTTAACGTCTCCATATCAATGACGTCCAGCACATTGCCTTGTGGGAGAAGCCACTCAATAAACGATGACGAAAGGAAGCGACGACCTTGCACTTCTCACATCTAGAGTCATCGCCGTTTCGTGTGTATCACTCCTAACACCGAACACCCCCAGAGAACTGGGAACCGCGAGTGCATTTGTGTATCGCCGCTCTTAAGACTGCAAGGCACACAAAAGGCACTCCATCGAGGGGGCAGGCCCACCTAGTCCCACCCTGGGAAGCCGGGAGCTAACGGTACTGCTCTCACAGGCCTCATCACCCTCTCCTCGTGGGAGCCAGGGACGGGGAGCGCACAGAGGAGGGTGTTAGATGTTTTCTCCTGCTCCTCCTGCAGACAAGGAAGCTGAACTCATGAGCTTCTACATCCTGCCCCATCACACACTCACAGGTGAAGCAAAGCCTCCTGCTGGGCTCTTGATTCTGAGCCTATACTCCGGTTTCTACTGCACAGCCACCGTTTGTTCCCATCTCTTACCCACAAATCCCATCTCCCAGGCGTGCTCACCTTTCAACTGGCTGGGAACTGACATCCACATGGGGGTTACCTCACTGCAGCTTGAGGGTGAAGGGAAAACACACACAGAAAGGTCTGCCTTTCAGGATGACGCGTCTGAAATATGATGTCTAAAAGAGAATGACTCCAGGCCAGCGCTGGGGCATAGCGGGTAAAGCTGCAGCCTGCAGCGCCAGCATCCCATACGGGCGCTGGTTTGAGTCCCGGCTGCTCCTCTTCCAATCCAGCTCTCCCCTATGGCCTGGGAAAGCAGCAGAAGATGGCCCAAGTCTTTGGGCCCCTACTCCCGCGTGGGGGACCTAGAAGAAGCTCCTCACTCCTGGCTTCGGATCAGCACAGCTCCAGCTGTTATGGCCAACTGGAGAGTGAACTAGTGGATGGAAGACCTCTCTCTCTCTCTCTCTCTCTCTGCCTCTCCTTCTCTCTCTGTGTAACTGACTTTCAAATAACTGAACAATCTTTAAAAAAGAAAATAGAGAGAATGATTCTCCAGTACAAGAATTTCGGATACCAGGCCAGGTAAGGAGGTGGTGAACGATGACAGACATAACCTTGGAAAGACGGGTCTACTGACTCTTCCTTTCCTTCCCTTTCTTGTTTTTCCTTTTCTTTTCCCCCACTTCCTTCTCTCCCTCCCTCCATAATGCTAATTATTTTTTATTTGAGAAGTAGAGAGACAGAAGCAGACACACACACATGGTAGAGTGAGTGAACTCCCACCCACAGGTCCACTTGTAGAATCAGAATCAACATGGAGTGAGTGCGGCTAGAAGCTAATGCAGCTCTCTTGCTTCTGTACATATTAGCCTTGCTTGCTAACATCTAAGGGTGTATCCTGTGAAACTATGGGGCCCAAATTCCCAGGAACCAGGTTGACCGAAATGTGTCCTTCACTGTTATCTCACCCCCATATCTTGGATCTGCTATTGGGTTTGTTGTTGGTAACCATTATCTTACAACCATATTCTGGTTTTCAATGATGGGGAAACGAAGTGAGGAGCTGGAGCTGAGAATCAAACCCAGGCACCCCAAAGTAGGACAGCCAGGTCATCACACCCTCATTCCAGAGGGGTTCTTCCCTACACCTAGAGGAAAGAAACCCCCCTATCGTCAAAGGCTCAGATACTAGGGAAAGTCTGAACCAACTTGCGAAACACTCTCTACTTTATTGCCCTTACAGTACACACTTTTGTCCTCCAATCATATTCCCCTACAACTGTCCGCTTATCAAACTTAGTATAGAAAATGTACAGGTTAACCTGTTCCTTGGGATCTCCATTCCTAAAGGCTCCTGAGTCACACAAATCTCATATAAATCAATGTGTGTGCTCTTCTCTTGCTAATCTCCTTTATTATAATTGCTTCAGCTGAAGCTGGACTTGGGATGGGGGGAAAGGATGTTAGGTCTAGCATATCCCCTAAGGAGTACAGTGGTCGACGTTTATTTGTCAATGCTCTGTGTACCTATGACTGCTCCTTTGAAAAGAGGAGGAAAGGGGCCAGTGCTGTGGCGCAGTGGGTTAACGCCCTGGCCTGAAGTGCTGGCATCCCACATGGGCGCTGGTTTGAGACCCCACTGCTCCACTTCCGATCCAGCTCTCTGCTATAGCCTGGGAAAGCAGTAGAAGATGGCCCAAATCTTTGGGCTCCTGCACCCACATGGGAGACCTGGAAGAAGCTCCTGGCTCCTGGCTTCGGATCGCCTCAGCTTGGGCCATTGCAGCCAATTGGGGAGCAAACCATCAGACAGAAGACCTCTCTCTCTCTCTGCCTCTCCTCTCTCCGTGTAACTCTGACTTTCAAATAAAGAGATGAATCTTTAAAAAAAAATCTCTATATGTATAAAAAAAGAAAAAAGGAGGAAGAGAGAAAAAGAAAGAAGTGTGAAGATCAAATTCTGACCACCACACTGGCTCTCTTGCCACAGCAGAGTGGATGGAGTGGAACACACACACAGGGAGCTCTCTGCCTAAGAGGGGATCCCTCTGCGTCCATGTTGAAGCTGTGTCCTGCCAGCAGGGTAGGGCCACTGCAGCAAGAAGAATCCTTCTCTGTCAGGGCTCCAGGAAGACCTGCAACCCAACCCTGGGAAGGGCAGGTCCTTTGTTAACCCCAGAGGAAGGGCTGGGTCCAATGAGAGGCAGATTCCAGCCCCATGGGGTAAATCCCACCTCAGAAGGTGGGGAGCTCCGTGTCACTGGGAGTGTCTGTCAAAAATGCAAACATCACATAAAAATAAATTCGGGAGGCTTAAAATCAATTGCTTAATGGCCTTGAAGAAGTGGGTGGACTACAGGGGCACTTGAGCAGGGCTTCTTGCCCTGCCAGATTCCCAAGTCCTCCAGTTCTCCCAACCTGAGACGGCGCTGGGCTCTGGCAGGAAAAGGGAGTCGCTCCTTCTGCAGGCACGCTGGGAGAGGGAGCTGAGCTTAATCTAAGCGCCTGTGATTCTGTCAAGGAAAAACTATAGAACACCCAGGAGATAAAGAACATACTCCAAATCACTCCCAGTCTGGGTAGTTAACAAAATTGGGGTTTGATTTTTTTAAAAATAAGGCATCAGTAGCTCTTTTTAAGCAACAAAGAGAGTGTTTCATGCAAATTTCCCCTCAGGGCTTTCATTAAGATGTTAACATCTTTCTTGTCACAATATCTACCTTATTACAATGAATCATAGCCATTCTCCATTCTCTCCCGGAGACATTCTTGTAAGATAAACTCTCCAGGCTAAGAACAGGGCCTGGCTTTTTAATTTTCAAGTGAAAACCCCTTATTAAGAGTTTTAAGGGAAAAGTTGGGAGACAGATTTGAAAAAGGAAAGACTTCCCAGAGTGGTGAGATGAGTGGATCTAGCAACCTCCCTGGGGGAGACCCTGGGCCGGCTGCAATCTGGCGGCTGAGGCTCAGCTCCTGCTGGAGGCACAGGGAGACCCAGGCTGCGCCTTGGAGCAGGAACCGCATCTCCGTCCAGTGGAGACAGCCTCGCCTCGGCCTCCAGCCCTCTGCTCCCGCTCCGGGTCGCGAGCACGTGAGCGGCTGTGGGGACACGAGTGTGTTTCCTTTGCACACGCATCGCACCGTGCTGGAACGGACAAGGCAGTCCCAGGGGCATGAACTCCTTATGAGATCTCCATGGGCGTGGGGAAGAGAAACCTGTTGTTGAAGGTTCGAGACGGGGAGCGCAGGGCTAGTGTCCACCTCGGAGAACAGCCATCAAGACAGAGACTGCCACAGCCCAGGGCTCAGCAACTTCCCGAGAAGGGCCCAGAGAGCAACCATTCTGGGCTTGGGGGGGGGGGGGGTCTGTGCTACAATACCGACTCTGCTCCCCCTGAAGCACCACGCAGGTGTGGCTATGTTCCAGGGAACTCCCGGCCTCTGAAACTGGAATTTCATGTAATTGTCACGTCACAAAAAAATAAATAAATAAAAAAGAAAGAAAGAAAAAAAAAGAAAAAAGAAAATCCTTCATCTGATTCTATTGTGTACCGTTTACAAATGTAAAATCCTGGCCAGTGCGCGGCTCAATAGGCTAATCCTCTGCCTGCAGTGCCAGCACATTGGGTTCTAGTCCCAGTAGGGGTGCCGGATTCTGTCCCGGTTGCTCCTCTTCCAGGCCAGCTCTCTGCTGTGGCCCGGGAGTACAGTGGAGGATGGCCCAAGTGCTTGGGCCCTGCACCCCATGGGAGACCAGGAGAAGCACCTGGCTCCTGGCTTCGGACCAGCATGGTGCACCAGCCTCAGTGGCCATTGGAGGGTGAACCAACGACAAAGGAAGACCTTTCTCTCTCTCTGTCCACTCTGTCAAAAAAAAAAAAAAAATGTAAAAACCACTCCTGACTCCCAGGTTGATAAGCACAGGCAGCTAACTGCATCATCTCCTCACTCCCACACTGGACTCAGATAGCTGGCTGCGTTCCCGGGTACCGGCCTACACCCACTTCCCATCCCTAGAGCCACTTAGGCACTGGGCCTGGGCCACTACTCGCTCCTGGGTCATGACCCCTGCAGTTCAGCTTCTGTCTCCTGACCCCATGTGCAAGATTCCTGCGAGGAAACCACAGCTAAGTGTGGAGACGGCTTCAGCTCTGCCTGAGGATGCGATGGGGAAGTCGTGCTGCTCAGACCTGGCGGGAAGAGCTGTAAGAAAATCGGGGGTGGGCTTCCCCTGCAGCTGCGGCTTCTTCCTCTGGGTAGCGGGTGTGCAGGCCTGAGCCCTAGAGTCACTCCAGCTTCACGGTGTGGACAGGTAACTTGTGAACACCCACGTCCTCTGCAGACACCAACTGTCTACCATGCTGAGGGGACTAAGCAACCTAGCCCACTGTCAGTGCTTCTGAGAGCATCTTTGGCAATGTTCAAGAACACATATCATTTCCATGACCCTCACATGTTTTCCCCTTAGAAACGTTGTGGGTAAAGCCGCCGCCTGCAGTGCTGGCATCCCACATGGACACTGGTTCGAGTCTCGGCTGCCCCACTTCCAATCCAGCTCTCTGCTGTAGCCTGGGAAAGCAGTGGAAGATGGCTCAAGTCCTTGGGCCCTGTACCCACATGGGAGACCTGGAGGAAGCTCTTGGCTCCTGGCTTTGGATCGGTGCAGCTCCAGCTGTTGTGGCCATCTGGGGAGTGAACCAGCTGATGGAAGACCTCTCTTTCTGCCTCTCATTCTCTGTAACTCTGCCTTTCAAATAAATAAATATTAAAAAACACAAAACTGTGTATACCGTTCCCATATATCTGAACAGCTTTCAGATGAAGCTTGGGTTATATGTGTCCTCCCAAGTGGGGTGTTTCAGTCCTCATAATTATAAGCGATGTTTCCCTACACATCTATATAAAAATGGCTGTTAGCTTATGTGCAGTTGCTCCCTTGAGTCTGTAGGAGAAACACCAGCTGAACACATGAGCGACCTACTCGCGGTCTCACCTGCTGGGGACAAACGTTGACACCAGGGACGGAGAATTCGCATCTTCAGAGAAACACCCAAGCACCAGGCCTTATTATTTTTGGCTTGCGTTTGCTCATTCTTGTGAGGTGGGAGCTCGTGTTCCCTTACCTCTCATGTTTTAAAGAAAGTGAGTATCATGCGAGATGATTCTCTTCCTCGCAAATCTTACCACGCGTTTGCTCTGTGTCCACTTCCCCTGCCACGAGTTAAACAGATGCAAGACTGCATCCCTTAGAGATGTGCGCAGACCCTCGAAGTATTTGGAATTCAGCTCTGTTGTATCTGTGATATATATATTTCCCATTTATCTCTCCTACATCTGATCTTTGTTGTTTTCTACGAAGTTTTAAATCTATGTGAATCTTAACCTGCCAGCTTTATTTTTTTTACTGTCTTGAACAACTTGGATATACAGGTCTCCTATTAATTAATTTATTGTTGTTTGAGAGGCAGAGAGACAGACAGGAGGCCCTCCCACCTGCTGATTCATTCCCCAAATGCCCAGGAGCTGGGAAATTAGTCTGTGTCTCCCACATGGGTGGCAGAGGCCCAACCAGGTAGGCCCTCTTACTGCTCCCAGGATGCTCACTCTCAGGGAGGAGAGCTGGGGCTTGAGCCCAGGCATCTCAATACGGGCTGCAGTCACCCCAATGCTGTCTTAATCACTGTGACAAATGACCACCCCTCACCTGTCCTTTGTATTAATGAAACACTGTCGCTCAGCAAGGGATCGTTAACTCTCCCCAGCTGTGTAAGGATGTGCACCCTCCCCAGTGCATAAAGATGAGACTGTACTTCACTTAGTATCTTAATCCCTAACCCACCTGGACACACCATATCACGCATTGTAGACCTGGATTTTTTTCCCACATTGCTTCCGGTGACCCCAACAAAGCACAGTTGTTTTCCTAGTTCTTCGTACTCCCTTGTCACATATTCTTAAAATACTTCATTCTCTAGAGTCTATTTCTAGGATCTCTATTATCTGCCAGTGACCTATATTTTGTTTTTAAACCATTCTGTAGCATCTTAATAACTGTCACAAAAAAAAAAAAAAAAAAAAAAAAAAAAAAAAAAAAAAAAAACTTGCTTGAGCAAATTTCTAGTCAAACACACCAATACCAGAGCCGGTGCTGTGGTGTAGAGGGTTAAGTTGCTATATGGGTGCTGGTTTGAGTCCCGTCCCGGCTGCCCCACTTCCGATCCAGCTCCCTGTTAATGTGCCTTGGAAAGCGCAGGTGGCCCAAGTCCCTGGGCCTCTACACAAACGTGGGAGACCCAGAGGAAGCTCCTGGTTCCTGGCTTCTGCCTGGCCCAACCCTGGCTGTTGCGGCCATTTGGGGAGTGAACCGATGGATGGAAGACCTCTCTCTGCCTCCCCGTCTCTCTGTGTAATTCTGAGTTTCAACTAAGTAAATAAATTTTTAAATACACGCGCGCGCGCACACACACACAGTACCTAGGATACATTAGAAGCTCATTAAGTGTTTGTGGAGGGCTGCGGCCCGCAGGACCAGAACTACGCGTGCGACACCTGGGGGAAGAGCTCCAAGTTCCTGGGCACGCTGAGCCAACACCGCAAGGCGCTCGGCCGCCAGGAGCCCGGGGCGGCGGGGACGCGCTGCCCACGCCCGCGCCCGCGCCCGCGCCCCAGAAGCCCTCCAAGCCCCGGCCGCAGGGCCTGGCCCCAAGCGCATGGCCAGCAAGGACAGCAGGTGCAGCATGCGCCTCTGGTCGCTGCAGGGCCTCGCCGGCCCCAGGCGCTTCCACACCGGGGAGAGGCCATGCAAGGGTCAGGCCTGCGAGCGAACCTTCACCGCGAAGCACAGCCTCGTTCGGCACCAGCGGACCCACCGAACAGCCAAGCACCAGGGCAAGGACAGCGACGAGGACGAGCGGGGCAGGAGAACAGCGCGACCACAAGCCGGTGTCCAACACGGGCAACCGCGGGGCTGTCACCCGGAGCCCGAGGGAGGAGAGCGTGGGCCGGGTGCCTGGGCAGGGCTGGGGCGGCCCCGAGGGGCAGGCGTCTCCGGGGGACCCCGGCTCCGAGAGCCCAGAGTCCCTGGTGCAGGACCCACTGGAGCTGTACAGCCAGCCGCCCGCCCCAGCCCTCCCGGGCACTGAGTGACCACTGCGTCCGCGCGCCCCCCCCCCCCCCACACACACCACACAAGCCAGGGGAGCAAGGCGGCCGGAACCGGTCTACGGGGCTTCATCCACGTCCTCCGGCTGCCGGGGAGCAGGTGCGAGGCGGTGCCAGCAGGGCCATGGCCCTTCCCGCGTGCCCGCGCCCACACCAGAGCCTTAACTGCTCCCGGAGCCTCCTGCGCCGTCTTGGGCCTTGTGGTTCACCAAACCGAGTTTTTAACAAAGCGTTAAGTTACCTGCTGTTCCCGGTGTGTGTGAGCAGGTGCCCCCCGGCTCCGTGAGCAACAGACGGAAGGAGAAGCTGAGCCCGCGTGGCTGTCGGTCGCTGGTCTCTGCAGTCCGCAGGAACAAGTGGGCGCTATTTGTCCTGGGAGACCTGCACCCCCCAGGTCCCCCGAAGCTGTCGCCGGCACCCCGGGGGCGGCTCTCTACTGTGCTCACAGAAGCCCGTCTTCCCGGACTGCAGACGCAGACGCAGGCGCAGAGGCACAGGGGCGCAGGGGCGGCTTGGAGAGGGGAGCCGGCCGCCCGGCCCGCTCCTGCCCAGCGCGCCCAGGCCTTGGGCAGCTCTGTGGCCTCCTGGGCGGGCCAAGCGCGGAATGACTCCTGCCGATAAAGCCACAGGTGCGAGGGTTAAGAGGACAGGGCGTGCAGTCGAGCTTCCCCCAAAGCGGGCTTGGCGCGCAGAGATCCCCGTGGATCATTTCCTAAGTGGAACCGACCCTTGGGTGCAGGCAAAAGCGCTCAGTCCTGCCGTAGCTGGCCCGAGGCCAAGGCCCACTGTGCTTGGCCCCTGCCCGCTGCTCCCAGCCTTCCTGGCTCCAGGTGCCCCTGGTTCCCGGTGTATTTATGCGCGTGCACCTGTCCGCTGCTCCAGCCTTCCTGGCTCCAGGTGCCCCTGGTTCTGGATGCATTTGTGCGCGTGCACCTGCCCGCCGCTCCCCAGCCTTCCTGCTTCCAGGTGCATTCGTGCGCGCGAAGACACGCGTGCCCCTCTCCCCACTTGCGCAGGGCGTCGGCCTGGGAGCAGGGGCCCTGAGGAAGGCGGGGATGCTCAGAGACCGGATGGCGCTGGCTCGGCGTGCAGAAGGCAAGCAAGTGAGGTAGACCCGGCTTTTACCTGTAACGGGGAGGTGTGAGCCAGGGTCAGAGCAGGCTTCGAGAGATGCAGATCGCAGCCGTGGCCCCTGGGCCTGTTCAGGTAAAACCAGTTCCTGCCTTTTGTCTGATTCTCTCTCTCCTTCTCTCAGGGCTTTTACCAATGTGTGTGTGTGTGTGTGTGTGTGTGTGTGTGTGTGTGTGTGTGTGTGTGTGTGTGTGAATATCTTCTGAAAAGTTTTTGGAGGTGCAAGGTTTTTTTTTCTTTTTTCTCGTTGATTAATGGACGCGATGCTGAGAGTCGTTACAGGAACCGCCTGGCTGTGAGAGCGAAGCCCCCAGGGCGGTCTCGCAGGCAGACGCAGCTCCGATGCCAGCTCAGAAAGATTCATCAGAGTTCATCTCTTTCCTCTCCCTTCTCTCTTCAAGAAGGAAGTTGCTCCTATTGATTTCAGCCCATGCTTTAAACAGGAAACAATAAGGCCGGCGCCATGGCTCACTAGGCTAATCTTCCACCTGCGGCGCCGGCACACCGGGTTCTAGTCCCAGTCGGGGCACCGGATTCTGTCCCGGTTGCCCCTCTTCCAGGCCAGCTCTCTGCTGTGGCCCTGGAGTGCAGTGGAGGATGGCCCAAGTGCTTGGGCCCTGCACCCCATGGGAGACCAGGAGAAGCACCTGGCTCCTGGCTTTGGATCAGCACAGTGCGCCGGCCGTGGCGGCCATTGGAGGGTGAACCAACGGCAAAAGGAAGACCTTTCTCTCTGTCTCTCTCTCTCTGTCTACTCTGCCTGTCAAAAATAAATAAATAAACAGGAAACAATAATAAACGTGTAGAATTCAAAGTTTTCTAAAGGGAACTTTAAAAACTGCTGCTCCACGTTATGTACAAAACTGGTTTGTGCCACGGGAACAGAGAATCACAAGTTTGGTTTTGGTACTTTTTGTTCCTGTTTGTACTCAGCTGTACACAACTTCCAGACTCAGAATGAACAGAAAGCTGTTCTGTATCAGCATCTAAAGCAATGAATGTTATATTTTTAAAACGGCAAAAAAAAAATGTTTATGGAGGCAGTGGACAGACAATGCTCTCCAAGTTATTTCTGTTACTACACAGCATGATTGACAATAGCCTCCACATCGCACCGTGGAGTACTTCCGCAGGAAGCTTAACTGGATTAAAGCCGCAAAGTAACGTGAGTGAGTACCGTCGCCTGCAGGAGCCAGCTTGGTCACTCAGCGGCAGGTTTCCTGTTTCCGCTTCGGAGTGTAGGCGTGTACGCAGGCAGCACTGGATTTGAGAATGTTATGAGCTTCGCTCTAATGCTCCTCGCTCTATGGTTTAGATTGTAAGACCTCAGCTACTTGAAATTATACTTCCTTTCACTTACATGATACAGCCTTTGTCTTTAAATCTTTACTGTGTTATTTTCTGATCAGCTTTCTCTGTTAGTTAATCCTGTAAGAGACTCTCTACAGATTAAATTATTAAAGTCCGGGGACAAGTGTCCAGCCTGGTTAATAAGCCATGTCCCACATGGAAGTACCTGGATTCAGTTCCTCCAGCTCTCTTTTTTTAAAGAGATTTATTCTATTTATTTGAAAGGCAAGTTACAGAGAGGCAGAGGAGAGAGAAAGAGACAGAGAGGTCTTCCATCCTCTGGTTCACTCCCCTGATGGCCGCAACAGCCATAGCTGTTGAAGCGATCTGAAGCCAGGAGCCAGCCTCCTCCAGGTCTCCCACGTGGGTGCAGGGGCCTAAGGACTTGGACCATCTTCCACTGCTTTCCCAGGCCACAGCAGAAAGCTGGGTCAGAAGTGGAGAAGCCAGGTCTCGAACCGGCGCCCATATGGGATGCCGGCACTGTGGGTGGCGGCTTTACCCACCAGGCCACAGCACCATCCTCCCTCCAGCTGTAGACTTCAGTCCCACCAGCGGTGATGGCTGAGATACATCCCTGCCGCCTGGGAGACCTGGGTGGAGTTTCTGGCTCAGCCCAGCCACTGTTGTCATTTGTCATTTGTCACCGTTGTCATTTGGGGAGTGAACCAATGAGTGGGATTGTTCTCTTTCAAACATATGAATAATTTCTTAAAAACAAATTAAAACGCTCTGGGAAACTTCCTGTTCTCATGTCTTTACCAACTGCTTCCATATTTGTTTAACTCCCCTGCTTTCTATTTTCCGGAGCCAATCTTCCTATTTATTAGTCTGGTTTTTGTTCACGCATTACAATTATCTGTTTATTTAATCCTTCTCTGCATTTGTTTTACAACTCATCTTAAATCGCACTAGTCTGTTGGTTCAGTGTAGACTCGTATTTTTTCATTTCTAACAATATTCAATTTTTTACAAAACATCCATTATACAGCCATAGTCTCAACCTTTTTGTGTTTGGAATTCTTATTAATCCCTAAATCTTCTTTCTTTTCTCCCCCCCAGGCATAGCTTCTCTATTTTCTGAAGCATGCTTGCTTCATTTCTGTCACTGTTCATGTTTCCCCAGGCTTTTACAGCTTTATGATTTTTTTTTCTGCTGCAAAACTTACATTTCGCAGATTTGGATTAAGAGGGGAGTAGGCACAGGAACCTCTGAACAACGTGGAAATGTAGTGCCTGGCTGAGGAGAGGGTCAAGCAGAAAGTCAGGGGGGACTCAAAGAGGAGGTGGGGGCGGGGTTGTGACACAGCAGAATAGACTGCAGCTGGAACACCTGCATGCCCTATCGGAGTGCACAGCCTGGCTGCTTCCTGCCAACGCACGTGGGAAGGCAATCGAAGACGGCCCTTGGGACCCTGCCACCCATGTGCAAGACCGAGTTCCTGGTTCCTGGCTTCAGCCTGGTGCAGTCTGGCTGTTGGGAGTATTTGGGAATGAACCAGTGGATAGAAGATCTCTCGCTCACTCCCTCCCTTTCAGTCTGCCTTTCAAGTAAGTAAATAAAACTTTTTAAAAAGGAGATGCGGTAGGTGACCTGGATATCTTGACATAGAGGAACCCAAGGCTGAGGGTATCGGGGAGACCCCGGGCAGAGGAAGCGCAGGTTCACACAGTCTGAGTGCGAAGTTCAGGCAAGTCTCTGGCTCCCCATGTACCTGGGAGACAAACACAGGAAGATAATTGGCTTCACACAAAGGGGCAGAAATTGGGGAAGTTTCTGGATGAATGATGAGCCGAATTTATGGTGCTATGTAAACATGAAAGCTTAATGGGAAGAGTTTAGAGAGAGGTCATGATCACACACTCCTTTACCGCCAATTAAAAGTTGGAAATGCAGCCTGCCTGCTGCTCGCCTCTAAGGCGATCGTCGCGATAATTAGATCGGCTGCGTAGGCTCAGTGAAGAGCACGGGGCGCGGATCTCCCCGGAGCCAACTCCTCGTCTGCCCTGGTGAGCAGTCGCCGGAAACAAACAAGGTCCTGGTGGATCACGTGGGAGGTGCAGAGCAGGGGTGTGGAAGCTAGAGACCCAGGGTCTGGAGAGTAAAGTGTTACCTGTGCATTCCCGCGTGGCCTCACTGCTCCCCAGGTGTGGAAGTGTGACTCAGCCACCGCCCAGCTCCCTGCCCCAGATTCTGTGTCTCGGATGAGAATTCTCGCCCCATCAGAAGTGTGCCAGCCTGCTGTGGCCTCCCACAGTGGAACCAAGAGCAGTGAGCGAATCTCTCGGGAGAGAGCTGGGTGCCCTGGGGAAGAAGCCCTTGGCGGGCAGACTGGGTGCGCCAGGAGGTGGCCTGTGTGCTGCACCTCTCTGGTGGGAAGACTGTGGGTGGGGCTGGGGACCGTGTGACCTGTCGGAGGAGGCCACCGTGAAGAACCCTTCCGGTCCCAAGGTTCTGGGAGAAGAGCGGATGTGGCACCTCTTCCGGGTCTCATCTGTGGGCAGAGGCCACTGTTTCTGAGTGATTGACAGAACCCTCAGGAGGAAGCTGGGGTGAACTGTGTCTCCCCAGGACAACCCTTTAATTCTTCCTCCAAGGCAGGCCCCCTAGGCGGCATGCTTGCCCAGTGCCAGGCGGGCTCTCCGGTCTAACAGCACTGAGTCGTGAAACCTTGGGAGGAAATTTTCTTAATTCACACTCTGCAAACCCTTTGTCTTGGAAGAGGAGGAGGTGGAGGGCAAGAACTGGACCCCTCTTTCTTACACGCCCCAGCCTGAATAGACTGCTCTCTGCTGAGCAGCCCGCCTGGACTGCCAGGTGTATCCCCGCCATGGAACAGTGCTGTCCACAGGGCTGGGCACTCTGGGATTCTGTACCAGTAAACCTTGCCGCCTTGCTTACCATCACCACTGCTCCTCTCATACCTCTGAACTCTGCTTGCGTGAAGACAAGAGCCCACCCCACCCATCTCCGCTAACAGATCCTTTATCTTTCTCTGGACTGTAAGGAGTGGACTCATATCTATTTTAGCCCCAGTCTCCAGGTCCTACTGACGGTCTCTCTATGCCTACTACTTCAGCCTCTGCTGGACCCTCATCCTGCGACAGCCAGACTTACGACAGGAGCATCCTAATGCCACCTCCGCTGTCCTTTGGCATCCCCCACCCCCACCCCATCCATCCTCTGCTCCTCCTCCAGAGTGATCTTTGTAAAATGCAAATAGGATCACGTCACTTCCTTGCTTAAATTGTTCAGCAGCTCCCCAGTGCCTTCCTGATAAAGGTCAAGCCCTTAATATGGACGGCCAGACTCCCCGGCTGGCCAGCCGCTCTGGACGCCTTGAGCGCAGGGATGGTGAGGGGCTCGTTCCAGCATGCGCAGGGCCCTACACCATGCCTGGCACGGCAGAGGCGCCGTGGATACAGAGGGAATGAACAAATGAAGTTCCCCCATCTCAGCCCGGCTCAGCGGCTTCTCAGAAGCCCGATGCCTGCCTGGCATGCTTGTGTCCTGAGAGGTGGTCCTGACCCTCCCTAGGCCCACCTGGGGGCCTGTCCCTACTCCCCACCTCCCCACCCCAGGACCCCACTTGGCCTTTTCGGGAGATTTCAGGACTGAGCTCATCCTCAGACAGCCTCAGGCTGCCCCTGGGACAAAGGTCACTGCCCCGGTAGGAAGCCCGGCACTGGCTGGGCCTGCCTGGACTCCGGCAAAGAGAGACAGCACACCAGGCTCTCCTCCCACGTGGCTCACAAAGTCGTAAACAAGATGTGAAAAGGGGGACAGGGGCAGAAGGGGGCCATGTGGAGGCTGAGGTCAGCGTCTTAGAGGAGAGAGCGTGCCCCCCCCCCCCCCCCCGCCAGCTAGGTGCGTGGCAGGCAGGAAGGGGCTGGCCACGTGTCGGAGCAGGGAAACTGCTGAAGTGACACTGGTAATCAGAAGATGTCAGTGCAACATCTGTTCCCGACTCCTCAGCAACTAATTATTTCTCTGTGCACTGCGGTCTGCTGGCTGGGGGAGCCCAAGGGCAGGCCCCGGCCTGTCAATAAAACTGACGTTGACTGGCAAAATAAATAAGTAAATAAATAAACAGAACCCACGGCCACAATAAATAACAGCCCAACAGCCTTGCCCGCCCCAAAGGATCAATTGCACTTTGTGCTGGGAGGGGCGGAGGGACTGGGAGCCCCAGGACTTCCTGTTGTGCTCAGAATCCTCTCCCCTGCTGGTTTCTGGGAGCCCTGGCCCCCCTCTCTGAGCCTCTTATCCTTAGCTGCTGAAAATTTCATCCGCTGTCAGCCTGCCTCTTCCTCGTTGCCAGGCTCTGAAAAGCTGGAGAGCCAAGAACATGCTTCAACAACGCACCGTCTCTCGGCTTGCATTCCAGGGCCGGCGCAGGTGTGTTGAGGATGCTCCTTCCGCATCCTTCTTCCTCTTCCAAGGCCCAATCCCTGCCCCCTCCAGGCCCCAACCATGCCCTGGATCGCCAGCTGAGGGAACTCATCTAGCCAGTTTCTTCAAAAATTGCTATCAATTTAAAATGTGACAGCTGGGTTTTGTAACCTCGTCTCCATTCTGGCTGGGGATCCACCTTGGGTCTGGAGAATGGGTGGAGTCCAGTAGGTTTGGGGAGGGGAGTAGGGAGGGGAGGAAGGGTGGGAGGGGGACCTGTGGATGGAGGGGTTGGCAGGGATTAAGTCCTCTTAGAAACAGTGCGTTATCCAGGACTCTAGGGAGAGCGGAGTCAAAGACCACAGCTGCACCCTTGGGATGTTTGCAACAGAGAAAGACGGGAAGGAGAGGATCTGCTGTGCGAGAGGGGCTGCAACAGCGGAGATGTGTTGTCACTGTTGAAAGCTGGTGGGGTGGGGTGGGGTGGACAGGCTGGAGTGAACGTGAAAAGACACAGGCATGGAGGTGAACGCCAGAGTCAGCTGTGCTGTGTCTCTTGGCCTTCTGAAACTGTCTTCCCGTCTATAGAACTTCCCTCGGGGCGGACGTCAAACAGAAAAATGGAGTTTCCCCACATGCATCTAGAGGCCTTTTCCCAAGACCTGCATGGACTACGCTGCCTCTGCCACGCTCCCTCGCATCACTCCCCACAGCCTTTAGAACAAAGCTCAAGACCTTTTCAGGACTTTGCCCTTGACCCAGAGCCTGCTATGTGCTGGGTTATCCTCCCTCTGTACCTCCACCTGGCTGCTTCCACTCGGCCTCAGTGCAATGTCACGTCCTCAGGGAAGGCTGCCCTGCCCTCCTCTTCCACTGACCCAAAGCCCATCGTGTTCCTCCCCCTCTACCCCCACCCTCTTGCTTCTACCCCCATCATCTCTCCTCTGGCCTCAGTGTCTCCACTCTTGTCCACCCAGTGCGTTTCCACGCAGCAGCCAAGGTTGTGCCGTTCTCCTAGCCTGGAGCCTGGAGCCATTACCCCTAGAGCTTTGCCAAGCCCATGTCTGTCCTGTCCAGTCTCTGCTCCAAAGCTAGCCCTTCAGGGGGACTGTCCTCCCTACACTCACCCTGCCGCCCACTCACACCCTAACCACTTACTCTGTTCTGTTTTCTCGTCACGCTCGTTACTGCGTGAACTCACGGTATAGGCTCATGTCTAAGCTCCCTGTGCATCTGAGTTCTGTGTCCTGTGCTAGGATACAAACTTCACAGGGGCGAGGCTTTGCACTGCTGGCTGCTACCTTCTCGGCTTCTAAAACTACCTGCCACGTAGCATCTCTGCAGGAACCCACGAGTTATTCTGTGCAGTGATGTCCCGGTTAGGGTCAGGGTGAGGACTGCATCCGTGCCTACTCATCACCTGCCCGAGACCTAGTAGGACTTAACAGACACTGAGCAGCCACGTGTGAAGAGAGTGGATGAATGGAAACAGGAAATGATAAAGCAACCCCAGACTCAAGGCTATACACTGAAGATGACTCCGCCTGCTACCTCTGGGGAGCTGGGGGTGGATGGTTTAGTCCGCATCCTCCTGGCTCCGTTCTCTCTATTGCTTTTCTCAAGGATGTTTGGAAAGCAGGGCACAGGCCCCTTCTCTCCAGTTTCTCCTGTACTGTTAGATCAGGCCCACAAACTCACTTGTTCAGTTTTCCAGCTTGCTTCCAGTACCATTAACTATTTCCCTCAATGCAGTGCTCAGAGTAAACTTATATAAGTGTTGTCATTTCCGACCCTGGCTGCACACGGAAATTTCCATCTCACCCGCAGGCAGCCTGCAAGCTCAACTCACGGCAAATATTCCCTGTGTCTCATGCCCCGTCCAGTCTAGGGGCAGAGGCTGAGAAGTTGCCAGAGGAGAGCCAGGACTGAGTATAGGTCGATGCTGCGTGATGCCCTAAACTTCACCACTATGTATTTGAGAAGACAGAAAGCAGTTACTGGCGCCTCCGCTCCACTGAGGAAACAGTCATTTCCAACTGGGGGATGTGAAACTTGACAGCACCCAGCGCTCTCGGAGCAGAGTGACTCACCCTCCAAGGGGCTCCGTCAAAACCCAGCCCAGTTTATTTCATCACAGCATTTGGTGTGATAGTTCAAAGTACCGTAAAGCCCCCAGCACTAGTCTAGGGCTCAGAGAAGCAGAGAACGGGTATCTTATCGGGCTAAGAAAGAACCAACAGACATAGCCCTGAACTCCTTCCCTTTCTGGCTAGGATCTTGCTCAGTGCATTTTGGTCCATCCAGGATCCGGCCCTAGCAAAGCACAGGAATATCTGATGGAAAATGTTACAAGACGCTTCTTTTAGAATAAGATGACTGTGCTGGTTTTATAACTTTGAATTTTCAGATCTTCAAACAAGACCACTTTTATCTGACCTCCCTTTCCTGCGTTTCCCATGTAAGTCGCCAGCACTGGCCCATGAATTTGTGAAAGTGCTTTGGGGTTAGAAGACCTGTCAATCATGTGACACAAGGGAAGACATCCCATCATCCTGCGCCTCAGTTTCCTCCCCTGTAAGATCAGGATGATCAATCCCGCCTCATAAAGCTGCAGGAGAGTAAGTGAGATCATCCGTGTGGCTCCTAGCAGACATCAGTGAGCTGCAGCTTCCTCTTCTGAGCCGTCTCCATTAACCGCCCGCCCCAGAGCCAGCCCCGGCCTGCTGGTTGGCACCGACTCCTGCTTCTGTTTTGTAATCTTCTTCTGTCTTTTAGTCTTCGTCTGTCCTGACTTCACGCCAGAGGATAAACTCCTTGAGGTCAGGAACCGCCACGTCCCTTCCTTCCATGGACTGTGACTCTCCAACATCCCGCTGCCATGCCCATGCACAGGACACACTGGCCCCCATCGCCTGGGTGGACCTGGACGTGCTGCGTGTGGAAGGGAAAGCGCTGCTCTGAGGTTGCAGGGAGAGCTGAAGGATCCCCGCGGGAGGGAAGGCCTGGTCCGGACGAAGGCGAGCTCCAGGAGCGGGAACGCCCTCCGCTGCTGTGAGCAAGGCAGCTTTTCCTCGGTGTTGCCTTTGTCTGTTTCTGATGAGAGCTGAGATACCACCTTGAACCAGTGGCCCAGATCCCCTCACGACGTAGCTCTAGAAGGGGGTGTAGCGTGCCACACGTGTTTTACAGAATTAGCAATAGCAATGCAGCATGTCCATGCAAGTTTGAATTTCAGATAGACAACAAGTAATTTTATGGTGGGAGTATATCTCATTCAGGACTTGAGATGTTTTCATACGAAACATTATTTCTTGTTCAGCTGAAATTCAGACTTAGTGGCTATCCTGTGTTTTATCCAGTAGTGTTCATCAGACAGAGGGTAACCTCAAAACAGCAAATAGGACAGAAAAAACAAAATTTCAATCAACATCAAAATATGTAGAGCTAATATGTCAGCAAAGGAATTCCAAAATAGATTAATTTTATATGAAGTTAATTTTACACAACAGCTGGATAGACTTTTTAAGAACAGGGTCTTGGAGCCGGTGCTGTGGCATAGCGGGTACAGCCGCTGCCTGCAGTACTGGCTTCCCATATGGGCGCTGGTTCAAGACCCGGCTGCTCCACTTCCAATCCAGCTCTCTGCTGTGGCCTGGGAAAGCAGTAGAAGATGGCACAAGTCCTTGGGCTCCTGCACCCGCATGGGAGAACCTGGAAGAAACTCCTGGCTCCTGGCTTCGGATCGGTGCAGCTCCTGCTGTTGTGACCATTTGGGGAGTGAACCAGCGGATGGAAGACCTCTCTCTCTCTCTGCCTCTCCTTCTCTCTCTGTGTAACTCTTTCAAATTAAATAAATAAATATTTTTAAAAAGAAAATAATATTGAATTTTTAGAACTAAATACTTGATAAAAACTTGCTGGTAGACACTATTAAGGAAAGATTTCATAATCTGGAAGATGAAACCAAGGAATTCACTCAAAACTGAGCATCTCGGTGTATACACTAGAATATGCATGTATAGTACGTACATGTAGTATATATCTATTTACACAAAATACATATATAATGTGTGTGTATGAGAGGTCTTCAAAAAGTTCATGGGCAAAAGAGGTAAAAGATCATGTGAACCTGTGAAGCCTCCTCAGACACAAGTGTATGTATGTACATACACACACTCACAGACACACAATGCAGTTAAGTGACGAGAGGGAACAATTTAGAGAGAGGTTTTAACATTCTTCTGATTCCAGAAAAAGTGAAAATGAAAAGCATGGCAGATCATCAATACTGGAGGAGATAATTGCTGAAACCTTTCTAATACTGGACAAAGACCTGAGTCTTTAAGTGGAAAGTGTGTTCTAAATATCTAGCGAGATAAACAACAAATAAAGTCACTCAGACACATTAAGGAGTAACAAGGATTTTGGTTGAATCTTGAAAATCAACCCAGTCGAGAAGAGGGTAATTGCACCCCCGCAGACCCCTCAGACTCAACAAGGACAGGAGCAGAGTGTCTCCCCAAAGCGCGCCCTGACCACAGAGGCTGAAAGCTATCGGACCCGGGACTCTTCCTCCCTCTTCAAAGGGATGTGGAAGTGGCAGCCCAGGGGGCCCGCCCTTCTTCCTGCGCTCAGAGAAGGAAGGACCCAGACACAGGTGTGACCCTCTGTGTGACCTCGCCACTCAGCGCTTTCCACCTGCAGCTCACTGGCCACTCCTAAGTCCCGCTGAGCAGATGCAGCCAATGCTGCAGGAAAGCCAGGGCATGGGGCGGGCAGTTAGCAGTCACTGCCACAGCTGTGACGGAAGAGGGGGCAAAATAGACATTTTTAGTTAGAAAAAGTGCCCAAAACCTTTGATAGCCACAGACCCCCCACTAAAAGCATTATCCAATATGTACTTCATTTAGAAATAAAATAAAGCCAGAGGGAAAGTGTGGACCATCAGAAGCAATGGTAAACACAGAAAATCGCAAAAATATGTCAACATGTACAATTCCAATTTACTATAAGGAAATAAATTTTGGGAGGATTTGGCTTTTAAAAGGGTAAAACCAGGGGCTGGCGCTATGGCATACTGGGCTAAGCCTCCGCCTGTGGCGCCAGCATCCCATATGGGTGCCATTCATGTCCCGGCTGCCCAACCTCCAATCCAGCTTTCTGTTCATGGGCTGGGAAAGCAGCGGAAAAATAACCCAAGTGCTTGGGCCCCTGCACCCATGCGGGAGACCTAGAAGAAGCTCCTGAGTCCTGGCTTCAGATCAGCCCAGCTCTAGATGTTACAGCCATCTGGGGAGTGAACTAGTGATGGAAGATCTTCCTCTCTGTCTCTCCCTCTCTCTAACTCCACCTCTCAAATAAATAAATAAAATCCTTGGGAAAAAAAAGGGTAAAACTACACCTGTAAATCAAAGCATAAGATGATAAGATTCTTTGAACATGACAAGATGCTAGGGTTTTATGCACTTGGTGGTGAGCATACAGGCTGTAGGTTTTTCTTTGTAAGTGTGGAGTATCCCATGGCTTAAATAGGGAGGCAATACCTACACAGAAATGTAAAACTTCAGTACATCAGATGACACTACAAATAAAGGTGGAAGACAAGAAAGCAAGACCAGAGGGCAAACGCTTGCATTATGAGTACCAACAGAAAAATCAATATCTAGGCTATAAAGAGTTACTATATATCAACAGAAGAAAGCCAAAACCTAATGGAAAAAGAAAGAGAAAAGGTTAGGAATGCGAGAAGAAATACAAATGGCTAATAAATATTTTTAAAATATCTCAACCTTACCATTAGGGAAATTCTATTTAGAAAAAGAAGAGTGTTCTATTTTACCCACTTGAGAAATAAACATTTTGGAAATTTAAAATGCCCTGCATTGGCTAGAGGGTTCTGTAGGGGACATTTGGCAAAACCTCATTGGTAGTACTTACAATTTCAAGCAGACATAATATTAGGCCCATAGTTCTTTCTAGAAATCTGTTCTACAGAAATGATTGCACATGTGCACTGAAATATATGGGTAAGTATAGTCACTGCAGCATTTACTGGAATTACAATAAAAAATTGACTAACCTAAGTGTCCACTAATAGGAGAAGGAGGAAGAGATAATGATACATCCATGCTACAGGATATCAGGGCCCACAAACAAGAAATGGAGCAGATCTGCAGAGTGAAACGTTCTGACGCACAGAGGCAAACGGTACAGAATGTCACTCATATGCTCTTTAAAATTGCGTGTGAATGTGCTGCATGCATAGAGAAAAGACTGGGAGAATGCACGTGGAACTACTAGAGCGTTGGACGACAAAGAACCCTGGGAGAGCCACTCTGTATTCTGTGCTGTCTGGATTGCTTAACACCTGGTGTTTGCCCTGCATGATCTCACCCATGTAGAATCACAATCAGCTGAACTCATGGAAGGAGGGAGTGGGAGGCTGGTTACCAGGGGCTGCAGGTGAGTTAGGGGTGATGGGGAGGTGTTGGCCAAAGGACTCAACAATTCAGGTAAACAGGAAGAACAAGTTCGAGGGATCTGTTGTGCCACACTGTGACTGCTGTTGATGACGATGTCTTGTGTGTGGTCTTGAAAACCGGCGAGAGGGGAGACTGAAAGTGTTCTCATCCCCAGAAAGGGGACGTGCAGGAGGTAATGCATATGTATCAGCTTGATTTAGCCATTGCAAAGTTCAATAGGGAAATGCGAAAAAGCAAGTAAGAGATACAGTAGGATGTTCCGGAAGGAGTTCAGGAAACATTGCTAGACAGCCTTTTTCTCATGTATGAAATGAGGATAACTGCTCCTGGTCTTGGGGATGTGAGCTTCAGAGGTGCAGGGGAACACTGAATGGGAAGATAGGGCATGTTCGAACACAAGGGAGACCACATGCAATGGACTACCACAGAATGGGTAGGCTATACATTTTACACACATTCCTCGTGACATAGAGAATGTCTTACTGATCTCGATAATTTTTTTTGACAGGCAGAGTTAGATAGTGAGAGAGAGAGAGACAGAGAGAAAGGTCTTCCTTCTGTTGGTTTACTTCCCCACCCCCAAATGGCCGCTACAGCCAGTGCACTGCACCGATCTGAAGTCAGGAGCCAGGTGCTTCTCCTGGTCTCCCATGGGGTGCAGGACCCAAGCACTTGGGCCTCCTCCACTGCACTCCTGGGCCACAGCACAGAGATGGCCTGGAAGAGGGGCAACTGGGACAGAATCTGGTGCCCCGACCAGGACTAGAACCCGGGGTGCTGGCGCTGCAGGCAGAGGATTAGCCTAGTGAGCTGCGGCACTGGCCATGATCTTGATAATTTAAGAATTATCTAATGATGGAACTAAAATAATCTGTCTCCATGCTTGTCCCACAACCCCGGCGCCCAGTGTTTCCTGAGAAGCAGTCCCTGCAGTGGCTACGAGTGCCAACTCAGGGCCTCACTTAGGGTCCCCATCACCCTCCAGCTCTGTCTCCTTGGGCAACTCACTGCACTGCTGTTTCTCACAGTTCCTTTCTGTAAAGTGACTATAACAACATTATCTATTACACATAGTTATAGCAAAGATGAAGTGAGCTGGCACAGGGGCACTTCGAAATCCACACGAAAATGGAACTGAAAGTGTATTTTGGTGTAAAATACTTCAACTTTTATTTATTTATTTATATTTGAAAGGCAAAGAAGCACAGATAGATAGAAGTCTTCCAACCACTGGTTCACAGCCCAAATGCCTGCCAACAGCCCAGACTGGGCCAGGCCAAAGCCAGGAGTTAGGAACTCAATCCAGGCCTCCCACATGGGGGCAGGAACCCAAGTACTTGAGCCATGACCTGCCGCTTCCCAGGTGCACAACATCAGCAGGAAACTGGGATTGGAAGCAGAGCCCAGCCACTCTGATACCTGGGATGGAGGAGTCCCAAAAGACACCTTAAGCACTGAGCCAAATAATCACCACGTTGCAAAAAAAAAAAAAAAAAGTGGAATTCGTGCATACAAGGGCTCTTCAGAGAATTCATAGAAAATGTACTTTGAAAAAATTATACATGGATTTAAAAAAAAATTGTACCAATGGGCTGGCACCGTGGCATAGCAAGTAAAGCTGCTACCTGCAGTGTCGACATCCCATATAGGTGGTGGTTCAATTCCCAGCTGCTCCTCTTCCTGTCCAGCTCTCTGCTATGGCCTGGGAAAGCAGTGAAAGATGGCCCAAGGCCTTGGGCCCCTGCACCCACATGGGAGACCCGGATGACACTCTTGGCTCCTGGCTTCGGATCGCCGCAGCTCCGGCTGTTGCAGCCATTTGGGGAGTGAAGCAGGAGATGGAGGACCTCTCTCTCTCTGCCTCTGCTTCTCTGTAACTCTGCCTTTCAAATAAATAAATAAATCTTTCAAAAAAAGTACCAAAATAAACTTATCTTTTAATTCCATTGCGCCATGAACACTGAGAAGTACCCTCACAAATATGAAGCACTCACTTATCAAGATGCATGGCATAATAAGCGGTAAGTGTTGGCTGTTCTTATTATTTGCTTCAATCAACTGGTTGATCAACAGGAAAGAAGCATTTTCCAGGCTCCCCTGCCTTTGGACGGAAGGGGGAGTGAAAAACTCAGAATGGACCTCTTTTCTTCCTGCATAATCCTCCCACATATAGGCAAATATTCTTCATTTTATTCAGTCCCCAGTACTTGAGGACATATCCATCACTCCCTCCCTGCCTACCTGGAAAGCAAACGCCAGCCTGGCCCAGGAGCGGGCCCCCTGCACATGCTGGGGACTGGCTGTCTTGGATCACCCCTGTCTAGCTTAGCATTCATGACTCCACCTGCCAACCCAAAGGCCAGATTTTTAAAAATTATTTGAGAGGCAGAGTTCCAGACAGAGAGAGGGAGAGAGAGAGAGAGAAAAAGGTCTTCCATCAGCTGATTCACTCACCAAATGGCTGCAATGGTTGGAGCTGGGCCAATCCAAAGCCAGGAGCCAAGAGCTTCTTCCAGATATCTGATGCGGGTGCAGGGCCCAAGCATGTGGGCCATTCTCTACTGCTTTCCCAGGCCACAGCAGAGAGCTGGATTGGAAGTGGAGCAGCCGGGACACAAACCAGTGCCCTTATGGGATGCTGGCGCCTCAGGCAGAGGTTTAGCCCACTACGCCACAGCGCCGGCCCCACCTTCAGCTTTTGAAGCCTAGGGGTGGAGCAGAGGATGGTGAAGGTCACAGTGCATTTCAAAGCCTCATTTCCAGAGGCGCCGTGGAGGCTTGGGCTCCCTTCCCAGGACATGGGAAGCTGGCTCCTCCTCTCTCTGGCACACGGCGTTGGTGGGAGACGGTGGCTGATTATTGCAGCTTATCCCCACCCCAAGAACAGGCTTTCCCAACCTCTCCAAACCTTCAAGAAGTTCACAGCAAATGAACATGTCTGCTGCTTATTTACTCAAGCCGATGATGCCGGCAAGCCAGGGCTGCAGGACCCATGAGGCAGGGAGCTCCAACTTTGAAACAGAGCAAACATTTATACCAGTGTACGATGAGCTGCGTTGGCTTCAACACGATAGAGGTTTATTATCTTCTCATCCAGAAACAGGCTGTTCCAAGCACTGGGAAAGCTCCACACACATTGGAAATTCTGGGCTCTTTCTACTTTGTTCTTTCTACCATCCTGGCCTTGAAGTTTAAGTATACCTCACAGTCCAAGATGACTGACGGAGTGCCCACCATCATGTCTGAATTCCAGGTAGGACTGAAAGGAGGCAGGTATCAGCAAAAAGGTAGGTGCTTAGCTGAGTCAGCCTCCTTAAAGACTTGCTGGGAGGCACCCCAATCTTCTCCAGCTCTCACTCACATGTCACCGACCATCACCAGCTGTACAGAAAGCTGGAAATGTCTTTCAGCTTTGCACATTTCCGCCTGGAGTGAATGGGGAGTCCGTTGGGAAGAAAGCAGACGAGACCAGATACTGGGTAGATGGGCTCTGTTGAAAACCCCAGAGTCGCTTCATAGTCGTAGGAAATGCCGCCTGGGACTAACGCGTGCACGGTAAGCTCAAAGGGGCTTTGCAGCTGCTCCCACAGTCCTGCAGAGTGGAACTTGAGGTGCAAAGAGACATTTGAGGTCAAGGTCACTGGCCATTAAATGAGCAGGGATCACAATTGAAGCCTGTGTAGGTATTTTCTGTCTGTCTTAGGAAGTCCTTGTGAGCCCAGGGAGGGAGTCAGCACGTGGCTGCTCCCACTCTCCTGAGGTTGGGGGCAGGCAGTCCCTAGGAGCTGGCAGCCCGAGGCAGAGCACACAGAGTGCAGAGCCTGGAGGCCCCCAGTTATCTTCAGCCTCCTGAGCTATGGCCACGCCATCCTCTTTGAGATTATGGATGCTTTTAATTTTACCTTTTACCAAGGGCCTTGGGACCTGAGGCCTTCACGCATGAGGGCCTATAAATTGCATCTTATTACATTATTAATTACTGTGTTATCTGGAGTCAAATAACTGACTAATGCTTTGGCGAGCAGCGCTGGGAAATAAAAGTCTTCCCAATTCCCTTCCTCCTTGGCCCTGCCCAGCTCGTAGAGGGAAGTCAGGGGTCCTACATGCCCACCTGCTTTGAATTTCTTAGAGATAAGACTCACCTGTGGCCGGGGCAGGCTGCCGTCCTAGGGGACAGGCAGCACAGATGCATCATGAGATAGAGTGAACCCACTGGAAACAAAGTGAAGCAAACGGGCATCCCGGCTCATCTGAAACCCAAGACAAGGTGGAGTGGGGCCGAGGGGAGCTGGCCTGAGGTGTCGAAGTGGCTCTCCCAGGAGCCGGACGAGAGAAGAGGGAGGCTGGTTCTGTGGGGCCAAAGAGCAGAGCAGTGCTGGGCCGGGAGCTGGCTGGGAGCCTCACGGAGTGTGGGCATGGACACTGGGGCTCCCCTGGAGCACTGGCCTGGAGGCGAGATTCCTGAGAGAGAGTGCAGGATACACCCTCCAGGGAGGGAGCCAACCTAGAGTCCCAACACCTCACACCTGCCCTTCCCTGCGAGAGCCCGGGGCCTGTTCAACCAGTAAGCCTTTTCCCGATTTCCAAAAAGCTGCCACAGAGTGGCCCTGAGTGTGTCCGTCCAGAAGAGGGCCATGAGGATGGGGTGGCAGCCTGAGGACTGGCTCCAGACAAGGGGACCCTTTCATGCGTCTTGGTTCCCTTGGTAGACAGAACCTCCGGCAGGTGCAGGAATGCCCAGGTTCAAGGCCACCCTGGAAGGCTCGCAGAAGGGACTTTGTGATATTCCAGGATTTTAGGAGGCTGAGTTGCTGGTGGGTGGTGGATTTTTGAAGGACCTGCTGACTACCTTGAGGGCAGTAGACAGGTAGCAGCCCCTCCCCCAGCCCTCTGCAGGTGGACAGACACGCAGGGCGGTGAGATGCTGGTGGGCTCTGCCTGCAGGGACAAGCACTCTGCATCTTCCCTACTGCCTCTGCTTCCTGGGCAGAACCTTCGCTGCTGGAGCTGCTGTGGGGGTTAAGGAAACAGGCAACACCCTTGGCACAGAAGGGCTGTGAGCAGGTGCCGGCTGTCCACGACTGTGCTCACCCCTCCCCAGAGTGTTGTCAAGGGTGCTGGTGGGTGCAAGCAGACAGGGACACCGAGCCCATGGCTCCCACGAGATCAGCTCCCAGAGCCTCTGCTGGGGCAGGACTAAGCCGGGCAGCCACATATCTCTCTTCCCTAGGTGTGGATGCGCACGTGGGAAAACTGCCGGGAGGACAACGCTTTCTATGGGCTTCTCACCCCCTCCCAAGAAACACAGCTGTCATCATTAGACATGACCTCACCGACATCACCAACATTTTTAGACAGGGAAAGGGGCAGGCAACACCAGTCCAGAGAAAGGCGAGTTGATGGGGACTACCAGGCCTAGAAAGACTGAAAGTGGGGCCACGTTGTGGCATAGCTGCCACCTGCCACCCTGGCATCCCATGTGGGTGCCCGCCCATGCCCTGGCTGCTCTACTTCCTATCCAGTTCCCTGATAACAGCCTGGGAAAAGCAGTGGAAGATGGGCCTAGTGCTAGCGCCCCTGCACGTACATGGGAACCTGAAGAAGCTCCAGGTCAGGTCTGGCGCAGGCCACTGTGGCCATCTGGGGAGTGAACCAGCAGATGGAAGATCTGTCTCTCCCCCTCTCTCTGTAATTCTTTCAAAATAAAGAGACAAATCTTAAAAAGAGAGAGACTGTCGCTCAGTCACCCGTTCTCTCTCAAGCACATGTGCATTTGAATATGTATATTAAAGGACTTGTGGCCCCTCCCCCCTCCTCCCATTTTCCCTCTGGCCCCCTCCTCTCCCTTTTATGGAGATCCTAGGTGCCAAACCGATCCTTCCAGTCTCCTTGCATCTCCTTGCAGTGCAAAGAGTAAGGCACAGAACAGATAAGGGGGAGTCCCCAGAGGCTTCAGAGAGACACCCACTTTTCCCCAGCCACCTACTACACCCCCCCAGTGGCAAATTCCCAACTACTGGATAAACTGAGTCCAAATGCACCCAGCGCACGATCTCTTCTCAAGAACAGACCGTCGCCAACCTCTTTGCTCCAATAAAGCAACCTGTCTCTGTTGAGCTCGATCTCCCAGCTCCTTTTTCTGTCTCTCCTTTCTGAGGGTATGAAAGGCCAGAACCCTGAGCTATTCCAGACCTAACATATATATATATATATATATATATATATATATATATATAAAGAGAGAGAGAGAGAGAGAGAGAGAGAGCGAGCCCCCACTTAAAACAGGCTGAACACACATTTTTTAAACTGCCTGAAACTTGTGCTCAGAGTTGATGAAAAGCAAGAGCCCCATAGGGCAAAGTGAAGGCTTGGCATAGTCCCCGGTGCATTTTACAGTGGGCAAATCCCTTCTTGCCAAGCTGCTCTGCCGGTCAAATTGCATCCATAAAGCCTTTGGCACGGCGCCTGCTGCAGAATCGCAGTTGAGCAAACATCAGCTATGCATGATTCCACTGGGCCCCTCCCAGGCCACCCGCACAACTGCACAGCTTATCCACTGCCCAGACTAGGCGTGCTCTGCACGGCCCCTCCAGGGTTTGGGCAGTGCACACCCTGCTGAGCCCACCTAAGAGTAGACACAAACCACTCCAGGCAGCCCTCTGGCTTGGAAGCTCAGCTGACCTTCCGGGCCTCTCATTTGCTCTTTCCTCAACCGTAAGTCCCCCATTAGTGGGCAGCCTGTGCGGTGTACCCAGAGAAGGGCAGGCCGCTTCCTCCCCTGTCTCCCTCAAGGTGTAGGTCTTGGTCTCATCACTTCTAGGGTCACTGGCTGAGATGAGACAAGGCCTGGACAATGAGCCTGGGCTCTCTGGCCTGGGTGCTCGGGGACCGGAGCTAAAGTGATTACGAGATAGAAAAAGGCTGTTAGGAGATGCCTGTGTTGTTCTCTCAGCCAGACTTGAGCAAGGAAGCTTAGGAGACTGCGCTATGCTATTCTGATTTAAGTGTTGCTGAGTAGCAATCCCCAAGTCATTTATCGGTAAGCCCAGAGGCAGGGACAGAGGCTGGCTCTCAAGGCCGCTCCAGTTCCCAATGCACTAATGACACTTGACAGACACCAAATCTTTGCAATTTCCAAACAAAACCTTGAGCTCCAATCCCCGGGCTCTGGGGAAACACTCCACCCGGCTCGGGCTCACAGGCTTCGCTCAGCTGGGCCTCACTGATTGCCAACAGCCCCCAGCTGAACACAGCCCTGCCCTCCAGCCCTCCCCCAGGCCTCCCTGCCTCGGCTTGAGCTGGGGAGGAAGTTAAGCTTCCAGAACCGCCCGAGAAGCTGGCCAGACGGTGCGGCAGACCCTGATGGACGTGGTAACAGCTTTCTCCAGTGGCTCGGAGTGTGCAGTGGTGACAGGGCTGGGACGCACAGACTCACCGTTTTAATTTCGCAGAGCTCCTGCCACATAGCAAAAGCTGACAGCTCTTGACTCAGAAAGGCTTTACCAAGACCCAAGACAACACGGCTCCCAGCTAGACCGGCACCCTTGTGACGCTGCTCGGCTCTTTCCTAAAACCAAATTCTTGTGTTCGCGTAACTGTATTATGATTGTTTAATTTTTAGTTTAATTATGGAAGAATTCAGACTTACCAAAAGAAATAGCAAAAAAGCAAAATAAAACTCATGTATCCAACACCCAAGTTAAAATATGTTGAAAACCACCAGTGTAAGCAAGCTCCATTCTCTCTCTCTCACCCCAGATGTAACCACCCATCCTCAGTTTGGTTTTCATGATCTTCATTTGTATTTACACATCACAGCACCTTTTTATCTTTTTTTTTTTTTTAAAAAAAGCTTTTAATAAATATAAATTCACAGCACTTTTAAAAACTTTTTATGTTGGGGCTGGCACTATGGTGCAGCAAGTTAAAGCCCCAGCCCCATAGGGGTGCCAGTTCGAGTCCCAGCCTCTCCACTTCCCATCCAGCTCTCTGCTCTGGCCTGGGAAAGCAGTGGAAGATGGCCCAAGTCCTTGGGCCCGCACCTGCATGGGAGATCTGGAAGAAGCTCCTGGCTCCTGGCTTTGGATCAGTTCAGCTCTACCTATTGTGGCCATTTGGGGAGATGGAAGACCTCTCTCTCTGGCTATACCCCTCTCTGTAACTCTTTCAAATAAATTTAAAGAAAAGAATTCCCAAATGACCTCTCTATGCCCACCTAATCTAGCATTCTCTTTAAAAACAACAACAAAACTTTTTATCTTGAGATAGCTCTAGATTTGCACGCAGTTGTAAGAACAGCACCAAGAGCCCTTGTATCACTCACTGACTCATCCAGCGGTTGCACTGACACAACTGGAAAACTGACATTGATGTGGTCACTGACTGTATCAATTGCATGTGTGTGTGTGTTCAATTCTATGCAGTTCTGTGCCAGGTGTAGATTTTTTCTCTAAAAGCATTTTAATTAATTTTTAAGACTTATTTTATTTATTTGAAAGACAGTTACAGAGAGAGGTAGAGCCAGAGAGAGAGAGAGGACTTCCATCCACTGGTTCACTCCCCAAATGACTACAATGGCCAGAGCCGAGCCAATCTGAAGCCAGGAGCTTCTTCTGGGTCTTAGATGCAGGTGCAGGGGCCCAAGGACCTGAGCCATCTTCTGCTGCTTTCCCAGGCCACAGCAGAGAGCTGGATTGGAAGTGGAGCAGCTGGGACTAGAACCGGCGCCCATATGGGATGCCAGAACTGCAGGCGGTGCTTTAACCTGCTGCACCACAGTGCCGGTCCCGAGGTGTAGATTTGTGTGACCACTCCAGCCAAGGTACATGACAGTTCCATCCCAAGGAACCCTGTGCTAGTCACTGCCACCTTCTCTCTTCCCTCCCTAGCTACTGGCCACCATGAATTTGTTCTCCATTCCTATACTTTGCTGCCTGAGATTATGCAAATGGGATCATACACATACAACCTTTTGAAACTGGCATTTTACATTTAGCATAATGCCCTGAGGCCCACCTAAATTGTTGCCTGTCAGTAATCCATTCTTGTTCATTGCTGAGTAGTATTCTACTGAATGGATGTGCCAGTTTGTTTGAATATTTGCCCACTGAAGGACATTTAGGTTCTTTCTAAATTGTGCTATTACAAATAATTCTGCTATGGTGGAAGATGGCCCAAGTCCTTGGGGCCCTGCACCCGGGTGGGAGACCTGGAAGAAGCTCCTGGCTCCTGGCTTTGGATTGGCCCAGATCCGGCCATTGCAGCCATCTGGGGAATCCACCGTCGGAGGGAAGACCTCTCTCTTGTTCTCTCTGCCTCTGTTTCTCTGTAACGCTGCCTTTCAAACAAAATAAGTCTTTTAAAAAAATAAATCTGCTATGAACATTTGTGTGCAGGTTTGTTGTTTCTGTGCCTCTGGTGTGAAGGGGCCAGACTGCAATTGCTGGGTTGTATGCTGAATTCCTACTATTATTTTAAATACACAGTACTGATTTGTGACATCACACTGTGTGGATATTCTTCTGTGTCTCACTTTTCTCTTGCAACACATATTCCCTCCATCTCCGCACTGATACACGTAGCCTGATATATTAGATCCTGCTGTTAGGTGGCACTCCCTTGTAGGAATGCCCTATAATTTATTTATCTATTGTAATTCTGATTCTGGAAGGCATATAATCTTTACAAGGGAAAGGGATCACTTGTTTTTCTTAACTGAGAATGGGATAACACAGAAAGAAGCCTTAGGCGGTCTAGACACAAGACCGAGTGGCCTCTCAGTTCTTTCCATAAGACGGCCTTAACAAAGTCACATAACCTCTCTGAGCTCATCCTTCTCCTGTGTAAAATAGAATCTCAGGCCAGCATTGTGGCACAGTGTGATAAGCCACTGCCACTGCCGGCGATACCAGCATCCCATATGAGCACCTGCTTGAGTCCTGTCAGCTCCATTTCTGATCCTGCTCCCTGCTAATGCACCTGGGAAAGCAACAACAGATGGTCTGCTATCTACATGGGAAATCTGGCAGGAGTTCCTGGATCCTGGATTCAGCCTGGTTCGGTCCGGGCCATTGCAGCCATGTGAGGAGTGAATCAGCAGATGGAAGATCTCTCTTTTTTTTCTTTTTTGACAGGCAGAGTTAGATAGTGTGAGATAGAGAGAGACAGAGAGAAAGGTCTTCCTTCCATTGGTTCACCCCCTAAATGGCCACTACAGCCGGTGCACTGTGCTGATCCAAAGCCAGGAGCCAGGTGCTTCTCCTGGTCTCCCATGCAGGTGCAGGGCCCAAGGACTTGGGCCATCCTCCACTGCCTTCCCAGGCCACAGAAGAGAACTGGCCTGGAAGAGGAGCCACTGGGACAGAATCCGGCACCCCAACCGGGACTAGAACCCGGGGTGCCGGTGCGGCAGGTGGAGGATTAGCCTAGTGAGCCACGGCAAAGGCCAGATCTCTCTTTCTTCCTCTCTCTCTCTCCCCCCTTCCTTTCTCTGTGTAACTGTGTTTTTCAAATAGATAAATTTAAAGAGGGAGATCCCAATAATAGTCACAATAATAATGCATGCCTTAATATTAGTAGGAATGAAAATATAGTACGTAAACTAAACTAAACCCACGCTGAGTAACGAGGCCATTACATTTGCTAGTTAGTAATTATTACTAAATAGCCATTCCACCAAGGGAAAGAGCAACCAAACTCTACATTCTGGATTTTTCATGGAAAACCCATCTCCTTCCATTGCCCCTCAAGTTACCCTGTCACACCTGCTCTGCTGTAGAACTCAGAAAACATCTAGTGCCTGGGGTCGGGCCCTCGTTCTCACCGCCTTTGAAGGTGGGGACTGGAACCCATGGGGAGACAGGGCCCAAGTCACACTGGAGCTGGACTCAATGCCTCCAGAGTCACTGACCCCACTCCTCCCATGTCCTGAATGATGGGGGGAACCCCAGGGGACTCTGGGCTGCCCCCACTCAGGGGCCAGGCTGAGACTAGCAGGGGATCCCCATCTCCAGAGACCCTCCCAGGCACACAGGCTCCCAGGGCACAGGCCTGAGACCAGCGAGCTGAGAAGCTGCCACACAGGCCGGGACCCTGCCTCGGACAGAAGAGGCTTTGACTGGCGCCCAGTGGATGGCCAGGCTAAGCGTCGTGCCAACAGCCTCCAAATGTTTAAAAGGCGTGAGGCCCAGGAAGCAGGCTTTCTTTAGCCGGGAATGAGGAGGGGGAGGAGCAGCGCTACAGGATGCAGACAGGAGAGAGAGCTGGAGGCCAGGCCCAGAGCCACCTTCTCCAGCTCTGCTGATCTCTTGTAGAGGGAGGGGCCGCACTGGGCGTGCCCTAAGCACTTCGTGCCACTCCCACTCTGGAGTGTTCTCTGTGGGGAGAACCCCTTTCCCATTGGCCTCAGGGCCCTGCCTGTCCCTCCAGGGAGGCAGAGAGAGGTCTCTGGAGCTCAGGGCTCCCGTGAGGCACCAGGCCTGGGGCATCACAGCCATGCCTGGGCTCTCTGGGACCACTGCCCCTGCCTCAGCAGCCACTAGAGCTGTGGGAAGGTGTGGACCCCCAGGCTGGAGAGGGAGGAGGGGAGGACGAGGAGGCAGGGTGGTGACGGAAGAGCCAGCACTGCCTGAGACCTCCTAGGCCCTGGGCTCCACCCTGTGGTCTGTGCGGAGGACCCCGGAAGGGGATAGAAGCTATCATCCACGCGTGTACCCAAGTGACTCCCGCACAGGTGAGAAGGCCAAGGCTCAGCCTTTCAGAGCCCGAGTCTCCGGGGGAGTAACGACGTCCCCTGGCTGTCCCACAGGGATCCCCTGAGCACCAAGGCTAACCACGTTCCCGGCCCTGAAGCCCACGCAGGCTGGCAAGCACTGGCTGGAGCCGGGAGGGAAGCCACGGGTGGGATCCAGCCCTCCCCACCACAGCCTTCTCCACTTCCATTTTCTTTAACCGTTGGAGACATAATTTACATTCCACATAGTTCCCAGCAGGCGTTGTGTCTAGAAGTGCAGACTCCGGCTACAACCCCTGCAGTCAAGGCCAGCGTCCGGGCACTAACCAACCGCGCACAGTCCGCCTCCACCCCTCTGTGCTCTCCACAGAAGCTCCCGCTGGCCCCAAGCTCTCCCTTCACGACCCTCGTCCCGGGAGGTACCTTCCTTCCTCCATGTTGCTGATGCCCCCCCATGTGGCCACGGGCACAGGCTCTCTCTGAGGGCCCGGATGGAGGAAAGTATCTGGCCTCTCTGCTCCCCTGACCTGCTGCTGTGTCTGCCCTGAGCCCCACACGTGGGCAGCCCCGCCACACCAGAGAGGCCCAGGAGGCACCTGAAGCCCCCAGGGGCCTGAGCCACTTGGACTCAACAGTGAGGACTCCAGCAGCTCGTCCTGGGGTCTGGCTCAAGCCCATTTTATCAGGGGAGACTTGGAAGTGGGGGAGGGTCCCCTTCTAAGCACAGCTTCTGGAGAAGATGCCTAACTGAGCCTTGGCCATTCCTGGAAAAGCAGAGAAAGAAAAAGAGGTGCTGCTCCTCCTCACCTGACCCCGGGGGCCACGCCTGCTTTGGGACTCAGAAGGTTCAGCTTTGGGGGCAGAGACAGGAGGCTCATTCCCCCAGCTTGCACCATTGCAGCAAGGTCTGGGGGCCCTGCGATGAAGCACAGGGAGAGGGAGAGCCATGAATATTCACACCAAGTGGGATAAATAAAAGACTATAAATAGTCGCAGTCCAGGGCAGGTTTTGTTTCTAAATGAGCTACAGAAGGACTCTGTTTGCTGGCTGTGGATGAGGGCCTGACTCAGTCCTGGCCTCCCCCCAAGCCTGGGATCACCTCTCACGTGCCTGCTGTCCGGTGGCGCTGTCCCGCAGCCTGTCGCCCGCTCCACGACCTTCCAGACTGCCCTTGAGAAGGCCAAGTTCTTCCCCCTTCCCCAGCTCCTCTCCCTCCCCAGGAACCAGGACCATCTCAGCCCCAAAACCCATCCACAGAGCCCGCTGTAGCTGGAACAGGGTGGGGCTCCCCAGCTCACGCACGGTTAAGTCCCAAAGTCAGGGATGCAGGGTGCCACCAGGGGAGCCTGAATTCAAGTGAGGAGGTGTGCAGCCAGGGCCTCTGGGGAGTGGGGAGCTTCTCTCAGCTGTTTGTCCCAGCAAGACTGGCAGAGAAATGGTTGTTACCTCTGTTCTTTGTCTCACATGGAAGAAGAATTTCCAAGCGGATGGGCCAAGAGATTTAAAAGTATTTATTAGAGTGAAAGGTCTCCAGAGTGGTGTGTGTGTGTTGGGGGGGCTTCCAAGAAAGGAAAAACCCAAAGGGACTGGTGGCAGTGGGCTTTTCAAGTACAATTTCTAAGGAAAAAACAAACTTGACAATCAAATTGGCATTCAGTTACCAGGCGGGTGAAGTGGGCAGGCAAACAGGTTAAAATCAATTAGGTTTGTGAGCTGGAAGACCACGGCTTCGCCACGCCCCTGTGTGACCGCGTGCCCCTACCTGGCCACACCTGGGTGCCCACCAGCCAATCAGGTTAATTAGGGGGCTTGCTGTAGCCCTGTGCCTCCAGGGCCACCCGCCTTGCCTTAGGCTTCCTGGCCTAGATGCTCCCCCACGTGGCTGGTTCCTGGCGCTTGGTATGAGCCCAGATTCACCTCTCCCCTAAATAAAGCTCTCACTCTCCTATGCATCTTTCTCACTAAATAAAAGCTCCCTATTAACCCATCCGACTCCTCACAGGAGCACAGGCAAGGCTGCTCTGGGGCCTGGGCCACAGCCTCCAGCAGGATGCTGGGGAGGGCAGGCCCACGGTGTTGTGCAAATGTTATAAAAGTGTCCCCCAGTGGGCAGGTGCACCCAGAGGGCCCATGGCTCAGCCGGTGGCCTTGTCCTTCTCCCTGCAGCCTTGGCTCTGCACCACAGGCAGTGACAGATGCGTAACTGTCCACTGGCCCTGATGGGGAGCTTTGCCCAAGCTCCAGGGAGAACAGGATGGGGCTTTAGGGAGGGCGGGATGTGTGCACAGCCCACCAGGGCCGGCAGCCCCTGGAGCACCTCTCTCAGGGAGTCCGCAGGAAGCCCTCTGCGAAGACTTGGGGGTGCCTGCATGGGGACACTGACAGCGGGTCTCCCAGAAGCCCTGGCCGGATGCACTTTGCGGAGAATTGTGCTCTGATGTTCTGCAGGTGAGGGCACACCTGTGGACGCTGAAGTGCCAGCTCCTCCACGCTCTCGCCCTGGTTCCCGGGGCTAGTGGAGGCCTCCATCGTCCAATCACAGAAGGGAAGGAAAGCCGCGTGGGCTCTCCTCACAGCTCCACCCCCACCGACCCAGGTGCTGCAATGCCCCTGCCTAGGCCTGGGCAGGAGGGGAGCGGAAGATCATTAGGCAGAACAAAAGATGACAAATAAAGACAAATGGAGAGGAACGAACGGCTCCCCTTCCCCTCCCCACTCTCCCTAGAAGATCAGATTATGACCTGAAATCACTGGATACATATTTTATTATGTGGATAATTTAAAGGATTAGAGTGAGACAAAGAATTCATAAGCCGCAGTCACATTAGAAGACAAATTGTTTCCATTAATCTCTGAAGGAGCCTGGGAAGGGGAGAAGTGAGAACACGTGCAGGTACGTGAGCAGGAGGAAGCGTGGTGGGCGGGGGACCGGGAGGAGGGTGCGCACAGGCTTTCCTTGCTGGGCCCCCACCCCCAGCACGGAGGCTGCACGCAGAACGAGGCTGATTTGCATTGCAGATTGAACTCAGCTGCTTTTCGATTCTGTTGCCAACCAGCGCTGGTTTAAATAACATGTATTGTTCTGTGTGATTTCTTATGGAAATGTTTCTGGCCTGTTTGTTATTCTTGAATAATTTCCAGCGCCTGCTGTCTGGGCAGAAGCGGCAGCTCGCTCTCCCAGCTGAGGCAAGAGTCACCTGCCGCAGGCACAGGGTACAAGAACAGGGATGTCCCGGCCCCCAGCCTGGAAGGGCAGCGATGGCGGCCCAGAGGGGCAGGTGTGCATGCCCCAGCCCGGCCAGTCTGGGGTTCCAGAATGTGTCCAGGAGGACTTCCAAGAATCCAGTCTGACAGCAGCAGGATTAGGTAGGAGAAGGACCCAAGTCCCCGGAAGGACGAGTGGCCGCCCTGTCTGTGTTTCTCTACTGAGTTCTCGAAGCAAGGGGCCCTCTGTAAAGGCTGACCGCGAGGCCACACACCGACCGTGGACAAGTGAATGAATGCAAAAAATGAATGACTTGGGATTTAATCTTTGAACACGCAGCTTTCCCCTGAGTGCTGTGGTTTTTTTTTTTTTTTTTTTTGGCCAGGAACGGGCACGAGGGAGAGGTCCTGATTTAGCAGGTTAATCCTCCAGGGCCTGATTTTGGGGTACAAGTAGCAACAGCGACTGCAGCATTTGCTCCCTGTCAGCCCACCTGCTCACAAGTACCGGGCCTGCCTCTGGACCCTAAAACCAGGGGGTGCTCCCCTCCATTCTTCACACATCCCAGCCATGGCCTCCTAGTAAGGAGTGAGGGCTGGCCTGCAGCCCTGGAAAACACCACGCTGTCTTGTAGCTCACTCACTGTCATCCACTCGTTCGTTTCCCACTCACCGAGACTTGTCCTCCAGCGATCACAGCTGAACGAGTAGGCCCTGAAACCCAGCTGACCTCGCCCTGGATCCCGCTCAGTGCCTTCCATGTGATGTCTCTTGCAGCTTCAGTTTGCTCGCCTGGAATGCAGGGGTAAGATCAGATCGTTGCTGGATTATGCAAGGGGATACATGTACAGTTCTTAGCACAGATCCTGACACATTATAACCAAGCGCTCCACAATTATCATTAACAAGATACAAACAAACCTGTTAGGCAGTGGGGACACAGAGTGACCAACAGCATCTCTGGCCAGTCCATGTCTTCCTGACAGGCCTGGGGGACACGTAGCAGGTGCACTGTTTGGCGGTGACAACACCAAGAGGCCACGGGGACAAGTGCTCCAGGAAGAGGGAAGTTCCTCAGGCAGTGCAGGGCCCCGGGTAAGGAAAAGAGGGCAAGGGGGCGCCTCCTCATGGGGGCACCGAATGGAAGGAAAGGGGTGCAGAACAGAGAGGAGACAGAAGAACTCGCAGCCAGACCGAACCTACTCAGAGCAAATAAACTCACAGAGGTCGACCAACTGCCATCAAGCTCACAGACAGAACTCGAGGCAGAGGGCCCAGACCCCAGCAGGCTGGGCCTGTTTGTAGCTCATGTGGGCTGGGGTGGGGGTGGGGCAGTAGGCCCAGGTGAGCTTCTCCACACTGGTTCTTCAGGTTTGGCCCAAACCTGGGGAGGAATGCAAGGGGTGGGTGGGGAACAATACAGGGAGTGAGACGAACTGGTCTCTTGAAAGGAGACAGGGGTAACAAGAACCTGAAGTGGCTGAGGATTCGTCCTTGTTCTGTCACTGTGTGCAAAGCTCAGAACAGCAGCGCTTGTTCAGAGACCACCGCTGCCCCGTGCCTCCCCTGCGCGGAAGCTGCACTTGACCAGGCCAGCAGGAACACCACGCCCTCCTTCTCGCCCCCTTCAGCTTCCTGCCACTGGAACCCCCCCCCCCCCCCCCGCCCCGACAGCCACCCCTCCCCTGGTTCCGCGGGGGACACAGGAAGAGTTGAGCTACAGGATTTCACCCCTGGCTGGATCCCACGCTTGGTAATCATTGCACTGTGCAAATGAACACAGAAGTTTCCTTTAAAAATCATTAATGCTTTAAAACAAAAAAAAACATGAGTCGATTTAAAATATACTAAGTAAATAATTACTCAGGTGGTGCATAGACATAAGACCCCTTGAAGAGCTACGCCAATGGCCCGGATTCAGGCACAACAAGGGGTCTGAGGCTCACAGACTAGGAAGGGCAGTGCGTCACAGCCCGGCCTCAGAACGTCTGCTGCCCGGGGCTAAGGCTTTGGGATGTTGTCCTTGACTGAGCCCTTCTGACACCCCAGCAGGAACTCGGGACGCAGCCCCATTCCTGGGTCCCCAGTGCCGGGCGATGTGGCCCTAGACACACAGCAGTGGTCTTCCCCGGGTGCCCTGTGTACAGGACACGGCCATCAAGCCAGCCCCACGTGGCCCTGCTGGGTCTACCCTGCTGTGCCTCTCCTGCATCACTGACTGGGGTCCAGAGGCTCATTTCACAGCGGGGGTGAAACCACGGAACAGGGGTGGGAGTCGTGGCACAGCAGCTCAGCCCCCGAAGAGCCTGGGTTTGCATCCCAGCCGCACTTCTGAGGCCAGCTGCCTGCTCAAGCGCACCCTGGCGGCAGCTGTCATGGCTCCAGAAGTTGGGTCCCTCCACGCCCGTGGGAGACCTGGGTGGAGTTCAGGCTCCAGACTGTGATCTGGCTCAGGCCCAGGTGTTGCCAGCACTGGTGAGCCAGCCAGTGGATGGGGCTCTTCAGATAAACACGTTTTAAAAATAGCAGTAATGAATTACTGAGTGGCTATGTCATGGTGCATCAGGGCAGGTGGGCTGTGCCTGTGCATCCCAGCCTCAAACTCAGACTTCTGAGTGCGGTTCCCAGGCTGCCTGCACTGCTTAAATCACGCAGATTCCAGGCCGTTCCTACACCTCCCAAGCCAGTAACAGGAAAGACTGGGACCCTTCAAACCCCCTCCCATGCTCCTCCCCGCTATGGCTCCGTCTCTTCCTCTGGACAGCGGGGAGAGGGTGCTAGCTTGCTGGGGCTGTCAGAGCACTGTGAGTGGGTCTCTGGAAAGCTGTACACTGTTCTTGCAGGGCTCCCCCAGTGAGGCCCGGAAGTCTGTGTAGCAAGGACCTCATTAACTGGCACGTGTTCTGAGGTTCGGAGACCACTGCTCTCAAGTGCAAGGTTCTTAGAGCGGCCGACGCCTGCTCTTCCATCCCTTCTATTGCAGGGCTTAACCTCCAGCCGTTGGGGCCCAGCCCCGGTGACCCCCAGCTCTTGCTCCACTGGGACCCTGGGCACAACTGAGTGACAGGATCTAGGCTGGCTCCCTGCACAGATGCAGCACGGTTGGGCTCTGTCCCACCGCCACGTCTCTTCTGCGAATCACAGCAAACTGCTGACAGGCACAGCTGTGTGGTGACCTCTGAGAACAGGGACAAGGAAAGGAACTCCACACCCGAGACGACCGTCACCTGCTAAACCTCCTTCCCGACGCGGAGTTGGATCGATCGTGGTCCCGCCAGCCCCGGGACGGCCCCCCACAAGCCCAGGGGCTCCACAGGCAAAGGGCACAGGGAGACACTGGGAGCTGGGGGCCCCAAGCCAGGGCGAGGCAGAGAGATGTCCTCAGTGTGATAGGCAGGCGGCTAAGATAAGCCTGGCGACTGTTAGCAATGATGCCACACAGCCACCGCCTTTCTTTAAATGCCTCTGCCCCACACCCCTGAGGCGTAGGCGGGAGCAAGTGGTATTTTTATTTCGTTAAATTGAAAGGAAGTTTTGATCTTGCGGGAATTCCAGGGAAAGAAAGGGGAAAAGGAACATTCTCCCTGGCTCTGGGGGTGCCTGGCTGGGCGAGGGGGCGGTGTCTGCAGCCGCAGAGCAGCAGGATGAGTCACCAGGCTCCGTGCATCCCTGTGCACCTCACCCACTGCTCTCAGACCCGAGCAGGTCCCTGCGCACCGTGCTCACCTGTGCTCCCAGGCGGAGGCATCACCTGAGCTTCAGGAGCGGTGCCATCTCCAGGGACCTGAGGTTGTCACCCTGAAACAAGCCAGATGGCCCAGTGAGCACGCCGGTGCTGCAGTGCCGGGGGGGGGAGGCAGTGTGGATCGGAGTCAGCAGAGCTGCTGTAAGCTCGCGTCTTCCCCTGGCCGGGCCTCGGTTCCCTCAGCTCTGAAAAGGAGGGGATAAGGGCCGGCGCCGCGGCTCACTAGGCTAATGCTCCGCCTGCGGCACCAGCACACCGGGTTCTAGACCCAATTAGGACGCCGGGTTCTGTCCCAGTTGCTCCTCTTCCAGTCCAGCTCTCTGCTGTGGCCCGGGAAGGCAGTGGAGGATGGCCCAAGTGCTTGGGCCCTGCACCCCATGGGAGACCGGAAGAAGCACCTGGCTCCTGGCTCCGGATCAGCGCAGCGCCGGCCGTAGTGGCCATTGAGGGGTTGCTCTGAGGACTGTGCGATGTAGTCGTCTGCCCTTATGTGCAGGGGACGTCCCTGGGCCCCGGCAGAGGCCTGTACCCACACACAGTCCTGAGCCCTCTGTCCCCTACATCCCCCCCACACACACACGTACTCTCACATAGATGCACACACACATACTCTCACACAGATGCGCACACACACATACTCTCACACAGATATGCACACACACATACTCTCACACAGATGCACACACACACACACGTGTAATGCCTTTTCCTTCTTAGCTAAGCACTTGCCACGCTCTGTGGTTATAACTTTGGCAGTTTGAGGTGCAATAGCAAATCCAGCCCGGATCTCTTCTTCCTCCTTCACAACTTCAAAGATAGAAGATTTATTCTTACCACAGATCTTCGCAGCCCCAGCGTACGACTCTTCTCCAGAGCTTTCCCGGTTCCACTTACGGGAAGCACTTTACGGCTCCTAGTTGTATTGCCAGCACCAACACTCTTGTGCTTTTCTGTCCCTATTAAGTAAAGCAAGGATTACGTGAGCACAAGTAAGGGCAACACTGCAGCAGTCACTCTGTAGACAAGAGGCACCTAGTGCCTAACAGGCGGGTAACGGACGCAGCACGGATACACCCGACACAGCCGTGATTCACATCCTGGGCAGGAAGGAGTGGGACGATGCAAAAATCCATCACACTACTCAGAACGGTCCACAGTCTAAAGCGTGTGAATTTCTAGAATTTTCCATGTCCTATTTTTGGACTGTGGTTGCTCACAGGTGACTGAAACTTGCTAAAAGTGCAACCGGTAGATAACAGGGGACGACTCTACCACACTCCAAAGCACGTGCCCAGGGTAGGGTCAGGAGTCCTGCTCTCCCCACCCCCATTCCCTGGCAGGCCAGGGTGTCTCCCAGTCCTGCCTGACCCTCGGGTAGCTTTGCAGGGACCTTCTTTCGGGTCACGGCCTGAGCTGGGGGACGGCTCACCACAATTCTCAGCTGCCTCATCCAGTGAACTCAAGCCTCCCGCCCAGATGTGATTTGTCGGCCAGAAGAAGGTTTGTAAAGCCTGGTGTTTGTTGCATATTCCTAACCTTGAATTTGCTTTCCCTGGGACCTGGCCATTGCTCCAAGGGCTAATGGAGGCTCTGCCGGTGTTCCGTGAGCTGTGTCCTTTAAGCCTTTGGAATACCAGTGCCTCGGCACAACTGCCAGGAGCCCCGTTTGGGGCTGGCCTCTGATGGCAGGCGTTGGAAACGCCCTGAGTGGGATTTGCTTTCTGCACTGGCTGGAAAGCTCAGCCTTCCGCCCGTGGCCCTCGTTTTCCGGGGGAACACGGAGAATCGTGTGCAGAGGGAGGTGGAGGCCCGGAGTCCCTGCGAGCTCTCCAGGCCTGGCGTGGAGAAGGCGCCTTCCGCAGGGCCCCTGAGAGACCTTAGAGACCTTAGACCCGAAGGGTCCTGGGCAGTCCTTCAGGTCCTCAAAGAGAGGAAGGGTTTTCAAATGCTCAGAGCTGGCTCGCCAAGAAACGGGCTGCTTTGAGCAGGACACCACGCAGAGGACGGGAAGAGTGGAGAGGCTGGAGAAGGACTCCAGGCTGGCTTCCAGGCCGTGCGCCCTGGCTTTCGCTGACCTGTGGTTCCACACTGCACAGCGCATGCACCCTGTGAGCAGGCAGGCTGAGAAAGAGACATTAGCCTGCCAGAGGAAGAGTGAGTGGCTTTGAATTTGTCAGAAGGACAGATCAGAGAGTTCTCCGCTGGGAAGCTGCAGGCCACAGTTCCTTACGCCGGTTCGGCCCCCCAGACCCCCCGACTGCTGTCTTCCCACCAGCGTCTGGGGGGACGAGGGGAGTACGTGAACTATGAGAGCTCCCAGGCCTGGAGCGACGGCAGGGCTCCGGCAGGCCTGGAGCGACGGCAGGGCTCCGGCAGCCCTGGCCACTGATCCCTGTTCAAACACAGGGATTTGATGCTGAGCTGGAAGCAGCGTGTGCCTGGGGATAGGGACAAATGGGTTGTGGCTGTGCTGAGCCAGGGTCACCTTAACCATCAAATCCCATTACCGCCGCACGGGCGATGCTGTCAGCTGTGCAGGGGTCGATGGGGAAGCAGCGCGTACACCAGGCCAAGCAGGCTGCTGCTGGATCTGATCACCACGTCCAGACGCAGCCGCCGCCGGGAAGTCGATAGGCGCTAACCAGGCCAGATGGGCTCCTCAGGCCAGGAGCCCAGCGGGGCCTCTTACTCTCTGTGGGGCACTGAACAAGCGACTGGTTTTCTCCAGACCCACGTTTCCTGACACGCGAGCAGGAGGGAAACTGCTGTCACGAGAGAGCCCTGATGGGAAGATGCGCTAGAATGACACATCCACCTCACGGGAGGACGTGGGCTCCAGCACACGTAGGTGCTCCACCAGCTCCCATCGCTTCCTGTGCTCACTCCTTCAGTCAAAGGGGACGCACTGGCCGTATTTCAGGAGATACCAGAAAAAGGCCCCACTTCTGGGGTAAGAGAAGGGCCAACCTCTCACCCACTAAAGACTGTGCTCAGCCAGACCAGGTTTGCAGGTCTGATGAACTGGTTCTCATCTCAGGGCAAAAAATGAGAGGAAAAAAACAGCTGTCACTTGACAGACACCAGAGACCACAGCCCGAAGCCCGTTCGCTTTGGGCGTAATGGATTCTAAGGTGCAACTGAGACCCTGTTCTACCTCGGCCTGCTTGGGTGAGCAGCATCTTCAGCCCACCAGGCGGGGGATGGGTGTTTGACGTACAAGGTGAGACACCATTTGGGACGCCCACATCCCATCTCGCAATGCTTGAGTTCAAGTCCCAGCTTCAGAGTCAGCTTTCCTGCTACCGTGCGCCTTGGGAGGCACCAGGGGATGACCCAAATATTGAGTTCCCTGCCGTCCATGTGGGAGACCCAGGGAAAGTTCCGGCTCCTGCTTCAACCTGGATCAGCACTGGCTGTTACGGCTTTTGGAGGGGCAAATCAGCAAATGGAAGATCTCTACTTATTCCTCTCTCTCTCTCTCTCCATCTTTCAAATAAATAAGTAAATTTAAATCCACCAGTTTTAAAGTAACATTACTGAGGGCACTGAGCCTTAGTTTCTTTGCCTGTAAAATGGGCATCTTAACACCTGCTTCACAGAGGTGGTGCAAGGATCAAGCGCTGTAGCATGCAAGATGGGCTTGCAGACAAGGGCAGCCGCCTTCCCCTTCCTTCCACCTGACTGGTCGCTGTCCCAGAGATGCTGTGCTGCCCTAAGCCTGTAGCTGCCCTGCCTGCTCCCTCTGTGGGCCCGAGTGGACGATCAACCACCTCCCCCCACCCCTAACCCAGTGGGGGACAAGGAAGAGGGCGCTCTGAGCAAACTTGTCGGCATTTATTAGATGCAAATTCTCGGTAGATTTAAGAGGAATTAGTGTACCTTGTCTCCTAGCAGATGCCACACTGGTCTATCTTTAGCAACTTACACATGAGAAGGTTCCGGGGATGTGAGCATCCTTGCTCTGAGGTTGGCTCTATAAATACCCTCCCACCCGGCCATAGCTGCTCTCTCTACTCCAGTCCAGAAATAGCCCCTCCTCTCCTGCTCTGGAGGAAGGCTGGCCCAGAGCCCTGAGCACACAGGGCCCAGGCCAGAGACGCGAGGGCCCCTCCTCTCCCCTTCCTCCTCACCTCTGCCGCCTCCAGGGCCCCCATACTTCCATGTCCTGTGGAGCCTGGGAGCAGACCCCGTAAAGCCACAGTCCCCGGGCTTGGGCCCAGGAAGGCAGGCAGGGGAGAAGGGAAGACAGGCAGCAGGGGATGAAGCTCATTCCGTCACGGGCTCCCTGCCGAGCGCCTGCTCTGTCAGCGGGCCCAGGCACCGAGGGACGCACCAAAGACAGCCCTGGCCCTCGGCAGCACGGAGCCACGAGTGCACAGTCGCAGTCACCGTGCACGCGCTTCTCCGGGAGACACCTGAGTACCTTTGCTACTTGTAACTCACAGCCTGAGGAGAAAGGGCAGACAGACAGAAAAGCAAGGCCAGTGTGCGCCAGTCCTCAGTCCTCCCACCCCTACTCCTCTTCCCATCCAGCTCTCTGCTGTGGCCTGGGGAAGCAGTCGAAGACGGCCCAAGTGCTTGGGCCCTGCACCCACGTGGGAGACCCGGAAGAAGCTCCTGGCTTCAGATTGGCACAGCTCTGGCTGTTGCGGCCGATTGGGGAGTGAACCAGCGGATGGAAGACCTCTCTCTCTAACTCTTTCAAATAAATAAAAATAAATAAATAAAAAAAGAAAGTTGCTTTGAAGGACGGGGGGGCTCCATACTTAAGATAACCTCAGGTGAGCTTGTCTGTTGTGGGGAACCGCAGGCTGGCCACCTGTGGGAACCTCCTCATCTACCCAGCTTGCAGCAATCGGTCGACCACAGGCCTACGAAAACAACCAGGTGAAACGGAATGGACTGCATAGACAACTAGGAGGAACCAGGTGAAGCAGATGAACTTTCCATCTGAGGCTACACGCGCCCTGTCACCTGACTGGACGATGTCAGCATGACCTGCACGTGAAGAGAACCGCTATTGGCTGTGGAGCACATGCTCCACGGGACTTGGGATATAAAGGGACATTGGGCTCTGGGCGAGGAGGAACGGCGCCCCTCCTCCCCTTTTCTCCTCTCCCCTTGCCCTTTTCTTCTGCCCCCACGAATGAAATTCCTTGAGAACCGAGAAACAGTGACCGTGTCGTGACTGCGTTGGATCCTTGCTGGCGAGGGTCCGACAGTCTGTGATGGAGCTAACTATGCCCGCTGTGTGCGTATGCACACGTGCACGTACAAACACACACACACACACACACACACACTCCGGCTGCCTCACCAGCTCATCGGGTTCACTACGGGTTCAGCTCCCCCCAGGCCGGGCCCCCACTGTCAGCATATTGAGGTGGTCCCTGGGCACTGTGCCTTGCAGGCTGGCGGTGGGAAGTGTGGCATTCCAGCTCCTGGTAGGCAGAAAGCTCCTCCTTCCCACCACCTTCCCATCGCCCCTGGGTCTGCCCAGGCAGCAGGGAAGGGAGACACAAGCACAGAGGGAGGAGGGCTGAACAGGAAGGAAGACGGCCTGCAAGGAGACAGAGGAGACCAGGAGGGAGGAACGTGGCTCACTTCTCCTCTCTCCATCCCTTTCCTCAGCCCCTCTCCCCTCACCCTGCTCCCAGAGCGCTCTCCTCTGCTGCAGACCACACCCAGCCCAAGCCCCGTCCTCACCCACCAATGCGAACACTGGCCTGTGGATGGGTCTCGCTCTCCAGGGGACACTGCTAGAGCCACGGTCACATGTGGCCCCCGAAGCGCCTTCCCTCCCCGTGCCGTGGTGCACGTCCTGGGCCACGCCTGGCCAGCTGTAGAAGACTTTCCAAGAAGGCACAGCACAAGCATTCAGCAAAGGGGGTGGAGCCTTGGCAGCAGAACGAGCCCAGCGGCATCATGGGAGTATTGTGAGCTTGGGAACTGGCTGGGGACTCGATACTCACCTCAATGGTTACCCCAGGAATGGCTTTCCAAGTGGCACCCCACTGGGGAAAGCCATGAGATCCACTTCCAGGATGGGGGCCAGGGCCACGCCCACTCCCCAGGGCGCTAACCAGGACCCGTCCTCCTTGCCCGAACGTTGGGGCCTGCTTTGTGACTTGGCTCCAGCAGACCTGAGCCTCTGTCTGGAGAGGCGGCGGGTTTGTTTTCATACCCTGTGTCAGACTGAAGAAATCATGGGCTCGTTCCTCGGCAGCTGCAAGTAGAACTAAACAGTCAGCAAGACTGCGGGGTTAGAAGTCAAGAAAGCAATTTTTTAAAAAACCGACCTCAACTCGTTCTGTAATATTTCCTATTTACATTGAAGAAATGTCAATTCTTGGCTTTAAGCCTCACAAGAGACCAAGGATTTAGAGACACTTACGAGACAGATATAAATCTTTGATAAGACAATAACCCCACAGAGAGGCTTGCTGGAAATGTTTAGTTGGTTAGATGTGGTCGCAGCTCTTCGCTTGATTTTTCTTCCTGGTTTGACTCCCAGACACCTGGGTGCTCCACTTGTTCCCCTTGACACAGGTGCTCTGTGCTGTTCACAGTAGGAGGAGCCGTTTGAAATGTGTTCATTGTCCTTTCATTTGTACTGTGGTCCCCATCGTGTAAGCACTCAGCTGGCCTTGCGTGTCTGCTTCGGCCATGGCTGCTCCCTCCAGTGCCCTGTCAGGATCCCTGATGCGTATCAGACGGCCCCGCCTGCCAGGGACCCCAGGCGGATTCCAGGCATCAGAGGGCAAGAGTCTGGGCAGGAGTTGGACCCCGGAAAGGACAGCAGAGCCTCGACCGGATGAGTCTTTCGCCAGCTTCTTCAATCACAGACCTGATTTCAGGTTTTGGAAGAAAGTCTAGCAGGAAAACGTGCTGGAGTCGACCTCAGTACTGGTCCCGGCAGGAAAAGACAAGGAGACGGGCAAAGTTCCCGGCAGTGCCAGGTGCAGGCAGAGGGCCAGCCGGACACCAGGTGGGGGCCAGGGGCCTGTTGGTTCACAGCCCAAGTGCTGTCTGAGGCTGAGTTCCCCAGGCATAAACTGTGAGAACTCTGAGGTCCAACTCCAGCAGAACTCACCAAGGAGCATTCATCACACAATCAAGGGAGACTGGAAGTTCGTGAGCCCCCTCCTCCCCCGGAGTGCTCACCAGGCCTCACTGGTCTTCAGGTGTGACCCCGAGGGGCAGCCACATCCCTGCATCCACCTGGGCGGGGCTGCCTGGGCTTGCAACCGAGAGCGCAACACCCAGCCCTCCCTCTGCAGTCTCTCCCGGCCGCGTCTCGGGGGCCCTGCCGTGCGCACCAGACATGCGCAGTGCTTTCCCCTGCGCTCCCACTCTCCCCTCCCCCTGGTGGGCCCTGCAGCCCCCATGGCTCAGCCGAGGTGCTGCTGCCTCCACGGAAGCACCCGGGTTGCCCACGGGCACCGGAGGTCGAGAGAGGGCGAGGGAGGAGCACCGCCAGGCCTTCTCAGTCGGCCTGTGGGTCAGCACCAGCCAAGCCCTATTCCCACAGAGAGGCCGGGGCAGGCAGGAGCCTGGTTCTCCGTTCGCACCGACCCTGCCACGAACCACACACACCCAAGATTTCCCCTACAGCTCTGGGGGCGTTGCTGAACCTCTGGCTGGCCTCCTGGTTGCCTCTTGCCGGGTCACTCCATGCTCCAAGGGCCCTGAGTGAACCAGACTAGAGAGCATTTGACTGTGGCTCCAAGGGATGGTCGAGGGTAGGGATGACTGTTTGGCAGGACTCGGCTTTCTCTCTCCATGGAGCGGCTTTGTTGGCAGTGAAATAGCGCTGTGGCTTAGGCACCTTGGTCCGCAGCTGCCGACAGGTCCTCTCGGTGCTGTGTCTCACCCTCGGGATTTGGGTGGATGGGGCCCAGCCCTGCCCACAGCCCAGCAGATTGCTGGAGGCCTGCCCGTGGGGGAGGCTGGGGCACCCTGGGAAGCCGAGGGTTCCTGACAGCCGCTAGTACAGCCCCCACCCACCTCGGGGCTGCATCCGTCAGTGGCTCCTGTGGTTAAGCCACAGTCACTGCGGGAGCTTGGAGGCCAGCTTCCCTTTGGCCCGAGAAGAAAGATCGATCGCTTGTTTATCAGCTGGGAGGGAACGGCCAGCCACAAACGTGCACTTGGGCCAGAGCCAAGTTCCGCAGCCCCTCCCCACTGGAGCTCCTGTGCTACTGGACCCGTAGCTGGGCCTGTCGTGAGCAGGTGGCCCAGAAGCCCCAGGAGTCCCCGTGGAAGTCCCCAGGCAGCCAAGAACATCCTGGCGACCTTGACTCATTCATTGGCAGGTGCAAGGGTGAGGAGGCAGTGCTGAGGGACTCCAGCCACACAAGCTACTGTGGCAAAGGGAGCCCAGGCTGGCCTGGCCATTGGCATGAGCCCATCCCAGCGAGCTGCAGGGTGCTGTGGCTGAAGGTCCCAGGTTCTGAGTCAGGACTACAGCGGTCTAGGTGGCCTGGGCGTCAGTGACCACGGCTCTGGCTCTCCCTCTGCTCCCACCCTCTCCCAACCTCCTTCCCTGACATAGAACCCTGGAGTCACCCAGGCAGGGACTCAAATCCCAGCTCCGCCACTCTGCTGTCAGATCTTGGCAAACAGTTTAAGCTCCCTGAGCCTCAACCGGGGATCAGAACACTGGGGACACAGGTCTGGCGCCAGGGAAGATACGGTGATGGGGAACACAAGGCCAGAGCACGAGAGGCCCCTGACACGAGGTAAGAGCGGTGCGAGGGCCACCCAACCCCAGCTCCCACATTCCTGCTGTCCTTCAAGTCACACAACTGACCCTTCGCGAGGTCTCACTGCTGACCATGAAACCGAAACAGAAAGGCGCAGCGTCCATCGGGCCCCGGCCCCAGGCTCCACTCTGTCACCACCTTGCAAGGTGAACTTGGACAAGGCAGTGGCCCTCACAGAGCCCCAGTCTGCTCACCGGTCAGAGATGCAGGGTCTGAGTCCACCCGTACAAGGACGGACTGGGTCCGAGGAAAGGTGAGTGCGCCGCTCGCCCGTTCCCCAGCCTCCCGATCCCGGAGACAATCAGACGCAGCGGGGAGCCAAGTCTAGTGAGGACTCATTTACTCCGTGTGTAACCTTTTATAGCACAAAACTGCAGCGTCATTGGGGCAGGGCTAAGGACCAACCAATCACTCAAAAGGTCACTTTACGGGGGGATTTCTATAGGACTAGCCATATGTCTATACACTTGTTACTAGTCTTGTTACCTCCCCTGATGTTGCGTAGCCAATTAGCTTTTGAGTTCTGCCCATCTTACTTCCTCTGGGCGCCATCTTCTTTGCCCCTCCATGGTGGTGGCCGGGGCCACGTGTGCACGTGCCGGGTCCCTCCCTGCGCTGCCCTCCCCGGGTCCCTCCCTGCGCTGCCCTCCCCAGGACACCTGCCGGCTGGCTCCACGGGCCCTGGCTCGGGTTAGTTCGCAGGCCTGGCTCCACGCGGCTCCATTCCGCGCAGCTCGGGCGGGGGCACCTGGGGACAGCTGCGCATGCGGAGCCCCCGGGCCTGGCCTGGCCGCACCATGGCTGTGCTCATGCCCCACAAGAGAAGTCTCTCCTGCCCTACAGATAGTATTTTTCCCTGGTCTGTTTTCCTTCACTCCCTTTTTCTTAAATTTTTTTTTTTTTATTTTTGACAGGCAGAGTGGACAGTGAGAGAGAGAGACAGAGAGAAAGGTCTTCCTTTGCCGTTGGTTCACCCTCCAATGGCTGCCGCGGCCGGCTCACTGCAGCCGGCGCACCGCGCTCATCCGATGGCAGGAGCCAGGTGCCAGGTGCTTCTCCTGGTCTCCCATGGGGTGCAGGGCCCAAGCACCTGGGCCATCCTCCACTGCACTCCCTGGCCACAGCAGAGAGCCGGCCTGGAAGAGGGGCAACCGGGACAGAATCCGGTGCCCCAACCGGGACTAGAACCCGGTGTGCCAGCGCCGCAAGGCGGAGGATTAGCCTGTTGAGCCACGGCGCCGGCCCCTTCACTCCCTTTGATGCTGCCTTCCAAGCCTCCTTCCACCTGCTCTTTGCTTTCTGAGATGCTAGCCTCCTCCCCTCATCACTCTTGGTGGGGCCCAGGCTCCCGTTCTGGAGGGTCAGTGGGAGTTTAGGTAACTCAGTGGCCACTGACATCTCAGGGGCTCCCAGGCTTACTCAGGGAAGGCTAGAACCAGGCACTCCTGGGGCGTTTTCCTCCTCCTGTTCTCATCGCCACTGTCTCAGCCAACTGAAGCCACGCTCAGCAGTAGAGACCAATGTCCCCCATCCTGGTGGCTGACAACAGCCCAGAGTCATTTCTCACTCACGTGCATGATCACGGTGGTCGGCAGAGCTGTTTCATGTCCCCTTCGCTCAAGACCAAGAAGCAGTGGTGGAGCCATGAGATGGCTGGCTCCGCGGGTTTCTGTCTGGACCCAGTACGTGCCGCTTCTGTTCACAGGTCGTTGGCTGGAGCAAGTCACCAAATCCAAAGGCTGTCGGTGGACAGAAGGCGTCCTCTTCCGTCAGGGACAACGACACGTCCACCCTATCATAAGGCTTAGCACTGGTGTCCTCTGCACCACCCGCATCTCTCAGATGTCACGGAGCAAGGACATCATGGAGGAGGCGGCACTGGAGTCCAGGTGTGTGGAGGCTTCCAGGCGGGAGAGGGGCCAAGCAGACACGGAGCCAGGCTCAGGCCCAGCTCCACTGCACAGCCTCTGCTTCCCCTTCTGTATGTGGGGTCACAGTGGTGACTTCCGCAGGGAGGCTCCGGAGTCGGTGAGATTTCCCAAGTCCTCACGGAGCGGGGGACACAGAGCAATCCCCAAGACGTATTTGTTCCCGGCCCTTCTCTCAGCTGCTCCAAACACCTCCATTTCACTCTCCCCCTCTCCTTTCCTCCCGTGAAGATTTATTTAGTTGACACGCAGAGTGACACACACACACGTAGATCTTCTACGCACTGGTTCACTCCCTACACACCTGCATCAGCTAAGCTGGGCCCATCCAAAGGCAGGTGCCAGGGACTCCATCTGGGTCTCCCACATGAGCGGCAGGGGCCCACACACTTGGGGCATCCTCTGCTGCCTTCTCAGGAGCGTTAGCAGGGAGCTGGACTGGAAGTGGAGCAGCCGGGACTCAAACAGGCAGCACCAGCGATGGCTTAGCCCACCTCTGCTCAGGTCCTAGATCTTCCTGAAGCCCCGCCCGCGAGGAAGAGGCAGAGAGACTTCACATCCATTAGTTCACGCCCCGAATGCCTGAAACAGCCGGGGTGGGGCCAGGTGAAAGCCAGGAGCCCGGAGCCCTATCCAGGTGTCCTGCGTGGGCAGCAGGGACCTATGTTCTTGAGCTACACCTGCTGCATCCCAGGATGCCCATTAGAGGAGGCTGGACGGAGCCAAGAGCTGGGCCGAAACCCCAGGGCTCTTACAGGGGACGCGGCATCTCGTGCAGGGTCTCAGAGCCTGCTGCTGCGTCACACGGTGGCTCAGGGGAAGCTGCTCTCTGGGGGACTGTCCCATCCCCCACCCTCCTGGCCAGGGTCACAGGAATTGAAGGATCCCAGGGAGCAGGGTCGTGACCGACAGGCAGAGAACAGAGGGAAAAGTTGAGATTCGTGGGTCCTGGAGGGACAGTGCTTGCTCTTGGGTGCATGTGGCTGCCCGTCTACAGAATGCAATGCACTATTCTAGAAGCCACGGGGCTCAAGCGATGGGGAGATACGAAGGCTTGTCCCCAGGGCCACAGTCTGGTGGAGGTGGGGGGTGAAGCCGTTCACCTGAGGGATCTGCCGAGCTGGAATCAGGAGGGAAGAGGAGGGACCAGCCTGTGTTCAGAGGCTCCCGGTCCCTTTCCCTCCTCGGAAGGCAATCGTTCGTGCCTCCAATGTTCAGGGCAGGATCTGGACCCTACCAAACATTTCAGGAAACGCCTGATGAGAGAATGAGTGAGTGAGTGGCTGGGCCTCTCCCACCCCGCCCAGGCCTCCTAGTGGGCCAATGGAGCTGCCGCTGTCCTGGGGAGGTGGTCGGTCGACTATGAAGAGAACCGAGCACACGCTTGCCTGAACCCCAGGCCCTTTGCTTCTCATGCTTCACCATGAAAACACGCCTCTCCCCGCCCAGCACAGCACAGTCAGTCCAACTTGGCAAAATAGAGCCCGTCTCTCACTCTCGGCGAGACCCCTCTGCTTTGCCAGGTTCCCCATTGAGGTTCGAGGATCCCCCCCTTGCTGGGGACCAGGCAGGTTGTCCTGTCTCAATGAGAGCACCGAGAAGGGGCGTCTGTCCCGCTGGCAGGGCCAGCCAGAGCCCCTGTGTCTGCCCAGGAGGGCTGCTGAGGGGCTGGCTGCAGAGCGGTGCTCCCGGCGAGAGGGGGTGGGAGGGCGGGACAGAGGGGCCTCTCGCAGATAGGGGAGGTGGTAATAAACTGGGACCCTCTGTGCCATTTTTAGACATTCTAAGTAGAGCCAGTCTCCCAGAACAAAGAAAACAGTCCTTCAAAGGAGAGAGAGAGGAGAGAAAGGAGAGAGAGCAGCCAGTAACCTGCTCATGCAACACACACACACACCCCTCACCTAATCATAAAAACACATTCCAAACAGGTTCCAGAGCTGTCCTTGGGAGGGGTTGGAAGTATAAACATCCCTGCGGTAGCCCTGAACTGTTGACTGTCAGGACTCCCAGGAAATGGCTCTGCTTGAACAGGCTTTCCTGGACCTGCATTCCATGAAGGTTGAAACTGAATGTTTCCCAGACGAAGCCAAACAGGGCCGGGGACAACTGTTCTTGAACACCCTCTCCTGGTGCCCCCTCCCCCAGGCCACCCTCCCACCCAGCCAGAGACCCCGCGGCGTGAGGGGTGTGAGGAGAGGGAGGCAAAGGTGAGGCGGGACCTCCCTCAGGTGCAGCGGGAAACCAGAGACGTGCGGAGCTCGGAGCGCTGTGGCTGGCAGCCCCTGCTCGTATCAGTACAGTCAGAGTAGCAGTGGGCCCTGGAAGGATCCGTGGAGACAGCGGATGCAGCCGGGAGCTACGTCATCAGGTACTGGAGGGGGTTTTGAGACCCCTTACCTCCCGAGCTTGGGGCAACCCCAGAAGAATTTATGTTTCTCCACATTTCTTGGAAAAAGAAAAACAAAGCAAAACCAAGGCTCAAAAGCAGGGAAAGAAAAAGAGGAGGGGCCGGTGTTGTGGAGCGGTGGGGGTGGAGGAAACCCTCTCTGGCCTTGTCTCTTCCATTCCACTCTGCAGGCGTCTGCGACTTCCCTTGGGTCTGCGGCTTCCCTCCTGGGGGGACAAGTTCATCGCAAGCAAATACATCGACCTTGGAGTCCACCCCCCACCACGTGTCTCTGACCTAAAGGCTGGAGACTCCCAGGAACACCTGGAGGCCCCTCCCCGCCCAGTCCCGGCTCCCAGCTCCCTCTCTCCTCACCCTCCCCAGATGCCTGCAGGCCTTGGGTGTTCCCCTGGGGCCTAGCTGCCCTTGGTGGGCCTTCCCTGTTCCCCCAGAGCAAGCACGCAGACACACACACTCTGTCTCTCTCACACACTCACACACACACACACACACACCTGCTCCCCAGCCCTGAATCCACAAACAGAAAATGGGAGTAACTAGAAGCAGCGTCACAAGAGTCGGTTTGCAGATGAAAGACACAGCTGTCTGCAGGCCTGTAGGAATGCCCATGGAGAATGCACCCACGTTCTCGCACGGATTCCACGTGATAGGGAGGTGCCCCATCGCAGAGATGCAAAACTGAGGCCCAGGCTTACAGCTGGTGCGCGGCTCAGCCCAGACTCAAAGCTGGGACTTCTCTCTCTAATCTCAGAGTCCAGCATACCCTGGTGAAAATAGAATGAGTGGTCCCTGCCCACAGGAAGTGGAATCCAGGCAAGGAGCCTGCACGAGTTGCATGGAAAATTCCCGAGATTGGATCCAGAGCTGTTTCGTAACTGAGGGCCTGGGAGGGAGGGAGGCTGAGGAGTGTGACCGGCTGTCTAGCTCTCTAAGAAGCTGCTGTCGGAGGGCTCTTGGCTCCTGAGTGAGGATTCTTGCCCACTCCCTACCCCCTCCTCCCAACTCGGGTGGGCCTCAAACTGCTCCTCCTGTTTGATTGACAGCTGGCAAAGAAACAACAACCAAAAAAACCCCAACTAGATTAGCAAGGCAGCATATGCTGCTCACGGGAAGTTAAACAATTGCACTTCTAAATAGCAGCTCAACACGGAATAGAAGAGATGTCACAGGCAGGATATGATTAATTGCCAAATGAATTATTGAAACTGTAATTGCAGAGGAGCGCACGACTGTGTGGGCTGAAATGGACCGCAGAGGCCAGGGCAGAGAGCCGTGAGAGCTGCCCCTACCCTGAGGGCACCAGTGGACTGGGCACTCCTAAAAGGTTCCATGAGAAAGTGCAGAAGGGCACAGGGGTTTGGTTCAGCAGTCGAGATGTCGCTGGGGATTTCCACATCCCGTATCAGAGTGCCTGGACGGCCGTCCAGCCCTGCTTCCCCATAATGTGCCATTTGGGAGGCAGCAGATAATGGCTGATGTGTGTGGGTCCCCGCCTCCCATGTGGGAGGTCCGAAATGAATTCTGGGCGCCTGGCTTCTGTCTGGCTGTTACAGTGGGCATCTGGGAAGGGATTCAGTGAGTGGAAGAGCTGTCTGTCTCCACCTCTGCCTTTCAAATAAAATGAAAACTAAGAAGAAAAAAAGTAACAGAGGGAGAGAGAAGGTGCAGAGGTAGGTAGGGTGGTGTGACTCGGGGGCTGGGAGCTCCTGGGAGTGGAATCCAGGCAGGCCTGCCCACCAAGGGCATTTCACCCGGTGGCCCATCCTCACCTGGCCTCCACCAGCACTCTGACACTGTGGGGCCTGCGTCCTCTTCCCCTTCTCTGGCCCAGTGCCCTTGTCTGCACACTGATGGCTCAGTCTGCACAGTCAGTTGGAAAACGGGTCTCTGTCTTAGAAAAAGCAAAATCAGCCAGGTTTGCGGAAACCCTGTCATACCGAGGTTCATTGTCACAAGGGCTCAACTACACGAGTGAGACTGATCACGTTCCTGAAGGGAGGGTAGGGGACTCAGCGCAGGCTTAGCTGTTCACACAGACCAGAGCTACATCCTCTGTCCTCTAACTGGCATGGCGATCGTGGGCAGCTTGTTTAACTTCCTCAGCCTCGGTCCTCTCATCTGTAACGTGGAGCTGTGTGTGGCTGTCTCACAGGGTTGCCTTAAGAGCTGCCCGGGGTGATGCTTGTCAAATGCCCGAGTCAGGGCTGGCCCATGGTGGCTTAGCTCCATCCACAGAGGTGGACGCTAGCCAAGGGGAGTCTAGCCCTTGTCACCTAGAACACTATGCTGTACGCGCATCATAAAGCGCGTACCATCTGATCTGTATCCCAAGTGGCAAGGATGCAGCATGGGCAAGAGCCCAGGACCAGAGGGCCAGACAAGAGAAGGGACTTGGTGCAGAGGAAATACGGCCGTAACCGGAGACAAGGAAAGAAATTGGAGCCCTCCTCCCAACACAGACCTTGAAAAGTGGCTGCTCGACATTAACTATCTAGGCAGCTGCCCCCTGTCATCTGGTCCAGGGAGGGCAGACGCCCGAAGTTCTGCTTCTGTAACCCCAGGCACAAATCTGTCCTAATAAATCTGCCCTGGTATCTCTTTTACAAACACACCGGGCCCACCGACCACCGGAAGTGTGGTCCTAGGTCATGCAGGCTGTAATGTAAACCCACTAGTGCTGTACCAGCTAAGCTGTGATGCTGATGAACCTATAAATACTGCAAGACACTTGGGACTGTCACTCAGTTCTCGATAAATGGTTCCAGGTGACCCGCTGGTGTAATAAACTGCTTCAGTCCTCCACTGTCTCTGTTTGAGTGGAGGGCGCCTTCCCACCCCGGGTTTCTGCAATGTTGGGTGGCAGGTTCAGAGGGCAATGGTGACACTTCAGGGGCCTGCAGCTCCTGCTGGGAGACAGGGATTTGAACCCAGGCCACAGGACGCGGGCACGGCAGTGGCTACTCCAGAAGACTGCAGAGACGTGGGGGTGGGGGTGTTCATTAAAAGGCAGGATCTGGGGCGGCACCTACACCCTGGTTTCAGCTGGCGAAGGGTGCTAAGGTGCTAACTTTAAGAAGCAGGTGCAGTGCAGTTGTGGGATTGGGCTAGTGTGGAGCAGACTGACAGGTGCCTGGCTTTTCCTTCAGGATTTCCCACTTTAGAACCAAACAGGCCCCCACTAACTGGCACGGCAGTGTCTTGGCAGAGAGAGGGTGGGCTCTTACCCCGCACCCCCACCCTGACCCAGCCCTCCCGGAAGGTGAGGCTCAATCTGCGAGTTCTGCAGATGCCAGCAAGGCTGTCCTGCGAGCGGGCAGCCGGCAGGCAGGGTGGCCACGCCGGCCTGGGCAGGTGGGGGAGGGCAGGTACCTGGAGCACGCCTGGACTCGGTGGAAGGCGGGCTTGAAACCGTGGCTCCCAAGCCTGACGGCTTCTCAGGACCGACAGCGGGCGCTTTTGGAGCGTGACTTCCTGGGGCTCTGGCCCAGAGCCACCGCAGGAGAGCCGAGAGCCGGCAGCGCCTGCAGCGCCTGCAGCGCCTCTGGGCGGCCGAGGAACCCGCAGGCCAACAGCGCCCCTCTCGGCCCTCGGAGACCCTGCGCAGTGGGTAGGGCGGGCGCCTGCTCCTCAACCCTTACCTCCTCCTCCAGGGACGAGGACCCGGGCCAGATCAAGCAAGAGCATGGGGAGTCCCTGCCCCGCCGGTCCGGCTTGGGGACTGGAGCAGACGCGTGTCACGAGTGACTCTGGATGCCAGCTGACCGGCAGAGTGCCCCGTTTCTTTCTTTCTTGTTCTTTGGACGCACATTCAAGTTGGAGTCTGCGCCCCCGCAGAAGCCGCTCTCCTTCTCCCCCGAGCTTGCACAAGCCGAGGCTGCAGAGTTGAGCCGCAGGGAGGACTGTGCCAGGCACAGAGCTGTTGGCAGAGGCCACTGCTGGTGGCGATCCCTCCACACTGTTTTACGCCTGGACACCCAGCTTGCCGCCCCCACCGCCCCTCCAGAGCCACACCATTCTCAGGGCCCATGAACGTCCAGGCAGAAGGCAGAGGGGTCCTGCAAGCTGAGGACTTAGCCTGAGAGCAGCCGGGGTTTCCTAGCCCTTCCTCACCTTGTGGGAATGACGACGCGTGGGTTTCAGCAACACAAGCTGGGTACACAGATGATTACACGGGCCCCTCCGGACCACCCAGCGGCTTGTCTATAATGCTTTTGGATGGGCTATTTCCTCTTCAGGGGATTAGGGAGTTTGTGGTGGAGCCTGGAAATGGTGGCTGCTGTGTTTTATAAGGGGGCGTTCCTCGCTGGCTCGTGCCCTGTGGGGCCCACCTCGTGCGTGATGTACACACCACTTAGCAGCTCTGCAGGTCCCCAGGCCACCATGTCCTCCTCGCCTGCCCCAAGGACGCCCATGGGAAGCTGAAGCCCAGCGCTCAGGAGGACCCACAACCTGCCACTCACAGCTCGCCCCAGGGAGCGGAACTGTGCCCCCCGCCCCCAGGCTGTGTGTGCCTTCCCTCTCCCTGCCACGTTGCTCAGGAATGCAAAGAGACAGGCTGTGCTCGGTTACAGATGAGGACAAGCGAGGTGAGGTGGAGCACACGGCAAGGGGAGAGGCCCTGCTGGCTGCGCGTTGGCAGCACCAGCGTCAGGAGAGAGAGAGAGAGGAGAGAGAGAGAGAGAGAGAGAGAGAGAGAGAGAGAGAGAGAGGTCTTCCATCTGCTGGTCCACTCCCTAAATGGCTACAATGGCTGCAGCTGGGCTGATCTGAAGCCAGGAGCCAGGAGCTTCTTCCAGGTCTCCCATGTGGTGCAGGGGCCCAGGGACTTGGCCATCTTCTGCTGCTTTCCCAGGCCAGAGCAGAGAGCCGGATGAGAAGTGGAGCAGCCGGGACTGGAACCGGCGTCCACGTGGATGCAGGCACCACAGGCAGAGGCTTAGCCCACCATGTCACAGCGCCGGCCCCCCATGATTGAGTTTTGAAAGCAGAACCTGGAGGGTCCAGAGGTGCTTGGCAGAGGGAGGGATTCGTGGAGGTTCTGTGCTAGTAGTGCTCAGGCAGGCTGGGAGCTGCCCGCTACAATAGGCCTGGACTCTGGTGGGTGCGGGAGACTGGAGGAGGCGGACGCCGTCTGGACAGTGGCAGCACGGGGAAATCCCAGAGAGACTTTGCAGCGTGTCCTGGTTACGAATCTGGACTCAGGACCCAAACTGACTTAGTTCCTTTTTAGAGAAGGGAACAGCGTACCCATGGCAGGGCTGAGTGGCGGTAGAACACGTGCGTGGAAACTTGCTCACTGTGAAACCCGGGCTTGCTCGGCGGGGTTTTGATGACTGCTGCGCAGGAGAGCTGGTTGCTATCACTCCGCAAGTGCCAGGCTTTGCTCCCTGTGTGAAGTGCAGAGCACAGGCCTTGGATGTTCCCCTGGGGCCTAGCTGCCCTTTCCTTTCAAGATGTATTTATTTATTTGAAAGGCAGAGTTGGGGGAGAGAGAGACACACACGGAGAGAGAGGAAGATCTTGCATCCACGGATTCACTCCCCCAAAGGGCCACAACAGCCAGGGCTGGGCCAGCCTGAAGCCAGAGGTTTGGAAGTCGTCTGGGTCTCCCATGTGAGTGGCAGGGACGGTGTTCCCAGGCATTTTAGCAAGGAGCTGGGTCTAAAGCAGAGCAACCTCGACGGTAACTGGTGCCCACGTGGGATGCCCACTACACCACAGCGCCAGCCCCTGTCCGTCCCTTACTGCTCACAACACCCCCACCCACCCAGGTTTCAGGATGCATGGCCGGGACAAGAGGGGACGCCGCAGTATTGGCTTCCTGGATCTGATGACATGCTTAGGACAGGCCCCTGAAGAGCGGCTCTGTTCTTGATGCTGAAAGCCCTCCCTGGAACCAGGAGCTACCCGGGGGACTTGTGTACAGAACCATTCATTCCCACCCACCGAGCAGACTGCAAATGTGGCATGGATAGGACTTGGGGACTGGCAGGTGTCAGCATACACCCAGCCTCCTCCCTCAGGGGAATCCTGCCCTGCAGACACAGGCAGCCCCACCTGTTCCCAGGGCCAAGACTCAGTGGCCCTGAACAGTCAGGACTGCACGTGGAGCTTGTGAGAACCTCTCCCACTGGGACCCTCCCAATGAGGAGGGCTGCTTTGGCTGCCTTGCACCGCGAGCTGAAGCAGAACTGCTGTCCTCCTTGGGTCTATGAATACATTCAGCCTGTAAATATTTATGTGCCCCAGTGCTGTGACACCGCCATCATCTCCCACTTACCCCTGCTGCACGGTCAGGAGAGGGGGGGGAGGAGGTGGGGAGGGCCACCTATGGCGCTTTCTCCTGCCTAAAGGGAAGAGAACAGGCCTGAGAGTCAAACATTTACTTCTCCCCTGCTAAGGACAGGCACGTGCAGGTGTAAAGTGAGCCGACTGCAGATGGAGCCCTTGGGAGGCTCCCAGTGTGGGAGGGAAAATGATTCAGGCAGACGAACGGTACCTCTGTGTTGGCACACAGCACAGAGCGACATGGGTGGGTGTGTGTGGCTGAGACTGATTTCCGTAGTGGTAGTGCTGGTGCAGGGGCAGGACCAGGGGGCCATGAGATCATGGAAGGTTTCCACGGTGAGAGGGCATTCCTGGCAGAGTGCTTAGCTTATGGGCAGACCAAGCAATAGGAAATCCTAGAGTATTTTTGGGTGGAAAACACAGGCTGGAACGTCTTTTTATTAACACATATTTGAGGGTACACTGTGTGTCAGTGCTCAAATGTCAGGGTGAGTGGCAGGAGTAGAATCAGCCAAGAGGGGTAGGCTTGCCCAGTTTGTAAGGGCTTTGAAGATCAAGCTGAGAACACAAGTCTTTGCATCAACCGGGGGGCATGGGGCAAAGATGTGCTGGGGAGCATGACTGAATGGTCATGTCCCTTTCTTCCAGAGGACCTTCGCCTGGTCATTTGAAGAAAACGCCTAAGAGGGGGGGAGGAAGAAGCCACACACACCAAGGCTCGTTGTAGGAGCAGCCATTGCAGCTTCTGCAGAAACTCTACTTGGCAAAAGGATGATGGCAACGGGCAAGTGACATTGGCTGCAGTAGCACTCGGGAACCACAGCCAAGCTGTCACCATCAACGAGGCCTTTGGACTTCGGGAACTCTGGGGGACTTGGTCCTGCCACAAGACAGCATGCCTCACATGGTTAGCTAAGTCAGCCAAGAAGCTGTGCGAGTCCTTTCTGGTGAACCTTAACCGATCCGAGTACAGAGAGGTGAAGAGAACAACTCCATACAGCCCTGCAGTGCTTGTGTGGCCTCCTTCAGCGCCGTGGCTGTGGGGCTGTGGCAGGGGACATCTCAAAGAGGTCTGATTAATCCTTCTTGGCTCCACCACTCTAGGGCTGTTGGGAGCAGAATTCACATCTCTTGCACAGGAACGTGTAAGAATACAGTGAAACCATAGAACACGATAGGAGGCCTATTTGCTGATGCTTTCGTGGAAGTGTTGGGGAAATATCTCTAAAGTCCAAGAATCTTTTCCCAAACCAGAATCCTCTTCACAAAGGTAGTAGAGAAAGAAAACAATTTTCATATTACACTTAATACACTTTTATTTTCGGATAAGCTATTCAGCAAGAACGATGCACAACACAGGCAGTTGCTGCGATTACGAAGATAAAGGAATCTCACCTCTGAGCAGCCAGGCAGATCAAACCCTCTGCAAACAAGTTCTCAAGGCAAGTGAGAGGCCACGAGAGTACCTCTGCCACACAGAGTTCACCCGTTCTACCCGGGTCATTGGGAGACCAGCTGTGTAGACTTTAGCCAGAAGAAAAACAAACATCATGTGTCTTTACGAGAGCTGGCTTTGCAGATTAGAGCGAGGCTCCCACCAAAGCTGGGCTGTTACCTTCCTCAGGGACTGGGAGATGGGGGGCCCTGTCCCCTCAAGTGTGCACTGCACAGAGGACTCCCAGGTCCCTGGAGGAACACTCCTGAGTGGGGGGCTTTTCCAGCCCTTGTACAGATTTATAAACGGCGGAAAGAATAGCCAGACATCGTGGAAGGAAAGAGGGAGATCTTTTCCCTCGCTTTCACAGGGGAGTGTTAAGTCCTATTTTTAATTTGTATTTGCCCTTACAATCACCTCCCTGCATCACTATGAAACAACATTACAATCTTCTAATTATTTCCATTATGCTTTCTAGCTTTCTCCAGGCAACTTGCGGTTGTCTAAATATCCAGTGAGTCCATCGTAAAATGGAAACAAAGCAATTATGAGAATCACTCCATGATGAATTTTAAAATTCAGTATGATATCTGCCGTGGGGGAATAACCTTTAAATATAACAAGCAACCACTTTTGTTTTTCCATCCATGTTGGAACTGCAGAGAATTTGCATCCCAGAGTTAATTCACGAACATTAGACCATCCGACAATTAGATGTTTTTCTTTTCTACATCACCCTTCCAATCAAGCCAGCTAACATTTTCTTGTCAAATGTAGAACTTGAGAACCTAGATGCATACAAATTACTTTTATGTTGTTATTATCCAGTGAAGAAGATAGTCCCACATGTACATTGCTAAATACTAGACTGTTAGATTTGTAAATCCATACCATGTCCACACTGGGAAGTTAATTTAGAATTGATTAGAAATATGTGGATGTGATTGTGGGAACCAGGGCCAACAGTGCAGAAAGAGACAAGTGTGACACTTTGTTTTCTAGTAAAAACACTTTGTTTTGTGATTCCTGTGTTTTCCGGGTAACTGGAATACTTCCCGCTCAGAACAGGGCAGCCAGGCAGTCTAAGAATAAACGTTTTCTAGACCATTCCTTTTCTGCTGAGATCAACACCAATCACTTACTGTGGAAAACTTAGGTTCCAGACCCTTTGTGGGAGCCACCCTTGAGTCCTCCCTGGAACTGGCTGTGCATGGAAGCACGAATCCAGTAGTGGGTCCTTCTCGCTGTGACAGCTGTAGGTTATCAGCAGCCCTTGGAGGACCCTCTCTGCACCGTGAAAGCCCCTCAGAAACACTTTTACGTAGATGAGGTCTCCCAGGGAGAGGTGTGGCAGAGCTACCGGGGCCGTTTCTTGTCCATCTTTTTGACTTAAGTCCTGAGGTTTCTGGGGGAATGGAAGCCTCTGAATTGCTGAACAAGATTACAGGAGGATTCGGTTACCTGGACACACGCTATGGCCTCCACACAAGTTCACAGGCTGGCCGAGACTCAGTTCAAAGGCAGAGAGCCCAGGTTTGCTTTCAGGAGTCATTCTTATTTATTTATTATTCTAATTTTCAGCAAGGATGGTGGCTCAGCTTTGGATCTGTTCCATCTAGGAGAATGCTGAATTTTGTCTAAAAGAGCGTTTTTTGGTCTGTTGAATTTCTTAGAGTGATTCATTTGCTGTGCTCGTCACAGTTCTGAGGTGTTCAGGAATCTGTAAACACGTGCATAATTCCTGGACAGCAGCAGAAATAAAATGATTTTCCATGATTCATTGTGCTTGGGTTTTCCCACAGTGGGAATTCTATGCAGTAGGAAAGTCCCTACCACTTTCTGAGTATCAGCTTTTGAAGAAGGAAAGATGTCAGGCTATCTGAGCATCACACACACACACAAGGCTACCCACACGTGTCTGTCTCTCTCTCCAAATGCCCTCAGGCTCTTGGTAGACTTGGCCAGGGAGAACTTCCTGGGCTTTCCTTTAAGCAGCAACCTGTAAGGAATTTTACTGACAAAGAGTACATGATGTGCTCATAGGTCCTAATCACCTTCCCTTTCTGGCACGTGCAAGACACATTTGATGCCTCTAAAATCCCTCCTTTACTCAGGTAATTTTGTTGGTGATGCGTGTCCAGTCCACCTAGCAAGCAAACAGAAGCTATGGAATAGAAATGCGTTTGTTGTGTGATTCTGAGAGTCCGGCCAAATTTCTTTCAGCCCCTTGTACAACCCTTTTGTCCACCTCCTTTTGCAAAGTGTGTTTTTGCAAGTGAGCACCTGCTTCTTGTGTTAAAAGTGGAGCTTTCCAGTTTGGAGACAGCCGGTGTAAGCAGCAATCATCGCAGCCCTGTTGGCTAACAGACTACTGAGACCTGAGCTGGCACTTGTAAAGCTCCTCACAAATCCACTTGTCCAGCAGACAGGTTTTATTAGTTCTCAGTGAGGTCCAAGACTTCCCCATTGATTTTTAAAGTTTTTGCTGTTTTCTATGATAGACACAAACACATTTTTACTATCAGCATATATATGCAAGTCCAGAATCATGAATTGCAGCTCGAGCAACCGCTATGAATTCAGTTGCCTGTGCCAATTTCATTGCAGACAAAGCACAAAGCCTCCAACACTTCACAAGAAGTCACTGCAGCAGGGATGAGTGCATGACCCACCAGTAAACATTACCAGCTCTGCCTGGAGAGTCTGACATAGCAGGTCAGGGCCTAGCCTTCTCTGTCTTCTATCACCACTGTACAGTCATGATCATCTATTGAATCATGGTCTGGTAAGAAGGCAGCAGAGTTGAGGAGAAAGCACCTTCCAAGCACAAAGTCAGGACTGAGTAAAGATCCTTGCTCATTCTCAGTTTCACAGTGTGGTGGAAAATGTTGGGCTTTGTGCACCCATCAGATGACTGTCACAGCTTGTGGGGACATGGACAGAAGTCAGCTGGCCCAAGAGCCTGGGCCCTTTCCTTAGGAACGCAGGCTCTCACTGCCACCACCGCTGAGGAAGGCAGGCAGGCATCGCCGGCACAGAGGCCTCTGGCTTGGTGGCATCAACTACCGTCTGTAGTCCAGTCAACCTCACCAGCAGCACTTTCATTCTCATGACCAAACAAGCGGAATGGTTTTTCAAGTCTGGAATCCCTAAAGCTTGGAGAGGCTATGGCCGATTTCGGCTTCGGCAGAGTTGAAGGACTAGTCCAGGCCTAGAGAGAGTTAGCACATCATTGCCCAGCTGAGGTTTTGCACACTTGGCAAGAGCTGGGATTCATTTTCCACAGCAGCTCACTAATCCTCACAGTGCTCCAAGTTGCTTCTTACATCGCCCTGTTTTATATGCAAAATCAGCTGCTCCTACGAGGAGATGCTCTCGTCTAACTGCAGCCTGGCACCACCGCAGTGTGTCTCCTGGGCCTGATGACCCAGTGAAGCCCAAGGACCTGCTTTGCATTGCTCTTCAGTTTCTGAGGCTAACAGCAAATCATCTGCATATTGGATAATTATAGATCCCTCTTGGGGGACAAATTTCCCTAAGTTGTCCTACAAATGACTTGAGAAACGGTTGGGGAGTCTTGAAACCCATGAGGACTTCTTTTTGCCATAAATATTGGGCTAGTTCGTAAGTAAAGGCAAACAAAAATTGACACTCATCTGCTGGAGGACAGGAAAAACAAGGAGCAGACCTTCAGTCGGTCAGGGAGAAATTCCTTGCTGGTGACAGGACAGAGGTTAGCACAGTTGCAGGGTTAAGGACTACAGGAGGTAATGGGCCAAAAATTATTTATTTCTCCAAGATTCTGAACGAATCTATTTATCTGTGTGGGAGTTACCTTCCTTCTTCACTGGAAGTATACTACTATTACAAGGCGAACGTCTCCTTTAAATAACTCTGGTTTCCTGATTCCTTTATGACTGGTTTGCCGCCTTCTAATTGAGCTCCTGACAGAGGACACGGTTTTACACAAGCCACGGCTTATCTTTCTTCGAAGCTACCTTTGTTGGTTCTATATCTTGAGGTGCACTGGGATCACTATTTCCAGGGCTGCTTGGCTAGTATGAAGACTGAGCTCTTTCCATATTCCCTTTCTTCTGAGGGTGTCTCTGTTTAGGGAGCTGCACAAACACTCCACCCAGAGCACAGAAGACGGCAGCCTTCACTTTGCCCAGCAGGTGTCGGTTTGCAGGACAGAGGCAGAACACACGTTCCTCAGTGACAGCCCCTCTGTCTGGCAATCACAGAAGAAAGGAACAAGCAGAGGGCTGGCCTGAAGTGCAGCAGGTGGCACTGATCGCAGGCAGACGGAAGGCAAGGGCTTTCTGAGGGAGTTCCAGAAAAGGCAAGGATAGACTAGGCCACGTGGTTAATTGACAGATGCCTCAGCACTTCCCACCTCTGGGACCCCTTCAAGCTGTGTGATCTCTGCCATCTGCCAGGTATTCCGGGCCAAGGGGTTGACCTGCCCCGCCTCTCCTGTCTCTGCAATCCCCGTATCCTCCGGGCCTGCCCAATGACCTGGGTTTTTGCAGTAACAGTTTCCTCCCTCTCCGTGATCTTCAGTTTGGCCAGAGAAGGGGTTATTCCCTTCAGTAAAGAGAGCTAATGAAGCAGTCAACACCAATCTTTGCATTCCTTTTGTCTTGTCTTTCTCTGGATTATCCCAAAGCAGTGCAGCTGCTGCTAGGATTTAAGCAGTACTCAGTCTGTCCTTGCCATCCTGCCATTTTTCTGAAGTCTGGGCTTGGACAGTGTACAAAAGAGCTGAGACAGAGGTTGCCAAGACTACAGTGCAATTTCGATCTTCCCCGGGGTGCAGGCTTGTAACTTTTGAGACAGCCAACACAAAGCACTGGTGGCCTCGCTAGCCTTCTGCACACTCCCCTGCAGTATCTCCCAGCCGGCCTATCAGGAAAAGGCTTCAGGACCATTGCAACAATCTCTCTTGGGGCATCCTTCTGTACCTGTAGGGAGGGGTGGATGGCCAACTTCTCTTGGCCACAGTGTCCTCTTAAGTGAATGACTGTCTCCTGGTCCACAATGAGCTTGGTCCATCAAACAAGCAAAATCAGCTGGCTATTGAGTTCCCTGCAACAGCCAGTGTACATTTCTATGTGTGGTTTGCCTTGCACTGAAATAGGGAAAAGGCAGTGTTACACAACACCCTAGTTTCCTTTCCTGTGTTGGTGTTTATCCGCTGAGCTTCGCTGTCAAGTAACTGGCCTAATGAGTCTCAGATGAAGGACTTTTCCCTAAGTTCTCCGTCACTCCTGGATCTTGATCAGTACATCTATCCTATGTGCCCTTCTAGCTGAGTGGCGTGTGGATGAGAAGTGACTCCCGCAGGTGGATTCTGACATGTAGTAGACCCTGAGCTAGCCCAAGAGGCACAGAATGCTACATCCTCAAGCAGAGTGGGTAAGTCATTAGCAGTTGGAAAGGTTGCATCCTCCTTACACTTATCAGGGAAACACACAGAAGAAGAAAACCACTCACGTAAGAGTTCATCACCTACCCCTTCCCAGGAGTCAGTCTGAGAAAGGGAGGGGTAAAGTGAGGCACAAGGCAAAGAGGGCACTAGGACAGCGCAGAAGGAGATTACTGTGAAGGACAAAGTGGTCTTGATTCTCAAAATTCTGCTTGTTGTTTCAGTCCTTCCCTCTGGCTATCCAAATTATTTCTGTTTCTTTTGAACAATATTCATCCCATATCTACCAGGAACTCATTTGCTTGGAATGAGGCCCTTCCAAGAACTTCTGCAAATGCAGTAATTTATCCAAACCCAAAGCAGCATCAACAGGCCACTGCAGGCTGGGCTGTCACGTGTATGTCCATTCCACATGGGGCAGCGAGATGGTAACCATTTCACAAACAGACCTGCAGTCAAAATTCCTGGCAGCCCAGATTTTTCTACCACGGGGGCTAATGGCCATCAGGGGATTTGAGAGCCAATATTTCTCATGCTTATTTAATAGGAAAAGTGGAGAGGGCCGTTTGTCCAGCTAATGTTCCAAACAGAGATCCAGGAGGCAGACTTTTTACATCTGAGGGTCCCTTAGCTCACTTGTCTGCTTTACTCAAGGACTGCCAGACATCCCACCATCGTTTGTCAAAACTGTTGGGCAACATAATGCCAAACCACCCAGAAACCCTCTTCACAGAAGCAGTAGGGAAAAGACTTTCCTTATTACTCTCAACACTTTCAGGACTGAACAGGCATTAAACCAGTGCATAATATGCATCACAGGCAATCCCTACGGGAAATGCAAAGACAAAGGACTCTCGTCCACCATGGCCAAGAAACCACAGCCCATTACACACATGTTCTCAAGGCAATTAAGAGGACAGGATGCAACCTTTCCAACTGCTAATGACTTACCCACTCTGCTTGAGGATGTAGCATTGTGTGCCTCTTGGGCTAGCTCAGGGTCTACTACATGTCAGAATCCACCTGCGGGAGTCACTTCTCATCCACACGCCACTCAGCTAGAAGGGCACATAGGATAGATGTACTGATCAAGATCCAGGAGTGACGGAGAACTTAGGGAAAAGTCCTTCATCTGAGACTCATTAGGCCAGTAGAGATCCTCCTACTTTCTCTTGGTAATTGGGAGATCACCTGTGTAGGCTTTATCCAGCAGAAAAACAAACTTCCAGTACTTTTTATCACAGAAGGTACTTTTGCAAACTGGAGCAAGGCTCCCACTTAAGCTGGGCTGTTACCCTCCCAGGATACTGGGTGACAGGAAGCTGTGTGCTCTGAAGGGTGCACGCCACGGAAGACTCCCATGTCCCTGGAGGAACGTTCCTGAGTGGGGAGGCTTATCCAGCCCCTATACAGATTTATATACAGTGGCAAAGGACAAAGAAACCTTGACAGAGGAGGGGAAGTTGGGAAGAAAAGGGAGAAGTATTTCCCCTAGTTTTCACCAGGGAGCACTAGGTTCTTATTAATTTGTATTTGCCCTAACCATAGGGAGACAAATATTCCACCTGTTTTTCTCCTGTCCGAGCCAGTTAGGATCAGACTCAGTTCTGAAATCAGCTAAAGGGAAGATTCTATCTGAGGCCCTGCCTTCTGGCAGCTGAGTGCCTGAAGCATTAGGACCCATGGGTGGCTGCTTCTGAGGGTCTCCAGGGATGGAGAAGTCATCCATCTCCACTCGTGGTCCCTTTGAGTGTGAATAACTTGAGAGATTCAGAGCTCTTTATTTTGCCTACTTGAAGTTCTTCCTGTGAGAAATTATCAATCAATACTATAATTAATATCATTCTATTAGTATATTATACTGATCTTATATTGGTCAAACAGTATTAACACATTAACTAATGCCATAAGTTTCTAGTAAGACCTACAAGATTTCTTAGTGTCTTTTTTTTTGACAGGCAGAGTGAACAGTGAGAGAGACAGAGAGAAAGGTCTTCCTTTGCCGTTGGTTCACCTCCCAATGGCCGGCGCGGCCGGCGCGCTGTGGCCAGCGCACCGCGCTAATCCAATGGCAGGAGCCAGGTGCTTCTCCTGGTCTCCCATGGGGTGCAGGGCCCAAGCACTTGGGCCATCCTCCACTGCACTCCCTGGCCACAGCAGAGAGCTGGCCTGGAAGAGGGGCAACCGGGACAGAATCCGGCACCCTGACTGAGACTAGAACCTGGTGTGCTGGCGCCACAAGGCGGAGGATTAGCCTATTGAGCCGCGACGCCAGCCTAAGATTTCTTAGTGTCTTAACAGGGTCAAGATGTGCATATTTTGTCTTTCTTGAAGGGAACTCAGTGGTGCCATTGAGCAGCTGTTTGGTCCATGGCAATAGCCATATGATTCAGGACTTTCAGAATGCCACTCAAATCCCAAATCCTCCATGCAACACACTTAAAATTTCAATAAATCTTTTAAATAGTCTTTTACCTGTAATATCTGTAGCAGCTTTTCAAACTCTCTTTACCTTTTTTGTAAAATGTGGGCTTTTAAAAATGTTACTTGATGGTCTTTCTGGTGGATTTCTTCGCCATTTCCCTTCAAGCTCCCCACTCTTTGTTGAACTCCCTTCTCTTTTCTCACTAATAGGCACTTATACTGATGGCATGGAGGAACGATAAGTTGAAAAAAAGCAAGCTGAAAGCTCCTTCCAAAGGCACGAAGGCCTGCTAAGACAAAAGACCTATTCAAGTGCACATGGCTGAATAATAGAACCAAGACTAGGAACAGGTGAATCTACAACAGCCTAATTCTATGTCAATGATGAGTTATTATGGCCCAATAATAATGAATGTGGAACAATTATTTAACTTGTCCACCTCCAATGATTTATGGTCCCACTAACTAAACCTCAGAAGCATTGGCTAAACGTTTGAAAATGTGTACAAGAGGACTTCAAGAAATTCTGAGAAAATGTAATTAAAAATTAAGTTCATTTTGGTGCAAAAATTTTGAAATTTATGCAGAGTTCCTTCATAATACATATTCTTCTGAACTTTTTGAAGACCTTTCATATGCATGGATTTTGTGCTACTAAAGTAAACACCACTAAGTTCCATTTTTCTACTAACTTTTTGAAGTCCCCTTGTATATGGTCTGAGGTTGAAAGCTAGTGGTGATGACTGAGAGCATGAAATCTAAAAACCCTGAAGCCTACATTCTGCAATGAGCCTATCTATAGAAAATAGCAAGTTGAGTTAGAACAACAGAAAAGGCAGTGGGGAAGGGGAGAAGGGAGAGCAGACAAGAGTGACTGGTTACACAGCATCTCCTCATTTGTTTTTTAAGAAGACTGAATGCCTACTTCCCAAGATCACTGTATTATACATGAATTACTTTTTCATGTGTGCTTACCTTATCTGCTTGAAGTTCCAGAAGGAATCATGCTCTGTATTATTTGACATCCTCCATATTGCCTGGCACAGTGCCTAGCACAGAGCAAGAAGGAGGTGTAGTGGGAATGGGGAAGGAGGTCTATGGGAGCAAATTTCAGCTCAATTAAGGAAAAATCTGCCTAACAATTATAATCAGTCATTTTAGAATGCCACTCAAATGCCATATCCTTTATGCAAATCATAATAGCCATTGGGCTCTCAATGGCCATTAGCAGTTAAGTAGAGACTCTAAGACTGCTCACCATGGTGGCTATACAAAGAATTCCTGCACTGGGTAGGATAATTACTTCACTGGCTGCTTTGGAGAGAATTAGGAACAAAACCTGGAACTCTTGAGAGGAAAAAGGTTACATGCCAAGCCTTACTGAGACTAAGATCTGATGGCTGGATGTCTGCCCCAGTACCTGGCCCTACCTTCCCATCCCTGAGCCCTAGAGAGGGGCAACTAATGTCAAGGTACCCCCACCACTGAGACCCTCAGATAATGGAGAAATAAACATGCAGTTATGCTGAAGTCCCTGGACTGCCTTACACACCAAAGAAAGAAAGGGAAAAGACAATCTTCTTTTATCACCAAAATCTTGTGACGGTGCACTCAGACGACCAGAGGGGAGAAGATGTTGGATAAGAACAGCTCCCTAAGACTGAAACACTGGGAAAAATGTTCGGCCTTCACCTTTGGCTCCCTGGATATGACTACTAGCAGGATATTTCCCGAAAGCCCATCTATTTCCTTTGCTTTCTCCAATCTCATTGCCTTGTGTGCACAGGAAGACTAAGAGAGGCAATGCTGGCTTTCAGCCTGCAGCCATGAAGTCTCACTGCTGAATTGGAGAAACTATTGGCCTGTGGTAGGAAAAGGGACATTTTCAAAAGTTTCACTTTGGGGATTTTCCTAAGCTAGCTTTTTACTGCCGCTGTGATGGTGGCCTTTGGTAGGTTAACTCCCACAGACACAGATGCCATGTTTAGAGAGCACAAGGAATGCCATTTTCCAGATCTGGTAAAACTTCTGGAAGAGCTAATCTTTTTTTTTTAAGAGTTATTTTATTTATTTCAAAGGTAGAGTAACAGAGATGGAGGGATGGGGCAGGGAGAGGGGCAGGGAGAAGGGGAGGGGGAGGGGGAGGGGGGAGAGAGGGAGAGGGAGAGGGAGGGGGAGAGGGGGAGGGGGAGGGGGAGGGGGAGAGGGAGAGAGGGAGAGGGAGGGGGAGAGGGGGAGGGGGAGGGGGAGGGGGAGGGAGAGAGGGAGAGGGACAGGGAGAGGGAGAGAGAGAGAGGGAGAGGGAGAGGGAGAGAGGGAGAGGGAGAGGGACAGGGACAGGGAGAGGGAGGGGGAGAGGGGGAGGGGGAGGGGGGGGAGGGGGAGGGGGAGAGAGGGAGAGGGGGAGGGGGAGGGAAAGGGAGAGGGAGAGGAAGAGGGAGAGGGAGAGGGAAAGGGAGAGGGAGAGGAAGAGGGAGAGGGAGAGGGAGAGGGAGAGGGAGAGGGAGAGAAAGGAAAAGATCTTTCATCTGCTGGTTCACTCCCCAATGGGCCACAATGATCAGGCTGAAGCTGGGAGCTTGGAACTTATCCAGGTCTCCAGTGCAGGAACCCAAGCACTTGGGGCCATATTCCACTGTTTCCAGGTGCATTAGCAGGGAGCTGGATGAGAAGTGGAGCAGCTGGGATTCAAATTGGTGCTCACATGGGATGCTGGCTTAACTACTGCACCACAGTGCTGGCCCCAGAAGAGCTGATCTTATAATATCCATTTTCAATTTTTTGGTGGCCATTTTAATACTTTATACTTCTTTCTTCTTCAAAGTTGAAGAGGAGTGACTATATTTTTAATACACATATGCTACCAATGCTCTGCATTCACAGAGGCCTTTGCAGAGAAGACACAGTGCGGAAACTGTACCAAGAGCCTTTGCAACTCACCAGGAACTCACCAGGAACACCTTATATCAGTGCAAAGAACTGCCTGGCCTGAGGGAACTGTGGAGTTATGTTTATCCTGGGACTGTGCAAACAGAATTTGGGAAAGGTGAGTGAGGACTTTCTTAGGGTATGAACACTGACCAAGTTTGGTCATTAAAATATGAAATATATTGAAAAAATGGGCTAGCTGTAACAATGGTTAATTTACTTAAGGAGAAAAGCAATTTTGTTGATTCTTTCAAAATGTAACTCCTCAAGATTAGCTGGAGTTCAAAGACTATACATAAAATATGTATGAATATTTATGTGACCCAGTCATTCCAACACATCAGGCTCCACGTCTTCATCAGGTTCCAAGGTTAAGTGCTAAGGAATCCAAGAAACATTTTTATATCCGAACAAAAAATGTCGATAGTACAAGATGAAAGAAGTGGAAAGGAGATAGAAAGGGGGAAAAAAAGCTAGCTTGTAAAATATCCTCTGCTTTCCGACACTCAGTAGGCCCCCTTTGAGCACAAACCCATCAGAGCACAGTCAGATGTCCCTTAATGAAGGTACATGGCTGAGAAATGTGGAGGAAGACTTCCTAAATTAGACATACTGATTGCACATCCAAGAGAAGGAATGCAAACTCAGCAGATCTGATTTTCAACGGTTTTCTTTTTTCTCTCTCACTGCTATATGGTCAGCATCTAGAACAAGGGTCAGCAAACTGTGGCTGTAAACCAACTTTTTGGAGGCCTCTTTCTACATGACTGATAAATGGTCTTTCCATTTCAAATTCTTGAAAAATGAAAAAAAAAATTCTGTGACATGACAATTCAATTCAGATTTCAGTGGTTTTACAGGAACACAGCCACACTCCTTTAATTTCGTCTGGGCCTGCTTTGACATGCAGAGTTGAGCAGTGGTGATGCTAAGCTCATTGCCCCCAAACCAATCACTATTTGGCCCTTTCTGGAAAGTAGTCTGCTGACTCCTAGTCTAGAGCAGTGACTACCACAGAGCAGGCACTGAAGTTTTTGTTGAATGAATAAAGTCACCATATGAAAGTGGCTAAGTGATTTTATTCCTAATTTAAAGCACTGTGTCTAATCTGAGAGGCAAACACAGAGAGATCTTCCATCTGCTGGTTCACTCCCTAAATGCCCACAACAGCCAGGGCTGAGCCAGGTTACAGTGGCCTCCCACAGGGGTGGCAGGGACCCCAGTACTTGAGCCAGCATCTGTGGCTTCCTAGAGTGCACACTTATCAGGAAGCTGGATGAGAAGTGAAGGGGCCAGGACTTGAACCAGGCTCTGCTGAGCCAAACACCTGCCCCTGAACTCTTCTATCCTTCCCTGCTGAGCTTTGGGCTGAGGTACCAACCAAGGTGGTGAACTGAATCACTAGGTTGCTTTCCCAGTTCAGCTAACTCACATAAAAGTTATTTGGGATCAAACATTCTTTCACCTGTATAAAAATACATTTCAGTATGTAAAACTATGCTTCTTTCTTTTGAACATTCCTCAGACTCTTTATTCACTTCTTTCAAAAGGTTCCAAAACTTCTAGATTAGTAGCAGACCGTAGGGCAAAGGTCAGATCTTGTATTTCACAGAGTTGGTTAGCCTGGAATGCGAGCATCTTGGGAGCTCAGAATTCGGCACAGTGGTTAGGAAGCCTCTTGGATGCCTACACCCCGTATCAGAGTGCTTGGTTCCAAGCCCCAGTTCTGCTTCTGATCCCAGCTTCTGCTGATGCACCCCCCTGGAAGCAGCAATGATGGCTCAGGTAGTTGAGTCCTTGTCACTCACATAGGAGATATTCCTGGTCCAGGCTGCTGCAGATACGTGGAGCGAACCAGCAGAGAGATTTGTCTATCTCTCTGCCTTTAAATAATAAAAAAAAGAATTCACAAGAATCCACCTGCTTCTATACAATATCTCTTCATCATCTGGGCAGCAGGGAGTTTGCTTCTAAAACTGATTAATGAGGGGTCGGCGTTGGGGTGCAGTAGGCTAGGCCTCTGCTCGGGACACTGACATCGCATAGCGGTGCTGGTTTGCGGCTTGGCTGTTCTACTTCTGATCCAGATCCTTGCTGGTAGGCCTGGGAAAGCAGCAGAAGAAGCCTAAGTGCCTGGGCCCCTGCACCCATGTGGGAGAGCTGGAGGAGGCTCTGGGCTCCTGGCTCCAGCCTGGCCATCTGGGGAGTGAACCAGAGGAGGAAGAGCTCGCTCTCTCTAACCCTGCCTTTCAAATAAATAAAATATAAATCTAAAAAAAAAATTGTTTAATGAAAAAAGACTCATGGAGATGTGGGAACAAATTAACATGATATAACAAAGGAAAGATTTCTTGATTCTCATACTGAGAAGCTGTAATTACTCAAGTTTAAAAAAAGACATAAGTAACTGCAGGCACTCAGATATCTGAGTGACTAAATCATAAGAATGGCATGGGCTTTAAAGAGTGCACTCTTATTTATTAACAGATGAGAGTACCACCCCCAGGAAACAGAATTTAGAGATAAATATGGAGTGAAGGGGTTTATTTATTCTCTTTGGTAAAACTACAGGATTTCTTAATGACAAAGTTGAGACTGGGACATAAATCTCCTCCATATCTTTTGCCTCTATTTAAATGACAACTGGAAGAGATCTAAGTGATTTGCTTTCTCTACTTTCCACAGCTTTGACTGCCAGTACTCCATCTTGAACTATTTTGTATATAGTTATCAATTCCCATACTTTAAAAACAAATTTTAAATTTGTTTCTTGGAATAATTTATGGAAAAAAGATAGTACAAAGTGCCCATATATTCTACACTCTGCTTCCCCTGTTAACATTTTGAATTAGTATGGTATGATCATTACAACTAATAGACTAATATTGATAGATTAAAATCAAATGAAGTCCATACTTTACTCAGATTTCCTTTGGTTTTATGCAGTGTGCTTCCTGCTTCAGAATCTCATGCAGGCAAGTGCAGTAATGCACTCACATCTCGAGTTCATCATGGCTATGGCAGCTTCTGTTTCTTTGTTTTTGATGACCTTGATGTTTCTGAGGAGTACTGGCCAGGAAATTCAGTAGGATGTCCCTCAACAGGGATTTGCCTGATGTTTTTCTCCTGTAGACTGGGGTTATAGTTATTTGCGGAACAAGGGCCACAAAGTACCATTTTCATTACATCCTATCAAGAGTATACAGTACTATCAACATGATTTACAGCTTTCAATGCTGACCTTGATCACCCAGCGGAGGTAGTGCCAGTGAAGTTTCTTCAATACAAAGTTACTTTTCTTATTCTTCCTTTCTGCACCACTCTCTCTGGGAGAAAGGTACTACGGACAGACTATACCTGAGGAGTGCGAAGTTATGCTCCATGTCCTTGAGGGTGGAGTATCTACACAAACTATTTGAAAATCTGCATGAAAAATCTGTGTGGCGCCACAGACATTTACTTTATATCCTGAATTATAAGGTATTTTTGTTGTTCAAATTGCCCCAGTTTTGACCATGAGAGTTAACTGTGCTTTTTTCTCTGGGTCTTGAATGTTCCTTTGGCATCACAGCTTAATTCTTATTTGCTTTTCCAACTCAGTTGAGGGGTTACCTCCTGTAGGAAAACATCCTTGACTACTGACGGTTAGTTCTTAATCTCTCACCACTGCAGGTTATATGCTTTTCCTATGTATACTTAAAGCTTACATCTGCCATATTACTTGCCAAACCTGGCTTATTCATCTGTCTCTCCCACTGCACAATAAGCTTGAGGAGAGCAATTGCATTTTTTTTTTTTGACAGGCAGAGTGGACAGTGAGAGAGAGAGAGACAGAGAGAGAGGTCTTCCTTTCGCCGTTGGTTCACCCTCCAATGGCTGCCACGCTGGTGCACTGATCTGAAGCCAGGAGCCAGGTGCTTCTCCTGGTCTCCCATGCAGGTGCAGGGTCCAAGGACCTGGGCCATCCTCCACTGCACTCTCGGGCCACAGCAGAGAGCTGGCCTGGAAGAGGGGCAACTGGGACAGAATCCGGCGCCCCGACTGGGACGAGAACCTGGGGTGCCGGCACTGTAGGCAGAGGATTAGCCTAGTGAGCTGTGGTGCCGACCAGCAATTGCATCTTCCTGGTTTATCTTCATCTCTAGCATGTAGTAAATTGTTCCTTGTACAAAGTGGGAGCTCAGCAAATAACAGAATATCACTATGGTTTTCTCTTCAGTCCAAGAGTTCAGAAGTGTCTTTCACATTAACTAATATCAGCATTTGAGTTGATAGCTAACCGCTCTGCGATGAAGTACAAAGTGCTACTATTACAAGTGTTAATGCCAGCCATGTAGAGTAATAGGTTCAGGATCTAACGTAACCCTCCTAATGTCTCATTTTTAAGTAAGCAAAAGTTTCCTATCAATCCCAGTTATACTTGCATAATTATATTAAGGGTAATGACCAATTACCTCTATATTTAGAATCATGACTAGCTGAAACAAACGGTACCCAAAGAGCTCACAAACATTTTTTCATTGTTATACTTTAAAAATTAATGAAGAATCTTCCCAGAAATAGGAATTATAGGTCAGATAATGCCCCATTAACTCTTGATTGATAATCTTCCTAACTGTATTCTTTCCATCATCTAGCCTTTCACCATAAATCAGATCAGATTATATCATTTGATTTAACATCTTTATAACAAGATTCAAATTCTCAGCAACACTCGAGAAAGCCCCAAAAACTAATTCTCCAAAAACTCATCCTGTACCTCTCTCTTGCTTACTGATGGTCCAGCCAGGCTAATCTTTCTTAATCTGTTCCTCCCTCCCACTCTCCCTTCCTCCCCCCGCCCCCATTGGTTTAGCAGATCATTTTCTTAAAAGAACTTGATAAAGTTCTTTAATTTTTATTGTTTCTTATGTGTGAGTTATGTGCTTGAGAACAAAAGTAAGCTCTGACAAACTGCTATAAACCCACTGAATCATATTTTGACAACCCATTTTATTCCTGAGTTAGAAGTATTTTTGGAATTCAAATGTATATTAATTTTAATCAGTTGAAGTATTGTTACTTTTACAAAGAACAGTATAATATTAATATTTCTATTCTCTAGAGACTAATTCAAATTTAAAAATGGTTTCTTTTTTTTTTTTTTTTACAGGCAGAGTTAGACAGTGAGAGAGAGAGACAGAGAAAAAGGTCTTCCTTCCATTGGTTCATGCCCCAAATGGCTGCTATGGTCGGCACGCTGCGCCGACCCTGCGTGGGTGCAGGGCGCAAGGACCTGGGCCATCCTCCACTGCCTTCCTGGGCCACAGCAGAGAGCTAGACTGGAAGAGGGGCAACCGGGACCAGAACCCAGCGCCCCAACTGGGACTAGAACCCGGGGTACCGGTACCACAGGCAGAGGATTAGCCAAGTGAGCCGTGGCGCTGGCCGGTTTCTCTTTATTTAGAAGAAAAATTTAGTTTGAAAATTTAAATGAAACATTGGCTTCTTAAACAATTTTTAAAAACTGAGGCCCTAATCATCCATATGAAATTAACATGACCCCACAATGTGAACTGCTTGAAATAATACAAAAAAGTGAGACGAAATTAAAAAGGCAAAATAGTCTGCTTCTACCTAATTGCATTCAAAGAACACTAACATTTTGCCTTCTATCTTGATGATTTTCTGGACATTTAACCCTAAATGTAGTTCATTAAGTGAAAAATTCCTATTTGAATATTCTTTCTACATCTCCGCACAAGGTCAGTCATGAATCCTTCAAATGGTTTTGATTATCATTGTTCTGGCTGGCGACAGATCCAGCTTATGGATGACACCAGCCCTTCCTCTTAAAACTGAGTTAAAAAGTTCATCAGGTCTTAACACAGCAAGTTAGTAAAATGTAATTCTTTTTTTTTTTTTTTTTTGACAGGCAGAGTAGACAGTGAGAGAGTTAGTAAAATGTAATTCTTTCAAAGCTCTGAAAACTAAAAATTTTACCTAGGCAAATTGAATTGGTAAAACCCGACTGCAACTGATGAGAGACTAGTTTTAGCCTTTACTCACTGATCTGCACAAAGTGGAATTGGTTTTGTTGCAGAAGTCCTGACGTGTTTGGTTGTAGACTACAGCTTCAGGGGTTATCAGATGATATATGCGGCATACGGACTACTACTTTGCTGATATTCAAATAGTTCTAAGCTCCAAAATACATTTGGACTCACGGGCTTAACACAACAAACTAAGAACTTGTGATAGGTTTCAGTAATTTTGAATGGAGGGATATGGTAGGATAGCCTGAGTACCTTCAGCATGTATATCTGTATTCAACCAAGGCTCTCCAAGTGTTTATCTTTCTAACATGTATGGGCTATAATTTTGTTTATATCTTTTGCTAAAAAGTGTTCAGATTTTTTTTAAAAAAGTTATGTTTAAAGATTTATTTGAAAGGCAGGGAGACAAACAGAGAGACAAAGACAGGTAGAGAGAGAGCTCTGCCATCTGTTCGTTCACTCCCCAAATGCCCGCAATGACCCAGGCTGGGCCAGGCCAAAGGCAGGTGCCTGGAACTCACGCTGGGTCTCACAAACGGGTGGCAAGGACCCAAGCACTCGAGCGATCATTCGCTGCCTCTCAGGGTGTGTGTCAGCTGGAAGCTGGAACTGGAAGTGGAGCCCAAAATGGAGCCCAGGCACTCTCATGTGGCAGGTGGGCATCCTAGGTGCTGTCGTAATCACTGTGCACAGCGTCTGCCTCTAGTGTTCAGGGTTTTATAAACTCTTCACAATACTTTTACTTAACTCGCTGCTCTATTAACTTCTTTCCTTTTACAATTTGAAAACAGTTAGAGATCATATAGCTGCGAAGTTTAAAATATTTAGTATCTGACCCTTTATGGAAAAAGTTTACTGACCCCTGCTCTAAGTCATTGTTCAGCCCAGGATGACACTAATAGCTGTGATCCTTGATAGCTATAATTTTTATAAAATAAGTTGGTTTGATACACATTTAGGGCTTGTAATATATGAAGATACTTCAAAGTGTTATGGGAAAATGGAATTACAAGAAAAATTCAGTGCAAAAATTCTGAAATCCATGCATAGTTTTTTCCCAGGACCTTTTTGAAGATTCCTTGAGTATGTGACATTTCAAAGGCAAACGCAGAACTAGAGACTGACATTTCTTTTCTGTTTGAATGTGGTCTCACAGCTGAGCAGTATGGTACTTGTTGATGACACAGATCAGGTTATAGAATGAAGAAAAGAATTCATAAAGTAATCAAATTAATCTTTCTGTCTACTATAAACATTAAACTCACCAAAGGAATCCATACACCTGATGTTTGGTTTACCTTGATACGCATAATTCCAAGGAGGTTGGGAAACACCTTGCGAGTTATTCACAGGCACATTATTCCACGGTTCACGCGTGCTACTTCTTGAAAAGGAGTACTTCTTGCCACACTTGATAAAACTTCCCCAGCCTAGCTGTGGCTCAATAAAATTTTATTATTTGTGTTTTTATATTTTTATTCAAAAGAATTTGTTTCCCTATCACAAAAATTAGAGAATCACACCACCAACAGCAGCAAGTCCATGGAGTTACATTGATGGTGGAGAGTTTGTTGAGTATTCCCAATGTCCCAAAGGTCATAAAGGAGGGGGAGAAAGGAAAAGAAAAAATACTCAAAACAATCCAAAACCCATGATGACTTTGGGGAGAGACATCACATGATGGTTTCTGTTGCTTCTCTCATTGTCAGCTGCAGATGTATTTCGGCAGGATCAAGTACAGTCTGACTTCAGTAAACCTTTCATACCAACTCTAGCACCTAATTGGGGAAAAGAGCAGAGGGATCAGTTGAATAAAATGGTTTTAAAATATAGAGGGAGGTTAATAAATCTTTACTATATTTATTAATGGAGAACCAAATCAAAAACACATTTCCCAGCTGGTAAAATACCAAAGAATTTGAGAGGACTGGACATTAACCTTTCTTGCTTTTAATTCAATAGCTGCATGAACTTGTCAGGCTAGTTACTGCTACAGTTAATTAGGGAGTCTTTACGATCAACAACATAAAACATGGGTAAATGAATGAGCTAATGCACAATATGGATATAACATTTTTGAAAAATACTTTGGTATATTTCAATATTCTTAAGAAAATTTTAGATGGTATATCTTTTTAACCTATTTATTTCTTCCTTTGATAGGCACTATTTCTATTGATCAAGGGATACAGGACCTAAAGTTCTGTCTCTTCCTACTGCTTCATTCATTTGCTAGTCAATCATCTGCTGTCAAAATATCCTGTAGTTAGGTATTTTTGTCATAAAAGTTGTGATGCTGCTAAATATAAAAATAAGAGGAAGCAAATGGCTAAGAAAGGATGAGGAACATGAGAATACATATGAGACACTGTCAAAAAAGGATTATGGTAAGTGGAAACTGCAATTCTGCGTGGCAAAGATGGAAAGATGCAGCCTTCCCCTTCTGCTCTGCTAAGGCTTGGATTTTAGTGTGCTTTCACTATGCTTTTTGTCTTTACATTAGGCAAACACATTTCTTAAAATAAGACACCAATGCTGCTGAACAATGTCTTAGGTTTGTCAGTGACATTCTGCAAGCATCTATGCAATTTTGAGCTCCTGCAGGTATGTCAGCAATCCCAACTGCTCCGAAGTCCTAACTTGTTGAAGAATATAATGCACATATTTTGAATTCATGTCTTGTCATGAGAATAAGACAGACTGAGAGACTGTGGAGAGCAACTGAAATCAGAGTCCAAAATCTCCTGGCATCTTACTTGAGGTTCCCAGAACAGAACAAATGTTGACTGGTTCAAAAGCCTAGTTTGCATTTAAGCTGTCATTGGTTTTCTAAAGAAGTTTCTAAAGAGAAACATTGGCTACCTAATATAGGTGACTATCATGAAAATTAGTTTGACTAGCTAACAGTGTGGTTTCTCTGCTTTGCTTATCTCATCTCTTTAGGACATGTTAGGCTTGCATTTCCTCATTTTCCACTTAGGATGTGTTGAAGGAAGCCATAGTAAAAATCTGCTGAGTGGCAGGTGAAACACACCTATTGTAAAATAAACAAAATATTTCCTGACATTTCCAAATCAGCAGAGAATATGTAGAAAGAACAAGTACCCTCAGAATGCATGCTAATCAAATCTATGTACTGAACACCTCTACCAAGATGGTGTTTTGGTTAGAAAGTTTACAAGTTAGCTCAGGATCTACTTATTCATTGTACTATACTTAATTAGTAAATATCCCGTGGTATAATCAGGTACATTTTTACTTCCTTAAGCTCTAACTATAAAGAACATGGAAAACTAAGGTGAATTTATGAGATCGTGTACCAAAGGACATTCATGCTTTCAGATTACAGTAATGGCAATGGTACATGATCAATGACAAATGAATATTAAAATACCTTGTCCCTGTTGGCAACTGAGAAAAAACCTACTAATCTGGGAAGAGATGGAAGAGAAACATGAGGAAGCTCTCAGTAAAGTAAGAGTGAGTTATGTTTAAATATGGTGAATATTACGTGTCTCCTTCTGTCTTGGACCCTGTGAATCGAATGCTGGGTAGTATAGTTACACTGGCATAATAAAAACCAAACAGTGCTTGGTCCACAGCAAATGCTCAATAATCTTCCCCTGTTTTTCATTCTGTCAGTCCATCCAGCACCCATACAGTTTCAGCAAGTACTGTCTTCTCCATGGTTGCAAGCTGCCTATTCCTTCCCCCTTCAACCAAGCCATTTCCAAGGAGATAAGATGCATGATTTGGAATACGCTCTAAGGTTCAGTACAGTTGTGTATGTTCACAATCCCATTACAGTCTAAAAATGACTCGAGTGTAAAATGGAGATATATGGAAAGCTTACCTTAATTGTACCCTGACTGTTAGCAGCAATCAGCACATTGGACTCCTAGAAGAGAACAAGAGCTTTAAAGTACAGAGAAGGGCTTCCTGGAGGGCAATCCAGGAGAACGTTTCCTCTTCAACTTTCTTTCTTCACTCCTCCCTAAGACGCCATTGGGATGCCAATGTTAACAGGTTTTTAATCACAAACTTTCAACCTAAAGCACATATTTTGAGGATTCAGTTTTAATTAAAAAAAACAAAGAGTGAAATAAAATGCAAACAACTTGAGAAAAAGTGAGCCACTGCTTCTGTGGATCAATCCTCCCACACAGTGTCAGTGATTACTGTAAATAACGCTAACCTCTTTAGCCACAGTCTCTATGGGTAGACTTTGGTATTACAAAAACAGAAGGGAATAAATATTCATCTTGGAGAAGAAAGGCTATCTTTATTTTTAATTATTCTATCACTTTCCATATGTATTTTTAAAATAACCTTGGTGATTACTTGAATAATAAAATGCGTGGAAAAGTATATTTCATATTCTAAGCCTTGGAAAAAATATTTTACTATAATGTAAAAATGGTAAGAAAAGAAATGCACAAGATTGATTTTATGAGAGACAATCTCAGAACGAGGTTTTTAAATTCAATTTTTTAAGTTACTTGACAGGTAGAGAAATAGAGAAAGCGATAGACAGAGATCTTCCATGCTCAGGCTCATTCCACGAACAGCTGGGGCACAGAGCACCCGACAGGGGTACTGTGTACTGGACGTGTGCTCTGAGCTCTTCTGTTTTCTGGGCAGACCACGGAGAGGAGGCAAACAGACTGAAAAGGGCCACAACGGCTGCATGGCTGATGGAAAGGCCAAGCCTAAATGACAGCTTTGAGAAACATACAGTGGTCAAAACCCAAGGAAGGACAGTTCTGTCTGTTAGCCTTCAGCCTTCCTGTCAGAGAGATGGAAAAGAACACTCTTGGCCTACATGCTGGGAAAGTCAAGTCAAGTTAAACTTGAATTTCCTTGTTACAAGGGATTCGTGTTTTAAAAACTCACACATTTCTATTTTTATATTTTCTCTTAGACTGTAGTGATGCTACTTTTGAAAAATGCTCATCTTGTTACCACTAGTCTGAGAGGAAACAAGTAATTTCTGGGGCCGGCACTGTGGTTTAGTGGGTAAAGCCTTTCCCTGCAATGCCCGCATCCTATATGGGCACAGGTTCGAGTCCCGGCTGCTTCACTTCCAATCTAGCTCTCTGCTATGGTCTGGGAAAGCAGAAGATGGCCCAAGGCTTTGGGACCCTGCACCTGTGTGGGAGACCAGGAGGAAGCTCCTGGCTCCTGTCTTCGGATCAGCGCAGATCCAACCTTTGCAGCCAGTTGCAGCGCAGATCCAACCAGCAGATGGAAGACACACTCTCTCTTTCTCTGTGTAATTCTTTCAAATAAATAATCTTAAAAAAAGAAGTAATTTCTTCCACTATCCCAGAATTTTAATGAGATCAGAGTATTCCTTAGATATGACCAATGGTGACAGTCCATCAAAGGTCACAGCTGGTATTTGGGCACGGAAAATTCATGTCTTTCCTTGAAGCTTCCCTTAAATCAGCACGTTACATGGGTAAATCTCTTAGATACTCACAATTGGAATTAGCTTAAATACCCACTTTGGGGAATTACGGGCTATTTTGGGGACTCATTGTGCATAGAATCAATGTTACCATATGGGGTAGTCGTCTGGGGTGAGGGGATCAGGAATATAAATTTGAAATTTATCTCTTCTTTTAGTGACTTGAAGATAGAAAGTGGATGCAGTGGGTTTTGGGAATCTGCAGGAAAATAACTTATCCTAAGATGGTCAACAGGCAGACTTTCTGCCTCAGGAGACAGCAAAGGGGCACTGAATGATGCAGCAGGGATTTTCCAGTAGAGCCTCAGAAAACAGCAACGATACTATTTCTGATGCTCAGGAATGTCTTCCTAAATAAGCTCTATGATATCAGCCTGCCACAGGAGGACTCAGAAATGACTGTCCTGTCCACACCACCCAGAATCAACCCTGGAAACAGCACTGATGAAGCTGGTCACCGTGTAAGGAGAGCAAAGACTCCGGTTTTCAGCTAGTCCTGCCAGGAACCACGACCAGTACTTGCTCCCTCTGCTGGGAGAACACACGGCGTCCGGACAAGGGGAAATTCACAGCCCAAAGCTCTAGCTCTTGCCACCACTTTCATGCCAGTGATCTTTTAGCATAAAGGTAGAGATCTGGTAAAGACAAGGACTCCCTTGGGGGGTGCAGGAGATCCACTTCTGCCAGTTAAAGGAGATTACAAATCACACAATTCAGACTTCTGATTCCTGGTGGAAAGGAGGCTGGGGAGGTGTGGTAAATTATCTCACAGTATGAAAGGTCAGGCTCACCAGAACTAAGACAATCCAGCCAGATCGGCACACAGGCGGGGTTTGAAGTCTGTGGGACGTTAAGCCCAAGAAGGGACTCTCTCTGGTTTGTAATCTCAGAACTACTATGGCATGGATAGATGATGTCACAGGAGACACTATCACAGGGAGAATCTCAGGCTCTCCTTCCTGTGGAAGACACATGTCTCATTTATAAAAGAGCCGACAACGAGTCGACTGCTCAGTTTAAACAGCTTTTAGGACTGACGTACAAATGATGTGGGATTCTAAGAATTCTTATAAATGCTCAATTTTAAAAAAGCAATGAATAAAATGGCTTCACATCTCAGTATTCCTTCTCCCCCCACAAAGACTATGCAACTACAAAAAAGTTCCTTAGCACTAAACTGTCTGTCAAAAGGCTTGATACTGGCTTAAGGGACATTAATTTTTGTGTGCAACAGAAAAATAAAACCGGATATTTTACTTCTAGCATAAAAGTCTAGAATTGACATGTGTAAAATTATTACTTGTAAATTTTGAATGCTTTGTTTTTGCAGTTTGGATGACTGGCAATTCCTAGCTGTAGTCTGCTGGAGCCTAATGGAAAGAAGCTCTGGCTCAATGGGCTGTTTTTACTTGTTAACTAAAATAAAAATTTCAGCCAGCGATTCTCATTATTTTTCCTTGTTTTTGGGAAACTGGCAATCCTATTTAAACTTTCCTGAAGGCAAAGCTAACAAAGTACCTGCTATTCTTTCTTAATATTAAGAGATTAAAAAAAGACTATGGGGCCAGCGCTGTGGCTCAATAGGCTAATCCTCCGCCTTGTGGCGCCAGCACACCGGGTCCTAGTCCCGGTCGGGGTGCTGGATTCTGTCCCTGTTGCCCCTCTTCCAGGCCAGCTCTCTGCTGTGGCCAGGGAGTACAGTGGAGGATGGCCCAAGTGCTTGGGCCCTGCACCCCATGGGAGACCAGGAGAAGCACCTGGCTCCTGCCTTTGGATCAGCGTGGTGCGCTGGCTGCAGCACGCCGGCCGCGGCGGCCATTGGAGGGTGAACCAACGGCAAAGGAAGACCTTTCTCTCTGTCTCTCTCTCTCACTGTCCACTTTGCCTGTCAAAAAAAAAAAAGAAAAAAAAAAAAGAGACTATGGAAAGCTTACAAAGTCTTAAAAAAAAAAGATATTGACACAAAAAGTGCTTCAAAAAGTTCATAGAAAAATGAAATTAAAAAATAATATGCATTTTCCAGGAACATATGGAAGAAACTTTGTATACATCAACTTGCTTAGAATACCAGTGACAGTATATTAACTGTTAATAAACATTGCATGAAAGGGGCCAATATACTGCCAATTTGTTAAAATCCTGAGTAAATTGAGAAATAATATTTGCTTAGTTTACAATTGGACAATTTATTCCTAGAGGTAGACGTAACTGATTTTGAATGTGAATTAATTTTACCATAAACACGCACAATGTATTTGAAGTATAAAATGTAAAGAAACAAATAACTTCCGTTTCTGGTTACGTGAGAGTAAATGGAATAGAATTCCTCTCCTATAAATAGCTAGACAAACGAACAAAACATATTTGACAACACTGGGCTACAGGCAGTAGTAGACTGTGAACCCTGAGAAAAGGGAAACAGATGAGGTGAGTCTTATAATCAGCCTGGTTTTCTTTCTTTCTTTCTTTTTCTTTTTCTCTTTCTTTCTTTCTTTCTTTCTTTCTTTCTTTCTTTCTTTCTTTCTTTCTTTCTCTCTTTCTCTCTTTCTCTCTTTCTCTCTTTCTCTCTTTCTTTCTTTCTCTCTCTCTCTCTCTTTTTTATTTGACAGATAGAGTTAGACAGAGAGAGAGAGAGAGAAAGAGAAAGGTCTTCCTTCCATTGGTTCACCCCCCCAAGTGGCCACTACAGCTGGAGCTATGTCATTCCGAAGCCAAGAGCTAGGTGCTTCCTCCTGGTCTCCCATGTGGGTGCAGGGGCCCAAGCACTTGGGCCATCCTCCACTGCCTTCCTGGGCCAACCCAGAGGGCTGGACTGGAAGAGGAGCAACTGGGACTAGAACCCGGCGCCCATATGGGATGGCGGCGCCACAGGCGGGGGATTAACCAAGTGAGCCACCCTGCCAGCCCCAGCCTGGTTTTCTGTTTAGGGGCAATTTCTGGACCATAGAGCAAGGAAGGGGAATCCAGATAGAGCACAGAGGAATCTGAGCAGAACATAGCAGACTCACTGACTTGAGGAGCACAGTGCAAAGTTCAGGGTTCTGAGGGCAGCTGGAAGTTTTAAGGTAAAGTACCAGAGAGGAAGCTACACTGAAGTAGAATTCCAAGAACTTGCATAGTGGTCTCACAGGGGTCTCCTTGGTTCCATGTCCAAATAATCAGCTCTGTATTCATAGTGTGAAACTACACAGGCCAGGAAAATAACAAGGAACAGAAAAAGCGCATCTATGATATTATCAAATCTCCAAGTTCTCACAGGGCTGGAAGATACCTGAGTTCTGACTAGCCAGAGGGAAGAGACCTCACTGAACATTCAGCAGATGAAGAGAGTCCCCACAGGCATCCTGCTTTAAGTGGGGCTAGATTTAAAGTAAAAACTTCACTAGGATGGGCTCAGTAAACTACAGCCCATAGACTTTATGTAATACCCCACTGTCTGTCTTTTGTATTTAAGTTTTACTCAAACACAGCCAAGGACATTTGTATATATATTGTCTATGTCTGTTCTTGCACTACCAAGGCAGAGTAGAGGAGCCAAAATAGAGATCATATGGCCTACAAAGCTCTATGGCCCTTTACAGGAAAACTCTGCTGATGCCTACTTTGGATTCACCCTGATAAGAATTAAAGACAAGTATCAAAATAATCCAGTTTATCTGAAAAAACTTAACTTTCTGTCAAAACAAACTTCAAAACACTTAAAAGACTTCAACAAATTCTAGATATTCAATAATGCAACATTCAAGAGGCTATAACCAAGGTGGGAAACCATGCATTACAACCACAGGGTAAAATCAATAAAGAGAAACAGATTCAGCAATGATAAAGACAATGGAAACAGCAAACAAGGACTTTTAAAGCAGGTATTATAATTACGTTCAAGAATCTAAAGGGGATAATGAACTTAATGAGAAATGGAAGGTGAAACTATAAGAACCAAATTGAACATTTACATTTGAAAAAAAGTATTTGCAATGACAAATTCATTGAATGAATGGATATATCATGAAACAGTGAAGAATAAAGGATAATACAGAAATAAAAAATACAACAGAAACAAAGAGGAAAAAACACTAAGAGGCAGGGGATTAACATTTTAGTGGCCCACAGGACAATACTAATCAATGTATTATTATAAATCTATCTATCTACCCATCCATTCTGTTGGTTGTATCTCTGTGGAGAACCCTTTAATTAATTCTACAGAGAATAAATCTTCCTCATCAACTTCACAGTGGCTTCACTATGAAGTTTATTAATTTTGTGCCATTTTGTTAATCTGTGGTTATTTACCCATCCATCATCAATAGGACAGATATTAGATGCCAGACATTATGCTGGAGTTTTGATTGGAATAAGGCATAATGTTTGATCTTGAGAATACAGACTCAGAGGGGAAGTGGACATTTAAACAGAAATCTCATTTTGCTCCAAGAAACAGAGTTCAAAAAGGCAACCGAAGAAGCAAAAGAGCAGTCCTCAAAGAGGCAGGAAAGGCATCACAGACAAAGATGCAAATGGAACACAGAAGAGTGATAGCTGAAGTTTTTCAGGAGGAAAGATAGAGGCTATGTTAGGCAAAGGTCCTGTAAATGCAATAAATTGGGGAGAAAATGGTTTCAGATGATGAGAAGTTGTGACTGCAAAGCAGCTCATACATGAATTGATGAGACGGGAACACTAGGGTGGGGTACACATGCAAACTAACTGTACCGTATCACAATTAGATGTTTGTTTACAATAACAAGGGGTCAGTGACTGTCTTTTGCAAAGATGAGATAGAATAAGTTTTTCACTGATGTGGTAGGAGATCAGAATCTGCATTCTTGCAAAGGATTAATTTTGCACAGAAGGCAAGTGAGAAAAACAGGGCACAGGATAAGTTCTCTGCCCTCCTTTGAACAGCTGGAAAAAAGATAAAAAAAATTCTTCTTGTAAAGGTACATCCTTTAGAACCCTTAGCCACTTTCCACATTAGCAAGGGGATAGCAACACTATCCTCAGAGAAGAGACAGCACTGAGAGTCCACACAGACAAACCTACTCACTAGCACTTACCTGCCATTAATTTCCTATATATTGGCCTTTCTACAATTTGTTCCCCTAGAAACTATAAATTCATTACCTTTGCCTCATCTCTTTTCTTTATCATTTCTTTAACTTTCCTTCTTTTGTCCAAATGGCGTAAAAGCCTTCAGACTTAGCCATTTTGGGGGACTTTCTCTTCTTCCTACTGAGTTCCCCACAGCACCATGCTACATAAAACTTTCCAAACTTATGATTTGATTTGATTTTGATTGCTTTTTCTCCTGTTTTAATTCATCTGTTGTCAGTTCATTTTGCAGACCCAGCCAATCTAAGAGGGTAGAGATTTTGCCTCCTAGTATTGCTCTATTTCTTCAGTGATGTCTTACCTCAACTGTAGTCATTTTCTTTATTCCTATCTTTAAAAACATGCTTCACATTACATGTATTAATTTCAACAAGTAAAATTCCTTTAAGTTCCTTGTTATTCTTTTAAAAACATTTTATTTAGTTTATTGTAAAGGTAGAGTTATATAGGAAGGGGAAAGGGGGAGGGAGAGATCTTCCACCCACTGGTTCACTCCCCAAATGGCTACAAGAACCAGGGCTGGACCAGGCCAAAGCCAAGAGCTTCATCAGGGTCTCCCACGTGGATGCAGAGGCCCAAGCACTCTGGCCATCTTCCACTGCTTTTCCCAGTCCATCAGCAGGAAGCTGGACTGGAAGCGCAGCAGCCAGGACTTGAATCGGCACCCTACGGGAGGTTGGTACGTAACCTCCTGTTCACAGCGCTGGTCCCTATGATAACATTCTCATGTGATAATTTCATCTCTTTGCACAGCAGACTTTAGGAGAAAACCCAAGCTCTTTTTATCCCCAGTGTGGCGTTCAGGATTATACAGTCTGGTGTGCTTTCCAGCACCACCCCTCTCTGGACTCTGTCACCATCTTACTCAGACGACTCTACTGCAAGTTTCCTGAACACCCGCTGCACTTTCCCTCTGCGCCTCCGTTCACACTGTTCTCGGAATTACAGCACAGTGCTAGTTTTGAGGCCAGGCAGGCTTGGGTTTAGCTTCCAATTCTACTCCTTATTTAGATGTATAACCTTGGGCAAATCTGAGCCTCAATTTTACCTGTAAACAAAGTCAAGACTATATACCTTAAAAGATTAATGATCATGAATTGAAATAAGATAGCACTTAGTACAATGCCTACCTGGTACCTAACAGATACAGGTATGTCTACGGTCTTCTCTATAAGAACTTCCTTTACTTTGACTTAAGCCTTCTAAAACCTAGTATGTCTTTATGGAGCCTAGCTCAAAAGCCACACTGTCATGAAGCATTCTATAATTCTCCAAGTTAGATGTAAAATCAACCATCTAGAGCTAATATTATCTAGGAATTTCTTCCATTCAGGTTCATAACACAGTGATTTGTTAATGCATATTTATATTTACTAAGTTGTAAAACTCCTAAATGCAGAAAATTTATTCCTATTACACAATTAATATTTGATTAGTTAAAAACAAGTATACTTGTCCTTTTATATGGATTAATATATAAAATGAAGATGACAACATTATTTATTGATTTATCTCTTCTCACCTATTTTCTCAGTGCATATCATGTATTTTCTAATTGTTTCCAGAATATTATGTGGGCAATATTATTATTCTAATATCACTGAACAAAGTAAGGCACAGAAAAGGTGACTAACTTCTCAGAAGCCTCATAGCTGTTGAATAATAGCAATAGAAAGAAAACCTGGTAATCTGGCTCCATTACTCCTACTTTTTTTAAAAAAATATTTATTTATTTATTTGAAAGTCAGAGTTATATATAGAGAGAAGGAGAGGCAGAGAGAGAGAGGTCTTCCATCTGCTGTTCACTCCCTAATTGGCTCCAACAGCTGGTGCTGCACTGAGCCAAGGCCAGGAGCCAGGAGCTTCCTCCAGGTCTTCCCACTTGGGTGTAGGGGCCCAAGGACTTGGGCCATCTTCTATTGTTTTCCTAAGCCATAGCAGAGAGAGAGATTGGAAGTGGAGCAGCTGGGACTTGAACTGGCCCCCATATGGGATGCCGGTACTGCAGGTGGCGGATTTACCTGCTATGTCACAGTGCTGGACCCCAGTACTCTTACTTATAGCAAAACCCTAATACAGATACAAATAACATGCCTCACCCTCTACCCTCAGATGTTTAAAAACACAATTTTGTCAAATAAAGATCACAAAAAAATTCACATTTTTCTGCTGTAAAACAACTTTATTGTTCTGTGCTTAAGATTAAAGGCAGGGGCTGGTATTGTGGCACAGCAGTCTCTGTGTACAGTTTAATCTATCATGGACTCTGTGTACAGTTTAATCTACCATGGACTCTGTGTATAGTTTAATCTACCATGGACTCTGTGTACAGTTTAATCTATCATGGACTCTGTGTATAGTTTAATCTACCATGGACTCTGTGTACAGTTTAATCTACCATGGACTCTGTGTACAGTTTAATCTACCATGGACTCTGTGTACAGTTTAATCTACCATGGACTCTGTGTACAGTTTAATCTACCATGGACTCTGTGTACAGTTTAATCTATCATGGACTCTGTGTACAGTTTAATCTACCATGGACTCTGTGTACAGTTTAATCTACCATGGACTCTGTGTACAGTTTAATTTACCATGGACTCTGTGTACAGTTTAATCTATCATGGACCCTGTGTACAGTTTAATCTATTTTTCACTCAGGCATCCCACACAGGCACCAGTTCCCGGCCCAGCTACTCCACTTCCTATCCAGCTCCCTGTTAATATGCCTGGGAAAGCAGCAGAAAATGGCCCAAGTGCTTGGACCCCTGTACCACATGGGAGACCTGGAAGAAGCTGTGGGCTCTTGACTTCAGCCTGCTACAGTTCTGGCTGTTGTGGTCATTTAGGGAGTAAAAGAGTGGATGGAAGATCTTTCTGTTTCTCTTTCTCTGTAACTCTTTCAATAAATAAATAAATAAATCTTATAAAAAGACTAAAAGTGAGTTCTTTGAAGGTTTTATTGGGGTTAAAAGTCTAGACAGAAGATTTAAGCTTGAGCTGTGAGAGAACACTAATAGTGATAAGAATATGTAAAGCACACTGAAAATGCTATTCACATTTGTACTCTAAGTGCAATAGCCACAGCTGGGAGAGCAAATAAAAACTGACAGAAGCAGTTCTGACTTCAGCAGGTTTTCTTTGAAGTACTGAATTTTATTCTTTTTAAAAAAATACTTATTTATTAATTTGAAAGTCAGAGTTACACAGAGCGAGGAGAGGCAGAAAGAGGGAGAGAGGCCTTCCATCCAATGGTTTACTCCTCAATTGGCTGCAACCGCCAGAGCTGTGCTGATCCGAAGCTAGGAGACAGGAGCTTCCTCCAGGTCTCCCACATGGCTGCATGGGCCCAAGCACTTGGACCATCTTCTACTGCTTTCCCAGGACATAGCAGAGAGCTGGATCGGAAATGGAGCAGCCGGGTCTTTAACTGGTGCCCATATGGGATGCCAGCGCTTCAGGCCAGGGCATTAACATGCTGCACCACAGACCCGGCCCCCTTGAATTTTATTCTTAAAATGAGATTAGATTAAAACTGTATATCCAAGGAAGCCTTTTGGACAAGAATTTGTTTAAGTGGAAATGGTCACTCACTATGTACAAGTTAGAGTATCTACAAACACAGCTCCCTAGAGGCCACAGGAAGGAGAAGAGTTTCTTTAAATGAACATAAAAAAGGTAACACAAATTCAGGCTTACTAGGATTCCTACAAGAGCTCAATATACATTTTATCTATTAATTTCTTAAAATTCTCTCCTAGACCTTTTTGTTTTAATTGGAGAAAGGCATTCGTTTTCCCTTTATGAAAAGAGAAGTCTTGTCTTCTCACTGCCAGAGGAGAGAGTGGCAATTTGTAGCGAGGATTCAGTGTCACTGAAAAATAACAACACTGTTTCCACTTTAAGATCTTTTCATACAAAAACAGAGTTTTAAGGCTCCTTATTAGCCTCTTTCTTTGGGGTTGGGTGGGAGAGTATTAATATTTATATTCCAAATATATCTTGAAATTAAAGGAGTTTTTCTCCTCATGTTCATGGACTCTGTGTACAGTTTCATCTATTTTTCACTCAGGATCCTAAAGCCACAGAACAGTTTTTTGGGAATCCGCCCTTTCAGGTTTCCTTTTAACTCATGATCTAGGGCTGCTTTAGGAACATCCTTTCCCTTTCCCTTGAGGAGGGGCACAGATAAAATATGCAGAGATTCTTAATAGTTTTTCTTCAATCAATGCTCTGTTAAATGAAGCTATGCAACTGTTCAATTTCATAATTCCTTTTTATTTACTTCACACCATTCCAAAGCCTTTGGGCTCCCCTCCCCCATGGCACCCTCTGACTTCAGTGCAAAGGAGAAAAATGTTCAAAGTGCTGATGCTTCCTTGCTTCCTCCTACTGGGCCACAATTTCCTGACAAGTAGAATAATTCTCTTACTACAATCACTTTATATATCCTCCTCTTCCTCTTTTTTAAAATCAAGTTTCTACTACTTTTGGATCTGAGTCAAATGCATTTCATTGTTGTCTGGGTTTGATTCCTCAGGAGAGTCTTTCTATATGAGCAGTATTTATTTGCCTTAATATAGACAAAAATCTTTATCACACATGTGCAGAATGTGAGAGCCCATACAGAGATATTCAAACACAGGTTTCAGGATGATCTTCAGCAGCTTATACATAATTCCCATCTGTAACTTGTTTCTTTTTGTTGACCCTTCTTTCAGTGTGTGGTTTTTCATCATTGACTTGATACAAGTATGTAAGTATTTTTAAGAAAGACTGAATAGAAAACCACAATCTATCAATAAGAAGTCCTGTTCCATCCCTCCCCCCCCCCCCCTTCTTAAATTTACTTATTTGAGAAGCAGAAAGTCCTATGGAAAAACAGAGGCACACAGAGAGAAAGATCCCTGAGCTGGTTCTCTCTCCAGAATTTACAATGGCTAGGGCAGGGCTAGGCCTAAGCTGGGAGCTGAGAACTCAGAGTCTACTATGTGGATGGCAGGGAACCAGCTTCTTGAGCCATCATCTGTGGCCTTCAAGGGTGTGCACTGGTATGGAGCCGGAATTGAGCTGGGCCAGGACTTGAACCCCGACACTCTGATAGGAGGTACACGTATCTTAACAACTAAGTCCAGACACCTTGCCCTTTAAACTGTTATGGTTAGCACTCCATGAATTCTATAAAAGACCCAAGGTTATGTGAATTAGTTGTGTGAATTGTGTTTGCAAGGCAAATAATAGAAACTTTGTGATTTTATAATTAAAATTCTAAGATCTGTGTCTCATTTTACTATATTACAGAGATATTTAAAAAATCCTATGATTATTGTGTAGCATTTATTGAACACTATAGACTAGTTACTTTGCTAAGAACTTATATGGATTACTGCACTTGATCTACCTAGCAATTCCATGAGGAAGATAATATTTTTATAATAAATCATAATCTTTGAGAGACTTAATAACTTATTCAAATGGATTCACACAGCTAAGAAATAGCAAAACTAGGAGTCAACTTCTAATGACTGATAAACACACCAGTGGTAGTTTGTATCACATTGGCCCAGTGAGCTTACAGCACGCCAGGGGCCCCATCCTGAATTCACCTGATCAGAATAAAGGTAGATAGATAGTCTTCTGTGAGCTTAGAACATGCACAGGAGTCTCGGGGTGGTGCTGTGGTGGAGCAGGGTAAGCTTCTGCCTGCAGCACCGGCTTCCCGTATGACCACTGGTTCCTGTCCCTGCTGCTCCTCTTCCGATCCTGCGGATGGAAGATGGCCGAAGTGCTGTGCCCGTATGAGAAGCAGCTCCTGGCTTCAGATCGGCTCAGCTCCGGCCATTGTGGCCACTTGAGGAGTGAACCAGAGGATGGAAGACCTCTCTTTCTCCCTTTCTCTGTATCTCTGCCTCTCAAATAAAGAAATAAATCTTAAAAGGAAAAAAAAGAGAGAGTCTTAGCTCTTATATATATCGATCTCACATTTTAAATCTCATTAATATAGATTTCTAAAAGTCTTGTTGTATGGAATTTGGTCTTTAATAGATCTACTTATATATAATGATTTCGAGTGGTATCATTGGAGGAAAGGGTTTGGCCACAGAATCAAGATGTTGGAAGTGTTTCAGAGTTAACAAATGGAACTTGGCCAGGCCAATACCAACTCTCATCCCAGGTTAAGACTCAGGAGACTGGAGCTGCAATCACAAAGGAGTACCTTCCAGATCATATAGTTAAACCAGCCCTCTTTTCTCACACAGGTACCTTGCTTAGGATATACTGGGTCTCTTGTAAAGGTGACTATGAATAGAATGGTATAGTCTTAATTCTGACTAATAATGAGTCCTTGTTTAAATAAAATATGTTATCTTTATTATACTTCATCCTTTTTGGGATTCAAACACTGCTCTTACATTTTCAATTTCAAAACATTTAACCTGTATAATTAAGATTTTTCTGAATGAACAAGGGAAACATTTCACATTGAGAACTTTTTACAATCATTCTAAGACAATGTGGGCCGGATTTTTCACGGCAAACTCATGGCACTCCACATGCTGGATGTTCCCTATATTGAATGGACAGACTTAAGAAAGAGTAGCAATTAACTGGACAGAAGACATAGTGCATATGAAATTCAAAGTTTATCTCATGGCCAAAGGCCTTAATGTGATCATGAATATAAACACAAAAATACAAGCCCATTAACTAAATTTTATCATCAGAATCTGTATCTACCTAATAAATATGAAAATCAGGATTCTTTTCCCCTCTCTAGGGAAATGATCTTTATATACCTAAACATATTTGTCTAGTAAGTATAGCTTCTTGTAGAACTTCTAAGATGTTTTACCATTTTGCCTTAAAATCTCTAAATAAATTAATCAACTAATTTATTATTATTTGAAGGGCACAATGGGTAGTAGAGAGAGGAGCATGAGTAAGAGAGTGAGAGTGAAAGAGAGAGAGAGAGAGAGAGAATGCATGTGCGAGAGATCGATCTTACAACCACCGGTTCACTCCTCGAATGTCCGTAACAGCCAGGCTGCCAGGGTGAAGCCAGGAGCCCACAGGGGTGGCAGGGACACAAAAATACTCAGACGGTCTCCTGCTGCCTTCCAGGGTGTGCATCCATAGGAAGCGGAGTCAGAAGCTTAGTGGGGACTCAAACCAGGCTCTCTGATTTGGTACGTGAGAGTCTCAACAGCTGTCTTAATTGCTGGGCCACAATGCCCAACCATTTTACCATTCTGAAAGGCTAACTTAGTATTTAAAAACTCACACAAACACGTCTGTCATTTTATACAGACAGAACGACAAACACACACTCTGAAGAAGGAACGGGAAGATCCATCTGCACTAAGCAGTCGCCCCCATCAGAATCATTAGATCCTGTCACATTTCCTTCTAAGTCTCCCACTTTTCTGTTAAGACTATAATCTTTTTTGTTGGAGGTTCAAAGGTACTTGTATTCATTTTTAGAGTACATACAACACAAGCTAAGCTCAAAGTGGATGTTAAATAATTTTTAAAAACTGGCATTGGTACTAACCTATTATAAAAATCTATACCACTGTACATCTGATCCTGATTTTGCTGGCCATAAATATAGTTACAGGTCTAATTAATCTTTAAGAGTAACAGTATAAATACAGTAAATGTTCATCTTCTATCATAATGGGATTTAAGTTTATATTGTGGAGATCAAGTATAAGCTCCTGCAAAACCTGAAATGGCAAAGGCAGAGCAGACTGTGATTAATGGTTCTGGTACAGTGTTCAAAATACCCACTTGTCTTTATGGTCAATAAGCCTACTGATTAAAATCATTAACTCTGTGTTGTTACAGATCTGCCTTCAGTAGAAGCCAACTGGGATCCGTTAAATTTTAGAGGAGTCTGTGGAAGAGATAGCTTTAGGGGCCATATATAATCTAGATGGAAAGTGAGGATATGCACATCTGGTTCCTGTAAGAAACTGAATGAAGCACATGGCAGCAAGTAGACTCAAGAATACAGGAGCCTAGGTGGGTGTCGCGGTACTACGGGTTAAGCTTCCACTTGGGATGTCTTCATCCCGAATGGAGCACTGGTTTGAGTCCTGGCTACTTGCTTCTGATATAGCTCCCTAATGCATTCTGGAAGGCTGCAAATGACAGCTCAAGTACTGGGGTCTCACGTGAGAGACCAAGATTAATTTCCTGGTTCCTGGTTTTGGTCTGGTCTAGTCCTGGTTGTTATGGTCATTTGGGTAGTAGTTGTTAACAGCCATTTGGGGAACAAACCAGGGGATGGAAGATATCTCAATCTCTCTCCCTTTCTGTTGCTCTTTCAAATAAATAAAAAAAAACCCAAATCTTTAGAAAAAATAAATACCCTGAGTAGAAAATCTTCAAATGACTCAATAAGTGATGAACAGAATAGCTTAAGGGGGCCTAGAAAAATAAGGCTACTCACTCAACAGCTGCATGATGAAGAAAATGCCCAGTGTAAAAAAACAGAGATTTCAGAACAGCAAACAAGAATCCGCACACAACTGTTTACAACTAAGACCAGTTGTGGCTTGCTCACAGGATACCCTGGTGTGTTTCTCACACACCAGGTCAACAGAATGTCACTGCTGCTCTCAGCGCTGGTCTACTCCTATCTTTCAACGTATGGCAGAACACACACCTTGAAAAATCAAGATTCCAAATGTAGTACTAAAAAGTAAATATTTAATAGACAGATTTTCCCCAGAAATGCATACTTCTGATATTTGGTTATAGACTTGAAAGACTACATAAACCATATTTTGGAAAAATCACTTTCTTAAAGTGAAACTAACTCTTAAGCAAACAAACTTTATGGATGCTGTCTGCTTCATATCTGTATATTGTTTTAGCTTTACTAATAACCCTGCAGCCTCTTAAAAATTATATTTATGCTTCAATTCTACTTACTGTTTCTTAAACAAGCAAAGAATGAAACTTATTTTCAAAAACCATAAGGTACCTCAAAAAACAGTATAGATGGATATAGAAGCATTTACCTAGCAGTCTTTTTAAGTAATCTAGTACCCTTAACTAGTAGAGATTTTTTTTTTTTTGACAGGCAGAGTGGACAGTGAGAAAGAGAGACAGAGAGAAAGGTCTTCCTTTGCAGTTGGTTCACCCCCCAAATGGCTGCTATGGCCGGCGCGCTGGGCCGATCTGAAGCCAGCAGCCAGGTGCTTCCTCCTGGTCTCCCATGCAGTGCAAGGCCCAAGGACTTGGGCCATCCTCCACTGCCTTCCCGGGCCAGCAGAGAGCTGGACTAGAAGAGGAGCAACTGGGACAGAATCCAGTGCCCCAACCGGGACTAGAGCCTGGTGCCGGGGCCGCAGGCGAAGGATTAGCCTAGTGAGCCACTAGGTAGAGATTTTGGTAAGATTAGGTAGTGAGCTACCAGTAGAGATTTTAAAAGAAAAAAAATGGTAAGGAGAGCAGTATTTAGAGTGACTGGATATCAAAGCTGTATGGAGGGGAACGATCAGACTTAGCCAGCTGTCCTAAGTCCGACAGAGACCTCCATGTTTATGTCGGATCGCTGCCTGCTGCAGACAAAGGGATTTTTCTCTTTTGTCCACATGGTTGGTTCCTGCAGCTTCCATTTTTGGTGAGCTTTATTATTAAAAAGTCTTTTGCTATTGAGTCTTGTTTCTCTAATTTCCTAACTGCATCAAATTCTCATTTAAATTCATTTTAATGCATTCAAATAAGCCAAATTAAAAATTCAAGATTCAGATAATAGAAGAAGAATATTAAAGAGGCACACTTTGCATACAAAACCAGTGATCTCTAATCAGTGTAAAGAACATGAAGAAGGGAATGGGGACTGAGTTTTAGAAAACAGCCTTCTCCTTTCTCACCAAGTATCCTCCTGAACTTGATTTTCCTTGACTCAAAGCCGCAGATATCTCCACACACCTCCAACCTCATTGTTATGTTAGTATAACCCTGGTTCCTGGATGACAACCCGAATGAAACTTGGGAATAACGTACTCACAAAGACATGAAAAAAGAACTCTGGATTGTTCAGGAACATTGAGAAGAGTTTCTGACCACAGAACTGCACATTGTCTAAGGGCACTACTTGCAAATTCCCTCCAAATTACTCAGAAAGGTATCCACAGAGTTTTGTACTCCGTTAGCCATATCATATATCACAGCAGGAAAAAAAAGGAAAAACTTCAGACATGATCAGTATTTGCTCTTGGTTCTGCCGCAGTACGGCTTAGTTCTTTTAGAGACTTAATTTCCACAACGATAAAGCAGATAATCTTATGTACTTCATAGAATGCAATCTAGATGCCAAGGAACACAGTAGAGCATCTGATTGTGTTCAAGACATACTATCTCACAGAAAATGTACCAAATCCATGCGTGGGAAGGGTCTTCATAAACTTCACAAAAATGCACAATATGAGAAAGTATACAAAATATGCATGTATGTTTACACATGGATTATATATCTATACAAACACACATGTACTTTCTATTGAAATATGTCAGTTCTGCTGCTCAGGAGAACTTTAATTTACAGTTCTACATTTTTCAACTCTAAATTACAATTTACATGGTTTGTAAATTGTTTTTTCTTAGCATTTGTCCTTTTACATTATTAATATTCTTAAATATTCCAGCTGTTTTTCTTTAGAATTCCTGAGTATTCTGCCTTTACCTGTTATTTATGGAAACACATCTATCCTCATGTGTTGTCTCTTCTATTTGACTCTGTAAGACTGATTTTTCATATATTATTTATCTCACTAGAATCAAATTTACCAATGGCTCTTCTCATAAATAAACATGTCAAATCCAAAAAATGTAAAAAAAAGTATATCTGTAAAAAAAAATGATATACTACCCCAAAACATGGCACCCGGCATCTAATGAAACAACTGTAGCAAGAGGGTCTCTTGCACCTTCCTCTGCCCTTCTCCCTAAAGCAGCCAGACAATCCAACACTCCTGGGAAGCAGGTCATCAGGTCTTAATTCCAGAGGTCCCCACATTACACTAGAAGAACAGAATGTCCTTATCTCTAGAGACACATGGACAATGAAGTATCTGAGCAAACAGGCCTTGCTAAGTTCCCCACAGTTCAATACCATTAGCTCATACCCTTTTGTCTTTCTATCGTATTTCTCCATGACTATTCATTTCTTCATCAAACCTTAGCATAAGAATACATGCATGTGTCTTTATTTTCTTTGGGTGTTTATTTCTGAAGGGTCATGTGTCATCTAAAACTTCTATTACATACAGTTCTGGCTACTCTATTTCTGATTTAGCTTCCTGATAATGTGCCTGGGAGGCATCCCAGCCAGCCATGAGATCCGGATGGAGTTCCAGGCTCCTGGCTTTGGTCTGGTCCAGTCCTGGCTGTTGTGAGCATTTGGGGAGTGAGTCAGTAGTTGGAAGATCTCTGTTACTCTGCCTTTCTAAATAAAAATATACACTGAAAGAGGAGAGAGGGAGGGAGGGAGGGGGGAAAGGCAGGAAGGACAAAAGGAAGAAGGGAGGAGTGGAGAAAAAGAAATTTATTCTACAGGGCCGGCGCTGTGGCTCAGCAGTTTAATGCCCTGGCCTGAAGTGCTGGCATCCCATATGGGCGCCGGTTTGAGACCAGGCTGCTCCACTTCCAATCCAGCTCTCTGCTATGGCCTGGGAAAGCAGTAGAAGATGGCCCAAGTCCTTGGGCCCCTGCACCCACATGGGAGACCCAGAAGAAGCTCCTGGCTCTGGATCGGCACAGCTCCAGCCGTTGTGGCCATCGGATGAAGATGTCTCTCTCTCTCTCTCTCCTCTCTGCCTCTCCTCTCTCTGTGTAACTCTGACTTTCAAATAAATTAATAAATCTTCAAAAAAAAAAAAAAAAAGAAATCTATTCTCCTTCGCAGCATGTAGCCAAGAAGTAACTGGCATACTGCAGCCTCTAAACAACTAACTGCTATCCACTCCAGGATGCAGAAGGGAGGTGGGGCCTGACAGAGGTTGTGAGAAGTCACATAAAGCAGCTTAGGTTTTCTAGTAACCACTGGACATCACTGGAAGACTCTAAACATATGACACATGAACTCAGAATTATTAAGAAGCAGTGGCAGGGGATGGCAGAACTTGAACTAGTGTTAGGTGGCAGAACAGTAGGTTTAGAAATCAGGGTAGAAGCAAGATATATTAAAAGTAAAGCAAGACCTGGACTGTGCTTAGATATATAGCAACCTGATTTTACATTTGTAAGACTCTAGACTTTAAAACTTTGTACTTAACTAATTGGCCTAAAATTTATGAAATGCTTCAGAATATGCTTAATAGATTAAAAAAATTAATCCAACATTTTCCATGCCATAGTAAGTTACTGTAATAGCCAATATTATTTGAATTTATTTCTATAATGATTCCTCTGGTTCATAAGAATGCCAAATTGGCATACATGTGACTTCATACATGTTAAGTAAATTTAAGAAGTCAGATGAATTATTGGAGAAATATTTACTATGAGAATAATGTGAAAGTTTTTTTAAAATTTTATTTGATTTTATTATTTGACAGATAGAGTTAGACAGTGAGAAAGAGAGAGACAGAGAGAAAGATCTTCCTTCCGTTGATTCACCCCCCAAATGGCCGCTACAGCCGGAACTACACCAATCCGAAGGTAGGAGCCAGGTGCTTCTTCCTGGTCTCCCATGCGGGTGCAGGGGCCCAAGCACTTGGGCCATCCTCCACTGCCCTCCCTGGGCCAGAGCAGAGAGCTGGACTGGAAAAGGAGCAGCCGGCACTAGAACCCGGTGCCCATATGGGATGCCGGCGCAGCAGGCGGAGGATTAATCCAGTGAGCCATGGCACCAGCCTGTTAATGGTTAAGGTCATGTGACAACACAATTTCTAGAAAGCCCAAATATTTTTTCCACACTTTAAAAATTCTTGCCCTTGGCTAAATTTGTATTGCTATCTTTATTAAAAATCAAATTTCAAATAGATGATTTTATTGCTACTATAAATTGAGAACTAAAATTGAGATTAGTTTTTTCACTAGGCTGAATGTAAATGGGGCTGGGAGCAGTGGAGATGGCACTATTGGGAAGTGACAGTGTGAAAAAGGCTAGATAATTAGCCACATAAGCAATGGGTAGGAAGATATAAACTCTGAAAAAGGTTTTTATTTTTTTCTGATATATTTTATACAAATTTTTTAAAAAGGCAATCATCCTTAAAATACTGTAAGAAATAAAATGTCTATTTACTCTTAAGGCAGTAGAGAAATTTGATGAGCAACACAAAAATTGAAATAGTTAGAAACAAATCAGAGTCACTCCCCAAACACCCACACAGTTGTGGCTAGGACAGTCCCAAGTCTCCCACGTTGGGTAGCAAGGATCCACGTATGTGTGAACCCTCACCTGCTGCCTCCCGGGTGCACACCAGCAGAAAGCTGGAAGTGGAAGCAGACCAGGATTTTGAACCCATCAATATGGGATGGGGCGTCCCAACTGGTGTTGTAAACGCTGTGTCAAATATCCACTCCCTGATCATTGATGCTGAATTTGTTTTTCTAACTTCTCCTTCTAGACAAGTACTCAAACATTACAAACTTTTTCATTTGATTTCAGTGGATCAAAAAATACCCTGACGATCCTTATGTGATAAGTGCTCCACGAATCCTACATAAATAATTTTATGAGTTTTTAGTTTTTACTACAGAAACTGAAGAGCCCCAAGGACCACAGAGAGTCATCAAATGAGGTACTTGCTGACTGAATGCCCACACTTGATTTAATAAGGACATAGCTTTGAACAACGGTTTGGTTCTAGAATGGTCAATTATATTAACTAACTCAGCACTGAAGTGTCAGATTATCACCTGTTTTGATCATTTTAGTATGTCATTATTTAACAGATAAATGAGAAGCTGATAGCTCATGCAAATACTTGCCGACTACAAACAACTACATAGTTCAGAAATGTGAACTCCACTGACCGATGCGCTCATTTTACAAGCAGAATAAGTTATCTAATCAAACTTCAGAGCAGTGTCAGGAAGGGAAAAGAAAATTCATCAGTCTATTATTCTCCTATTCCACATAACCCTTTTAAAATGTTAGTGGTTATTAGAACAGAAACTCTTCATTAGAGGAACAAGACAGAAGCAGGTGTTATTAAGATGCAATATAAACTCAATAATTTATTAACCTGTGGCAGTAAAAGTCTATCTGGGGACCAGCACCATTTTGTAGTGGGTTAAGCTGCTGCCTGCGACGCCAGCATCCCATATGGGTGCCGGTTTGGGACCCAGCTGCTCTACTTCTGATCCAGCTCCCTACTTATGTGCCTGGGAAAGCAGCAGAAGATTGGCCAAGTGGTTGGGCCCCTGCACTGGTGTAGGAGATCCGGAGGAAGTTCCTGACTCTTGGCTTAAGCCTGGCCTAGCCCCAGCCACTGTGGCCATTTGGGGAGTGAACCAGTAGATGGAAGATTTCTCTCTCTCCTTCTAAGTGAGCCTCTTCCTCTCTCTGTAACTCTTTCAAAAAAAACAAACCTTAAAATTTTTCCTTTAAAAAAAAAGTCCACCTGAACACTTGCTAACAGTTGATGGTATAAAGGTGTCAAAGTGACTGCAAAAAATAATACAGCGCTTACAGCAATAGAAACATTATATTCAGAATGAGGTAGGAAAGGGCATGGGAACAAAACAGATTTAAAACACATTTCAGTGAGATAATTTACAAATGAATTCAGGGTCTTTATCTCATCAATGTTATTTGTAAAATATTCTCGGAATAGAGCCATAATCCTTAGGGGGCGTGACAATTTATTAAAAAAATTTCTAAAAACAGCCAGAGGCCAGCGCCGCGGCTTACTAGGCTAATCCTATGCCTGCGGCGCTGGCAGTAGCGGCCATTTCGGAGGTGAACCAATGGAAGGAAGACCTTTCTCTCTCTCTCTCACTAACTCTGCATGTCAAAAAAAAAAAAAAAAAAAAAGCCAGAGAAAATTCAGTTTCTCACCTTCTCAGAAAGTTCCTGTGGCATGTGTTTGCAGCAGTGTTAAGTTGCCATCTGGGACATCCACGTCCCATAATGCAGTTCCTGGGTTCGAGTCCCAGCTCTGTTCTTGACTGCACCTTCCTAATGTGCAACCTACGATGCAGTAGGTAACTGTGCAAGTCCTTGAGCACCTGCCATCCATGTGAGAAAACCAGGTGGAGTTCTTGGATCCTGGCTCTGGCCTGGCACAGCAACAACTGTTTTTTTGAGTATTTGGGGAGTGAACCAACGGACAGAAGATCTCTGTGCGCCTTTCAAATAAGTAAATGAACATTTTTTTTAAAGTTTCTATTGTGAAGTAGTTATGCCCAACTAGCATAGTGGTTTTTTCCCCAAAGTTAAGCAAAATCCTAGAATTGGAAGAAGTTTTTCTATTTGAAAACGAATTCAGGAGCTAAGTTGTGAAATAATAACACAGGTCAGAGTTCTCAGACAGTTAACATTTTGGTGAATCTATTATGCGTGGGGTGAACTAATGTTCAGCATGTTAGTTCACATACATATTAAAGATAAAATCTTACTATAAGCAAAATTGGTCTTATAAGCGGCTATTGGGCAACAGAAAGCTAGAATACAGCTCTCTGAAAGTAGAGAAAAGAGGCTGGTGCTGTGGCGCAGCGAGTTAATGCCCTGGCCTGGTCATATGGTCGCTGGTTCAAGACCTGGATGCTCCAATTCTGATCCAGCTCTCTGGTATGGCCTGGGAAAGCAGTACAAGCCTGCACCCACATGGGAGACCTGGAAGGAACTCCTGGCTCCTGCCTTTGGATAGGCACAGCTCTGGCTGTTGCGTGGCCAATTCGGGATTGAACCAGCAGATGGAAGACCTCTCTCTCTCTGCCTCTCCTCTCTCTGTGTAACTCTGACTTTCAAATAAATAAATCTTTTTTTTAAAAAAAAGAGGGGCCGGCACCGTGGCTCACTAGGTTAATCCTTCGCCTGCCTCCCAGGTGGGCACCAGGTTCTAGTCTCAGTTGCTCCTCTTCTAGTCCAGCTCTCTGCTGTGGCCTGGGAGGGCAGTGGAGGATGGCCCAAGTGCTGGGGCCCTGCACCCGCATGGGAGACTGGAGGAAGCACCTGGCTCCAGGCTTTGGGCTGGTGCAGTGCCAGCTATAGCGGCCATTTGGGGAGTAAACCTACAGAAAGAAGACCTTTCTGTCACTTTGTCTAAAACTCTACCTGTCAAAAATTAAAAAAAAAAGAGAGAAATGAGATTCAGACATGTTAAGTGACTTACCTAAAAACTAATTAATTGCCATCAACCTAGAATTATCATTCCTCTGAGAGAGCAGATCCTGTCAATTTAAACTTAACCGTCTCTCAAAATCTTGGACCAAAGTAAAACTACAAGCAGTCTTGTTCACTGTAGTCAATCTTATGCATTTCTGGTAGCACTATCTTTGTTTTTTAAGATTTAATAATCATAAATCAAAAACTCATGTCAAATTTTCTGCCTGAAGTTCTTCAGAATTACACAAATGAGGTTCGAGGTTTTAGCGTGTTCTAGAAGGAGTAACAACCTCTCTCTCTCGTCTATTTCCAGCTTCATGTCTCACCAGTCCAGTAACATTCTAGCAGCCTCCAAACACACTGCACTTTTCATATCCTTAAGCCTTTGCATATGCCGTTCCTTCTGGCCTGAAATGCGTGAGGAGTTATGAGGACAGGAGACATACTAAAATGCCAACTTTCCGAGTTTCATGAATTAATTTGTCATTAGCAGTAGCTGCCATCTATTAAAATTTTATACTGTGTATGTGTTTTATGTACATAATTTCATTAATTTCCCAACAACTCTTTGAGGCATTTAAATAGCAAACTCTACTTCAGAAATGAGAAAACAGACTCAGAGAAGACAAAACATTTTCACAAGGTTTAATCTAACTCCAAAGCCTGAGCTATGTGCAAATATAAATATATACACATGAATACTGGTTTTCTTTTAAATCTCATCCTTTTATCTCCTTCTACAATAGTGCTGGCAGGGTCAAGAGAAATTGATAGTTTATCCTTTTTTTTTTTTGAAAATCAAAAAGGCAACAGATGGATATCAACCGCTAAAAAAATTTTGAGTTCTTTGGTCCAAGCGTGTGTGTGTGTATGTGTGTGTATATGTGTGTGTGTTCTGCCTCTTAACAGATTTTACATCACAAACATAATACTGCAAGAAAATAAGGGAAAAATAATAAACCTAAAGATACTGAAAACTTAGTTCTGAGAAAAACTAGAGGTAGTCTAAATGGTTTTTTTTTTTTTTAAGATTTTTATTTATTTATTTGAGGGTTAGAGTTACAGACAATGAGAAAGACAGAGAGAAAGGTCTTCCTTCCGTTGGTTCACTACCCAAATGGCCACCATGGCCAGAGCTGTGCCGATCTGAAGACAGGAGCCAGGTACTTCCTCCAGTCTCCCATGTGGGTGCAGGGCCCCAGCACTTGGGCCATTCTCCACTGCTCTCCCGGGCCACAGCAGAGAGCTGGACTGGAAGAGGAGCAACCGGGACTAGAACCCGGAGCCCATCTGGGATGCCGGCGCCACAGGTGAAGGATTAACCTAGTGTGCCACGGTGCCAGCAGTCTAAATGTTTAATAACAGACAAATGGTAAGTGTTAATAATCTAAGTGCTTGCTACCAGTATTGAGGGAAGGTGAGAACATGTTATAGTTAGATATAAAAAGCTAGACAGGAGGACAGGACTTGGTCTGGTGGTTAAGATGGCACTGCACAGTGCAGTACCTGCACTGGAGCCCTGTGCTGTTCCCAACTTCAGCTTTCTGCTATGTCCATCCTGAAGGTAGCAGTGATGGCTCAAAGGGTCAGGTCTCAGTCACCCACACGCACTGAATTCCCAGCTTTTGGCTTTAGCCTGGCCCAGTCCAGGCTGCTCTGGGCATTTAGGGAGTGAATCAGTGAATGGAACATCTCTATATTTCTGTCTCTATTGCTCTTTTCTATCTCTACTTATCAATGAGAAAAAGCTAGATACAAAAATATATCTACACTGTAAAATTAGTTTTCAAAATGTTGGCTGAAGACTGGAAAGATGAACAAAATGTTAACTGCAGTTCTGTTCAGCTGGTAGAATTCCAGGTCAATTTTTTCTGTTCTTTATTTTCTATAAGTTCTCTATTAGGAGAGGACAGCGTAACACAGGGATAAAAAGACAGTGGGTCCAACTGCATTAAGAAGGTCTAAATGTGGAGGACGAGTTTCTGCTGGGTCAGGCATCACCTTAAGTAACAGGTGAAGAAGGAAGCTTGTGGTTCTTTGGCTTTAATTTGACTGATACACACCAGTATAACTTGGTAAGCATGCTGATAAGGAGCTGCATAATTCAAGTGCAGATGTTAATGCAAACAACCAAACCTCTTGCTTATTTTCAAAAAGTAATTGATATATCACTTACATGGCTCTAAAGGGGGCGGAGAAGATCTCTCCCAAAGCATTTATTCACACCTATTCAGAGCCAACTCACTCTTCAGTTACACAGGTTGATGCAAATATCTATTTCTAAGCATTACAGGTAACAAAATTGGATAGGCTTTATTTAATAGAAAAAACAGACCTTCAAACAATTTATAGTATTGCCGAAAAGCAAAACAAAAGTTCCCTGTTCCCATCACTAGCAATCCTAGATGGGTGAGTTTAGAGTTAATGTGTCAATTAAACAGACTAACAAAACACTCCAACTAACACTAGCTCTGTCATTATTCTTGAGAAGCAATCATTTTCTCTAAAACAATGATCTGGAAAGCACTGCGTGAAAAGGAAAGACAAGTAAGTAATAGCATGCATTTAAGGCATAAATACAACCCCACACTAGTCTACTTACAAAAGGTTTTTCTTCATTCTAGGATTACTGAGAAAATGTTTTTAAAAACGGTATGTGTCTGCATTCTCAGGGAGACTATACAACCTACAGGGTAATCAAGTTTTTTTTTTTTTTTTTTTTTTTTTAAATCAGTAAGACCAGTGAGATCCCCACAAGAGATCTTAGAACTTATTTTACTGTCAATGATATTTCATGCTTTCTATTAACAAAGGGAAACAGAGTTGCCAGATCTTAAAAATCTTAAATGTTTTTACAGGAAAATGTAAAAGGCTTAGAATTAGAACCTCTTAGCCTTTCACAAAACAGAAAACTCTGATGAAATCAAAATAAGCTTTATAGATAGGGACTCCTAATGAGTTTTTTTTTTTTTTTTTAAGATTTTATTTATTTACTTGAGAGGTAGAGTTACAGAGAGAGAGAGAGAGACAGAGAGACAGAGAGACAGAGGACTTCCATCCCTTTGTTCACTCCCCAAATGGCTGCAATGGCCAGAAATGAGCCAATCTGAAGCCAGGAGCCAGGAGCTTCTTCCAGGTCTCCCACATGAGTGCAGGGGCCCAAGGACTCGGGCCATCTTCTACTGCTTTGCCAGGCCATACCAGAGAACTGGATGGGAAGAGGAGAAGCCAGGACTAGAATCGGTGCCCATATGGGATGCCTGTGCCGCAGGCAGAAGATTAACCTACTGCACTACAACCCCGGCCCCCTTAATGAGTTTTGAAGTTACAAAACTAACTTATTGAGAAAGGCATAACCTTTCTCAATTAATAATCTGTTTTATTCTTTTCAGAATATAAAACCTTTAAAATGTAAATACCTATATGTCTATATCAATTATTTATTATTAGTTGACAACTTGGTTTAGTCTGTATTACTATAGACCTCCATTAATACAAACACTAAAGATGATCATGTGAGTTAGAGATTTGGTTGCCCAGAAAAATCTGGAAGGAAAAGGTCATATGAGTATTACCTATGAAACTTAAATTATGGTTGGCTGCTTAAAAAAAGGATCATATGTATTCAAGTATGTATTTCAAATTTAGCAAAGGGATTTAGAAAATATTGCATAAAGTAAGAGTTTCATTTCTCCTTTGCCAGATGATAACATTACCTTAGGCTCCCAAGGAGACTTTTCCATGCATATTGTAAAAAGTTATTTTAGAAAATTTTCTTAAAAAGTAAAATTATAAACTCTTGTGTATCCCAATAAACCAGTTTAGAATGTTGCACTAAAACCATACTATTTTTCTCTCCCAATTACTTGTACCCAAGTCACAAAGTCACTGCTAGACATCTAAGATTCGGAATAATAAATGAACAAAAGGAAACTGAATCTTAAAAGTCAGATTTACTTTCTATACAATCTATTCCTAAAATTTTCTGTTTTTTTTTTTTTCTCAGAAAGCCAAAAATCTTGAAGATAAATATAGCACGACCAATTGCCTGTGTAGTACTCCACAATGTGTAAACGTCTGCCATTTAAACCAAAGGGTTCACTTTTTTTTTTTTTCTTCATCTTCTGGTTGGGTATCATAGTTCAAATAAATCTTTTATATTCTCTTCTTCATTACTCTGCTACCTACTGTTAAAAGAGTAATGCAAATAAGGAAAAAAAAATCCAATAGCTTCTTCACACAATTATCATAGATAACTCCTTTAATCCATATAGCCAAGTAATTCCAAATAACTGTTCTTACTCCCTTATCTCTGCTGAGCTACCTAAGACCTGCTCTCCGAGGACAGGCTGCTGTTTCTCTTGTGCACTGAGAGGCAGCCTTGTCGCCGACAGTAAACTTTTTCCCTTACTCCAGTGTTTGGCCTTTCATTGATTACATACACCTAATTAAACTAGAAAAAAAATTTTGATTAAGTATACTTCAGTATATTCAACCAATTCACAAAGTATTCATTAAAAATTTACAAGTAAAGGAAATGACAATCAATATTCATTTTCCCACTACCACTATGGAAAACTGGGAGGAACAATGAACACATAAACAATTAGAAAGAAAACTAAATCTCTCCCCATCTCAAAATATTCTAGGTGCTTTTAAGCATGATGGAATAATAATGAAAGGTATTAAAAATTAGTGGCATGTTTTAGAATGTATTCTCAAAATAATACTATTTATTTTTCCCCCTTAAGAGGCAGAACTAAAAACAAAAGCAAAAGGAAGTAGCTTTAAGGTTTGTGTCAAATCAGTGCTTCACAATTTGTATACTCAGAAAAACAAATAATAAAAATATAAATAAGAAAAAATATAAGGAACAGTCCAATATAAGTCAAATTCTATTATTGCAAATATAAGATGACAATGATCTATACGAGATATCAGCTAGTGGACCCCAAATAATATTTTGTTGATTTCATTACAATATCCACTATAAAATACTTAATGTAAAAAATGTTTTCTCAGAGGCTGTCTGCATAGTGCTGGACATTAAAACCAAAGCAGACCTGCATTTCACATGATTTACACAGAGCAAAGAACACAGAGCAGGTCTGCTTGTTTTCTACCACCTGCCCGTCTCCTCTCCTTTCCAACTGTCAAGCCCACTCTAGCTTGGTCCCTGTGGAAGAAGAATGGGAAGCAGGAGGACATGGGAGGCACTGTCTTCCTGAATCAGGGTCCGTGCTCAGACTCTTCCACTCCCACTCCCAGGACAGACCAGAGTTCATTCAGACTGGCCCTCTCCCAGTCAGGAAATTTTCTGAAGTTTTATAAACCCTCCAGCTAGAGGAAAGAAGGAAGGAAAGGAGAGACAAAGGGAGAAGAGGCACAGAGGTGAAGACAGGGAGGAAGGAAGAGGTGAAGCTTCTGTGTCGTCTTCTCAGTGTTTCCAGAGGAAACGGAAACAAGAAACAGCTCTGTGTGCAGGACAGCAACATACCGTAAGGGTAGAATTGTCACTTAAAGGAAAGAGCAAAGGCCATATCTTATGTTTTTGGTTTGTGTAGGTGAGGGACTAGCAAAATCTTATGGTGGGTGAGGGAGCAGTAAAACCCAAGAGCCCTCAGGTCTTTGTGATTAAGCTTCGAGCAGTTCAGGTCCCTGGGTTACTAGCTACACCGGACCTCTTCCCAGGGGGTGGCATGACTCATCTGTCCCCAAACTGGATTGTTTACATCATTTCCCAAGGATACCTGGGCACCTCTTCAAAAACAAAAGTTCATGGAAAATGGAAATTAAAAGATTTATTTTTTGGTGAAAAAAATTTGAAATCATACATACATCTTCACCTTCCCCATTTTCTGTACTGAAATATATATTCATGGTTTAAAAATAGAATTTTGATAAGTGTTTTGTAAGGCTCTTAGATGATTCTGATGGTCAGGTTTGAGAACCACTGATATAAAATAAGATTTACTGTTATGTCAGCCAGATGAGCTACGTCCCTAGTGTAGTACTATCTGATGCTTTACACAACATTTGTTTACTAAGAAATCAGAGAGCATGCCTACTTCTTTAGAGAAGTTGTTGTTGTAAGGGACGGAGGAACACCCATATAAATCTGATAAAATATTAGTCAATACTAAATACAAACTTAGAAATTGTTGTTGCCTTTGAAAATAGGCAAACTAGACTGGAGATTATATTCCAAAAAGAAAATGGTACTTCTGAAATGATGACATAGGTACAAATGAACGGTGCACATCACGAAGACTAGCTTTCTTAAAACTGATATGGTCTTGATATTGCCACTGAGTTTCAAGCCTATTAGATGCCAGCAAGGTTTCCCATCTCTATTTCAGCGTTTCTTTGGTTTCAAATAATTAGTGTGTCATTAAACATGAAACGAAGAAGATAAAGCCATGCCTGAATGTCTGTATTACGAATTTCTTGAATTATATACTGATTTTGTACCATGTACAAACAAGTGAGAGCAGTTTTTACTCTGTGGAAAAAGCTGTTCTCAATAGTTCATACACATGACCTTGTTAAGAAACAGGTTGGTGCTACCGTCAGTACTTCACCGATGAGGACACGGAAGCCCAGGGCCACGGAGCTAGAAGCAGGGAATTTGAGGCTTGAACCTATGTGGCCTGGCTCCAGAGTCTGTGCTCTTTCTCAGAATATGAGGATGCCATTTCTCAAGGAGATTACAAGATTAGCAGGAGACACAAGTAAGAGTACAAAGACACAAATACCAGTATAAGGCAGTATAGTATAATCCATTCAGCACATAGGTTTAAAGGATAGGAATCATGAGAAATTCAGGAAAAGAAAAGATGATGTACTTAAGAAAAAAGTTTTAGCTAAGTACATCAGAATAAATGTTACACTGTATGACTATAACCAAAAAACTTTTGTTCATTAGAAATGAAGAGAAAATAATTTTATTATATTACTGAGCAAAGGTTACCTGGCCTTCTACTGTCTTAATTCTGTATAGAACGGATGATAACATAACTGGCAAGTTCCTGAACCAAGGTTTACTATATTTGGTTTCAAGGGAGGGAAATGAGGGAATCGTTATCTGGATTCTCCTCATTCTAGAGCCACAGAAACTTTTATATCATTCCTAATGGCTCAAGTCACAGCAGGAAATGTTCACCTTATCATCAATGCTTTTTCTGATGAAGATTATACATTTTTTTGTCACTTTTGAAGAGCAAAGGGAGTCTTAATTGTCTTTTACAAGTATTGCTTTTTATCATTAGCTATACATTTAGCATTAGTGACAAGGTAGGTATATGAGACATGATTTAGAGTTAAGAAAACAATGATGAGGGTACTGTAGCCTGAGCTGGGATTAATGCAGTAGTTCTGAATAATAATATGGAGGTTCCTAGAAAGGATTAAATGTAGAACTACCATATGATCTAGTCATCCCACTTCGGGGTACACATTCCAACAAAGTGAAATTGGTCTAAGAGACAACTGCACTCCCATGAACACTGCATCATTATTCACAAGAGCCAAAATATGGAATCAACCTAAACACCCATCAGACGAGTGAATAAAGAAAATGTAGTATATATACACAATGAAATATTGTTCAGCCTTTGTAAAGGAAATCGTCATTTGCAACAACATGCATGTAAGTGAAATAAGCCAGACACACAAAGACAAATATTTCATGATATTATTTACATGTGGAATCTAAGTCATTCAAGGTCTCTGTGGCACAGCACACTGAATCGACTTAGTAATGATGTAATGTGTATTTCAAAATTCCTAACTGAAGATATTTTAAGTGTTTCTATCAGCATGTGAGGTCAAAGATATGCTAACAGGTTTGATTTAATCATTCCATAATGAACATATCTATCAAAACACCACATTATAACCCATACATATATACAATGTTATTTGTCAACAGTAAAAAGAATAATTCTTCAAAGGATAAGAAAAACTCTCATTTCATATTTTATTTATTTTCATCACTTATTGGTCATCATTTGTTGATGACCTGTGGAAAGGTGTGACTAACCCACCACCGGTTGGGGGTCATAGCATCAGACAATAATTGATGTTAATCTAGCACTGAGTTAGCTAGCTTCATAGGAAGGTATGGGACAGGGAATCCAGCACACACAGTATCTTCTCACTCATCAACCATTCACACAAATAGCCTCCTGGACCTCTCGTCCACCCATGTGGAGAATATGCACTGCTGTCAGAGATAGTTAAGGTCCATGTGGTTTAACTTAATACAGAGCTACGCACAGGGTTCCTGCCAGTCTTACACCATTCAATTAGCACAGATATAAAGCCAGAAGCCAATGCAAAGTTCTCTAATACTAGATGTGACACAAGAGAAGCGCTTTCAAAATAAATTGAGAGATGATCAGCTCCTAGCATGTAACATTCCCAATGTGCCTCAACTCTATTTTTAGAGAAATGGTGCTATGAGAAGGCATACCTATGGTTAGACTTCCACACAGGCCTAGGTTGTTCGAGGTCCAGAAGTTATGTTAAACTTCACTCATGTGTGGATTTCAAATCAATCATTCTCTGCAGTTCCAAGGCTTAATAAGTCACTTTCTTGGTGTCTTTCATAAACTAAGTAAAATCTCAACAATAATTCCTTTTTTTTTTTTTTTTGACAGGCAGAGTGGACAGTGAGAGAGAGAGACAGAGAGAAAGGTCTTCCTTTGCCATTGGTTCACCCTCCAATGGCCGCTGAGGCCGGGGCACTGCGGCTGGTGCACCACGCTGATCCGAAGCCAGGAGCCAGGTGCTTCTCCTGGTCTCCCATGGGGTGCAGGGCCCAAGCACTTGCGCCATCCTCCACTGCACTCCTGGGCCACAGCACAGAGCCGGACTAGAAGAGGGGCAGCCGGGACAGAATCCGGCGCCCCGACCAGGACTAGAACCTGATGTGCTGGTGCCGCAGGTGGAGGATTAGCCTAGTGAGCCGCGGCACTGGCTAACAATAATTCCTTTTACTATTTACTTCTGCCTCATTTTTTTCTTCTAGGTCTCCTAGTGAATATGTTAAATGTTTTTACTTATTCCTATACATCTTTTATATTGTTTCATCTTTTTTGCTTCTCTATACTTCTTTCTGTAAATTTTCTCCCAACTTACCTGTTAGTTCATTAATTCTTTTCTACCTTATTTTCTACTCAGTCCATTGAATTTTTAATTTTGATAATTATATTTTTAGTCTACGATTTTCATTTTTAAGAAGTTTCCCAGTTCCTATTTGCAATTTTCAATCTTGTCTTTCATCTTACCATAAGCATAGTTATTTTTTTAATACAGTTTATTTTATTTGAAAGGCAGAGTTATAGAGACACAGAGGCAGAGAAAGAGAGACAGAGGTCTTCGGTTCACTGGTTCACTTCCTAAATGGCTGCAACAGCTGGAGCTGGACAGATTCCCAAAGCCAAGAGCCAGGAGCTTCTTCTGGGTCTACCACGTGGGTGCAAGGGCCCAAGGACTTAGGCATCTTCCACTGCTTTCCCAGGCCATAGCAGAGAGCTAGATCATAAGTAGAACAGCTGGGCCTTGAATTGGTGCCCATGTGGGATGCCAGCACTGCAGCCACGGCCTTACTGCTATGCCACAGCACCAGCCCCAGCAGTGACTTTCAAGCTATGTCTAATAACTCTAATATCCAGAGCTGCTGTGACTGTTTATATTCCATGTTGCCTATGCTGATTTTATTTATGTTGTGATTTCTTTTATTTGTGTATGCCCTAGTTATATTTGCAAAAGTATAATAAATAAATAAACAAACTCCTAGGCAATGTTATCTTCTTTCTGAGAGAATATAAGCTTGTATCCTATGGACATTAGCAATCCAGGGTCACCTCAATTAAAAAATTTTAGGGATTGATATGACATGAATTGAATTATAATCATTGTGAAGGCTAATCTTCTACTGGTTTACCCTAAAGTATAACCCTCTGAGGACCTAAAACAAAGTGAGTAACCTACAGTGGTCGGCACTGGACTGCAGTATCAGTGCCTCTGTGAAGCTGTGCTAGTGCTTCACTTATCTCACCAACACCAGCAAATGCTCCACGGAGAAAAGCAGATGTAAAAGCCAGACTCACATTCCAAGTCTGGAAATTCCTTTCTGCCTTGTTTGCTTTCCAATGTCTTCAAATAGGCTTGTTTTAAAAATACATACTTGGTCCCACTTTTCCAATTTTACTTAGAGGAAGGGTTAGCCCAAATTACTTGGTCTGTCATTACCAAAACTGGAAGATGATTCACAGAAGTTTAAACAAGATAGCAATGGAATATATCTAATTAAAGTGAAATTGTACCGGAAGCTCAGATATTTTAAATTACACATTAAGTCAGAATGCTTTGTGTCAAAAATAAAACCAATCATGTAAGCAACTAAAAAGCTATTTTAAAACACATGACACTAATGAATGATATTGTTTATATAAATCAAGATGGTTGAAAATAATTACTTCTTCTAACTTAGGGAAAAGCTTATGTTCTAAAATGTATAAGTGAAAAGTTTGAGGAAATTACTTTTTACAACCTAGTAACATAACTTTCTCAACAAGAAATTGAATATGCTGAAATATTCTTATGTAAATATATTCTGAAGCCAGCAACTTTACCCTGAAATAGTTTTTAATTAGGTATACTCTCCTTCTCCCACGTCATTTTTTTTCCTTCCTGTTAAAACATATCACCTCAGCTGAATGCTTACTGAGCACATACTGCATATGATCATCAAGGAGAACGAGACACAGTATATACTAGTCTTTGAGAGATAAAACGAGATAACGTGACGCTGGCTGTAACTGAGGCACACACACGATTCTATGGGTATGCAAGAGCGACATCAAGCCAGTGTTACATTGTTCCATCAGTGCCATTTCACTTACTACCTAAAATGCCTTTCTTTGGTGGGAAGAGGATGTGTATGTTGGGGAGGTTGATGATGGACAGTGGATATGGGGTACAAGTATATAAGAATAACTTCTAATGTTCAATAGCACAGTACGATAATTATAACTGAAATCAATTATATATTCAAAATAGTTAGCAGAGAGGATTTTGAACATATCCAACACAACAAAATAATAAATGTTTGCAATTATGCCAATTATCTTGATCTGATCATTACACTTCATACTCACGTGGTGAAATGTCATGGTGTACCCTATAATAAACTTATTATAAAATCATATACAAAGATAACTATATACATAAAGCAGCATGTGAGACCACAAAGTGAAGACGCTGATAGGAAAACATACCCCATCTGGCAATGCTCTCCAGCAAACAGCGCTAACAAATTCATTCGTATCATCTTCTTTCCGGTCTTTGTCCAAAACACTTTTGACTGTATCAAACTTAAAAGTTAGCAAAGTCTTAGATAGTCCTTTGTAGTACAGGTAGAGGGAGTTGTTTTCACTTCCTGAAAATAAATAATAATTTTTCAGGATGAGAAGCTAGAATTAGGATATAACATTCAAACAATAATTATCATGTTTTTAACAAAAAAAACCAGTAATGTTTTATGGTAAATTTTGAAAGATTAGAACACAGGACTAAGTGGGAGTTATGTGATAAAATAATTTTTGGACAAAAGTTATACCTTAGTACTCTAAAGAAACAATGTTATATGATAAAACCATAGTAATAATTCTAAGACTGAAATTGCCATATAAAAATCATTTATAGTAGAGGCCTACAAAACCAGAAATTTGTAATCACAGAAAGAATCTTTTTCGTTCTTTCTTTTTTTTTTTAAAGATAATTTTATTGGGCTCAGTGCTGTGGTGTAGTAGGTTAAGCCTCTGCCTATGGCACCAGCATCCCTTATGGGCACCGGTTTGAGTCCTGGCTGCTCCACTTCTGATCTAGCTCTCTGCTAATGGCCTGGGAAAGTAGCAGAAGATGACCCAAGTGCTTGGGACCCTGCAACCATGTGGGAGACCAGGAAGAAGCTCCTGGCTCCTGACTTTGGGTCATCCCAGCTCTAGCTGTTGCGGCAAAATATTTGGGGAGTGAACTAGTGGATTGAAGACTTTTCCCTCTGCCTGCAACTCTTCTTTTCAAATAAGTAAAGACACACTGTTTAAGAGTGAGGGAGAGACAGAGAGAATCTTCCATCTGCTGGTTCACTTCCTAAATGGCCACAACAGGCCAGGCCAAAACCAGGAGCCAAGACCCTCCTTCGCGTCTCCTACATAGATAAAGGAGCCCAGGCACCTTGGCTATTCTCTGCTGCTCTCCCAAGTGCATTAGCAGGGAGCTAACTGAAGTGCAGCAGCTAAGACTCAGATGGTATGTGGGCATCATCATGGTTTTATCCACCACACCACAATGCCAGCCAGAGAGGAAAAAGAAAATTGCTGTACTTACAAAGAAAAATTTTAATAGCCTGTACAGTTAACTTCCCAAATGTGACTAACGGCAGTACTCATTAGGTGGAAGATCTATAAACATTTTGAGCAGTTGATTAATATAGGATAACTGTACTAGATATTTGCTTTGGTATTGTTTAGGTTCTTATGTGGAGAAAGGCAACTTTATTGAGTAAAAGCCACTTCAAAGTACTGATGTAAGACCATATATTCAGGCATTAGACATATTAGAGCCTTTGAGTAATATATGATTTAGTTTTTCTATGTCTGATTTAAGAATAAACTATCAACACTAAAAGTCATAGAATAATAAATTAATGCTATCCAACCAGATTGCTTAATAAAGAGAGCACTAGACAAGAGAAATGAGTATTAAGCTTAAGAAGACAAACAATGTCTTCTTATGAATATTATTAAAAGAAATTAAAACTTTTTGTCTTATTCATGTTTAAATTTAGGAATTATGTTTTACTGGAGAACAACTAAAAAACACAGTTAAAAAACCCTTATGCTATTGCTTGTGTTCAGGTTTTGTGGTCAATAAAAAAGGGAAGGCCTAATGTGCTTCCAGTATAATTTGAGGAAAATTCATAGTGCAAAATCAACAAGTCCATTACACTAACTTGAGTGTACAGACTATTTTTTTCTTTCTTTCTTTTTTAAAGATTTATTTATTTATTTATTTGAAAGGCAGAGCCACACAGAGGCAGAGGCATAGCGAGAGAGGAGAGTCTTCCATCTGCTGGTTTAATCTCCAGATGGCCGCTACAGCTGGAGCTGTGCTGATCCGGAGCCAAGAGCCAGAAGCTTCTTCTGGGTCTCCAGGGAGCTGCAGGGGCCCAAGACTTGGGCCATCTTCTACCGCTTTCTCAGGCCATAGTAGAGAGCTGGATTGGAAGTGGAGCAACTGGGACTTGAACCAGTGCCCACGTGGGATGCTGACACTGCAGGTGGTGGCCCCACCTGCTATGCCACAGCACCGGCCCCCAGACCATTTTCTAACATAATAGGCAGACTAATTCCATTGAATTCAATTTCAGTGAAATAAATCATTAAAAAAGTTTCTAGAAAAGATGATTTCACTTACCACAAGCGATATAATCTCCATTGGAAGCGAGGCCTACAAAGTTTTTTTCATTGATATGACCCTTGAAGGAACGTAGACAGTATGGTTTCCCTACATTCCAGAGTTTTAGCTGGCTATCTGTTGAGCTGAGGTAAACACAGAGTCAGAACATATTTAAGATTACATGGCATGAAATTCCTCATTACGCTTTAGAAAGAGGCAAGCAATCCCGTTTGGTGGTTAAGAATACAGACTCTGGAGCCATACTACCTGAGTCAGAAAGTTCAATCTGCCATTAATTCGCTTTTGAACCTTGGGCAAGTTATGAAATCTATTGGTCTCAGTTTATTGTCAATTAGATATAAAATATGATTCCTACTATATAAAATTAAATAAATTCTATGAGATAGTATGAAAAATCAAATTCATTTGAAATGTTTCAGTGGTACCTGGGCATGCAGGAAATACTCAATAAATATTAGGCATGAACACTACGAGACCACCATCAAAAAATGAGACCGCTGTACTGAGAGTTCTGTTCAATTCCAGGGATATATTTGTTCCTCTTGGATTGATTTATTTTTCAATATTGAAATGGACTGGCATATTGAATATAAACTATTTTCACAGCTCAGTCTTGCCTACAGGTATGGGATACAAAGGATCTATAAAATGTCATTTATCTTGCTGAAAGCATATGCAAATAGAACTATTACAAAATAAAATAAAAAACATAGAAATCCTGGTATTCTTTTCAATCTTAGGAATTTAAGAAAATATATGTTTTTCTCTGAATTTCTGTTACAAAACTTGGAACGATTTACTTTGTAAATTGCTTTCCCCATTAAACAACTTGTTTTACAGTTTCTTGTACCATGAAACATTTCTATATATTTATTAATGGCTGTCCAGTAAGTGATCTTTTCTCTTACTCTAACATTTTATGAACAGGGAACTGTGCTAAGGGTTTTACATTTACTACGTAAACAGTTAAAGCATAAGATTAAGTACTATACATTTTTAGCTTCATTTTAGAGGTGAAGAAACTGAGGTTTAGAAGGTTAATGATATTTCCAAGTTACTACTGCTACAACCAGGATTAACACTGATTTCAGAGACCAAATTCCTCAATATTTAATACTTTTTTTGGCTTCTTATCACTTTTCAACATAACATCTATTCTTAAGTATTTGTTTTAATTTGTTTTTGCTGAACAAAGTTACACTAAATTTCTAATTATAAGCCTATATTTAAAAATATACTTTAACATTAATGTCTACAAATACACTTTTGGATGAATTTTTCTACATACTTCTAAGATACAAATCTATCCGAGAATAAAAATAATGATGACTTGTAAAAACTAAAAAGGAAAAAAGATTGAAGAAAGCATATTACATATCCACTAAGTTCACCTAAGATTTCCAACTTACGCAATTCAATTAGTATTTTATATATTTCAATTAACTGAAATAAAACTAATTGATTCTGAAATTAAAGAAAAATATTTTTGCCAAACTACCAAATGTTTAAATATAAATAATACTTTATTTACTGCCCCTTATTTTTGCTCCTAATGATGGAATAACTTTTGACTTGTTACCACTTAATTTAAATTTATGAATTAATTAAATATATTCCCTTGGAAAGTTAAGTTACCACTTTCTTTGTAACTCAATTTAAATTACGTTCCTAAATCAATTCAAGTTACCAAGTTGTTATTTAGAGCAACTAGGGTGAAGGTAAATGTGGTGGGAAATGCCAAATATAAGGCACTGGCCTTAAAAAAATCTCTGAAGAGAGAGAAGAAACTATGTGAAAAAAAGAGAATACAATATATTATCAAGTTCGACAAGGAACAGTAGATACGAAAAAGAATCTAAGAATGGGTATTTGCTGGGGAAATAGGAATGAAGAGTATATGGAATGGATGTACAAAAGATGGGACTGTCCACTTAGGTGAAAGACGTTTATCATTGGTTTGATAATATTTATTGACCTCACTGACATCTTCCTGCCTTCAAAGTAAGTAAGACAAAGCTTATGTTCTTCAGTTTCAGAAGGCTTTTCCAAGGACATTTTTAAGGTATATGTAGTCATACTAAAGAAAGTTCTACACAAAACATTAAAAACCTACCATGAGATCAGAGATAAACTTGTCAGAATGAAAATCAAGGAAATATTATTTAAAGCCAAAGGCGATTCTACGACTGTGGTACAAGTACATACACATGCTGTTCATCCTATTATACCATCTATGTTACCTCTTAAGGAGAAGCAGCAGTCAAAATTCAATCAAATTACAGATGCAATCAAACTTCAGAGTGTTAGAAAAAGGAGCTACTTTGAAAACTATTATCTTTGGGATTTTATTCACAATTAACAAAAAATTAAGCAATGAAGAGCAGAATATACATACATTTTAACTGGACAAATATAAGATCTACTATTTATAAAAAAGGTATCTACAGTCCAATGTACCATACTGGTACCTACAGTACCAATGTTCACATACACCCCAGTGAACTCTGAAATTAGTGAATGACAGACGTTTACATTGAGCTCAGCCTTTGAGGAGATTAATACTCACGCAGAGACAATTTCTTCACCACTCACAAACTTTGCGTAAGAGACAGCCTTTCGGTGTCCTTTGAATACCATGATTGGTTGTTTAGTGTTACGAAGATCATAGTAGTGGACACAGTGATCTAAAAAAAACCACAGAAAACCAAACACAAAATGACATCCTGTGAAATGCAGAAACGAAACAAAGCTAATTTCAACTGGATGTGGCATTTTTCAACAGATGTTTTCACAACGTCAAACTTCTAACAGTTAAAAAAGTAACAGATATGGATGATTTTCAAACAATGCTAAATTGTGTTTGAGTCTAGGAGAATACTGGTTACATAAAAAGGATGCATGTCAATGTTAGTCTGAAATGGAGACCCACTGTTATGCCTTCTAATCTTAACTCCTGAGAACAAAGCAGAAAGGGCTCAGAATAGCTGTCAATCTAAAGTTCATCTTTAGATTTTAATGGCTTTATCAAGAAGGCAATGTAACATTATGGGGAATCTGGATAGACACGAAACCATGTAACTACTTCCTACCTTTAAAGTTCATCTTTAGATTTTAATGGCTTTATCAAGAAGGCGATGTAACATTATGGGGAATCTGGATAGACATGAAACCATGTAACTACTTCCTACCTTTTTTTAAGCAAACACTTTAATGAAACATATTTTGTCTATAATAAAATTCATCCACTGTAAGCATACAATTCAGTTCGCTACTCAATGTATCTAGTGGTACAAGCATCACCAAGAATCAGTTTTAGGAAATTTTCTTCATCCCAGTAAGATTGCTCATACCCATCTGATTGCCATCTATTTTCCTAGGCAACCATTACTCCTGTTTCCTTTAAACTGCCTTTTCTGGATACTTCTTATAAATGAAATAATATAGTGAGTGGCCTAGATATATGATCCTACACTTTGTGTGACATTTTAATGTGCATCAGTAGTTAATATGCTTAATTTTTAAAGAAATCAACAATTTTTAATTGTGCCATTATCATCTGTAATATATGTGGACTTCTAATTTCTTTAGCTGAATACTTTGAAATATCTAGATATAAGATCTTTATTAGATACGTGTTTTGCAAACAATTTTCAAAGTTTTTTTTTATGTTTTTATTTCCTTAATAACTTGTTGTGAAGGACCAAAGTTTTAAAATTTTATTAAGGTCCAATTTATTTCTTTCCAAAGATCAGGCTTTTTGTGTTATAAATAAGTTAATTTTGGTGCTGGGGCTGATGCTGTGGCACAGTGGGTAAAGCCACCGCCTGCAGTGCGGCATCCCATATGGGTGCAAGTTTGAGTTCCAGCTGCTCCACTTCCCATCTAGCTCTCTGCTATGGCCTGGGAAAACAATGGAAGATGGCTCAAGACCTAGGACCCCTGCACCCACGTGGGAGACCCAGAAGAAGATCCTGGCTTCAGGCTTCGGATCAGCCTAGACCCAGCTGTTGTGGCCATTTGGAGAGTGAACCAGCAGATGGAAGACTTTTCTCTCTCTCTCTTTCTCTCTCTCTCTTGACCTATGCCTATCTGTAACCCTGCCTTTCAAATAAATAAATCTTTAAAAAAATAAGTTAATTTTGACTAATTCAAAGACTTAGATTTTCTCCTGTTTTTAAATGTTTGTGCTTTTAGTTCTTACAGTTAAGTGTGAATTAAAGGTCCAAGTTAATCTTTTGCAATGATATCCAGTTGCCCTGCTCCACTTATTGAACAGACTGCTCTTTCCCCCAATAAATTGCTTTCTCAAATAAATAAATCTTTCTTGAACATGAAGTTATTATAAATAAGGATTTAATTTTGGATTCTGAATTCTAATCATCAATATATACACCCTTCTGCCAGTGCAACAACAGTCTTTTTATTTATTTATTTATTCATATTTTAAATTTATTTATTTGAGAGGTAGGGTTACAGACAGTGAGAGGCAAAGACAGAGAGAAAGGTCTTCCTTCCATTGGTTCACTCTCCAAATGGCTGCAACAGCCAGAGCTGCGCCGATCTGAAGCCAGGAACCAGGAGCTTCTTCTCGGTCTCCCATGAGGTTGCAGGGCCCAAGCACTTGGCCATCTTCTACTGCTTTCTCGGGCCACAGCAAAGAGCTGGATTGGAAGAAGAGCAGCCAGGACTAGAACCGGTGCCCATATGGGGTGCCGGCACCGCAGGTGGAGGATTAACCTACTGTGCCACGGTGCTGGCCCAAACAACAGTCTTAATAATTGTAGGTTTACAATAAGCTTTTAAATCTAGAAGCTTTTAAATTCAGAAGAAAAGTCTTCCCAAGTTTGTTTTTTCCACATAAATTTTACAATCAGCTGATCATTTCCTGTAAAGAAGCTTGCTGGACTTTTTTCCAAAAATTGAGTTGGACACATGGATCAATTTGGTTACTGAATCTGCCAATCCGATGACAGAATATCTGTCCATTTGTTTACATCTTCTTAAATTCTCAAAATACTGCTGTAATTTTCAGTGTGCAAATGTTGCACTCAATTTATTAAATTTATTCCTTAAGCATCTTACTCTTTTTGAGATTATACCACATAGGATCATGTTCTCATTTTCAGATTGTTCATTTTTCCTGTATAGAAATACAACTAACTTTTATACGTTGATCTTTTATTCCATGACTGCTGAATACTTTTATTAATTCTAATAATTCCCTAAAATTAACTTACTAAATTTTTCAACATATGACACGATGTAATCTGCAAATAATGGTAACTTTTTCTATATCTATGTATTTAGATCCTTTTCTTATGTCAGTACATTGGCTAGAACCTCTAGTACTACACAGGATGGAAGAGACAAGGGCTAACATCCTCGTTACACTCCTGATCTTTGGGGAAAAGCAGTCAGTCTTCACCACTTCACCGTTAAATGTGATGCTTAATGTAAGCTCTTTATCAGGCTGATGAAGTTTCCTTCTGTGCTAAGCTGGTTTGTAGTGCCTATCATCAATGACTGGAAGATTCACTCAAATGCCTTTTCTACAGATTTCTACTGAGATCTTAGTTTTTTTTATTCTATTACAATGGTATATTACATCAATTAACATTTGTGTGTTAAATACGGAACTTCTGGGACAAATCCCAAATTGTCACCGTATATAACTGTTTAAATGTGCTGTTTGATTTAGCTTGACATTATTTTGTTGAAGACATGTTCATATATCCTCTTTTTAAAATTGTTTTCAAGATTTATTTATTTGAAAGTCAAAGTTAGAGAGGGAGGGAAGGAGGGAAGGAGGGAAAGAGATGGGATGGCTATAACAGCTGGGGATGAGCCATGCTGAAGCCAGGAACCAGGAGCTTCTTTCGAGATTCTGATGTGGGCGGCAGAGGCCCAAGTTCTTGGGCTGCTTTTGGCTGGTTTTCTCAGGCTATTACCAGGGAGCTGGATGGGAAGTCAAACAGCCTAGATACCAGTGTCCAAATGGGATGCTAGTATGGCAGGCTGCAGCTTTATCTGCTTTGCCACAACTCTGGGCCCGTATCCATCCTCTTTGAAAAATTTACTTTATTAAAATGAAAGAGTCACTGTGTACTTACGTCTCATGAAGGAGCTGTCATTAATGTGTTGTCCAATGTGAAGTAATGCTATAACTAGTACTGAAACAGTATTTTACACTTTGTGTTTCTGTGTGGGTACAAACTGATGAAATCTTTACTTAGTATATACTGAATCGATCTTCTATATATAAAGATGATTGTAAATGAAGAAAAAAACCTTGGTGTTAAATTGGAAATTGCATAGAAAATTAATCAATTTAAAAAAAATATATCATGCAGGATCTCTGTCCTTAATGTGCTATACATTGTGAATTAATACTATAACTAGTACTCCAACAGTATTTTTCACTTTGTGTTGCCATGTGAGGGCAAACTGTTGAAATCTTTACTTAATATATACTAAACTGATCTTCTGTATATAAAGAGAATTGAAAATGAATCTTGATGTGAATGGAAGGGGAGAGGGAGCAGGAAAGGCAAGGGTAGAGGGTGGGAGGGAAGTTATGGGGGGGGAGCCATTGTAATCCATAAGCTATATTTTGGAAATTTATATTCTTTAAATAAAAGCTTTATAATAAAAAAATATAAAAAAAACATGAAAGAGTGACAGAGAAAGAAGTGGGACAGGGTGGAGGAAGAGACAGAACAGCTGGGGCTGGTACTAGGGACAGGCCAAAGCCAGGAGTCAGGAACTCCATCCTAGTCTCCCATGTGTGTGGAAGGGCCCCACGTAGTTGGGCCAAAACCTAGTTTCCCAGGCATATTAGCAAGGACCTGGATCCAAAGCAGACTAGCTAGACTCCAACAGATGCTCTGGCTTGGGGTGCTGTCTTTAGAAGAGCAGCTGAACCTGCTCTGCCACAAGGCTGGTCCCCTGTTCCATCCTCTAGCCAAATGTGGGTCTGAATTTTTCTTCTTCATGTGATATCTTTGGCTTTGGTTTCAGGGAAGACTTTGCGAAGTACTGGTATTGTTTCTTCTTTAAAACATTTGATGGAATTCACCAGTGAAGCCATTTGTGACTCAGCTTTTTCCTGGGGTACACTGTTAATTGCTGATCAGTTGCTTTGCTTTTACAGATACATCTGGTTTTGTATTTCTTCTTGAGCCAGTTTTGGTTCCTTTGTCTTTCTAGGAACTTTCATTTCATGTACATCACTGGGAATGTTGGCATGAGGCTGTTCATAGCATTCCTTTATAATCTCTTTAATTTCTGGAAGACCAGTGTTACTGTGCCCCATCCCTCTTTTATTTAAATTTGAAAGGCAGAGAGACAGAGAGAAAGAGATCCTCCATCTGCTGGTTCACTCCCCAGATGGCTGCAACGGTTAGGAGTGGGCCAAGTGGAAGCCAGGAGCCTAGAGTTCTATCCACGTTTCTCACGTTGGGTGGCAGGGGCTCCAATGCTTGGGCCACCTTTTACAGCTCTCCCAGGAGCATTCACAGGGAGCTGGATGAGAAGTGGAGCAACTGCTACTTAGCCAGTGCTCCAGAAGGGGTGTCAGAGCCACAGGCAGGGCCTACCCTGCGACACCACAACTCTGGTTCAGCTCTTTCATTCTTTATCTTGGTAAATCTACGCATTCTCTGTTTGATCTTGGTTAGTCCAGCAAAAGTTTTGTTAATTTTATCATTTCAAAGCATCCATTTTCAGTTTTACTGCTTTTTTCTATCATTCTTCTGTTTGCTATTTCATTCATTTCCACTCTAACATTTATTACTTACTTTCTTCTGTTTATCTGATTTGTTAGTATTTTTCTAGATTTTTGTGTTAAAAATTTAATTATTAATATCGCTTCTTGGCCTTTTGGCTAATATCAAGTGTAAAATTTAATTATTGTGATTTCTCCTTTTAAAATATACACATTTAAGCTATGTATTTCTTTCCAGACAATGCTTTAACTGTCAGCACAAAGTTTGATATGCTTCCATTTTCACTCTATTCAAATCTTTTTTTTTTTTAAGATTTATCTATTTGAAAATCGGAGTTACACAGAGAAAGGAGAGGCAGAGAGAGAGAGAGAGAGAGAGAGAGAGAGAGAGAGAGAGAGAGAGACACTTCCATCTGCTTGTTTACTCCCCAATTGGCCGCAACTGCTGGAGCTGTGCCAATGCGAAGCAGGAGCTTCTTCTGGGTCTCCCATGTGGGTGCAGGGGCCCCAGGACTTTGGCCATTCTCTGCTGCTCTCCCAGGCTACAGCAGAGAGCTGGATCAGAAGTGGAGCAGCTGGGACTTGAACCAGCGCCCATATGGGATGCTGGCACTGCAGGCAGCGTCTTTACCTGCTGTGTCACAGCACCAGCCACCCAAAATATTTTTAAAATTTCCCTTATAATTTCTTCTTTTGCTAATGAGTTTAGAAATGTGAGATTTCCAAATGGTTGTGGATTTTTCAAATTAACTACCGTTGAATTCTAATTTAATTTCATTTAGGTTAGAAAACATGTTTTGTATGACTCTAATCCTTTCAAGCTTATTAGGAGTTACTTTATGGCCTAACGTAGTCTATCCCTGGAGATCTGTCCATGTGTTTAACAAGCATGAGTATCCTGTGAAGATATCTGTTATTCAAATCATCTATATTCTTGCTGATTTCTTGTCCAATAATGTTATAGATTACTGAGTAGATTATTTAAGGTACCAAGGACTTTTAAGTATCTACTTCTTTGAATTCTTTTAGTATTAGTTTCATGTACTTCAATATAGCTCCTGTTTTTAAATTTCTTTATAATTGTATATCGTTTGCTGAACTGACCCTTTTATCATTATAATATGTCCCCATTTGTTTCCTAGACAAGTTTCTACTTAAAGATGATTTTGTTTGAAATAAGTACGGGTGTTCATGCTTTTATTTCAGGTGATTTGTGTCTCACTCAAGTGTGTCTCTTACAGACAACAGGAGATATAGGACAGGGCCCTGACTTTTGTGAAGCTGTTCTGCCAATCTCTGCATTTAAAGCTTTCATTTAAATTCAATACTTTTATCTCTGTGGTAGGAATTATGCCTGTAATTTTCCTTTTTGTTACATTCTTCTATCCTTATATTCCTTTGTTACTGCCTTCCTTTGCATTCAATAGACTTCCTGGGGTAATATTTTTAGTTTCTTCCTTTTCAATGTATTTATAAAACTCATTTTCATAGTGGTTTTCCTAGAGATTATAATTTGAATGCTAATTGAAAACAATCTCATTTGGATTTTCCCTAGCTTCATTTTAATACTATATAAAGATTGCACAGTAATACCACTCCTCCTCTGCTCCCCATTTGCTGCTATTATGACCAGGCCATAGTACATCTTTCTGTTATAAGTCTACTAAATGATTTTATAATTACTACTTAACTATCTTTTAATAAAATTGTCACCAAAAGATTTAAGCTAGCTTATATATATATATGTATGTATATACTGTTTTACCAGTGTTATTACTTTATATATGTGAGGTAATACTGTATTGTGTAACTATCTGCATCCTTTCATTGCAGCTTGAAGGACTTTTCACTATTTGTGCTAGTGCAGGACTGCTACCAAGTAACTGTCAAATTCTTTTTTTGGTGAGTAGTTTTGCTGGACATAAAACTGTTTAATGACAATATTTTCCTTTCTTTTTTTTTTTATTTTTTATTTTTGACAGGCAGAGTGGACAGTGAGAGAGAGAGAGACAGAAAGGTCTTCCTTTTGCCGTTGGTTCACCCTCCAATGGCCGCCGCGGCCGGCGCGCTGCGGCCGGCGCACTGCACTCATCCGATGGCAGGAGCCAGGAGCCAGGTGCTTTTCCTGGTCTCCCCATGGGGTGCAGGGCCCAAGCACCTGGGCCATCCTCCACTGCACTCCTGGGCCACAGCAGAGGGCTGGCCTGGAAGAGGGGCAACCGGGACAGAATCCGGCGCCCCGACCGGGACTAGAACCCGGTGTGCCGGCGCCGCAAGGTGGAGGATTAGCCTGTTGAGCCACGGCGCCGGCCAATATTTTCCTTTCAATACATTAAGCATATCCCCTTTCTTCATAAGAAGTAAGCAAGCTGTTACTCTTATTGAGGACCCTAGACTTACTGAATTGATTTCTGCTTGTAGCTTTTCTGCCTCCCACTCCCAAGGGTATGAATATATTTTCAGGAATGTATCTCTTTGAATCTGGCCTACTTGGGGTTCACTGAGCTTTGTGTATTTGTAGGTTTGGTGTTTTCCATGTACAATTAGGAAGACTCTGACTGTTACTTCTTCAAACATTTTTCTACCCTTCTCTGTCTTCTTAAGTCTGCATGTGTTGACATGCTGGATGATGCCTCACATGTTCCTGAAGTCCTATTCATTTTCTCCACACCTTAGACAAGATAATCACTAATGGCCTATCTCTATATTCACAGCTTCTTTCTTTTGCCAGCTCCAATTTACTCATAAACCCCTATAGTAAATTTTTCATTCCAGTTGTAATACTTCTCAACTAAAGAATTTTTTTTTGGGGGGGGGTGAGATATACTTGTTATATTTCCCATAACTTCTTTAATTATGGTTTATTTACTTTGAATATATTTATAATAGCTGCTTTAAAGTCTCTAGCTAGTAAGCCCAACATCTGGGATCACTTTTATTGATTGAATTTCCCATGATTTTCTGTCTACGCCATATTTTTTCTGTTGCTAAAAATCAAGCATTTTAGATAAACTGCATGTGGCAATTCTGGAGTAAGTTCTTACTCCTGGACTTGTGACAGAGCTTTCTGCTGTTTTTGATGGTAGCATTTCAGTTCATCTGTTCAGTGATTTTTCTGTGACCAATTCTGTTGAGTCAACAGGAGTTATTATTTTTTCAAAAGGTCATGACAAGATGGACTTAAGAGTGCACAGGCATGCCTAGTCAGCAGTGAAGATGCTCACAGCCCACACTGAAGTGCCTGCTTGATGTCCAGCTCTGATTCCAGCTCCTGCTAATGCAGCTCCAGGAGGCGCTGAGTAACTGAGTCTCAGCCCCCTCATGGGCAGCCTGCATTGAGTTCCTGGCTCCTGGCCTTAGTACAGAGCAGTCACAACAACGTGGGCATTCTGAAGGGAATCAGAGCATGAGAGCTAACTCTTTGTCTATCTCTCAGCCTCGCGATAAACAAATAGAGAAAAAAGAAAATATTTTGATGCCAAAAACATTTATAACTTACTCTTAGTTTCTTCCAAATATATACTTCCATTGAACTTTCTGAAGTTCTCTTGTATGCACTTATTAGATTAATTAATTCCATTTACCCACACTTTCTGAAGTCCCCTTTTATAATTCCTGCTGTGTGGAACCACTAAGAGCCTTTACTAAGCTTAAAATTTATTTTTAATTTATTTTTAATTTTTAAACCTGGATAAGTAGGGGTTGTGCCTGGGTCAGCCTCACTTGGTAGTCTTAGGAGTTCCTACTGGCTCGTAGTGTTGCAGGTGACCTGCAAAGCTGGGCTCCCACATGGGCACCAGTTTGTGTTCTGGCTGCTCACTTCTGATCCAGCTTCCTGAAGATGGCCCGAGTGTCTGGGTCCCTGCCACTCTTGTCGGAGACCTGGAGGAAGCTCTTGGCTCCTCCAGCCTTTGGCCTGGTGCAGTGCTGGCCATTGGGGCTATCTGGGGGTGAGCTAGTGGATGAAAGATTCTCTCTCTGTATCTCTCGCTTTCAAATAAATAAGTAAGTCTTATAAAAATAAAAAGAAGATATCTTTACATGCTTTGAGCCAATGTCTTCTACCCTTTGCCAAAGGGACCCGTGTATGTCAGGGCACGTTTTTGAGCTCCAGCAACTCGCCAATCTGCTTTAGTCTTCACTTCCTGCTTATAAACAGCCTTCACTTAGGTTAGAGGTGAGTGATGGGGGCCCGCTCCAGTTTTCACTGGGTGGACACACCGCCTGCATACACACACAGCATTCTACATTCCCGGCACACGTCAGGGGCTTTCAAAGTCCTCTGTAGCTGTTTTGTTGCCCATATCTTTTAAAATTTTTGACTACATTCTTATTTGGCCCTATTGGCATCACAACCTTAGAAAGGTATGATACTGTATCTGTTTTCAGCAACACTCTAGGTACAGGTCTCTCCCCATGAAGACTCTGACTTGGGTCAAACACTCACAATCTTCTGGCAATGAGATTTTTTGAGTAGTTGGAACTACTTTTTTTCCTGTTAGGAAACAGCTGAAAGGCTGTTCAGTAAGGACGGTAACTTACCAAATGAGAGAGGTTTCCACAAACATGGTAACTTTGAAAGAAACCTGTATTGAAATACTCAGAACCAATCTGCTATGTTTAGTGGTGACTTATTCATATCTATTCAACCTATTATCATGTCACCATACTGCTATTGTGAATTTTTCTTGATTTTATATTGTTTAATTGGGATTTGTTTTGAGTTCAAAGTTTAAGAGATAGGAGCATATGAAGATGGCCTTGAGTTTTACATCTGCACATATGTTTTAGTGACATTATGATTCAAAATAGTTTAGGTCAATGGGGGAGTCTTTAATGTTTTTTTTTTTTCATTTATAAAAGAGTGTGTGTTTTTATATTTTTGACATTTTTCAAACACCCATAATTTCAGGGGTTAGGTAGGGCAAAGTGCCATTTCTGTTTTTTTTTTTTTTCTTGTTTGACTTGTCCATTTGAAAAATTTCAAACCCACAGCAAAACTGAACAATATAATGAACAGTTCTGTATCTTTTACTCTAGACTCACCAACTGTAACTATTCACCCTGCTTTACTCTCATCCTGCACACTCCCTTCCCCAGCTCTTCCCCCACTGAATCATTCATAAGTTTCAAATTATCAGGATATTTTACCCTTAAAAACTGAAACTTCATCTACTCTCTAAAAATAAAAACTTCTAATATTCACAATACCATTATGTTATACACAAAAAATACATATTTAATTTAAAATGCATTCTATATTCAACTATTCCTCTAGTTATTAAAAACAGTGGATTTTTTTTTTAAATTAAGCTATTATTAGGAGAGGATCAATTAATCAGAGTTGTGTTATAGCATCAACTTTGCCAAGAAATGAATTGCTGTTGCCTATGCTTAGTAGTTCTGGGATTTCAGGAAATTTTTCTGGTCTACTCTTCAGTGTTTATTTGTTTAAAGACTTATTTGAAAGGCAGAGTAAAAGAGAGACAGGAAGAGATGGAGCCATTTAGTTCACTCTCCAAATGGCTGCATCAGCCAGGTGTAGGCCAGGCTGGCGTCAGGAGCCCAGAGTGCCAACCTGGTCTCACATATGGTCTCCTATCTTTCACTGTTGCCCCAGGCACATTAGCAGGGAGCTGGATTGGAAGTGGAGCAGCTGGGTTTCAAATGTCTCTGCAACATGGTGCAAATGGTGGCTTCACTCACTGTGCCATAGTATGGCCCCCACCTTTACTTTCTAACAATCTCTGCATGAGCTGAAGAGGGGGTCTTTCTCTATGCTACCACCCTTCCCCAAGCAGACTAATTTTGCAAACTTTTTTGTTGCTAGGATTCTTCATGGTACAGGAGTTTTTAGTTTCATCTGCTGTCTTAGGGCACATGTACCTGAGCTCCAAGCATGCAGCTGTTTTTAGGGTCTAGTCCTTCACCAGCATGGCCACCTAACTACATTAAATCTAAGACAGGTCTTCGGTATGAGAAAGTTTCATGTCACTCTGTCAATGGTAGCAGATCTCTGCTTTGTATTGATACAGGGAACTTAGCCTAAGAAATTTTTCTATTCCTTCCCCAACATCTTAAAGCTTCTATTCCATGCGACATTTTCTGCAGTTTACCCAAGAACTGATTACTTTTATAAACAGCTAAAAGTCAATGACTGGGCTCCTGTCCTAGTCCACTCTTTCTTTAGAGTAGGCAATGGAGGGCCATGGAGGAGACTTTGTGGGTTTTTAAGTGTGCAATTCCTTGTATTTTGGGCTTCCAGTAAACCTGAATTGACATGCCCACCCATAACTGACCTTTAGGAATACACTGAAATTTTAGTTAATTTCTTGTCAACTTCTGTAGAGTTATTTTTCCTTTACTGATCTGCAAATGGTGAAACATTTTGTTTCCTGTCTCTCCTTGAAGGGAAAGTCCCCTTGTTTGCCTGTGACCTCAGCTACCTGACAGAAGTTAAGAAAAGCCACTATTTTGTAGCTTAGGGGGCTGGCATTGTGGTGTAATGAGTTAAGCTGCCACCAGCATCCCTATGCATGCCGGTTCAAGTCCTGGCTGCTCCACTTTGAATCCAGCTCCCTGCTAATGTGCCTGGGAAAGCAGTGGAAGATGGCCCAAGTCTTTGGGCCCCTGCACCCACATGGGAGAGTCTGATGGAGCTCCTGGCTCCTGGCTTCAGCCTGGGCCAGTCCCGGCCACTGCAGTCATTTGGGAGTGAACCAGTGGATGGAATATCTCCATATCTCTCCCTCTTTCTCTGTAACTCTGCCTTTCAAACAAAGAAAATAAATCTTAATTTTTCTTTTGGTAGAAAAAGCTTTTTCTACTTTTAAGACAAAAGTAATTTTGTGTATGTGTTTGTGTGTGTCTTTCTACATAGTAAGCAGAAGTAAAATTCCAGAAGAATCATCTGATATTTTCCTATCTACTTCTAAATTCTTGCATGTCTAAAGGAAAACTATACTACTTCTGCTGATACAACGTTCCTTCCCAACCACACCTGTTGACAACAGTAATAGTTCACTGTTTCCTGTTTACTTTACAGCATCATCTTTTAAGTACCCTATTTTGAAAAGTTAAGCGTATATGTCATCAGATACACAGGGTACTTCAAAAAGTTTGTGGAAAATGGATATTAAAGTTTATTTTGGCACAAAAAATTTGAAAGCCATGTTGTAGTTTCAAATAATATATATTTTCTAGAAAATTTTAAAAGACCTTTCACATATTAAAATTGGTCTTACAATCAGCTGACTTTCTCTTAAGATCAGTATACACAGTTAGAAATACAGAGTGATAAAATGTCTAAGAAAAGAATAAATACAAACAAGTCAATTACAAGTTGATACAAGGCAAATAACTTAGTATCAGCAAAAACTTGAGATATCTTTACTTGCATGGTAATGCAGAAAGGTATTTCTGTCAAAGCAGAAGAACCACATAGAAAGAGTCAAAGAGAACAGAGAAGTTAATTAGTGGTAAAGTAAAGAAGTCAGGAAATGTGTGTGTAGAAACACAGAGAAGAGACCCAATGATGGCTTTGACCGTATGCATGAGGGTGGAGGGGCAGGTACAGGAGCCAAGAAAAACCGAGAGGAAAATGACCAGAAGGAGGGAAATGGAGAAGGCAAACCAGGGCTATTGACCAAGACTGGCAGAGGAAGGGCATGAAGGAATCAGAGAGGTGGAAAAGGGAAGAAGGGAGAGGGAAAGACTGAGAGCAGTAAAAAAAAGGGAGGAAAAGGAAGGAAGAAAGGAGGAGAATTTTGGGGCCAGACGAGATAAAAGTTTCTGAGCTTCTGAATTTGTTCCTACAATCACAGATAGTTCTATCATAGTAGAGAGTGTCCAGGTTTTCAGAATTCTATACGAAGTTATTAAAAAAAACCCCATATCTTATCAAAACCACTCCACTTAAATTATAAAATACATATTGCTTCATAATTTGAAATATTCATTTTTAATAACATTGTGCCATACTGCATTTAAAGACTAATCTATAAATTCAAATATTTAGTACCTACTTTTTGATTAGTATTCATTGACACTCTAGCATCTATACCGACCTAACCTCATCGGCCTATAAATTAATTTATATAGATTAGAAGACTTGTACTTTCCTAAAAAAAAAACTGAAGTACATTATAAAATTTTAAATCAACATCTAAAAGCTATCCTTTAATAGAAAAATTTACATTCTCTTTTCTTTGAATTTGTATTTACATTCTAATTAAATTTATCCAAATGATTTTAAATTGTTTTTTCATCTTACTATTCTATATTAGAAAAAAACACTTATCTCTCTATATGTACATTCATTACTCTCCCATGACCAAACTATTATCATGCAAGAAATTTTTCCATTTCAGTCACTATTAAAATTATTAGTACTGACGATATTGTGCTGCAGTGGCTTAGCAGCCACTTGTGAGGCCAGTATTCCACACTGGAGTGCTGGTTCCAGTTCTAGCCACTCTGCTTCTGGTCCAACTCCAATATGGACAAAGTACTTAGGCCCTGTTACCCGAGTGAGAGCCACAATTCTGCACTTCTGACTTTGTGTTGGCCCAGCTCTGGCTCTTGCAGCTGTTTGGGGAATGAAACAGTGGAAGAACTCTGTTTCTTCCTCTTTGTCACTTTGCCTTTCAAATAAAAAATAAACCTTGGAAAAAAAAAGTTAAGAGTAGTACACAATTGATCAAAAATGATACAAATCTTGATAATTATTAAACAAAACATCTTTTTGCAAGTAAGAGGACACTTCAAGGAGTTCATAGAAAATAGATAAATTTATTTGGGAGCAAAATCTTTGAAATTCTTAAAATTCATGCAGTTTTTTCATAATATATATATTTTCATAAATTCTTTGAAGATCTCAGGTATGCATGGATTTCAAATATTTTGTACCAAAATAAAATCAATATTTTACTTCCATGTTCTATGAACTTTGAAGTAAGTTTGCATGTCTCAATGAAATGGCTGTGATATGCTCTCTTCCTCTGCCCCATGTCTTTTATCTGCAAATAAATTTACATGCTCTCAGAATTCCATTCCTGTTGTCCAGTATTTCAATACCCACTGCTCATTTTTACATGTATTAGATATACATATAATCATAGAAAGAGAAAGTACTCCTGGTAATGATGGATATGTCAACAATCTCACAGTAATCTACCATCAAGAGTATTTTCCAGGATCTGACGAGGCTGCTCTTTAAAGAACAGGAACCACTTAGCTTGCTGCTTAGTAATGAGCTAACTCAGAGGGGTGGGCCTTTGGCCTAGCAGTTAAGCTGCTGGTTAGTGCCTGGGTCTGCTATCCAGCTCTGGTTCCTGATCCCAGCTTTCTGCTCAAGTGGACACCAGGAGGCTGTGATTATGGCTAACACAGCTGAATTTCTGCAAACTACATGTGAGACCTGCATTGTGCCCCAACCCTCGGCTTCCAGCTTCCCCCTACATCACAACATTGAGGACATTTGGGGAGTGAATCAACAGATGGGGACTCTCTTTGTCTTTCAAACAAATGATAAGATTTTTAATTTAAAAAACAAACAAAAAAACAAAGAAGTCTCAGGCACAGATTTTGCCAGTCAGCAAAATGGCTTCACCATATAAATATATGGGACTATAAACCCTTATCATTGTCAATGAGTTGCATAATTCTGAATTTTTCAAATTTTGTAAAGTATATGGTATTACTGTGCAATACTCCCAATAATTGTTAAGCATCTTTTGATTAAATATAGTAATATTTCTGCTGTAAAATGCATGAGCAATTATGCTAAAGTGGAATACAGAAAAACAAATAGTTCTGCTCAATATCTGTGTCATCAATTGAACAATATTTTAAATTTTTAAAACTTCCTGGATTTTTACATTAAAAACAACAGTGGACCAGTATTATCTTTGTTATTAATATACTAAAAAATTAAAAAAGAAAACGCTGTAATATACTGTTACTAACATCACTTTGAGCCAATATGTTTCCCTTTTCATTTTATATTTAGATAATTTTCATTAAAATCTTCACTATGGAGATTTAGTTAGCAATTTATATATAAAAAAGAATATTTTATCTGCCAGACTATCTTTTTCGATTCAAATAAAAGTGCTAATATGTATCCTTGTAACCACCTCACTTCTGCATTTTTATTCTGGCAGACAAATGGGTAAGCAGGGTGTAAGTACTGCCTGGCTGAAGTAAGGAGATCTATTTTCAGCATTGGTGGTGCTAATACTCTGCCTCTTCCCTCTGAGCCCTCAGACTTACTTTCAGGAATAACCCACATTTTTTGGCAATACTCAAGCACAAGCAGTTTTTTAAAGAGAAAACTTCATCCACTTCCACCATTCATCTCAACACATATCTAAAGTGAAAACACAAAGTATAAAATAAAGTTTTTCTAATGACCTGTTTCACTATTAATAGAAACATCTATAAGAGAAAGAATGAGAAGTTACTTTAGGACCAACATTTAGAATCACCTATAATGTTGTTGCTGGTGGTGGCGTGTATCCTACAACATTGTAGCATTTTAGATTCTGGGTGATGAAAACTACAACTTTCTATTGTAAAACAGGAGAAAAGTTACTATGACAGTTGAAGTAGAAAAAGGAGAATTGGTACACAATATCTTAAGCTTCACTGTCACCCACAAACATACACACACAATTTAACAATCTAAAAATTCTGCACTGCTGACTTTGGCAGGTCTAATTTTCTTGGTCTTTCAGCGTCCACACACACCTTGAACAGTACTAGTGTTCCACCAAATTTTCTTACTCCATTTTGGACATCTATGCTTTATTAGATTATATTAAAATACTTAAGTATGTATTTCCATATGTGTGAGAGATTCTTAAATTATGTGCAGAAAAGTAGTAGAGTGATTTTATGTAATTTTTTTTCTGCTTTTGGACAAGCACAATTAGGTGAAGAAGATACAATTGGCTATAAGTACTTTGCTACTCTATATGTAATGATTTTTTATGAACAGAAGATGATCAGTTAGAGCTTTGATAACCATAGGGAGAGAGGGCCTTCATTATAAAATTTAATATATTAGGGCCGGCGCCGTGGCTCAACAGGCTAATCCTCCGCCTTGCGGCGCCGGCACACCGGGTTCTAGTCCCGGTCGGGGCGCCGGATTCTGTCCCGGTTGCCCCTCTTCCAGGCCAGCCCTCTGCTGTGGCCAGGGAGTGCAGTGGAGGATGGCCCAGGTGCTTGGGCCCTGCACCCCATGGGAGACCAGGAAAAGCACCTGGCTCCTGGCTCTTGCCATCAGAGGAGCGCGGTGCGCCGGCCGCAGCGCACCGGCTGCGGCGGCCATTGGAGGGTGAACCAACGGCAAAAAGGAAGACCTTTCTCTCTGTCTCTCTCTCTCACTGTCCACTCTGCCTGTCAAAAAAAAAAAAAAAATTTAATATATTAGCCATTACTACAAAACTGCTACAGAACAAACTGCCCCAATATTTGGTAGCTTACTCTTCCTTATCTGAGGGACACCTAGGGATTGGCTGCTTTCAGAACATGCTTAGGTACCTGGAGGCTGACTGACTGAGACTGGGGCAAGCGGACTCTACTTTATCGTTCTTTCTCCTTCCGTGACCAGAGCTGGCTTGAGCATATTCTCTTGGTGATAGCAGAGGAGCATGGGCAAGCAAGCCCAATCATGCTCACACATTTCAAACGTGGGGTCAGTGTCACACTTAACATCATTTGGACCACAAGGCCAAGCTCAGAGTCAAAAGGTGGGATGGTTTCTCGTGGCAAAAAATATACAGATACAGGGAGGGGAGAACTGAGACCATTAACGTAATTTACTATAAATATTAAACATAAAACAAATCTCTCAATGCCTTACAGTAGCTTAATATTCATTAACAGAACAATTAATTAGCTCTGTTATTTTACGTAAAATGAGTAGAGTCTAAAAGGTAATTTATATGGCTTTATATTAGTCCAGGACCACAAAGAGATAGAAACCAGCATCCCATTTGGGTACCAGTTGTGTCCAGGCTGTTCCGCTTTCTATCCAGCTTCCTGCTAATGGCCTGGGAAAGCACCAGAAGATGGCCCAAGGGCTTGGGCCCCTGCACCTATGTGGGAGACCTAGAAGAGGCAACTGGCTCTTGGCTTTAAATCGGTCCAGCTCCAGCCATTGTGGCCATCTGGGGGAGTGAAGTAGAGGATGGAAGACTTCTCTCTCTCTCTCCCTCTGTAACTCTGCCTCTCAATAAATAAATAAATCCTTTTAAAGAATAAATGTTAAATTTCTGCAGAAGTTCTTTCTAATATAATCTTTTCCTTTCTCTTCTAAGAAGAAACTCTTTAAAAAGATTTATTTATTTGAGAGGCAGATGGCTAAGCACTATCCTTGGAGTTGTATACTCATTCTCTTTCTTTCCTTGTGGTTCCATCATCAATGCATATACTTCTCACTATTGTGTGATTTACATGTTTGTATCACCTGCTTATAAATGGACAGTACTGGTGCTCCTCTGCGACTTTCTTTCACTCAATAAACTTGCTACTCATTCACACTAATTGATGCACCTGTAGCTTATTCATCTTCACAGTTGAATACATTCCAAGGTATGAATGTCCTATGAGCAAACACTTACACCAGATTCAACTTTTAACCACTGCAAACTATGCTACCATATCCACTATTTAAATATATGTTTATCTAGGGCAGGGTTTCTTACACTTTTAGAGTATGTAAGAATAACCTGGAAAGTCTGTTAAAACTCAGGTTTTGGGGGTCTACAACTTCTTTTTCTGCCTTTTAACTGGCTAAAATTCTCTATGCTTTTTCCCTCCTTCCTTTGGACTTGACAAACATTCTATTTCCTTTTCCTCCCAATCACAGTCTGGTTTCCTATTTTGGTTCTATTATTTTCATGGTTCCTCTGAAATGTATATCACATATGTATTTCATACAGCAAAAATGTTTTTGTAGCAAATACTAGTTTTGAAAACCATATGACAGTATCTATTATATTATTAATAGCCAAATAGTAGATGTTCAGTGTTAAAATATATCTACATATAATTTAGATAAAAACTTTCTTGTGAGCTCAGTTTTTCTATGATCTGGCGAGAGTTATTTATAGCCTAGGAGGAAAAATAGACACAAAAAGGTAGATGTTTCATAGTTATTTTAGATTACAGCAGTCTCAAAAGTAGCCTTTACTCATAATAATAAAGTGCTTCTTAAATACTGGCTTTATGTATGCCTCTTCTATTTGAGTTCACTCCTATTATAGGAGAAAATGAAAATAAAAGGTCTTCTTTCCCCTATTATTTATGTGGTATTGATAAGTAAAATGCATATTTATGAGAGTTATGACATTAATCAAAATTTTTCAGAATGCTATGATATTAATCAGAATTTATTAAAGAAATATTCAGGCATATGATTTATTTAAAGGAGAAGGAAAAGACACCATCCTCACTGGCAAACACTGTATAAAATAAAAGACAAGGCAGATTAATGAGTGCAATAAACTTAAAATGTTACCCATTATTTCAATAAGATGTGAAAACATAATAAAAGATATTCTAAGTACATACCTATCTTACTTAAGGTCCTCCATGCAACCTCCATAAAATGAATTAAATTAGGTTTCACAGATCAAATGAAAGACTAGGTTCTTTATTTTAAGATTTACTCATTTATTTGAAAAAAACAGAGAGAGGGAGAGAGAAAGAGATCTTCCCTCTGTTGATTCATTCCCTAAATACCTACAATAGCCTGGGCTGGGCTGGGCTGAAGCCAGAAGCCAGAAGCCACAACTCCATTCAGCTGTCCCATCAACCATCGTCTTCTTGGGCTTATTAGCAGCAAGTTGGGTAGGAAGTAGAGGAGTTGTGCTTCCAACAGGCCCTCTGAGTTGGGGTGCAGGACTCTAAAATGCCAATTTAACCTACTGTGCCACCACATCCATCCCAAGACTAATTTTTTAAGTTCAAAGGAATTCATTATTCTTTAGTGATTGTGAAGTTGGGGGGAAGAGAGTGATTAGGGTAGTTCACAAATTGACCTCTGAGATTCACAGCCTAAAATTGTATGAGTTTTACACATAATAAATATTTATTCTTTGGATCTACCCCATTAAGAAAGGAAGAAAAAACTGCTCTAAATAAATAAAAAATACTTATTGGCTTCTTAGTCAAGAACAGTTACCTATCTGTGACAGATATTCAAGGAACTCTTAACAGTAGTACCTCTGGAGGGTAGTTTAATCAAGTTTTGTGAGGGGCACCTAAGCATTATTTAAAATGTGTAAAAGTTAGAATGAGGATATAATCTTGTGTTATTAGTATAAATATAGATAACTTTAAGTGAATATATACATTTTTAAAATGGAAGATCATTTAAATAGGTTCAGATAGCTTTCTGAGAATCAAGATCTTCATGAAAGATGTTTTACCACAATCAGTGAGATTTTCAAAAAGTAAAAAACATGAGTAAAGTATAATATTGGAGCAGATTACAAAGGGCCTGGAATGGAAAGCAAAAGAACCTGTATTTTTAAGCAAAAAGAAGTTGCAGAATGTTTAAGAGTAAAGGAAGTAATATTGAAATTAAATCAACCAAAATTTCTTTTGAAGACTAAGAGTTCTCACATTCCAAATCACAAAAAACTAAACAAGTTAAAACAAATGTTGTTTGTGTGAACTGTTTAGTGTACTGAGAGTAACAAAATGTTCACAGTAACTAAAATTGAAAATTTTTATTAATATGGTAAAATAGCACATTTTAGTCTTGCTTGTTTATTCTAGGAACAGTAATCCTTCCTAAGGATTTTTGTTATTACATTGTAAGTCATAATGAAAACAGAATAATACAAATTTTTTACTTATAGCAAAAATTTCTTCTTTTCTTTCAAGAATTATCTATTTATTTCAAAGTTAGAGTTACAGAGAGAGAGAGAATCAGAGAGAGAAATCCTCCATTTGCTGGTTCACTCCCCAGATGGCCAAAATAGCCAAGGCTGGGCCAAGGCAAAGCCAGGTACCAGGAGCCAGAAGCCTGCTCCAGATCACACACTGCACCACATTTCTAAGAGGAAAATTATCTTACTCTAAAGAGAACACCTTAAGAACCCCATATTTCTTATCTACAATATCAGTTAATTAATTTTCTTATCTATACCATTAATTAACACCAACACCACATTTCTTACCTATAAATATTAATGAAATTATCTATAATATAATCTATGTTAATTAACAATACCTATAATAAATTAATATCTGTAATATTAATATCACAATATTGATTATATCAATTAATAACATTAAATATTAATTATATAAAATTATAAGATACTTCAACTTGGTTTGCAAGTGAATGTACAATTCTACTACAACAATGGGGTTGCTGGGAATTCTATTCACTTTAGTCTTATTTATTGAAAGTCAGAGCTACACAGAGAGAGGAGAGGCAGAGAGAGAGAGGTCTTCCATCCGATGGAAGCCTATGATAAGTTTATAGCCTATGGAAGATGAAGATGCTCTTGCAGCTTTGCTTCTAGACGTGAATTGGAATGTACCAATCAATTACTCTTATGTAACGTCCAAGGCAGGTTTTGTGGTCAAGTTTCTGCTGCAAGCACCATTCTAAAGTTGTGAAGGTTTTCTGCTGTGGTGCTCCAGTGTCCACTCTAACTCTGTGGGAACGGCAGTGAAGAATCTCTAATCCCTTACGTACAGCATCATGCTCTGAATCAGTGGCGGCAAGTGTAATAAGAGCTCTCTTGGCCTATCGTTCTACATGCAGCTAAAAGACATTCTAGGGGCTCTGACCCATCGAATGATGCTCTAGCCCTTCCGACAAGTAACTGTGGGTTGGACAGTGGTAAAAGCCTGTGTTCTGGCCAGAAGCCCGTTCCATCCACGGACCTCCTCTCCACATGCACACTGACATACCTTGAAGAAACTAACAAATATAAACGAAGGCTAGACTGATAAAAATGACACAAGAGAAAAGACATGATTACAGTCAGGGCATGCTAAAAATAAAAAAAGGATTCCAAAGAAACGTTATAAACAACTTTTACCAGCAAACTAGAAAACTCAGAATAAATCGACAAATTTCAAGTAAGAGAACAGCTTCCAAAACTGACTTCAAGAAGAAACAGAAAACACAAATTCTTCTAAAAGTAAAGATATTGCATTAGGAATTTAAAATCTCCCCACAAAGAAAAGCTGAAACTCAGATGGTTTCTCTGATGAATTTTACCAAATATTTCAAGAAGAAATAATAGTAATTTTTCAGACTCTTCTCAACTCATTCTTTGAAATCAGCAAACCTTGCTATAAAAGGGAAAAACCACTGCCTAAAAACCTGATGAATAGCTTTTATACACACTGATGCAAAAATACGTAACATATCTGCAAACTGAACATATAAAAGGTATTTTACATAAGGCCAAGGTGGAATTTTCCAAAGCAATGAAGAACTTGTTAAACATTTTTTTTTTATTTTTATTTTTTGACAGGCAGAGTGGACAGTGAGAGAGAGAGAGACAGAGAGAAAGGTCTTCCTGTGCCGTTGGTTCACCCTCCAATGGCCGCCGCGGCTGGCGCGCAGTGGCCGGCGCACTGCGCTGATCCGATGGCAGGAGCCAGGTGCTTATTCTGGTCTTCCATGGGATACAGGGCCCAAGCACTTGGGCCATCCTCCACTGCACTCCCGGGCCATAGCAGAGAGCTGGCCTGGAAGAGGGGCAACTGGGACAGAATCCGGCGCCCCGACTGGGACTAGAACCCAGTGTGCCGGCGCCGCAGGTGGAGGATTAGCCTAGTGAGCCATGGCGCTGGCCTTGTTAAACATTTTTTTAAACAGTGAACCAATATAATATCATATCATATCATATAACATTCACATCTCAAGAAAGTACTTGACAGAATCTTATACTTACTGACAGCAAAAAACATTTAGCAAACCAGAAATAGATGAAAGATTACTCAAATGATAAAGGTTATCTACAATAATACCCATAGCTAGCATTATACTTAATTGTGAAGGACGAAATAAATGCTTGGCTTCTAGGATAAGAGTAACTCTTGCCACTTCTATTGAAAACTGTACTTTACCTTACACCTAATGCAATAATTTAAAAAGGCATTCACAAATTGCCTTAATTTACAGATAATATGATTCTATATATAGAAAATCCCAAGAAATTCACAGTAAACCTATAAGAAATCAGAGTAACAAGACTTAGGATACAAGATCACCACACTGAAAAAACTGTAGTTTTGTACACTAGCAACAAAATAATGCACAAATAAAATTGAGAAACAATTTTATTCACATTAGAACTGAAAGTAATAAAATACTTAAGAAAAAATTCAACAAAAGTTCATCATATATACAAAGAATATTACAAAACATTTATGAAACATTAAAAATGGTAAGGACAGTTAAAAGCAGAGAGAAGAGAACAGTTTATGGATATAGATATTAAAAACAACAGCAATGAAATATAACAGTTTATCAAAAGAATTCAATAGAGGAATTCAAGAAGGCAGAAGAGTGTGGAAGCTCACTGTTCTAGTCTAGAGAAAGACAGTTAAAAGACAAGTGGAGAGAGTGCAATTTCAGAGAAGTTTTAGGGAGAAAACAGCAAAGGAAGCTCCACACAAATGAGATGGTCACTGTGGACCTATGTGGAGGGTGTGGACATGCACAACTCAGGACTCCAGCAGTCAAGAGCCTCTGCACCAGCTTTAGAGTGGGGCCAGATCTGACTGCAGCAGCCCAAGCTATTAGTGATAGAGATGGAGGAAGACCCTGGCTCAAGTCTGGCTTGGAGCCCTGTGGGGGACAGTGTACTTGTCAACTTAGAGGAGAAAAAAAAGGAGGCACATTTCTCTCTCCCCAGCCACCCTGCACTGGCATCCTGTAACAGGCCAAGAGAATGCAGGCACCATTTTGGACATACATAACAATTTTGTCAGCTCATGTCCATGTGCCCAGCAACCAGCCAAGAGGAGACATCTGGGACTAGCTGGGAGAATTAACAGGGGGCTGGGTACATGTGACTGTGGGAACCATGTGTGGTGGGACTGTGAAAACACTGTGGCAGTGTGGGAGAAGCTGGGACTTTGGGCAGTCACTGTGGAAGGCTCCGCACACTTGGGGCTCCCTGATTCCCTGGTGAGGGTCATTGCTGCAGGATCCATGCTCACACTGAGTACTGCATGAATTCTTTGGTTCTTGTAGCAATGCAGATGTAAATTGTACCAATGGGTTAGCACCAAGGCATTGGTCTCCTTTGAGGTGAGGGGGTAAATGTGAAAATACGCCAATAGAGCAGAATAAAATTCCCCTCTGATTAAAAAAACCCAAAAGACAAACAAACAGAAAAAGGGGGAGATTTACCATACCCAACTTGGTTGTAACCTGGGACACTTCCTTCACCCTGGAGCACTGAACAGAGCTCTCTGGCTACACTCACCACATGCCTCTGGGTATTCACTCAAAGAGGGGACTAGTCACTAACCCACAGAGGCATAGTCCAAAGACAAAAGCCATTACGAGGAAAACAAACAAACAAACAAAATCAACAAGTATCTCCACAAAAGTCTAATAATAAACACGGCAATTCAAGAAACAAGAACAAGACAACATAATGCCTCCAAAAGAATATGATACTACAATGCTACAATATTACAAAGTGAAGACAAAGAGATTGAAGAAATGCCAGAAATCAAATTCAAAGAATTGATCATAGGACAACTTACAATTAATCAAAGCCAATCCACGAACTCATAAAATCTGAACGTGACATGAAAGAAAATTTCTCCCATGAAATTGAGATTTTAAACAACAACTGAAATGAAATATTGGAAATGAAGAATTCAATAGAACAAATAAAAAATGTGGTGGAAAGCCTTAACAGCAGAGATGGTGAAGCACAAGAAATATCTGAGTTAGAAGACAAATCTCTGGAAATTTTATAGTCAGACCAAAAAAAAGAAGAAGAAGAAATTAGAAAACAAAAAAACCGTGTTGGAGATTTATGGGTACTATCAAATGAACCAACATACGAGTGTTAGCAATTCCTGAAGGCATGGAAAGAGAATGAATTAGGCAGTCTTTTTATTAAAATAATTACAGAAAATTTCTAGTTTGCAGAAATAAAGGAATGTCCAAGTACAGGAAGCACACAGAACTCTTAATAGACATGACCAGAAAAGTTCTTCACCATGACACTCTGCAGTCAAACTCTTCACAGTAAAACATAAAGAAAAGATTCTAAAATGAACATGAGAGAAACACCAGATTACTTTCAGAGGATCTCCAATTAGACTCACAGCAGACTTTTCATCAGAAACCATACAGGCTAGGAGAGAACGGCAAGATAATAGTCCAAGTTTTATGATAAAAAAAGTGAACACAGAATACTGTACCCTGAAAAGCTCTCATTCATGAATGAAGGTGAAATAAAGACCTTTTATAACAAACAGAAGTTGAAAGAATTTGCCACCACTCATCCAGCCATATGAAAGATGCTCAAGGATGTGCTACACAGAAACACAGAAACATGATCATCATTATGAAAGAAGGTGAATGTAGAAAATGCCCCAGTAAAAGTACAAAGGAAATTCAAAGTAAACAATAGGAATATTTATGGAAAAATGGCAGGGCCAAGTCCTTACTTATCAATAGTCTCCTTGAATGCATAAGGCCTCAACTCCTTTGTTAAAAGATACAGACTAGCTGAATGAATTAAAAAAACAAAATCCATCTATTTACTGCCTACAAGAAACATACCTTACCAACAAAGATACATGCAGACTATAAGTGAAAGGATGGATAAAGATACTACATGCTAACAGAAACCAAAAAGGAGCTGGTGTAGCCATCCTAATATCAGTCAAAATAGATTTTAACATAAAAACTGTTAAAAGAGACAAAGAACACTATGTAATGATTAAGGGATCAATTAAACAGGAGGATGTGACTATTATAAGAGTATTATATATGAGAAACATAGATGCAAAAATCCTCAACAAAGTATTAGGTAACCAAATCCAACAACACATCAGAAAGATCATTCACCTGGACCAGGTGGGATTTATCCCAGGTATGAAGGGATGGTTCAACATTCATAAATCAATTAATGTGATTCATCACATTAACAAATTGAAAAATAAAAACCTTATATTATCTCAATAGATGCAGAGAAAGCATTTGATTAATTACAACACTCATTCATGGTGAAAACTCTAAGCAAACTGGGTATAGAAGGAACAAGCTTCAACACAATCAAGGCAATTTCTGACAAACTCACAGCCAGCATCCTATTCAATGGGAAAACACTGGAAGCATTCCTACTGAGATCCAGAACCAGACAAGGATGCCCACTCTCACCACTGCTGTTTAATAGAGTCCTAGAAGTTTTAGCCAGAGCCATAAGTCAAGAAAACAAAAATCAAGGGGATACAAAATGGGAAGGAGGAAGTCAAACTATCTTTATTTGCAGATGACATGAATTTTTATATAAGGGATCCAAAAGACTCCACTAAGAGGCTATTGGAACACATAGAAGAGTTTGGTACAGTGATAGGATATAAAATCATCACATGAAAATCAATAACCTTTGTATACACAGACAATGCCATGGCCAAGAAAGAACTTCTAAAGTCAGTTCCATTCACAATAGCTACAAAAGAACCCCAAACAAACCTTGGAATAAATTTAACCAAGGATGTCAAAGATTTCTACAATAATAATTACAAAACATTAAAGAAAGAAATAGAAGACACAAAAAATGGAAAAATCTTCCATGTTCACGGGTTGGAAGAAACAATATCATTAAAATTTCTATACTACCAAAAGCAATTTACAGATTCAATGTGATACTGATCAAAATAACAAGGATATTCTTTCAGATATAGAAAAAATGATACTAAAATTCATATGGTAACACATGAAACTCTGAATAACTAAAGGAATCTTATGCAACAAAAACAAAGTTGGAGGCATCACTATACCAGATTTCAAGATAGCCTGTTACTGGTACAGAAACAGATGGATGTATCAGTGGAATAGAATAGAAGCACTAGTATTCAATCAACATATCAACAACCAAGTTTGTTTGACAAAGCAGTTATAATCAATCTCTGGAGCAAGGACTGTCTCTTCAACGAATGGTACTTGGAAAACTGGATCTCCACATGCAGAAATATGAAGTAGGACCCCTACCTTACACAAAAATCCCTCAATATGGATTAAAGCCTAAATCTACAGCCAGATATCATGAAATTATTAGAGAACACTGGGGAAACCCTACAAGACATTGGCATAGGCAGAGTTCTTGAAAAAGACCTCAGAGGCACAGGCAATCAAAACCAAAATAAAAAATGGGATTACATCAAATTGAGAGACTTCTGCAATGCAAAAGAAACATTCAGCAAAGTGATGAGGCAACCAAAAGAATGGGAGAAATTATTTGCAAACTATGTAACTAATAAAGGATTAATAACCAGAATATATAAAGAGATCAAGAAACTCAACAATAACAACACAAAACAAAAGAACTCAGTTAAGAAATGGGCAAAGGACATCTTTCAAAAGAGAAAATACTATGCTAGCACGCACTCCACAATAAAAGACTCTGTCTTATTCACTACCTCTTGATGAGCACTTTGTGTATAGTAGACACTCAATAAGTAACTGTTAAATGAATTAACAAGTTTCCTCTAAAAAACAAACTTGGGGAGCCGGCACTGTGGCATAGCAGGTTAACGCCCTGGCCTGAAGCACTGGCACCCTATATGGGTGCTGGTTCAAGTCCTGGCTGCCCCTCTTCTGATCCAGCTCTCTGCTATGGCCTGGAAAAGCAGTACAAGATATCCCAAGTCTTTGGGCCCCTGCACCCGCGTGGGAGACCTGAAAGAAGCTCCTGGCTCCTGGCTCCTGGCTTCAGATCAGTGCAGCTCCAGCTATTGTGGCCATCTGGGGAGTGAACCAGCAGAAGGAAGACCTCTCTTTGTCTCTGTCCCTCTCTGTGTAACTCTTTCAAATAAATAAATAAATCTTAAAACAAACAAACAAACAAACAAAAAAACTCGGGATTCCTGTGTCTATAGGAAAAATCATTGGTTCATGAATATAAACACTTTAACAAACCCATTTCTATGTACTAAAGAAATGTGACAGAATAGTATAATTAAGGGTAGAATACTAAGTGAGTGATGATAGTGTACTTCATACTTCTAATTTAAAGCCTATCAATGAAAACAAAATTTAAGTCTATAAAGATAGTTATTCATTTTTGAATCTTCCTCTATCCAATCCATGATACTCAATTGACATTAAAGGAAGATAAGTCTGTCTTCATTTCTTACCTGCACAGCCGAAAGCCAAATGGTATCTGGAAGAGGGGCTAAATTTAACACAGCATACATTAGCCTTTGCCTCAATGCTTGCCACTGAGTTATCTAGATTGGTAGACCACAGCTTCACTGAGAGAAAGACAATAAAAATAAAAACAAATAACATATTAACAAATGCTTCTGAAACTTGGAAAGTCTGCTTATCAATACAGGTATCTTTTTTCTGCCAATCTAGAACATTTTAATTTACTAAGACCAAAAACATTTAAATTGAATGACCAAATAATAGAAGAACTTATTAAAACCACACAAGCTTAAAGTCAATGTCAAAAATCAATATAAACTGTGGATTTCTACTGAAAGGTAACAAGGTCCTACAACTCAGACATAAAAGGTGCTTAACAAAGCAATCATTAGCTAGGAGGTATTCATTATGTGTACTTGTTACAGAATTCTTTATATTATGTGTTAAGTGAGTATTGGGAAAAGTACTATACATATATCTGATAGATATATTATATCTATCAGAATACAAGGATCTCCAGGATCACTTTGAAAGTGCTCTTAATTTTTAAACTAAGAATATCAAGATTTTAAAATTTTATGTAGGTATTTACTAAATGATTTAAATACATCTAAAGTCACAGATTCTGGAATTATTTAGCTAAATTTCAAAATTTTACTTTTATATCTGATAGTCTATTCTGGAGATGTGTGTTCAAATTTAGATTATGGAAAAGAAAGTTGATTAACTGGAGCATATTTGATCTGGAGCAGTAGAAAGGTAGCTGCTGTTTGACAAAGGTATCAGAGAGAATATCACATAATTTTAGACAACAGAAACAGGACAGACATTAGAATACATGCATAAAGTAGATTTTCAGGATATAAAATGCATCTTGATTGCATCTTAGAATAAATAATGAACAGTAACCATAATAACAATAAACTCTTCCTTTTAGTCTTTCAGTGTATCATAATTTCCCATCCAGGACAATACTCAAACGGGCCCAGGTACTGGTATTTTAAAAAATGTTCTCCAGGTGATTTTAAACTTGCATTTGAAGTTGAAAATCAGCACAAGGAAATGTAGATTAGTAAAATGTTAGAATCATTTTTAGGAGTATTAATACAATAATCTTTAAAAAAGCAGAGAAACAAAAGTAACAATGGCTTCAAGAAATACTACTTCTATGATACAGGATTTCTTTAACACAGAGAACTAATTTCAATATATGAGATGTATGACTGGAAACCAATCCTTACTTCTTCTTCCCAAAAGCTGTTAAATCCATTAAACTTCCCAGAGAAAACTAAGATAGTCATAAGACAGCACGAACTTTAAAAAGCAATGTTTTACTTGTTTTGTTATTTTAAAATAAGAATGATGTGCTATTTCAAGCACTTTACAATTATTTAATTAATAAAGATATAAAACACTAAGATGAGATGGATAAAATTAAAAGTCTCCATATCAAATGCAACATTTACAGGTTGAATTTTAAGTGAACTTTGGTAGAAGTGTACTCTAACAGATGGAAGGCAAAAGTAATCCACAACAAACACACATGGGACACTTACTACAACCATTATTCCAATAATAATCACTAATAAGCTTTATAAACAAGTGTCACCTATCTATCAAGTAAGTTTAAAATGCAAGTAAGCACAAGAAAGAAGATGTACTGATGGAATGATAGTTAAATGTAAATTTTTTAAATTCATGGTAATTTTCTCAATGGAGCAATTATTAATATTTGTGCAGTGTTACAATGATAGCTACCATAATTATAATTTTCTATATATATATCAGAATTTGATAAAATTTCTGTGCTACAAGGATAGCTAAGGTTACAAATAGTTAAAGCTATACTGAATAGAAGAATCACATAGAACAGGAAGTTCCATAAAGATTTTACTTTCAGAGTGATTACTAGATAGATATTGTGAGTGGAACTGTACGCCCCAGAAAGACTCGCTGAACTTCTAACCAACGTCACCTTATTTGGAAACAGGGGATCTGCAGATAACACAAGTCTGCACAGGTTACTGGAGGTCATGCTGGAGTAGAGTGGACGCTGTCCACTGACCGCTGTCTTTTCAGGGGGGAGGTCTGCTGACAGATACAGAGAGAAGGCGGCCTTTTGCAGACAGGCCCGATCGCAGTGATGCAGACACAAGCCCAAGAATGCACAAACAGCAGCTGCCAGAAGCTGACAGAGGCAAACACTGATCCTTTCCCGGAGTCTTCAGAAGGAGCATGGCCCTCCCAGACCTGTGACCCTGCAGGTCTTCAGCTCCATGAAAGAATAAATTTCTGTCAACTTATGGTCTATTTTGTTATGGCACCTGATGAAATTAACAACAGATATGATGCTCTCCAGTTAAAAATGATTAAAATCTATTCAGTTTCCTAAGATGGCATCATAGATCAAAAGATCCAATACCATAATCGTTTAAGAAAATACAGAAGAAACAAAAAAACTAACATAATATAAAAAAGATGGTCCTCAATATAAGGAGATAGTATAGAAATCAACAGAAACACATTAGCTATTATTTTCTTATCAAAAGGATGATAAATTTCATTTCAGTTCAAAAATTATAAAATCAACATCTAATCATGAAAATTTCTTTTTGAAAGGTAAATAAAAATAAATTTAAAAGAAAATAGCCTCAAGGTAAAGAGGTACAGTAATGAAATGAAACAAAACACATTGTACCTATTTACACATAACTTCCTTTGGTTCTTTGTAAATAATAAAAAAAGTGATTGCTGGGAAAATCACAAGGCCATGCAGGAGGTCAAGAATAAACAAACTCTTTCTAAATATTACCTAGTTAGCTTTAGAAAATAAATCTTAACACTAAGTTACTTAACACTGAGTGTTCTATACAAGTTTCATCTCTCTTTTTTAAAGATTTACTTATTTACTTGAAAGGCAGAGTTATACATACACACACACACACACACACACACACACTTACACTCAGAGAGTGAGAGAGAGATTCTTTATCAGTTGGTTCGCTCCCCTCATGGCCTCAACATCCAGGGTTAGGACGGGCCAAAGACAGGGGCCTGGATCTACGTTTGGGTCTTCCCCATGGGAGACAGGGGTCCATGTATGTGGACTATCACCTGTTAACCTCCCAGGTGCAGCAGCAGAGAGCTGGGTCAGAAGTGGAGCAGCTGGGGTTGAACCAGCGCTCAAACAGAATGCTGGTGTGCAGGAGGGATGTTAACTCACTGTGCCACACTGCTGCAAAATTTTATTTCTTTAATGTTACTAGGTGAAGGAAAGTTCTACTTTGCTAAAAAGTAATACTTGATTCTTGAGTTCAGTTTAAAAATACTCAATTTGTAAAGATCCAACTACCCTACGGAATGAATGAAGCTTCTCATCTAATAATCTGTACGGAGGTACTAGAAAAAGTTTGAACAAAATGAAATTGAGTTTATCATGGCTCAAAAATTTTTTCAAATCCACACATTGTTTTTTTATAGCATGTATTTTTTTCAACTTTTCTGAAGCATAAAAATTTGCATTGATCATTCCTTAAACTGTTTTGTTCAAAATGATTTTTTTGAAACACACTGAACATCTATAGTAACATCTATAGAATCTATTTCAATATGCAAGAATTTATGGTTGAGCTTCTCAGAGTTCCTTCCATGTCCATTTGCAACAAAGTGTCCTAAAAAAGAATTCATTATCAAAGAAAAATTTAACAGAGACAGAAATTTGATGTAGTAAGAAAGCCCAATTCTTCAGTGAGGATGTGTATGTATGTCTGTTATCTGCTACTCCTATAACTATTTTTACAGTACAATCTGGGTCTTACAGAAAACCATCTATATGAATAAAATGGAATAGTCATGTTTTACCCAAAATTACCATAAAATTGAGGGATATTTTCACTGTTTTATACTTCCATAAAAAGACTAAAGTACTCAACACACAGCTACATCCTTTGATAATACTGCTTACCAAATAGAAGCAAGCCTTTTCTTTCACGCAACATCAAGGAGAGAACTGGAGACCTACTTCTGCACAGCAAATTGAACTAAGACTTAGCAACTGAAAGCAACAAGCATTTCCTATCTAACCATTCAGATTCCAGGAATCTCAGAGTACGCTGCATGGTTTTGGCTCATAGTCACAAGAGGTCGCAGCTAAACTGTTGACTAGAATACTAGATTCTACTAGGCTACCACTTTCAAGCTCTCTCAGTATGGCTACCGGCACAAGGCTTCAGTCCCCTGCATGTGAACTCCAAACAGTACAGATGGTTTCTCCCAATCCAATGACTGGAAAGAAAGCAAATGATGATTAGAGAGGCTGCAGTGTCTCTTCTAATCTAATTCTGGAAAGGACACAGCTTCATGACTACAGTCTTTCACAGTCAGGCAGATGAACACAGAAGTAAGGGGTTAAGGGTAACTAGCTAAGCATGACAATAACAAGAAACAGAGATCGTAGGAGCCACCTGAGATGCTGGTCACTGAAGCATTCACATTTCCTTTGGAATCAGGAAATAGAATAGCTAAGATATAACCTACAGAAAGATGGCCTCTAAAGATCAAAATTATAACAAAGGTAAAGATGACCATAATGCTACCTACTCATTAGGCTGCAGTTCATTTTAGGAAGTGGAAGTGTGTTCATTACTGATTTTTAAAATTCACCAAGATTTCAAATTCACCATTTTTGCATTAACTTGTGCGATGATTAAAGGCTTTGTAACTCAAACTTTCATAAAGTCTAAACTCTTCAAACTCACATTTGAAAAATATATTTTTATTTTTAAAGAATGTGCTTATTCTAATTTAAGAATAGCATCATTTACTGGAAACCTTAGTTATTTAAAAGAAAAAATATTTCTCCAAAAGATCTATAATGTTGCTTATAAAATTCCCTTCTGGTTTGTATGCTACCTATTGGCTGCTCTTCAACATGTGCATATATAGAACAAAGTAAATCATTTTGAAAATATATATCATGACTAGGAAAAAGATAATTTATATGACTCAGTACATAATTATACAATGAAAAAATAATAGTTTATGTTAAAAAGTAACTATTAACTTTACTAAACACAAAAATAAAATATATTTGTGTAGAATACATTCTACTAAAAGTAATTTAAACTATTTTCTAACAATAAAATTTAACTCAAAGGCAATATTTTGTAGTTAAGACTGTGAAACTGTCAAGGTATGATAAATACATTTAATTAACAATAAATAACATTCAAGATGGGTTTAAAAGTCTTTGAGCATTTTACTGCTAGCCAAGAGAAAAAGTAAACCAACCAGTGCCAATATCTTTATGATTTTACTTTGGATAATATTGAAAAAATAAAAAGCAATTATCTAACGAAACTAAAAAATAAATAAACAAAAAAAATTACTTTTCGTAGGAAACTGTCAACTTAAAAAGAAAGGATTCACAGGGGGAATCAATGTGTAATTTTCCTGTCTTTTTCCATGGCAAGTCAAAGCCAGCACCTAAAGAGCAAATGCTGCGGAAAACCCCAGGTTGTCTGGCCACAGAAGTGTGAAAATGGGCCTCTGTAGACCAGTTGGGGGTAATTTTTTATTTTTTATTTTTCCTTTTGCTCTCCCAACTTTTTCTCATGGATGGGTTCATCAGAGAGCCACAACTGTGTGAGAAGAAAAATCCAGTCTTTGAAGTAAGTATAAAAGGAACATCTACGGGAGGAAGAGTATGGCAGTAAACAGTCAATTTCTTTTTTTTTTTTTAATTAATTTATTTATTTCAAAGTCACAGTTACGGGGAGGAAAAAGGAGGGGGAGAGAAAGAAAGAGAGAGAGAGCGAGAGCGAAAGTCTTCCATCTGCTGGTTCACTCCCCAAATGGCTGCAATGGCCAGGGCCAGGGCCAGGCTGAAGCCAGGTGCCAAGAGCTTCATCCAGGTCTCCCACATGGGTTAAGTGGCGCAGCCCGGACTCAAATCTACACCCATATAGGATGCTTGTGCCATGGCTGGTGGCTTTATCCACTATGCCACAGTGGGGGCACCTGTTTCTATGTCTTTGTCTGGTTTGTCCTGGGGAGAGTTACAGAGAGACAGGGAAAGACAGAGGTCTTCCATCCACTGGCTCACTACTCAAATGGCTATAACGTCCAGAGCTGAGCTGGTCCGAAGCCAGGAGCCATGAGTTTCTTCTGAGTCCCCACATAGGTGCAAGGACCGAAGTAATTGGGGCTATCCTCCGCTGCTTTCCCAGGCACATTATCAGGGAGCTAAATCTGAAGTGGAGCAGTCGGGATGTGAACCAGCACCCATTTAGGATGCCAGCAGTACTGGCAGTGGTTTTACCCAATAGGCCTCAGAGCTGACCCCAACCAGGATTTTTTTAAGTACAGAAAACTTAATTCATAAATGTATATGGAAAGCAAAGGAAATGAAAGAGGTTAAGTAATTTTAATGACCAAAGTTGATGGACTCACACACTACTTAATTTCAAGACTTTTTTTTTTGACAGGCAGAGTGGACAGTGAGAGAGAGAGACAGAGAGAAAGGTCTTCCTTTGCCATTGGTTCACCCTCCAATGGCTGCCGCGGTTGGTGCGCTGTGGCCGGCGCACCGCGCTCATCCGATGGCAGGAGCCAGGTGCTAGGTGCTTTTTCCTGGTCTCCCATGGGGTGCAGGGCCCAAGCACTTGGGCCATCCTCCACTGCACTCCTGGGCCACAGCAGAGGGGTGGCCTGGAAGAGGGGCAACAGGGTCAGAATCCGGCGCCCCAACCGGGACTAGAGCCCGGTGTGCCGGCGCCGCAAGGCGGAGGATTAGCCTGTTGAGCCACGGCGCCGGCCTAATTTCAAGACTTAAATGAAGCTACATATCAAGACAATGCAGTACAGGTAGAAGATGAGACTCAAAGAGACTAAAACTAAGCCTATACACAAACTTATATCAGAAATGGACATCTCTATCAAAGAAGATTATTGAGGGCAGAGCTGAATTCATAGTTGAATTTGGTACTGCCAAACACAGAATAAACATTGTTCTCAAGCTTACATGGATCCTTTATCAAGGTAAATCACACTGTAGGCTATAAACACTCTATTTATGACACTGTATTTGGCAATGATTTCAGACAGGACACCAAAAAGCACAGGCAATAAAAGAAAACACTTTAAATTTATCTAAATGAAAAAAACTGTGCATTAAAGAATATGATCAGAAGAGTTAAAAGGCAAACTATAGAATGGAAGACAATATTTGCAAATCATATACCACAAAAAGTCATTAATATCTAAAATATATAGATAACTCCTACAATACAAGAAAATTAAAATGAAAAATCAAATTAAAAAGCAAGCAGGACTTGAATAGATATTTCAAACAGTACCTTTTGCATCATCAGAACCTGAAGCCAAGAGTTTAGGATCCATCAAATTGAAGTCAACACTCCAACATCGCTTCTCATGTTCCTGGACACAGAAGGAAGACAATGTACACTCAGAAGCAATTAGAGTTAAAATAAGTGGAACAAAAAAATTTTTTTGGTACCAGCTAATTTCTATGGAGGGAGTGAAATATAATAGCCCATGAAAACAAATGAAAAGTAAATAAGGATACTGAGTGGTTATAAAACACTGCTTTCAGAAATTCATTCCATGCATTCTAAAAACATGGAAGTCTGCAGAAATGCGTCAGAAAAGCATTTAGTGTTACCTAGGTATCACACAGACACAAAACACTGAATAGTGACTTCAAATCTGTAGTTATAATGAACAAGAAGCTCGACAACTGTTAAGAAAAATAAGTATATTAAGACTGGTACTCTTATTTACCTGATAGACTTTTGACCTCTGTCCTGTAAATCCATCCCACAGGATAACCGTGCCTTCATAATCACTGCTAGCTAACAGGTTCTTATGGTAACTACTCCAACTGATACAGCTAAAAAGAAAGGTAAAACGTATTTTATATGAACTGTGTAACAGTAGAATATGAAGAATTGTAATCATTTAGAAAGATTAGCACTCTTTTTAAAAATGGTGTACATGAGTTCATAATCATTACTTTGCCCACAGCACATCCAGAAAGAAACATACTAATAACTCCCAGATTTTAAAAACTGAAACTATCCGCTGACTCTGATTACTAGCTGTAAGATAAACATGAACACAGAGCTTTCATTGGCCAACTTTGAAACATGAAGAATGCATGTCCATCAGTAATGATGACAAAGGCCCAGGGGGCTCAAAGCATACAGAGTAAGAGACCATGGTGAAGCCCCTAGATCTAGTTGAGCCTAATAAACTAGTGTAACTGGGCTTCTGCATTTACATAAAAAGGGTCTTAACAAATATAATTTATGACCAAAATTCCAATTAAAGGTATCTAACAGAATCAAACTTTTAACATTCATGGTTTCTACTATGCTCAAGTGCTCCATAAGTCTATAACATCTAAAAACGCTTGCTATTGCTGAGACACATATATGAATCAGCATACAGCATTAAAGTGAATGTATACCCAGGAAGAAGCCACTAGCAACCAGTCAATGTAGCATGTGAATAAAAAAGCCTTTGTTTTCTACTAGTTGCATCTATGCTAAATTTCAGAGAGTGGTGAGTTTATTTGTATTGTGAAACAAACTTACTAGACTTTCTGGTAGAAGTTACAAGAACTAAATTTTGGATTCTGAATTCTAATTTAGATCAGCTATTTACTGTAGCTCTAGCTAATTCAGTTCACTTTCATAAATGGTGTATTGATCTTTTCAGTCCCAAGTTCACAGCTTTCAGCTTTGAGTAGCTTCCACTACTTACTCCAAGGCACCATAAAGAAATACAAATTATTTGTTGAACTCTTTTGCTTGAACTCTTTTGCTTAGTGTAAAGTTAACTATGTGATCCTTAAGAAAAGTGAAAATTGATCTTTGTAAAACTTGAGTGGGAATGTGATAGCGAGAAGGAGGAGGAGGAGGAAGGGTTGGAGTGTGCGTGGGAGGGAGGGTGAGGGAAGTGTCACCATGTTCCTAAATCCCTATATATGAAATACATGACACTTGCATAACTTAAATAAAATAAAATAAAAAAAAAGAAATATATGCACACATATGCAAAAACAGCTAGGTAGCACATTTAAACTCTTACCCATACTCCATTACAGTAACACTTACTGCGAGTAAGTCAACTACTGTGTTGAGTGCACTATGGGGATTTTTTAAACAAGAATAATCGTGTAAACCAGATATAACTATCACGACCTCCATTTGATAAATACGTTGTGTGAAATGGTTAAAGAGCACAGATTCTAGAACCACGCTGCCTAAGTCTGAGTCTGAATCTGGCTCCTGCATATTCTGCTGTCTAACTTAGGTCTGTTATTTACCTTTGTGTGCTTTAGCTTCCTTGTGCATAAGATGGGACAATAATGGTACCTATCTCATAGGTCTGCTAAGGACAAAACACAAAGAATTCCTGATACATAAAAAAATTAATAATAATTATTTCATATTCATGCTATAGTCTCTCCATATGAGACATAAACTGTAACAGATTCTTTTTTTTTTTTTTTTTTGACAGGCAGAATGGACAGTGAGAGAGAGAGAGACAGAGAGAAAGGTCTTCCTTTTGTCGTTGGTTCACCCTCCAATGGCAGCTGTGGCTGGCGTGCTGCGGCCGGCGCACCGCGCTGATCTGAAGGCAGGAGCCAGGTGCTTCTCCTGGTCTCCCATGGGGTGCAGGGCCCAAGAACCTGGCCATCCTCCACTGCTTTCCTGAGCCATAGCAGAGAGAAGGACAGGAAGAGGGGCAACCGGGACAGAATCCGGCACCCCGACCGGGACTAGAACCCGATGTGCTGGCACTGCAGGCAGAGGATTAGCCTATTGAGCCCCAGCGCTGGCCTGTAACAGATTCTTGATGATATGTGCCTCTGAGAAATGGGCAGGCTCACAAATTATCAGAGTCTAGTACTTTTATGAATGAATTAGAAAATAGGAATGCTATGATAATTAAACTATACAGACTATAACACTTGCTATATTATGATGATTAAAACATACACATGTATATACATACTACAGATTAAACATCACTAATCGAAAAGTTTAAAACTCAAAATGCTACAAAATCTCACACTTTTTTGAGCACCAACATGATGTCACAAGTATCATGGTCCAATGCAAATTTTGTTTCACAAATAAACTAAAAGTATTACAGAAAATTACTTTTAGGCTATGTGTATTATATGTATTTGATACATCAATGAATTTTGTATTCAGCTTTGGGTTTTATTCCCAAGACATTTCATTATGTATATGCAAACATTCTAAAATCCAAAACACTTACAGTCTACAATACATTTCAGATCAGGGATACTTAACCTGTGTAGATGTCATTCATCAAGATAAGGAAGGTATAAGGACAGATTTCTGAAAAATCCTCAAAGTCCTTATATCAGATGATTTTCTTATATCATTCCTTATTCTCAGTGCTCAAGAGAATTGCAAGTGATGCTTGTTTTTTTTAAAAAAAAAGGACCAAAGAGGCTGGTGTCATGGCACAGCAGGTAAAGTTGCCACCTACAATGCTGGCATATCATATGGGTGCTGTTTGGTTCCCGGATGCTGCACTTCTGATCTAGCTCCCAGCTAATGGCCTAGGAAGACAGCAGAAGATGGCCCAAGTGCTTGGGCCCCTGTACCACATGAGAGACCCAAATGAAGCTCCTGGCTCCTGGCAACAGCCTGGTCCAGCCCTGGCCATTGCGGCCATCTAGGGGGTGAACCAGTGGATGGAAGATCTTTCTCTGTCTCTTCAGCTCTTTCAAATAAATACATAAATCTAAACAAACAAAAAACCCATAAAAGGAGACTCTAGAATTCCTGAGATTTTAGGAAGTGTATAATAAGCAGGATTCACCTCCTTTAGCAGTCTTTCAGGATTGAAAAGTATTCCTCTTAAATTACAATCACTACTACATGAAAGTTTCCTTCAATGAAAAACAATATTCCTGTGAAAGGAATTCTTTAGCACTAGAAACAACCATAATATTCAGAGACACATTCACACTACAGAAAAAATGGCTGATTTTCAGACATTATTCATAAGCTACAAAAATTCTTTATTCAATACTCCACTAACAGACACATCCAATATTGACTTTTATTTGACTAAGTGAAAGAAAACTTTCATTAGGCAACTTGAAAACCAATGCTGACCCCTACAGGAGAAAAGCAATCAAAATCAATACCTATAAGAAAGATACCTGTTTTAAGTCAGTAATTCACATATAGTCAGGTAGAGAGTCTCCCAGTAAGGTAGAGCAATGCCACATTAATTATACACACAATAACTGTCACATACATACTGTCATCATGGCAAGAAAAGGATGTAAATACCTGATTTTGGAATTGCAGGTCATTTCATTCTCAGGGTAATGAATGTCCACTGCATCCTGGATGACTGTGCCATATTCATAGACTTTAATTTTCTTTGTAACCCCAGCAATTGCAAAATAGTCACAATCCCGGTCAAATTCAATACTAAAGGAAAAAAGTATATGCCTTTTTAGTAAGACTATTTACCTATACTTGTGAGATTTATAAAGACAACATTTTAGAGAGGAGTATTTTCTGTTTCTAAAGTGGGTTTGTCTAAAAGGATTAGAGATTTACTTCAAATCTCTTCAAATCTGTCTAAGTCTCATCTCCAGATTAAATCATCAAGACATCAAATTATAAGCACTAGAGCATTGTAAATATCTGTACAACTGTGCTTCTAGACATACTTTTCTTTTTAAAATTTTATTTTTTATTTATTTAAAAGGCAGAGTTAGAGAGAGAGAGAAAGAGAGAGAGAGAGAGATTATCTTCCATCTGCTGGATCACTACCCAAATGACTACAACAGCCAGGGCTGGGCCAGGTTGAAGTCAGGAGCCAGGAGCTTCTCCTGATCCTCCACATGGGTGCAAGGGCTCAAGCACCTGGGCCATCTTCGATTTTCCAGGTGCATTAGCAGGGAGCTGGATTGGAAGTGAAGCAGTTGAGACTTAAACCAGTGCCTACGTAGGATGCCTGCATCGCAGGCAGAGGCTTAACCTGCTACACTAAAATGCTGGCCCCTTTAGTCACACTTTTGTCCTAGACATCTGACATGACTTTCAACTCAACTTTAGTAACCATATTACAACTCCATTAGGAAATATTTAATGAGGTAAATTACTTCAAATACTAAAAGTATGTTAAAAGAAAATCAATTTTTTCACAAATTTCAGTTATTTTCCTTCCTGTCATTTTGTGAAGATGACAGAATTTCACAATATTTAATGATAATCATAAATTCGTATATAAGCTGATTTACTGGAATAATTTGGTGATGACAAAAGGGACAGAATACATATAAAAAAAGAACCACTCAAATTATTACTATTTATTTACAAATCCATTCCTAATGCCCCAAATATGACCCAATACATATTCTTAGACTACATACAAACAAAGTAAAATTTTTAAAATCTCCCTTTTTTAGAATTATTTAGGGAACCCACCACGCTGGGACTTGTTTTAAATTAAGGTACTTCAGAGCAAAGCACAAAATCTTACTGATTTTTTTTTTTTATATAAAGCTTTTATTTAAAGAATATAAATTTCCAAAGAACAGCTTATGGATCACAATGGCTCCCCCCCCCCCCCACAACCTCCCTCCCTCCCCCTACCCTCCCCTCTCCCGCTCCCTCCCCCCCTCCGCCCACATCAAGATTCATTTTCAATTCTCTTTATACACAGAAGATCAATTTAGTACATATTACGTAAAGATTTCAACGGTTTGCCCTCGCATAGAGACACAAAATGATAATACTGTTGGAGTGCTAGTTATAGTATTAATTCACAATGTACAGCACATTAAGGACAGAGATCCTACATGATTTTTTTTTTTTAAAAATTGATTAATTGTCTACGCAATTTCCAGTTTAACACCAAGATTTTTTAATCATTTGCAATTATCTTTATATAAAGAAGATCGATTCAATATATACTATGTAAAGATTTCACCAGTTTGCACCCACTCAGAAACACCAAGTGCAAAAATACTGTTTCAGTACTAGTAATAGCATTATTTCACATTGGATAACACATTAAGGACAGATCCCTCATGAGACGTAAGTACACAGTGACTCCTGATGTCGATTTAACAATTTGACACTCTTGTTTATGGCATCAGTAATCTCCCTAGGCTCTGGTCATGAGTTGCCGAGGCTATGGAAGCCTTTAGGGTTCGCCGACTTCGATCTTATTCCGACAGGGTCATAGTCAAAGTGGAAGTTCTCTCCTCCCTTCAGAGAAAGGTACCTCCTTCTTTGATGGCCCCGTTCTTTCCACTGGGATCTCACTCGCAGAGATCTTTCATTTAGGTCTTCTGTTTTTTCCAGAATGTCTTGGCTTTCCATGCCTAAACTATTCTCATGGGCTCTTCAGCCAGATCCGAATGCCTTAAGGGCTGATTCTGAGGCCAGAGTGCTATTTAGGACATCTGCCATTCTATGAGTCTGCTGTGTATCCTGCTTCCCATGTTGGATCATTCTCTCCCTTTTTCATTCTATCAGTTAGTATTAGCAGACACTAGTCTTGCTTGTGCGATCCCTTTGACTCTTAGACCTATCAGTGTGATCAATTGTGAGCTGAAATTGATCACTTGGACTAATGAGATGGCCTTGGTACATGCCACCTTGATGGGATTGTATTGGAATCCCCTGGCACAATTCTAACTCCATCATTTGGTGATTTTTATAGAACTTGGAACCTCAACAAGGTTATTATTATGAAACTAGCTAGGAATCTAACTGGACTAATTCAAGGAAAAGTTAAATAAATCATTTCACTTTATATATATATATATATATATATATATATACACATACATACATACATATATATATATATCCTTAGAAAATGCAGTCCCCTCGCAGTGGAAATGAAAGAAGTTAGCATCAGAGGTGATTTAATTTAGCAATTATGACTGCTCTTGTAAAACAGAAACAAAATAAATGCCATATGTTTTTGGAGGAAAGTTGGCAATTTATAGGGGTTTTGTTGTCTGTTTCAAAAGAAGACTCATTTGTATTCCTTGGGGAACCAGTGCCTTATGGAATCTGTATATACTGTAATTATTCAGGACTAGGGAACAAACGATTGTATTGTATTTGTTACAGATTGTATATGGCTTTAACATTCCCCTAAATAAAATAAAATAGTTTCATTCTCCCCTTGGAAATATATATATATTTCATGTATATATATATATATACATGAGTGCTTGCAGATCTACGACTAATTAAGTAATTAACACTCACTGACTACTCACTAACTACTAAACATTCTACATCATTTAATTCTTAAGACAAGCAGAAGCAGGTATTATCAGTATGCACAAGCTACAGAAGAGAAAACAGAGGAACAGCAGAAGAGCAATATCCCCAGAGTTAGGGGCCTTGTAGTTGCTCAGATGGTGTTAAAAAATCAGGCAGTCTGGGTTCAGAGCTGATGCTAATAATTATTTATATCACAATTGAAAGCTCTTAGTAAATCTCCAATTCTGAAGGCTAAAAGTTTAAACTCTAACACAACTCTACTGAATATGTCTTTTATATCTGCATATGTGTTTCTTCTCCTCAAAGCAACTAGGCAGTGCTCTGCACAGAGGAGGGTCAGGCATTCATTATGCACATAAACACCTGCATGACATACTTTTCTTATGTACTGTCTGTGCTATCCTTTCACAAAACAGTTAAGGATGAGTTAACAACTTAGTAAGAAGCTTGCTAAGCTGATGTTGCTAAGAAAAATGAGTGCCGATTAGAATCTTTTTCTTAAAAATGCACTGAAGTGTCTCATCATAGCTTTAAATTCTTCTATAATTTAATTTTTGAAAAAATTTCATTCAGGTAAGTGTCACTAAGTATCAGCGATTCAGCAAATGTTCCCTCCAATAAAATATGACTGAATAGCAATGCAATAGATTTATTTGTATAATAATCTTAATTAAAATGCTGCCTCAGCTACTAGTTTTGTACTGTGGATTCTAAAGCAGCTTGATTATATTGATGGTAACTATTCATCTATTCCAACTCAATTTCTACCTAAAGCTCTGTCATTAAAAGATAAATTCTGTATTTGGCAAAAAGATAAATATTAGTGTATCTGGCAAAGAACAGAGTTACCAGAATAAAAATCTTGTCTAAAAAGAGGGTTGGGTATGGCTGAGACTTCATATGAGAACAAAAATTATATTATTCCTAAAAGCTTTTCTCCATCTGTAAACATCCATAGCTAACAAATTCACACATTCTGAATGCTGCCTTTAAAAAATACGTCATTATCAAAGTATTTTTAATACAAAAAAACTTAAACACTAAATTATTAATAGTGCAGAGACACTGCAAGCAGAAATTGATACATAAATAAAAATACTATCTGACAAAGGAATTGAAATGACAACTCAAGTAAGTCCATTATTTCTTCTGTTTTTTCCTTGTTATTTTAGACAGCACTCTCCTTTTTTTTTTGACACAGGTTATTATTTAGCTACATTAGCTCAGTCACCTCTCATACTGAAAATTTGCTTTATTTTGATTTCATTTGTTATTATTTTCTTACATTCTCATTAAGTTTTATTTTTAACAGTTTGGGATATCAAGGACCTGCTCAGTATGTGTGTTTAATATTGTGTAGTATTCAGGTAATTTACAGTTGTAAAATAAATTTTTCATAGAAAATAGAAAGTATGAGAAATAATTATTTCTAGTAAGTTTTAAGTAAAAGGGAAAAAAAGACAACTAGCTGCCCTGTTTTTTCTTTATTAAATACAAGCACTTCCATATCACTAAGACTCAAGATTTAAGTATTTCCAAATACTGCAATCCCATTTGCTCCTTATTTTTGACAGCTTTAATTGTATCCCTTCCAAGCGTAAGTACATGAGACTCTAGAAACAGATCATGGAATAAAGGTGCAGAGAGCTTTCCAGAGCTAAGCCAAAGTGGACGGCCTCACATTCCACAGCATATCATAGCAAGTGGACGGCCTCACATTCCACAGCATAATATCTATGCATATTATCTATGCATAGTATAGCCACACTGATTATGCAGTCAGATAATGCAAACAAAAACCACACGGAAATTAAACGGTACTAGACAGGCTAAACCAAATAAAAGGACTTAGGTTTAATTTCAAATATACAAGTATATTTCCTTTGGAAAATAGACTATTACTGAAAAAGTACTTTAAGCATCAAAATAAATTACATTTCTCTTTTACTCTCAAATGTTCCAACTGTTAAGGAAAGTGATTTATTTCAACAACTGGAAAATGTAATTCAGCTGTAGGAAACTTGCTATATTCTCTGTCAAAAGGGCCATCAGTCAAGTGATTAAGCAGCCAGGCAGCAGACCACATAGGACAGCTGATTAATGAACACATCCAGTATAATGTGGCACAAGCAAAGCAAAGCTGTCAATACGTCCAAGAAGTGAATTCTGTCAGTATTCCCACAGTCTGTCATATCTTTCTGCAATTATGAAACAGATATTAACAAACAAGGTGGATGAATATCCATGAACACTAGAACCGAATTATCAAAAGAAAATACAGTAAGAGCACTTTCAAAAGGGTTCATTCTTACTATGACAGAGTGCCTCAAAAAATAGACAAAAATAATTTCAAAGAAACAAAATACAGGCATAAACTGCCCATTTTCATGAAAGGAAATGAGCATTTCTTTAAAGAATACAAATACAAGGAAAATAAATAAAGAATTCATGTTACTCGGGGCCAGAGCTGTGGTGTAGCGGGTTAAGCTGACATCTACAGCTCCAGCATCCCATATGGGTGACTTTTTGAGTCCTGGCTGCTCCACTTCTGATCCAGCACACTGCTAATATGCCAGAGAGAGCAGCTGAGGATGGCAAAGTGTTTGGGCCCTGCACCCACGTGGGAGACCTGGATGAAGCTCCTGGCTCCTGGCTTTGGCCTCGCTCAGCCCTGGCTGTGACAGTGATTTGGGTATTGGACCAGCAGATGGATGATCTCTTTCTCTCTGTCTCTCCCTCTCTGTGATGCTGACTTTCAAATAAATAAATAAATCTTTTTTAAAGAAAAAGAATTTATGTTATTCATCTGAATTTCTCTCAAAACAATTATTAAAATAGCTAAAACTCCCACAATAAATATCACACTGTGTGTCAGGCATTGTTTTAAGCACTTTAAATAAATTATATTAAATTAATTCAAATTCAAGCAATCTAGAGACTATGCTCTCAATCATTATTCAAAATTGCCATTTTAATGAGAATAGGCTAGTCTTCAAAGAATATGCACACAGCCCCCTCAATAAAACAAAAATATACATTACATGTGACAATAACATATAATTCAATCTGTGCAAAAAGTTAAACATAAAAGGATAAAAAAAGCAATAGTCTCACAGGGTTTGTAACCAATAGGAAAAACTATACACAATATAAGCAAATGTCAAAGGATAAGAAACTTATGATATTGAAATTCAGGAGTCAAAGATTATTGGGGCCAAATGGAACAAAAGGAGGATGCATGAGTGTTGTCAACCATCAAATACTCAAAATGCCCATCACCTGCCAGATACTCACCTAGCTGATGAAAACCCAAGATGTTATGGAAAATTACATAATATCTGAGAACTCTACAGAAATATATACTGGGCACCCATTAATACCAACCTGTGCTACTGTAATTAGCCTCCTTGTCAAGTCTTCTACTCCAACTTCCCTTTTATCTAACTCATTTTAAAGATTGATCTAGAGAGTGCTGGCACTATGGTGCAGTGGGTTAAATAAAGCCCTGGCTTGAAGCGCCGGCATCCCATATGGGTGCCGTCTAGTCCCGGCTGCTCCTCTTCTGATCCAGCTCTCTGCTATGGCCTGGGAAAGCACTGGAAGATGGCCCAAGTCCTTGGGCCCCTGCACCCACATGGGAGACCTGGAAGAAGCTCCTGGCTCTTGCCTTCGGATCAATGCAGCTCCAGCCATTGTGGCCAATTGGGGAGTGAACCAGTGGATGGAAGACCTCTCTCTCTCTACCTCTCTCTGTAACTCTTTCAAATAAATCTTTTTGAAAAACAAAGACTGATCTAGAACAAATTTCCAAAAACTCATCTCTGTTCTAATTTTCATTTACTACTACATAAAAATCCAACCTCCAACCATGACTGCAGATCCTTTACAACCCAGGTTGAAAGTATTTTATTTTTAAAAAAGTTAGATAGGCAACCATTCAAAGTATCAGGAAAGGGCAAGTCTCCTTCCCAATCTTATAAAATAAGCATCACTCTCTAGAGGCAAAAAAAAAAAAAAAAAAAAAAATTCAGTTTGTACATAATAGTAGAGTATCCACACATGTATTCAAATTCCTTTTTTAAGTAAGTACATGGGATGACATCATACACACCTATCTGCACCTTGGCATTTTAGATGTCTAATAGTATCTTGACAATCGCTTCATGATAATTAAATGGAATTCCATCATTTGGATGCATTATAAATTATATTTAAGTAGTACACTACAGAGTGACATTTAATTTCTAGTCATTTAATCCTAAAAACATTCTTCTCTGTGTGTCATTTCTCATACATCCAAGAGTATCATTAAATATGCCCAGAACAAAATGCTAGGTAAAAAATTTTATGTGAAATTTAATATTAAAAGATCAGCTTCCCTTCTAAATATTGCCACCAACAATCTTAATTTCTTCCCTAAATGTTTCCTTTGCTTCTTTAACTGAAACGCAGCTCCACCCTAAAGCCCATACACATTTCATACTCAAACCTGTCCCACAGTGAAGTCAGTGTCCTTGCTATACATGGGTTCTCCCAGGCATTTTTCCATGTAAAACCTACCAGTTCAAATTTTCTGTAATATAAACCGTCCAGTATGTGTCCCTGTAACTCTTTCTACCAACCCATGAGTTCTTGGGAATTTTAACTTTTAGCTCTTTGTCACTCTCGCCAAACCTACTCCTGTCCTAATTCTTAATTTCTTCAATAATGATGAAGATGATTATTAAAATATCTTGGTTTTTATCAGCTTTGTGACTTCCTCTTGTCCAAAGATCTTTTATTCTTCGCATTTGCATTCCATACAACCATGAACATACCCTAGACAATTTCAACGGTGACAACTTCACCAGCTCCATGATCTCAATTTTGCCTTATGACAGAACACTTTCTGCCAACCTTTCGTTCTTTTCCATGACGACTTAAAAATTTACTGATGCTGCAGCCACTGGTCCTCACCTTGTTATGAACTCAATTTCTTCTTTATCCAACATAAATTATATGGCCAATAGTTATAACTTCTTCATACATAGCTCTGCACTCTTTCACTGTTTTCATTATCTTATTATCTCACCTTTTTTCGGCAGAACTCTAACTTTCCTTGTACGTCTGTACCCACTCTACATATGAAATGGAACAGTCTGTCGTTTCTAGAAAAAAAAATGCTTCACTCTCATTTTAAATTCATGATCCTTAAATGGGCAGGCAACACTACCCAGCTTCATGGGAAATAAAACTTGTCCATTTACTTTCCTATTCACATAGAATGCAGTTACATAATTTTTTCATTCCTCTAAATTTCCCATGCTTCCTTCTTCATACTCTCTCAGCAGTTACTCTGCTCTTCAGTTTACTGAAACAAGAAGATAATTTCCTAAAGCTCCCATCACCATGCTTCCACCTGAGAACATTTACACCAATATACTTAGACACACTCTATCACCTCTCTTGCCATTCTGCGTGAATCATTCATGTTCCTAAATCCGACCAATGTGCACTAGATTCTACTCTTATTTGCTTATTTAAGCATTACCTCCTAAATTCTCCCCTTTTTCATATAAATTTCCCCAATTATCTTGGGATCATTCCCATAAGACTTTTTTTCTTTCCTTTTTTTTTTTTTTTTTTTTTTGGACAGGCAGAGTTTGAGAGAGAGGGACAGAGAGAAAGGTCTTCCTTTTTCCACTGGTTCATCCCCCAAGTGGCCACTATGGCTAGTGCATTGCGGCCTGCGCACTGCACCAATCCAAACCCAGGAGCCAGGTGCTTCCTCCTGGTCTCCCATGTGGGTGCAGGGGCCCGAGGACTTGGGCCATCTTCCACTGCTTTCCCAGGCACATCAGCAGGGAGCTGGATCAGAAGGGGAGCAGCCAGGTCTCAAATCAGCACCCACATGAAATGCTAGCACACTAGGCAGAGGCCTAACTTTCTAAGGCTCCCTCTTACTAATACCAGAACTTTGCCAAAAAAAAAAAAAAAAAAAAAAAGAGTCTATATGTTCCTCTTTTCCCATTCCTTTAACCTACTAGAATCAGGCTATTTTTTTTAAAGGCTTATTTTATTTATTCAAAGGCAGAGTAAGAGACAGAGAGAAAAGGTCTTCCATTTGCTGGTTTACTCCTAAATGGCTGTAACAGCTGTGAATGGGCCAGGATGAAGCCAGCAGCTTAAAACTCCATCAAGGTCTCCCATGTGGGTGTCAGAGGCCCAACTACTTGAGACATCTTCTGCTGCCTTCCCAGGCACACAGGGAGGGAGCTGGAATGGATGCAGAGCAGCTGGATTTGGACTAGCAGGCCAGTGTGGGATATCGACATCAAAGGCAGCAAGGAAACTTGCCAGGCCACAAAGATGGCCCCTAGAATCAAGCTTCTACATGCATCACTAAAAATGCTGTATCAAAGTCAACAATGACCTCCTCCAATAACAGCCAACTCTGAATGCCTACCCTCCTTGAACACCAAAAACAGTTATCACAGATGATCACACCCATTTCTCTCAATGGAGTAACCTTTCTGCCACCTCACTGTCAACTCCATCATAGATTTTGGTAATTCTTCCTCAACCTCACTGTCACATTCAGGCAATCAATAGCTATGGCTCATCTCTAAATCTACATGAACTTTTCTGGTTACCACATCTAGATTCATGGTTTTATTTATTTATTTTTTTAAGATTGATGTTTTATTATTTGAAAGGCAGTTACAGAGAAAGAGGAAGAGAGGGAGGGAGAGAGAGAGCGAGCGAGTGAGCGAGCTTACTTCCATTGGTTCAATCCTCAAACAAACCCAACAGCTGGGGGTGTGCCAGGCTGAAGCCATGAGCCTGGAATTCCACCCAGGTCTCCCATGTCGGTGGCAGGGTTGGTCCAAGCACTTGCGCCACCTTCTGCTGCTTTCCCAGGCACATTAGCAGGAAGATGGATCGGAAATGGAGCAGTTGGGACTGGAACTGTTGCTCACATAAGATGCCAATATCACAGGTGGCAGCCCAAGTCTCTGCACCACATGATCGTCCCTAGCTTCATGACTTTAAATGTATGTATTGACACTATCAAGTGGTTGTCTCTCATACCACCACTTTTCTACTCAACAGCCTCACATCTGACAGCCCCAATTATAATTTAAATCTTACAGGCATCAGAATGTGTTCTAAACTGAGCTTCTGAATATCCTGTCACACATCTTCTTGATCTCCATAGTTAACTACATTCCTCTTACTAATTTATAGTAACCTAACAGTAAATCTTTCAGCCCAATCTCTTAAAATATTTTCAGAATATAAGCACTTCTCATTGGCTTCTTGGAATGTGCTGGCTGCTGTAACAATACTGTAAACTGGATAGCTTGTAATAACAGAAATTTATTTCCTACAGCTCTAGAGACTGGAAATATGAGACCAAGGTGACAGCAGACTGGTGTAGGGGCCAGATGGCCATCAGCGGTGCAGTGGGTGAGGGATCTCTCTAAAATCTCTTTCATAAGGGCACTCATACCTCTCATGGAGGTTCTGCCTTAGCGACCCAATCATTTCCCAATGGTCCTTCCTCACATTGGCTATTAGTTTTCACCACAAGAATCTGGAGACACACAAACATTCAAACTATGGCAATAATTCACCGCCCCCGCCCCCCCCCCCCCCATTAAAACCACTGTTTTTCTTGCTTGTATTATGGAGCTCCTTGCTGGTATCTCTGCTCCTATACTCGACTTTCTACAGTTCTGCAGTCTAGTTTTCACAAAAGTCAGATAGATCATCAATACATGGTCAAACCCTTTAATGACTTCTTATTTTACCTTATGAAAAGGCAATGTGATTATAAACAGTTTATTTGACTATCCCTCTCTTTGCTCTAACTACCCTGGCCTCCTCAGTAAACCTAAAAAAATTCCAAACCTACTCTCACTTAGCCCTCCGGTGCTTTTCTCCCCAAATATATTCATGACATACTTCCTCCTCACTTCCTTTAGGTCGTAACTCAAAAGTAGGCTTCTTACTAAGACTGTTTCCTACTTCAGTCTCAATCTTATACATGTCTACATATTTCTCTGTTTTATTCTTTCTCCATAGAATCTTAAAACTTATATTTTGTATTTTAATACTTTGCCAGCCTTTTTAAAAAATTAAATATCTAATCCATCTGAAATTTACTTAAAATCATTTAATCAGAAATTAAATCCCACCTTCCCATGAAAAATATATTTTGATCATATAAATTCCTACTAAAATTTAAGATGAGTGTAGAAATTGTATACAATTTCAATCATGTACCACATGTTTATATCAGTTTTAATCACTGGTTCTTATAATATGTTATATCATCTTGTAGGAACTAGTACTTTTTCATTAACTCTTTTCTTCAGTGTTCTCACAGGCAAACTGTATTTTAAATTTAGAGCCAAGTTAATTTCAAAAAAGAAAAAAAACCAAATCCTAAAATGTATCCGTATTGGTATTTTCACTGCAATCATGTTCAATTCATACATTAATTAGAGGGAAATTGAAATTTTCATGTTTATAGTCTTTCAACCTAATTATATGCATATGTTTCCATTTGCTTAAATTTTATTTTTTCAGCAATATTTTAGATGTCATTTTTTTGGATTTCCAGTCCAGTTAGGTTTATTCCTAGGTTTATTTGTTTGAAAACTTTATTCTATTTTTGCTACAGTAATTAATTGGCCTGTGTAGGCTTCTGGTGTCTCCTAGAGCTTGTTCAGATCATATGATTTATTTCCCTTATAAAAGACTTGAACAAAATAGTTTCTTGCTATTTTTTGTTCTGTGCACCTGCAGTTATTTCCTCCATTTCATTTCTTTAAGCAGTTGTAATGAATCCTACTTTTATTAGTTTACTTTAACAATTTGCCTTTTTTATTTGTTTTAAAAAGCTCATGGATTAATAGCCTATTTTCATAATGCTTTCTTATTTTTACATTTATCTTACGAAGCTCCTTTGATTTTAGTTGGGGTTATTTTTTTCTTTAACTTCTTGGATGGGTACTTAACTTATTTCCATACTGTGCTTCATCAGGAACTATTTAAAACTAGGAATTTTATTCTTAGCATTTTTAGTTAAGTCCCATTGGTTCTTATACATCTAGAAGTTATATCACAGTGCTTGATTTCCATTTTGTTCCTAGAACTGCCAAAATAGCTTTCATATTACCATGTGGCAGGATTTTCCTGTTTTCTAACTTTGTTACAAATGTCAGATCTTATTGCACTGTGATCAGAGAATGCTTTCCCTACTTTTTGTCTATAACTTGAGGTTTGGTATAAGATCTAGATTTAGTTTTAAAAAAGGTACATTTTTATTAATGTCTGTGTATGTGCTCTAGCTTGTAAATTTTGTTATTTAGGACTTAGTTTTATTTATTTTGGGTCACTAAACCTGTCATATCAAGATGTGTTCTGATTTAAAGTCTTATACAATTAATGCATTCATTTTGTCTTACAGATAACACAAGAATTTTTTTAATGCATAAAGATATTTATAACTACTATAACTTTACCACAGACTGAACTTTGATTATTAAAGGTTGTGTGTGTGTTTGTATGTTTGAAACAGGAGGGAAGGAGAAAAACTGATTTAAAGCCTTCTCACCTGAATTAAATCTTATTTTCAGGTTCCACAATTCCAAATTTTAAGAATTCTTACATACATCACAGACTTGTGCTTTATATGTGACCTGTGAAAATATTTCCCCTTTGATAGGAAGCTTAGTTTATTTACATTTACCAATCACATATGTTTGCTTGTATATCTCTCATTTTGTGAAATATATTGGTTCAAGCACATTTTTAGTAAGGAGAATCTTTGCACATATGATTGCTTTCTTTTGTTTTCTGTGTTTTTCTCAGAATGGGAATACTATATATTTTGTTCTGGCACATACGTACTTAGTGAGATACTACAGAAAGAAAGAAAGGATTAAACATTCCTACTGAGTCTTGTCTCCAAGCAAGGGACAACATTACTTTTGTTCTCATACTCCTCTCTTCCAACCCCACCCATTATATTGTCTTAGAATGTACTTCATATCTTAAAAGATACTTACACCTCTTTTGTTCAAATAAAAAGCCAACAAATATTTATCTGGGTATAGAAATAACCTCAGGAAGAAATTATCCTGGCATTTCTAATATTCACTGACTACTCCAACTTATTCATAACAAGTAGGTCTAAGAATCTAATCATGCCGTTATACTGTCTCATCAAGGCATATCTGTTGTATAGCTATGAAATGATTCTCAATAGTTTGCTAGGGGAATGATATATGCTTCATTTACTAAGAACTTACAACTGTGTTACCTTCTCTCTTCCATAATATGGAATCTCATCAAATCCCATATGTGAAAACTTTGACCTCCTTTCCCTCCGAAACAGTGAACTTTCCCTCTGTGCTTGGGAATTTGAGACCACACCTTATACATATCAGATCTATGAGTGAGTTACCAAAAGGACTGAAATTCAAAACAAATGTAAAGGTTTGATACTTTGAGAGCGTAGGCTGTGGCAGGTCTCACTCCGTCAACATTTTCTCCAAAGACCAGAGCTCAGACTGCAACAGGCCTTGGAACTTTGAAGCTCTGCCTGTTAAAACAAGCCCTACCCTCTAGCTTTGAAGGACCTTACAAGTAGTCAGATCTTTGCTGTTTTGGTCAGCTCAATTTCTCCTGAGAAGGTGCACCTCAATCTTTAATTAGACTTTACTTTCCAGAGAGGCTTGTATCCATCTTATTAAAAGACTTTAGTAATTTAGGAATTCATTTAATGTATCATGTTTATTGAGTGCATTCTCTGTGAGACTTATTCCTGTATTCTTCCACTCATTAAGTATTCTGAGACCTAACAGAAAAATTCTTTGTATGGATGGCAACAAAGTGTGATACATGAAATCGTACTTTGATGATCCTTATTTTAACCAGACAGAATACTCCTCATGTATATACATTTCAAAATGCATCTTAATTTAAAATGTTTTCCTTTTCTCTCTCATTTTACTAGAGTTAAGAAATTATCATTTTTATGTGTGCTTAGGCGAACTGCAATATTTATCAATTTTACTTTAGATAATGTCAGTGTTTAAATAAAAATCTACTATGGACACTGAAATTTGAATTTCATATAGATTTCACATGTCACAAAATATTATTCTGTTTATTTTTTCAGCTCTTTTGAGCACAGAAACTCTCGCTAGCTCACAGGCTGACCAAATCAGGTAACAGGCTGGAACCGGCGTGCGGGTCTTCACTCACTGAGCATCACCCTGAAATATGCACGCACTTGGTTCCCCTATGCAGACACTAAATAGAAGGCACATTGTAAAGTCTATGTATATTTTTAATTGATTATTTCTATCAGCTGGCTTGTTTTGTTTTTAATTCCATAAAGCCTCACATGATCTGGCTTTTAAACAACCACTTTAAACACTTTTACATTCCTATGCACTTTGGTCATTAGTGAAATAGCTAGAACTAGTATTTCTCAAACCAGCTACAACTAAAGATGCAACTATGGCCTTTAGGTCAACAGGATGATCACCAGCTTTTGCTCAAGTCATAACTTATACTCACTTACACTGATCAACCTGTTTTAAATCACTCTAACACAGCACAATGGTATGCTGGGATGGATGGTATCTATTAGTGTATTTTAGCAAACCAAAATTAATGTCTGAAGCGAAGATTAATAAAAACATCTGCTAGAGAAAAAAAAAACTGAAAAACAAAATTATTTTTCCCAAAACGATTATGACATTTTCTTTTCTTTGAAAGGTAATAGTGGCATTATATAGAGATCAATATACAAGCAAAAGTTTGAAGTCTTTAAGTTTGAAACAGAAGTAGAAAATACATCTGGTTTTTCAGCTCTAGTTCTGAAACTAGATTTACGTTTACAAGGCAGCCAATGGGATCATAATAAATCATTCATGCTACCACTGTGATGTTTTATCATAAAACAATAAAACTATGACATAAAGAAACTGTTTCATACTACTAACGACTAATCTGAAGCAAGAATTCAGTCTAGAGAAAAATCTTATCATGAATCTTTAAAATTGTGCCCACAGAATCACATTAACAAGACAAATTTAACAAATCAGAAACACATCTCAAATTCTTTTAAGAACAAGTGATCAAACACTTAAGAAAAACATGAAAAAATGTGACACTCTCCCTTCAAACCACTGTACTAAGTTAAAAAAAGAGTTCTATAATTTACAAATGCAAAGGACTTAGAATAGTCAACTTAACTTTAATAAGAATAACAAATAATGAAGGACATATATTTCCTGATGTCAAGGTTTGTTATAAAACTATGGTGATCAAAACAGTATGGTACTGACCTTAAAGCAGACATACAGAGTCATGGTGCCACATAACAATGTTTCAGGCAATAATAAGCCACATGTACAATGATGGCCCCTTAAGCTAGCTATCACCTAGTAACATCAGAGCTTTCTGAGTTTGTGTAAGTACAGTCTGTGATGTTCAAATAAAGAAGAAATTGCTGGAGCGCGCACTGTGGTGTAGTTGGTAAAGCCACCACTTGTAAATACCAGCATTCCATCTGGGTTCCAGTTCGAATCCTGGCTGCTCCATTTCTGATCCAGCTTCCTGCTAACATGCATGAGAAGGCAGTGGCAGAAGGCACGAGCGCTTGGGCCACTGCACCTCTGTGGGAGGGTGGGTGGAACCTCCTGGTTCCTGACTTTGGATCAGCCCAGCTCCAGCCCTTGTAGCCTTTTAGGGCGTGAATCAGCAGATGGAAGATTCTCCCTCTCTCTCTCATTCTGCCTTTCAAATAAATAAATACATCTTAAAAAAAAAAAAAACACAATGACATCGCCTGTCAACAGATCATTCAATACAATGAGGGCATAGAGTTAGGAAGTGGACTCACTTCATTTTAAACAAAGATGCAAATAGGAAAAGGTTATCTTCCAAAAGATTGATGCTTGGAACAAGTAGATTCTCATATGGGAAAGAAAAAATGGAACTTCAGCCTTTATTTTCCTCACACTCTAAATAAAAATTAACTTGAAATGGCTTATAAATCTATAAGTAAAATACACAACTACTGTCTAGGTCTATGCCAACAGGGCTTTTCCCACAGATGCTCATCATTGGAAACACCTCATAGAATATTTCTGTGGTTTTGCTTTCCTCACAGGACTTTGTTTTAGGTCTGTATGAAGGAATTATAAGATAATTAAAAATATATACATACAACTATTACAATCATGAGAGAAAGCACTGCAGAAAAATCCTGACAACTTTGTGGAAGGCAAACATTCTACAGGACAGGAAATTTAAACTGATAAACTGAAACTGATCAAAACTAAATACCTGTTTTCTCTGAAATACACGATTAAGAAAATTTACAAAAGACTAGAAGAAAATACTAGCAATACATATATCTGACAAAAAAGTCTGTATCTAAAACATACAAAGAATTCTCATGATTAAATAACAGTAAGAGCTGATTTAATAACTGCCAAAAATAGACACTTTACAAAATGTACACAAATGGCAAGTAAATATATTAACCACTACCAGCGACAAGGGAAAAACAGAAAAATGATAAGGAAATATCAGTAACATATCTACTATAGTATACACTGTCTGATATTAAAAAGAATGACAGTGGCAAGAATTATCGAGGATTTGAGGCAACCGAATTTTTTTACACGGCTGATGGGGATGCTAAAAGGTAACCACTTTGGAAAACATTTGGGCAGCTTCTTAATATGTTAAATACACTCTAACCATAAAACTCATCAATTCCAATTCCAGGTATTTATATACAAGAAATAAATATAAACACAAATATTCAAAATGACTTGCATGTGAACATTCCTAACTTTATATAAAAGTCAAAGAGTGTAAACAATTTGAATGTCCATCAACATGTGAGCAGATAAATGAACTGCAGAATATTCAAACGATGGACTAAGTAAATAAATATACTAGTTTTGCATTCTGCAACAATGAACTCAAAGCTGAGTTAAATAAACTAAACATAAAATACTATTTACTGTATGGTTCCAATTATAGAAATTTCAAAATGGCTATCCTATTCTGTAGTGACAGAAAGAAGATAACTAGAGCCGGTGCTGTGGCTCAACAGGCTAATCCTCCGCCTTGCGGTGCCGGCACCCTGGATTCTAGTCCCGGTCAGGGCGCCGGATTCTGTCCCGGTTGCCCCTCTTCCAGGCCAGCCCTCTGCTGTGGCCCGGGAGTGCAGTGGAGAATGGCCCAGGTGCTTGGGCCCTGCACCCCATGGGAGACCAGGAGAAGCACGTGGCTCCTGGCTTCGGATCAGCACGGTGCGCCGGCCGCGGCGGCCATTGGAGGGTGAACCAAAGGCAAAAAGGAAGACCTTTCTCTCTGTCTCTCTCACTGTCCACTGTCAAAAATAAAAAAAAAAAAATTTAAAAAAAAAAAAAGAAAGAAGATAACTAGTTGCCTGGTATAGGTATTTGGAGAGGGGATGTGGAATTACTGCAAAGTGGCAGGAAATAAAATTTTTAGAAATATTCTTTGATTGTAGCTTATACAATTATCAAAATTCAAATTTTGTACATTTTAAAAAGATTTATTTATTTATTTATTTGAAAGGCAAGGTTATAGGGAGGTAGAGGCTATTTCACTCCCCAGTTGGCAAGAGGTGGGCTGATCTGAAGCCAGGAGCCAGGAGCCTCCTCCGTGTCTACCACGTGGGTGAAGGGGCCCAAGGACTTGGGCCATCTTCTATTACTTTCCTAGGCAGATAGAGAGCTAGATCAGAAGTAGAGCAGCCAGGACTTGAACCGTTGCCCATATGGGACACCTGCACTGCTGGAGAAACCTTACCCGGCTATACCACTGCATTGCCCCCAAATTTTGTACTTTATAATATGTAATTGTTTGTCAATAAAAATGATATTAAGTGAATTATAAAACTATTCAACTTGTGATTCTGTATTTCTGAAATATCATAATATAACCACAAGTAAATCTCTTGGGCACAAATCAAAGCAGTTTTGTAACTAGATGCTATCAACACCACCTACTAACAAGGGAGTAAAGAAGGGAAAAGGAGTAAAGAGAATGTGAACCCAACAGAAACCACTGGGGGCAGAAAAGTGGCTGTTTCAAGTTTAGCAGGATACAGCTAAACTGTCTAGCCAGAGAACACTTATTCTATTTCAGAGCATTTTTCAGCTCTTCTGATAAGTAACGCCTAAAGGACCCAACAGGCAACTTTCTGCAGATGAAACCAGAATTTGTTATCATGTAAGTAAAATCTACAGCTGTCAATAAGCCAAGGACAAAGCGGCTACTAAGTGAGAGGCCAAGTGACAGGCCAGCGCTAGTAAGCAAGGAACGCTGAAGCTCATACAATAGTTACAGGTAGATCAGAAAACACGACAGAAGACACTTTCTGTCAAAAACATGATGCACAGAAACATGACAGAATAATCAAGAATGTAGTGGAACTTCTTTAGAGCCTACGAAAATCTAAGAGTCAGCAAACTCTGTCTGCAACAGGGCAGAGAAACTTCGCACTTCTCTTCTCCAACTACCAAACTCTGCTGCCAAAATGCAAAAGCAGCCACAGAAATGAGCACAACTGTGTTCCAATAAAACTTTATTTCAATACACTGAAATCTGAATTTTATATAATTTTCATTAAATACGGCATATATTATTATAGCTATATGTTACTATTTTTCAAACAACTGAAAATGTAAAAACTACCAGCTTATGAGCCATTCGAAAATAAATGATGGGCCACAGTTATTGTTTCCTGTACTGGGCAAAAGTCACTACTTTTCTCACCTAAAATGTTTACTTTTCTGTAAGTAAAACTACTACAAAAATCACAGTTCCCAACAATTTAAAAATAACTATCAAAAATATCAGTATTTTTCATATTTCATTTATACAACTGGGGAAATTTTTAAAGTTACTTCTAAGGGCTAACCACCTCACTGTCCACTCTGCCTGTCAAAAATAATAATAATAAAAAAGAAATTCATGGAAACAGTAACAACAACTTAAAAGAACCATTTCAAATGCCTCCAGGAAACTGAAAGTTATAGCCTCAGGAAATTATTCCTTTAGTCAGCTCCCAAAGCGTTTTTTTCTCCACAATCATTTATCATTTATTTTCTGCCTTGTATTTTAGTAAATTCTCGAATGGAGTAATCGGTACAGAGAAGCACACTTGTTGTCAGTGGTGCAAACATTTCTCTCAGCAGTTTCCTTAGAGCTCTCCAGCTTGCCTGCTAATTGCACAACTCCTTGTTCCTGGACCCCCCAAAATTGATTCCACTACTCCTCGCCTACCTCTGAGCCGTCTCCTACTCATTTTCTTCAATTACTCATTACATTCTACAGCCCATAAATTAACTCATTTTCATCATTAAATATCTTTCCTTTTACAGACACAGGTGAACTACAATGATGTCTCCTTTCCCATTGCTGAGACGACAGATGCAAACTGTGCAGCTCTTAAAGGATTCTTTAACTCCCCGTTGCCAAAACTACAAAGAGATCTGCCTCTGCACCCATTCTTTTTCTTTTTAAAGATTTATTCATTATTTACTTGAAAGAGTTACACAGAGAGAGAAGGAGAGGCAGAGAGAGAGAGAGAGAGAGATCTTCCATCCGGAACCAGGAGCTTTTTCCAGGTCTCCCACAGGGGTAAGGGGCCCAAGGACCTGGGCCATCTTGTCCTGCTTTCCCACGCTATAGCAGAGAACTGGATCGGAAGTGGAGTAGCTGGGACTCAAACCCGCGCCCATATGGGATGTCAGCACTGCAGGCGATGGCCTGCTTGCTCCACAGTGCTGGTCCCCCATTCTCTTCCTTGATTCTCCTAATATCCAAAAGAAAGTATTCTAATCAAGGCCAAAAAGTCTTATTTTGATTTGGACCTAATACTGTCCATAGGACCTGATGATCCAGCCAGGTGGATTATCTCCTATCCTCATTAATGTGCATGCGAATTCACTCTACTGGTTGTCATCCTCCTGCCTGTATCTTCTCATTCTGCTTTATTAATGCCCTCTCATCTACCTGCCCTCTGTGTTATCTACAACTAGTGTACCGATTCCCAGATCCACAGACCTCATCTCAGTACGTGCCAAATCTCTAGGAGATCTCCAGTGAAATTTGTTGCTTTTCAAACCTGTCCTTCCTGTAGAATTCCTACCTCTGTAAATGACATCCGTATTTTTTCTTCCCGGATACCCAAGCCAAAAACTTAAGAGGTTATCTTCCTTTGTTTCCAAGACAATATCCACTCAAAAATGAAGTTTTGGGCCAGGCAATCAACCTAGCAATTAAGACACCCACGTCCTATAATGAAGCACCTCAGTTCATTCCTCAGCTCCAGCGCCTGACCCCAGCTGCCTGCTAGAACCGATCCCGGAAGCAGCAGCGGTGACTCCAGTAGTTGGATTCCTGCCGCCCATGTGGGAGGCATCCACGGAGTTCCCAGCTCCTGGTTTTGGCCAGCTCGCTCCTATTCCTACCCAGTCCCAGTCTCTGCAGGTATTTGGGAAGTGAATCAGTGGATAAAGTTCTCCTTCCATTGATCCACCTCCCAGTCTCCCTGCCTCTCAATAAACTAAAATGAAGTTTTGTCTATCTTAGTCCCTAAGCATTTCTTGAATACTTCTTGAGTCTAGCCCCGGTCAGCTTACTTACCTGTACAGGACACCATCCTGTGCTGCCAGGAAGATGTCAGTAATCACTCACTATAATAGATCTTCCTACTTCCACGCTTGCTTCTGCATAATCCACGTGTGGCCTGCAGATACTTTCACGGCCTTCTAACACTCTATTCTCTCTCTTTTTTTTTTTTTTTGACAGGCAGAGTGGACAGTGAGAGAGAGAGACAGAGAGAAAGGTCTTCCTTTTGCCGTTGGTTCACCCTCCAATGGCTGCCGCAGCCAGCGCGCTGCGGCCGGCACACCGCGCTCATCCGATGGCAGGAGCCAGAAGCCAGGTGCTTCTCCTGGTCTCCCATGGGGTGCAGGGCCCAAGCACTTGGGCCATCCTCCACTGCACTCCAGGGCCACAGCAGAGGGCTGGCCTGGAAGAGGGGCAACCGGGACAGAATCCGGCGCCCCGACCGGGACTAGAACCCAGTGTGCTGGCGCCGCAAGGTGGAGGATTAGCCTAGTGAGCCGTGGCGCTGGCCTAACACTCTATTCTATAGAGCAGCTTAGAGGCCTGTGTCCCCACCACTCAGTACATCACTCTTATTTTATATTCTCAGTACTTACAGTGCTTGGCATTAATACGTACATTTAGAAAGAAAATCTAGACAAGGACAGCTGAATATAATACTGATCCATAAAAATGATTTTTTTCAGTAAAAGAAAAAAGCTACAGTTCAGTTTTTTTTTTGACAGGCAGAGTGGACAGAGAGTGGACAGTGAGAGAGACAGATAGAGAGAAAGGTCTTCCTTTTCTGTTGTTTCACCTGGCAATGGCCAGCACGCTGCGGCCGGCGTGCTGCAGCCGGTGCACCGCACTGATCCAAAGCCAGGAGCCAGGTGCTTCTCCTGGGCCACAGCAGAGAACTGGACTGGAAGAGGGGCAACCGGGACAGAATCTGGCGCTCCAACTGGGACTAGAACCCGGGGTGCCAGCGCCGCAGGTGGAGGATTAGCCTAGTGAGCACCTGACTACTGAAGAAGCTTATTCTACCCATGAACACTGCTGACTAAAAATACATTCTTTATCTGAGTATTAACCTTAAAATGTGGCTTCCAGTCAGTTCTTTTTCTGTCTCTTGGATACCAAACACTGATTTGTGACAAATCTTGACAAACTCACTAAAATCTCAAATGTTGATCTAACTAATGTTTGCTTTGCAATGATAAGTACAATATGAGGAGAATACTTCACAAAGTACATGGAAAAACAGATTTAAAAGACAAGTTTATTTTGGTACAAAAAATTTTGAAATCCATGGGTAATTTTTCAAAATATTAATTCTTTCATGAACCTTTTGAAGACATCTTGTTTTTTAGTATCCAGTTTGACTCTATTCCCAATAAGCCTCAGCAAAAGGCAAAGGAAAATTAACAGGAAAATAGGAGGAACTGAGATCAGAATAAGAGTATCTTAGGGTAGACATGGAGGAGGGAGAACACATAGTGACATCCAAAGCTTAATATGAGACTGTTTCATCTTTAACTTACATTTTGAATTATCATAGAAGTAGGGAACTCATCAGTACCTGGTAGCCATCTATTTTAAACTGTTAACAGGCATTTACATTATTAATACATGAAACTGGTGCTTTTTAAACTTATTTTTTAGTTTAGGAACTTTTTCTCCAGAGGACTATTTATCAGCCAGTTAATATGTAACAGTAGGCTGAGACGGATACTGCTTAGTCCCCTCATTGCTCCAGCCCCATCCCGAGCATACATTCATTCAACAATGACTTCGTACCCGCCACGTGTCAGACACAGGAATGCAGCAGGAAGCCGCACAAATAAAACTGCCCTGATGAAGCCCCAACCTACAGCACAGTTTCAAAAGCGCTGCATTTCAGTTTTGTGATATGTGTACCCTAGAAGGCAGCAAGAGGTGGGTCCCTGAGACCCAGCCTCAGGTACTGCCTTCCTGGTTTTGTGTGGCTCAGTTCTTCCTGCTGCAGGTATTTGCGGAGTGAACCACTGGGTGGGAAATCTCTTTCTCACATTCTCTCAAAATGGGGACCAGCATTGTGGCTCAGTGGGTTAAGATGCTGCTTATGACCCTGGCATCCAATATCAGAGTGCTGGTTTGAATTACAGAGGCTCAAGTTCTGGTCCAGCTCTCTGCTAACGTTCCTGGGTAGGCAGTGGAAGACGATCCAAGCACTCGGACTCCCACCACCCAGGCAGAGACTAGAATGGTGTTCTGGACTCCCAGCTTTGGCCTTGGCCCTGACCTGCCTAACCCAGCCGTTTGGAGAGTGAACCATAGATCACTTCTCCCAGTCTTTCAAATAAACAAATACAATAAATCTTAAATAAATGATAGAATATTTTTAAAGTAGTATATGTTTCAAAAAGAATAAGAAGACCTGATTTGAAAGACTATTCCTAGGCAAAATTGTGGAAGGAAGTCCTTTACTCTGAATTCTCATTCATTTTATTTCTCACCCCAATCCTAGATCATCGATAGCTCTTACTAAAAGAGAAACTTTACTGATAGTATTAAAAATTAAGCCTACTTATCAGAAAACAAGTCAATAATACTTGGAGATCTCTTTTGTTGTACAAACTGAAATCTCACAACCATCTGATGATATGTTAAAAAGAATATATTAAAAGTTACCTTAATCTGGACCAACACTGGCTATCATTATTAATTAAAGTTTAACAAAAAGATCCTTTAACTACTTATAAAAAAAACAAAGTTTAATTTTAATAATTTCAAACTATGGCAAAAAAGACACCTGAACAATTAACATTAAATTAAACTCAAAATATACTTATTAAGGACTAGCTAAAATAGAAATAAGGGTGAGCAGTGTTAGAATTTCAGAAGAATTAATTCTTTTTCTTCATTGGGTACAGTGTTCCGGAATCTTTTCCCAAAGTTTCAGCAGATCCTGAGCTCAGTGAACTAGAACTCAAGAGCCAGAATGTCTGGGGAAGTCAATTCTCAGCTTTGCCTATACTTGCTGGGGTTTGGTTCAGGACAAACAATGTGAATTTCCTTACCCATAAAGTGGGAATGAGAGCAGTATCTTACTGCTCAGAGTTGATGTAAGAATTAAAGAAATTAGTGAACCCAAGTAATACTTCTGAGGGTATCTCAAAAAGAGTAAGTAACCAAACACCATTTCAACAGTATAGTTACTGATCAAGCATCAAGGATTGTTATACAATCACCCTTTTCTTACGCATTTATTAGTGCTCCATACAATGCAATTTTAACAAATTATAAAAACATAAGCAAAAATGCTAACACAATATCTAAAGGCAAAATTTACAGCAATTTTTAGCATAACAATATGGACATGTAAACTTAAAGACACGAGCAACACTATGAAGTCCTAGATAAACTAGATACTTTCAAACAGTTCCTCTCTAGTGGCCACTGAACACCTATTGTAAGAAAAAAAATGAAAAATATGACATTGTTGCTATATGTAAAAGGAGTGCAATAAGTATCTTCGTTCTTTTCCACTGTTTGCTAATATTAATCTGGAAACAACTGGGACTTAACTAAAGCCATTAATTTCTATACCTTGTCTGTTGACTCAAGGTTGAGGTACTGTCAAAGTATACAAATGCTGCCACCTTGTGGATTGATGACATGGTACTAACTCCACACAAGCAATGGAAGAAAAGTTAAGCTTCTGATTTAGCTTTCTGTCAACACACTAAGTAACCAATATTAGATATATTTCATGCTATTTAACAATAGTAATTACTCTTCTACAATGTAATGATGCAATATACTAAATTCAAAATTATCTGTCTTCTCTAACATTTACTTCTCTTCCTAAAAAATCATTAAATTCTCTATTTTGAGAAGTCTTTAAAATGAATTTATTACCAATAATGTGTTCAAATATGAGAAATTAAGAAATGTCACCAGGGATGTGAAGGCTGTGAAGCCCTTTCATTTCTTTAGTTATAGCATCCTTTCATGCTATCTATTAGTCTTCATCTGTCCTACATAACAAATTTTGAAAATTGGAAAATTCTCTCTCAGAAATGCTAATTCAATGCAATTAAGAGAAAAGAATAGATGCTAAAATGTGTCGGATGGATGCTAAAGTTAATTTAAAATTTTTAAATCGATAGATTTTCATGTAACTAACCTAACTTTTTTTTTTTTTTTTGACAGGCAGAGTGGACAGTGAGAGAGAGAGACAGAGAGAAAGGTCTTCCTTTTTGCCGTTGGTTCACCCTCCAATGGCCGCCGCGGATGGCGCGCTGCGGCCGGCGCACCGCGTTCGTCCGATGGCAGGAGCCAGGTGCTAGGTGCTTTTCCTGGTCTCCCCATGGGGTGCAGGGCCCAAGCACCTGGGCCATCCTCCACTGCACTCCCGGGCCACAGCAGAGGGCTGGCCTGGAAGAGGAGCAACCGGGACAGAATCCGGTGCCCCGACCGGGACTAGAACCCGGTGTGCCGGCGCCGCAAGGCGGAGGATTAGCCTGTTGAGCCACGGCGCCGGCCATAACTAACCTAACTTTCAATGAGTGATATGCTCAAACTAAAATCTCATTTAGGTGTTCCTAAGACAATAAATGTCTCCCTTACAATGCACAGTGCTTTGATACAAATGTCTTGGTATGATCAAACTTTATTAAAATTTTTTAAAATCCAGGATTATATTAAAGCAAGCTAAAAGGGCTTTCAAGTAATGACAAAAAAGGAATGATTCTCATTTTTGAATGAAAAGCAATCTCAAATCTTCTAGAGATGCTATTATTATAACATGATATTAAGAAAGAAGTTTTGATGTTTTTTAAATGAAGAAGAAAATACAGGCTAAATTCATGATGTTCTGGGACATAGATAAACACAACTAGAGAGCTCTCATTTGAATTACAAGGTACAGCCACTTAATTATAGACCAGTGTATACATGAAGTCAATATCATAAATAACCTTTGATAGTTATTTTATTTAATAACTTCCAGAAAAATGAAGAGTAGACCTGTGATTAAAATTAGACCTAAATACTACAAGAAAACCAACTGTAATCCTGTTAGATGGATACTATTAATGATTCCATTTTAATGATGAACAAATTTAGGAGTAGGGAGATTTAAAAACTTACCTAAGATCACAAAACTTTAAGTTGGCAGATAAATTCAGAATTCAGGTGTTTAATGAGAATGCTGTACTTGATATTAAAATACAATTAGATTCTTAGTATTCTTACAAATGAAAATAGTAAGGAGTGTGCTCAACACTTACCTAGAGACGATGCTGGAACCATTATAGAGATCACTAGCATATGACAATGTGGCCAAAGGTCGTACTGAATTATATCGAGTAAACTTGGATAAGCATTCCTGAAATTCATCCAGCTGGCTTGCAGTTCGACTGTCATCTATATGACAAAACAAAACAGATGAATGCAATTATAAAGTTAAGTCAAAGATCAATAGTCACAGGTTGAAAAATATATTCTAAATGCAAAAAGCACTCTTTAAAAAGATTTCAGAGAAGACTAGTTTGCACAAATTAATGTGACCTTTGATCTTACTAAAAAGTCTTGGTGGCTCTTTACAGAGAATGTGTCTTTCAACATCAATAATAATTCTCTTTTCTTTCTTTTATCCATAATTTCTTGGAAAAGCAAAAAAAAAAAAAAAGATGGCTCTGGGGAAGAGAAACTATTCATTAGAGTAAAAGTCTCTGACAATGGGGAAGAGTAATATATATATATATATATATATATATATATATGAGTCAGGGTATACCCATGCTTATTTATTGCCAAAGCCCTGTTCAAACTTTATATACTTTAGAACAAAAATAGTTTTTTTAATTTAAAAAATTTGCTCACGGGGCCGGCGCTGTGGTGCAGCTGGTTAAAGCCCTGGCCTGAAATGCCGGCATCCCATAGGGGTGCCGATTCTAGTACTGGCTGCTCCTCTTCCAATCCAGCTCTCTGTTATGGCCTGGGAAATCAGTAGAAGATGGCCCGGGTCCTTGGGCCCCTGTACCCGCGTGGGAGACCCGGGAGAAGTTCCTGGCTCCTGGCTTCGGATTGGCACAGCTCTGGCCGTTGCAGCCATCTGGGGAGTGAACCAGCGGATGAAGGACCTCTCTCTCTGTCTTTGCCTCCCTCCATAACTCTTTCAATTAAATAAAATACATCTTTAAAAAAATAAAAATAAAAAATTTGCTCACATAATACTTTCAAGTGTTTCAAATCCTGTTACAAGAACACAATAAGAAACTGTGATGTATGAATTACTAATCCTCAAACATAAATTAAAAAATATTTGAAGTGACTTTCATTTATCATAAAGGACGAGAACACTGCATAAATACTGTAAGTGCCACTTCAGCAAACTACTCAGAGCTAAGGCATGTAGCATTAAATCATACAATCAGCTTAGGAAGTACCTGACAATAGGTAAGGCTAATCTATGTTGCGGTATGTCTGCAGGCCTATATTGAAAGTGCTAATAAAAAAATCAGCACTTGAACTTCAGACTTAGATTTTCCTTTCCAAAGAATGAAAAGAACAACGCAGTTATTTTAGCTTCCTAGATTAAAAAAGTTTGTTACACACTATCTTTCCATAATTTCTTCCTTATTTTACACTTATCCATATACATACATACAACTTTTTTTAGGTAAATAATCATAATTCCCCTCTTTAAATACCATCTGAAGGTGATAGTAGGCACTTGATATGAAATTCAGATGAAAGAATCATTCACTTGAAAGAGTTATAAGACTATGACATACATGCAAAAAATTTATTTTATCTGGAAAGCTAAGGTTATCTTGAAAATAACTGTTGGTTGGCCGGCGCCGTGGCTCACTAGGCTAATTCTCTGCCTTGCGGCGCCAGCACACCGGGTTCTAGTCCTGGTCGGGGCGCCGGATTCTGTCCCGGTTGCCCCTCTTCCTGTCCGGCTCTCTGCTGTGGCCAGGGAGAGCAGTGGAGGATGGCCCAAGTGCTTGGGCCCTGCACACCATGGGAGACCAGGAGAAGCACTTGGCTCCTGTCATCAGATCAGTGTGGTGCGCCGGCTGCAGTGGCCATTGGAGGGTGGACCAACGGCAAAGGAAGACCTTTCTCTCTGCCTCTCTCTCTCACTGTCCACTCTGCCTGTCAAAAAATTTTAAAAAAAAAAAAAAGAAAGAAAAAAAAGAACTGTTGGCATTTAGAAATTTTAAAATTGTCACAAAATTATAAATACTTGAGAAAACTAAGTAAGCCTTTGTTTCTGATGTTTTTCAAACTGTAAAGATTTAAACACTAAGCAAATTTATCAACCTATATTACAAGTGTCTAAGTTTGTAGTGCTTCTATTTTAAAAACAAAAGAAAGAACCTAACTAGCATTTAATATCATAGTGATATCAAGATAAAGCCCCTATTCCAAAAAATTATTTCCAGGAAATTTAACAACTTATTCATAAAACATGGGTTACTCTAAAAGAAAAAAAAATTATCCTCTGTACTATAGAGAGGCCTGAATATAATAGGTAATTGGTTCTTTTAAGTTTTATTATTGCATTATTTATTATTGTATTAACTGGAAAGAAAGTTACTTTACATTTATAAAGCTTTAATATTAATCAATTATTTTGAGAATACACAATCATAAGCATTCAAGTATGTGTATTCTATTGAAGTCCATAATCCTTTTCTATGGTAACTAGACCTCTCCTTATGCAAGCTCATTAATAAAACCATAAAACTAATTCAGTATTTAAAAGAATAGCAATTAACTTTCAGTTATGTTGTTATGAAAAGGTAAGATTTTGTTGGCTTTGTTTTACGATCAACATCTAATACAAATCTGCTGACCTATCACCTCTCTTATTCTAAATACAGACTAGTTATAAAAGTTTTCAGTACCTCTTTTCTTCTAATGTTTTTTAATTACAATCCTCTTTGAATTATTCTTGAGTAAAGGATATTAATTTATTAATATTCCTCTCATTTTCAGAACGGAGAGCAAGTAGATTCATGTATTCTCATTTAAAAATATACAAAGGAAAATTAACCTTTTAGGTACTTTTATATACAAGTTGAAATTTCCTCTCCCAATACAGTCAAAGGCACTAAGACATACTTCATATTTAGCAACATGATTATGGCAGCCAGTGTGCAAATCTACGATGAACTTGAGATTCCTAAAAATTAGGGACAGCATATTTTAAGTTAACACAACGATGTCACACAAATAAAAGTCTAATTTTCCTCCTGGTTTTTATTAGTCTACTCTACAATAAACCTACACTAAAAAAAATACTGTGTTCTCACTACCTCTACTACTGTATAGCATGTCTATGGTGCTAGTGACTTAAAGATCATTATTGGGGCCGGCGTTGTGGATAATGGGTAGAGCTACTGCTTGCAATGCCAGCATCCCATAAGGGAGCAGGTTTCAGTCCTGGCTGCTACGCTTCTGATTCAGTTACCTGTTAATATGCCTGAAAAAAACCAGAGGATGGCCCAAGTGCCTGGGCCGCTGCACCCACGTGGGAGACCAAGAAGCAGCTCCTAGTTTGGCCAGGTCCTGGCTGTTGTGACCATTTAGGCAGTGAACCAGCAGATAGAAGATCATTCGCTTTCTTTGTGTCTCCCTTCTTCTCTCTGTAACTCTGCCTTTCAAATAAATCAATCTCTTAAAAAAATTAACAATGTTACCTACCTCAATCTCTTTTTCTACTCTTTTTGTTTTTAAATAACTGCCACATGGTCTACAATTGTATTTCGACATCATACCATCAAATAACATGAAAACGTTAACAAGAACTCTCTTCCACACAGAATGCAGTTCTCAGTCCACTTTCAATTTAGCAGCTTCTTACTGTAGTTTATACTTACAGACTATTACAGAGGTTAACAAGGAGTTAGATTCTGAGCCAATAAATGACAGCTTTTTATGTGTAAAAGTTGCTTATCAATAGTTTTAAACTTATTCACAAAAATATCTTGGCTTCCTCTAACCTTCCTAGAAAAAATCACTATATAAATCCAACACAAGGAGTTTCAAAAAGTGTATAAAAAAAGGAATTAAAAAGGTGAAACATTTTTAAGTCCACACATAATTATTTAAAATATTATCATCATGATGTTTTTGAAGATACTTGCACATTTTTCCTATTACCAAGCCTCATATAAATTTGTGTAAAAGATTTAAGCAATATATAGATTTTAATAATAAATATTTTTTTCAAGAGGAAATTAAGGCCTAGTTTTAAACAACAATGGTAGCCTTGGGGCATGTGTACTAATGACATCAATTAACAAAATAGCCAAGAAATGCCAAACACTGTGCTTCACATAAATCATGTGTATCCCCTAAATAAACCTTTAATGTAGGTATTGATGTCACCACTTCACCAATGAGCATAGATGCTAAGAAAAGCTGAAGAACAGGGAGTTTTATTACTTCTCCACATCAGTGCACCCTATGCCATCACATCATATATTGGCATATGTCACCTATTCTACCTTGAACATGTTTCTAATTACTTTTTCCAGTTAATCCCTAATAGCCCAAATACGACTTCTCCAAAATCCTGATAGGATTCCATCTCTCCATTTTCAACTCTGCCTGGCTTTCCCCTATTTGTAGAATAGATGATTTCTTCTCTATTACTATAACATCCTTTATATATTTAAGTAACATATAATATCTCACAGATTTATCACCTACTTGCTGCTTTCTCCCACTAGGTTTATTACTCCTTTACAGTAAGAACTGGTTCTTCTACCTTTCTATTCTCAGCGGTGCGCAGAACTTAATGGTGACTAGGTAACTTAATATTTTTATTTTTGCTAGCTATGTTTATGGTTGCTTTTCCAAGCTTTATACAAATTATTACATGAAATTAAAAACTTTCAAACAGAGAGCAAAAATCACCACTAAAAAGCAATATTCTGCAATCTCTCTCAGAATCTCCACACTACTCTGAAAGACTATGTAAAAAATGCAAACTTATCCTTTGCAGCTAGAACTTTCCAAAAATCCAGCATAAAAACCTAGAAATAGATCTGAAATACGAATTTCAGACACTTTAAGAGGCGTCCTGAACATGTACCTGAGATACGAGACATCCTTGTAGAGAAATAACACTGCTCTAGGTCTTCGAAATGCGCAGTGAGTCGCTTTCGTCTTGAAGCCAATGTGCTGATATACCAAGGCTGTTTCTTTGTCTAAGGCAATAACAAAAAAAGATATTGATAACTCAGAACAAATCAGACCCTTTTACACAGAATAGTACCCAAATGCTTGTATATTTATAAGTATCTAAAGTTCATCACAATAAAATGATTACAAATGGTGAAAAACCATGGTTTCTAGATATTTTCTGATTTCTCTTTAAAGTGAAAATAGGTACCAAATTTACTAACAGAATGATTAAAACAATGAATTAAAAGATAAGTACTCAATGAGAGTTTTATAGGACTAAAATGAGAAACATCTTAGAACTCTCTGCATTAAATGAAGACAGAATCCATTCTAAGTGTCATTCTAAAATTTTGAATTTTACGAATCTTAAAAAACAGAAATTATTAGAAAGCAATTATCAAACAGAAAACTATTTTTCATCATCTTTATATTGTAGTCTCACACTGAATTATCAGAACAGTTCCTGACTGTAGGAAATATCCACTTAATACTGATTATTAGATTAAGCAGTAATATTTCTTGCTAAAGAGTTTTACTTATTTATTAGAGAACAGAATAACATAATCAGATGGAAAAAGTCAAAGACAACAATCCAGAAATATGGTGCAAGATACTGAAAACATCAAAGATCCATGATCCTAGGTGTGCATTACCTACAGCTTGTTTAAAAAGGGGGGGGGGGGGGGCTATTATCTATCTTGAGGCACATAAACAGATAGAGAAGATATATAATGATATCTTGGAATCACACAATTCACTCACAGCTATAGTCAGAATGTCAAATGCACTACCTTGAGAGTACACACTGTATAGTGTGTCCTTGCTTTAATCAAACTAGGTGGAAAGTAAGAATGATATTGTGAAGTACTGCTTTACTCACAGGAAAGGAAGATAACTTCCAAAGACATAACAAATAAGGAGCTGAACTCAGAAAAATGATGGCGAACAAAATACAACAGCACAGGAGTGTGGGGAAAAGAGGACAGTAGTTAGTCTGGGGACAAAAGCCTGCTTACCAAGTCCTTCACTGCAATTTAGCAACCACCCTACGGTGAGGAAACCTAACACAGAATTTGCAAACTAGAATAGATATCTAAAGGAATTACCTACAATGAAAGCCAGAAACCAGAAAGCTTGAAAGAAATGATATGAGAAATAAAAGATGGAATAATGATTTGAAATATGGCCAAAGTATCAGAAGAAGAGTGCAACAGGTTCAATAAAGAAGTGTTTAAAGAACTGGTAGCTGGAAATCTTGCAGAACTGGAAAGAAACATGAACACACAGACTCAGAAACTAACCCTACCAAGCAGGATGACTAAGAGGAAATCTAAAATTCGAGCCATTATGTTTTTGTCCAATGGCATAAAGAAGATCTTAAAACTCAAACAGAAAAGATAACTTATTTAAAAGATTAACTTATTTAATAATAATTAAAGAGGCAAAATACTTTTAACAGCAATAGAAGACAGAACACAACGTACTTTGATTATCATCAAAAATTGAGGAAAAATAACTCCAGTCTAAAATTCAGGACCTGATAAAACTATCTTGCAAAATGAACAAAATATATTTCCCTGTGCATGAAAAGAGTTTATAACCAACAAACCAAACCTAAAGCAATTTCTGAAATTGTGTATGGTACCTGAAACACACATAACAAAAACTAGAAGGTCTAAGACACAAAACTGAGAGAGCAAGAAAACTACCAAACAAATAAATTATTCTAAATATTGCTTTTAATTGTAATAAGTGATTTGTGGGGTTTAGAAAATACATGTATATACACATACATAGCATAGACATCACACAGAAGTGATGAAAATCTGGGTTTTGAAGTGACTACATTTTTCAGGAAAGTAATTAAGATACTGATTAAGAATAGACTTTCTCCTTCTCTCTCTTGGCTGCTTCAGCTCTTTCTTCTCTTTCTTTCTCTCCTTTCCTTCTGCTATCACTAAAAATAAAAGTTCCTTGACAACCGATCAACAGCGGTCGTGTAGTGATTCTGTTGGACCCTTGCTGGCGAGGGTTCGACAGATAACTACTGGAAGGATCAAAACACAACAGGTAGCATTCAAATCCATAGAGGGGTAGTGGGAGGAATAAATAGAAGAAAAAAATCAAAATGTGAGAAAATAGCAAAAATAAGGAGTAAAACAGAGAAACTACATCAGTATTCATAATGAATCTAAATGGAAACACGCACCAATTGAAATAGTGATAGAACTCATTTTCTGAAAACATAACTACAGGCTATCTGCCAAAGAAACATCTAAAACATAAACAAACTGAGATTTTGGAGACAATATGAAAGATAATAGGAAAATATTAACTTGAAAAAAATAGAATCAAGATGTAAAGGATGGAAACAACACTGCATAACAGAAAAAACATTTCATTCAACAACAATAGATATGTCTATTTGTAATAAAACAGCCTCCAAAATGTAGAGTAGAAATTTCCAGTGAAGTCAACAATCTACCAACACAGTAGGAGATAAGCTTTGTCAAATCAATTCAAAGACTATTCCAGAAACACATACTTAGTCAAACACAAAAGTTTGATTTAATAAATACAAATAAAACACTGTACTCAGTTATACAATGTGTGTTCTTTCGCACACATGGGACTTTTACATAAACTGTGTTGTATGCTACTGGAAAATGTTGATGACCTTGACAAAAAGAAGTATTTCTCAAATGATGCATGAAAAGCAGCAATTATAAAATAAAATGTTATAAATTCCATGAAATAGAAGTTAAAACACATGTTTATCAACATCATTATTAAAAAGTTGAGAAAAGAAGCAAATTATAAGATCTTTCTTTCTTTTTGTTTTTTGACAGGCAGAGTTAGAGAGAGAGAGAAACAGAGAGAAAGGTCTTCCTTCCCTTGGTTCACCCCCCAAATGGCCGCTATGGCCGGCACGCTGTGCAGATCCAAAGCCAGGAGCTAGGTGCTTCCTCCTGGTCTCCCATGCAGGTGCAGGGCCCAAGCACTTGGGCCATCCTCCACTGCACTCCTGGGCCACAGCAGAGAGCTGGATTGGAAGAGGAGCAACTGGGACAGAACTGGCACTCCAACTGGGACTAGAAACCAAGTGCAGGTGGAGGATTAGCATAGTTAGCCAAGGTGCTGGCCAAGAAGATATTTCTAACACATAGAAAGGAATGATTGGTATTCAGGATGCATTTATTTTAAAAGAACTACAAGCAAATTAGAAAGACCAACACACACACACACACACACACATTGGAGAAGACATGAACATGAAACACCATTTCACAGAAGATCAAACCATGAATGGCCAACAGTGAGACCTAGCACCAGATAAAGCCTAAAGGTCAGTTCTTGCAGACTCAGCCTTTAGAACTGGGGCAGCATCAGGCAGAGACACACACTCTAGCGGGATGGACTCTTTTCAGTGTGTGTCATCGCCAGCCTCAAATGGGCTTGGTGAATACATCTGACATCCTAGGATCAATTGACTGTGTTACTCAGCCTACTACCAGCCTGGGCAGGTAAGGGGATGCATTTATCTCTCAATACTGGGCAGACTATAATGGAACCATAGGACCTGGTCTTGAGATTCAGTGCCGGGAAGCAAAGCTAAACATTGGGCAGATTCTAATGGGCCCATTCATAGATCCGTGCCTGTAGACAGAGTCTCTAGACTTGCCAAGTCTAGAGTCTGCATCCTGCTAAGACAGACAGACTTGTTTTGGAATGTATCACTACCAGCTTCACTAGGGTGGCATGTACCCTCAGAATGCACAGGGCATGACGACTGTGGAGACCCAGGTATGACTGACCTAGTGCCACCACAGGTAGAGGAAGGGCTGACTCTATCTCCCCCTCCTATGACCTCAGGCAGCAACAATCACAAACTGCATGGAGACTCAGTGCTAGGCTGGTGAAACTCAACACTGAGCATTGGAATCCTAATGACCCATGTCCCCAGGCAGCGCTTGCTTTGGTACCAAGTACAGTTCTGTGACCCTAGCTGATCAGTCTTACATCCCAGCCAGCATCACCAGTGGCATGGAGGAATGGCAAGAAGCAGGGTGAGTTTTTGTCCTACCTCCAAGGAATGGTGCAAATGGGCTGTAGTCTCCAGGTACGATCTAGCCTTTGATCTAAGTCTATGTTAGCTCCAGGAAGGGGTCCATAGGGATGGAATACACCTTTTCAGACACTCCCAGAGTTCATTCTGAACAATATACCAATGTGAACTTAAAACAAATTTGAGCTTGGAAAGCACACAGGACTGAAACAATGAAAAAACATTCACAGCATATCAAAAGCAAAGCTACATTTGGGATGCTAGCTAGTACTTATATAGCAGAAATGTCCAACAACTCAGAGAAAATAAGAAATTGCTTAGAATTTCTAGAATAGCCATAATGAAGCCAGATTACTATAATCAGTCTTTCACTGTGCAGATGATGTCATAAACCAGCAAACCTCAAGAACGTCCAGGGAATCAGGACGTCACCTAATGAACAAAAAAAGTGGCAGAGGGGCCGGCACTGTGTCACAGTGGATCATACCGCCGTCTGCAGTGCTAGCATACCATCTGTGTATCAGTTCACATTTCAGCTGCTCCACTTCTGTTCCAGCTCCCAGTTAATGTGTTTAGGAAAGCAGCAGAAGACGGTCGAAGTGTTTGGGACCCTGCTCCCACATGGGAGACCTGGAAGAAGCTCTTGGCTCCTGGCTTTGGCCTAGCTAAGCCCTGGCTATTGCAGCCATTTTGGGACTGAACCAGCAGATGGAAGATCGATCGATCGATCTCTCTCTCTCTCTCTCTCTCTCTCTCTCTCTCTTTCTCCTTCTATTTCTGTAATACTGTCAAATCAATCAATCTTTAAAAAAAAAAAGCACCAGAAATAACCATCTAGGAATCAAAATTTTCAAATGCTAAATAACTTCAAAATAGCTATTAAAGGCAACTCAGTAAACTTCAAGAGAACACAGAGAAGCAATTTAATATTCTAACAGTGAGAACTGAAAAAGATGGAAGCGTTTTTTTTCCAAAGGTTTATTTATTTATTTGAGAGGCAGAGTTAGAGAGAGAGAGAGAGAGAGAGAGAGAGAGAGAGAGAGATCTTCCATTTACTGGTTCACTCCCCAAATGGCTGCAATGGCTGGAGCTGAGCCGATCCGAAGCCAGGAGCCAGGAGCCTCTTTTAGGTCCCCATACAGTTGTAGGGGCCCAAGCAGTTGGGCTTTCTTCTACTGTTTTCCCAGGCCTTAACAGAGAGCTGGATTGGAAGTGGAGCAGCCAGGACTTTAACAATTGCCCATGTGGGATTCTGGCACTGCAGGTGGTGGCTTTACCTGCTACTCCACAGCTCCCCCCAGAATTAATTTTTAAAAAATCAAAACAAATTCTTCAAATGAAAAGTACTTAAGTAAAATTTACAATGTGTCAGAAGGCATACATAGTAAAATAGGTCAAAAAGAGGAATTGGTGAACTCAAAGAAACACTATTTGAAAATTCACAGTGAAAGGGGAAAAAGAGAGCAGTAAGAAGGATAAAGAAAGCTTATGGGAACTTTAGGACAACATGAAGAAAGCAAATATTTGAGTTACTGAAGTTCAAGAGGGACTGGAGAACACAGAAGAGGCTGGAAGCATATTCAAAGAGACAATAACATAAACTTTCTGGAACCTAGAAAAAGACACAACCATCCAGGTACAGGAAGGTCAACGATCACCAGTCAGTTACAACACAACCAAGCCTACCCCAACACACATTATAATCAAGCTCTGGAGACCAAAGATAAGAGAAGATTAACACAGAGGCCTCAATTCACCTGACTTCAGACTTCTCAGCAGAGACCAGACAGGCCAGGAGGAAATGGGACAGAGATTCATGGTAACAAAGGAAAACATGGCTAGTAGAGAATACTGTGCTTGGGGCTGGTGTCGTGGCACAGCAGGCTGAGCTGCCATCTGCAAGGTCAGCATCCACAAGGGAGCACCAGGTTGAGTCCTGGCTGCTCTGCTTCAATCCAGCTAACCTGACTGTGAAGGAAGAGGAAGACAGCCAACAGAAAAGAGGGGAAATTTAAAACTTACTCAGTAGGCCAATCCTCCGCCTTGCGGTGCCAGGCACACCGGGTTCTAGTCCCGGTCGGGGCACCAGAGTCTGTCCTGGTTGCCCCTCTTCCAGGCCAGCTCTCTGCTGTGGCCTGGGAGTGCAGTGGAGGATGGCCCAAGTGCTTGGGCCCTGCACCCACATGGGAGACCAGGAGAAGCACCTGGCTCCTGCCATCGGATCAGCACGGTGCACCGGCCGCAGCGCGCTGGCCACAGTGGCCATTGGAGGGTAAACCAACAGCAAAAGGAAGACCTTTCTCTCTCTCTCTCACTGTCCACTCTGTCAAAAAAAAAAAAAACAAAAAAACAACTTACTTGAATTGAATGGAAATGGAAAAATACTATCAAAACCTGTGGGATGCAGCAAAGCAGTACTAAGAAGGAAGTTTATAGCAATCAAAAAAACAGAAAGATCTCTAATAGATGACTTACTACTATGTCTTGAGGAACTAGAAAAACAAGAGCAAATCAAACCCAGTATTATTAAAGGGGAAAAAATAAAAAAATTAGAACAGAAATAGATGGCACAGAGACAAAAAATTACAACAAAATATCAATGAGGAGAGAATGGATTCTTTGAAAAGACAAACAAAATTGGCAAACCCTTCGCTGGACTAACTGGAAAAAAGGAGAGAAGATTCAAATACCTAAAATCAGACAAGAAAAGGAACTCAAACTGACACCACAGAAATGCAAAGGATCGTTGGGGCTTTTTATTTGCCCAAAAATTGATAACCAAATGGACAAATTCCTGGAAACATAACTTTCTAAGATCGAATCATGAAGATACAACATATCTAAACAGACCAAAAATGAAGAGCAAGATTAAAACTATAATAAAAAGTCACCCATCAAAGAAAAGTCCAGGACTACATGGCTTCAATGCCGATTTCCACAAAACCTTTAAAGAAAACACCAAGTCTTCTTAAATTACTCCAAAACAGAATAGGAAGGAATTCTTCCACACTCATTTGACAAATGTACTACCTTACATCAAAACCTTTGCACTGCCTGACTTTAAAATATATAGCTACTACAATTTAAACACCACTGTATTGGCATAAAAATAAGATACACAGTTCAATGAAACAAAATGGAAACTTGTAAACCAATGCATCTACAGTCTGCGGATACACTGGGAAAAGGACAGAGTTTTCAATAAATGGTGCTGAGAAAACTGAATGTTTAAATGCAAAGAATAAAACTAAACTCCTATGTTTTACTATGTACAAAAATCAACTCAAAATGGATTAAAGACCTAAATGTTGGACCTGAATCTTTGCAAGTACTGACACAACACACACACAAAAAAAAAAATTAAAAAAAAAATAGGAGAAATGCCTCAGGATATTGGAATGGGCAAAGATTTTTTGGATCAGATCCCAAAAGGACAACACACAAAAGTAAAAATAAACAAAAGGGATTGCATCACAGTGAACAGCTTCTGCAACAGCAAAGGAAACAACAGAGTCAAGAGACAACCTACAAAGTGGGAGAAAATATTTGTAGCTATACAACTGACAAGGAGTTAATAACCAGAATATAATAGCTCAAAGAAGTCAATAACAACCACCACCACAAGAACAAATAATGAAACTTTAAAAATGGGCAGGAAATCTAAAGAAACATTTCTCAAAGGAAGACATCCAAATGGCCAATGGGTACATGAAAAGTGCTCAACATCATGAACCATCATGTAAATGCAAATCAAAAGGACAATGAAATAACACCTTGATCCAGTTTGATTGGCTATTATCACAAAGACAAAACAGGGGCAGGTGTTTAGCCTAGCAACTAAGACGTAAGTCAAAGTGCCTGGGTTTAATACCAGCTCTGGCTTCTGGATTTAGTTCCAGGATTCCTAACACCCACAAAAGACAGTGGATTAAGCTTCTGTCTCCCTACTTTTGACCCAGTCCAGGCTGTTTCCAGGAATAGAAATTTGCAGTCACTGTGGAAAATAATATAAAGACTCCTCAAAAAACTAAAGACAGAACTACCACATGATTCAGCAATCTCACTATTGAGTCTATATCCATGAGAAATAAAATCACTCTGTTGAAGAAACATCTGCACTCCATGTTTATTGAAGCATTATTCAAATGGCCAAGAAATGAAAACAATTCATTGATAAATGGATAAAGAAAATGTAGTACAAATACACAATGGATCACTACTCAGTCATTAACAAGGGTGAAATCAGTCATTTGTGACACTGACGATGGAACTGGAGGCTACTAAGTGAGGTAAGGCAAGTACAGTAAGTACAACAGGATCTTGTTACTGTACAACAGGATCTTGCTCACATGTGCAATCTTTAAAAAAAGGCATAATGACAGCTGAGGAGAAAGGGAGAAGGTAGGGATAGGGAATAATTAATGGGAATTAGTTCTGGGGTTCCACTGTACAGAATGACCATAGATAGTGTTCATGTACTATCAGGCCCCAGCTCCACTTCCAGTTCTAGCTTCCCATTAACCTGCGCCCTGGGATTCAGCAAGTGAGGGCTCAGCTGGCTGGTCTCTGTCCCTGCCTGGACCCCTGGAGGAAGTTCCCTGTTCCTGGATTCAGCCTGCCCAGCCCAGCTCTCTTTCTCTATTTCTCTCTCTCTCTCTTTCATCTCATCTCATCTTATCTCATCTCATCTCATCTCATCTCATCTCATCTCATCTCATCTCATCTCATCTCATCTCATCTCATCTCATCTCACCTTTTCTTTCTCCCTCTCACGATTTTTTTAAGGCAGCTCTAATAAAAATCCAACAAGCATCTTTATAGAGCTAGATAAGTTGATATGAATGTTATTTTGGAAAAGCAAACAGGAGAGACTATTCTGTAAAAAGAAAAATGACAGAAGATTGGTTAGTCCTATCAGATGTTAAAGGCATATCCTACAAAATGAATTAACACTACTATTCAAAACATGCAGGTGTCATGAAAGACTGAGGAACTATACCACCTGAGGGGAGATTAAGGAGCCAAGACAAATAAATGCAATAAGTGATTTAGAATTTGTCCTGGGCCAAGAAATATTTTTCTTTTTTCCTTTCTTTTCCAGTAATGGACAAAAGGGCAAAAATGGACAAAATTTAAATTTTAAAATATTTTAAATTAAAATTGTAAACTGTCAATCTGTTAATTGCCTAACATATCTAATTATACTATGATTACATAAAAATTCTAAATCAAAATCAATAGGCAATTACTGAAATTCCAAAGTATAAAGTAGCTACTTAAAGTTCTTATGTTTCTGGTTACACATTACATTGCTAACAATTTTTTAATAACAACTTTAACTATTAAACATTACTTTTAAGAACAGTAAAATATGGGGCTGGTGTGGTGGCGTAGCAGGTAAAGTCTTTGCCTGTGACACCAGCATATATGGCTGCCAGCTCATTTCCCAGCTGCTCCATTTCAGATCCACCTCCCTGCATATGGCCTGGAAAAATGGCAGAATACGGCCCAAATGTTTGGGCCTTTGCTCCCAACATGGGAGACCCAAATGAAGCTTCTAGCTCCTAGCTTTGGCCTGATCCAGTGCTGACCATCCTGGCCAGCTGGGGAATGAAGCAGAGGATGGAAGATCTCTCTTTGTCTCTCCCTCTTTCTCTGAAATTCCATGAAAGTAAATAAATATTTAAAAAAATAAAATTCTCCATCCTGTGGTGGTAGCATAATTTCTTTTTTTTTGACAGGCAGAGTGGACAGTGAGAGAGACAGAGAGAAAGGTCTTCCTTTTGCCGTTGGTTCACCCTCCAATGGCCACCATGGCTGGTGCACCACGCTGATCGAATGGCAGAAGCCAGGTGCTTTTCCTGGTCTCCCATGGGGTGCAGGGCCCAAGCACTTGGGCCATCCTCCACTGTACTCCAGGCCACAGCAGAGAGCTGCCCTGGAAGAGGCGCAACCGGGACAGAATCCAGCGCCCAGACTGGGACTAGAACCCAGTGTGCTGGCGCTGCAGGTGGAGGATTAGCCTATTGAAACGCAGCGCCGGCCATAATTTCTATAACTATTCTAAAATGTCTAGGGTATTTATTTTTCCAGAATTTTTACTTACATAGTTAATACTGGTAATTATAAACTTTGTAATTATGTTATTTTATATAGTACTTGGACTCATCTCATACAATACATTCCTATGAGCTAAACTAATAAATCAACATTATCTAACATTTGCCATACTGTCTTCCCGAAAGAATACCAACTTGGAGTCCAGAGTTGTGGCAAAGCAGGGTGAGCAGCCACCTGCGACACCAGCAATCCACATGACAGTGGTTCAAGTCCTGGCTGCCCCACTTCCCATCTAGCTCCACGCTAACATGCCTGTGAGAGCAGCAATAGATGGTCCAAAACCAGGATATGGCCATTGCAGCCATATGGGGAGTGAATCAGTGGATGGAAGATCTCTCTGTCTCTCTCTCTGAAATCTGCTTTTCAAATAAACAATAAATCTCAAAAAAACAAACAAAAAAAAGCCTATTGATGAGTCTCCCTCTCTTGTCCTTTGCACTCACCATCTTTCACACAGACATACATTCACACTGCAAGTCACAGTACTTACCATTCTGAAACATTCCTTTGATCTTATCACAATTAGGTGACCTTTGGCATACCTTATATTATCTCATATTTTGCTTTTATCATTCAGGAAACTGAGTATTATTTCATATATGAGCTGAACGTATGCATTTTCTGTTTTTAATCATGCCCTCCTTGCTAATTTTTTTATCCTACTAGATTTCATTAAAAAAGGACATCGAGGTGGAGAACAGTGTGTTGTGTGGCAGTTAAGTCATTGCTTGGGAAACCTATGTCCCATATTACAGCATCTGGTTCCAACCCTGACAACTCCAATCGATTTCTGCTAATGCACATCCTCGAAGGCAACAGATGAAGGCTCAAATATTTGGGTCCCTGCCAACCATATGGGGAACCCAGATGGAGTCCTGGGCTCCAGTCATTTGGGCCCAAAACTGGTATCTGTGGGCATTTGGTGAGTGCATAGGGGATGAATCAGTGAAAGGAAGATCTCCCTCCATCTACCTCTTTGTCTCTGTCTCTAGTCCTCCTAAATAAAACAAAAATTTATTAAATAGAATGAAACTGGTATTAAGCCATTTACCTACCACCCTGATACCTCTATATAAATTTTGTGTTTTTATTTTCTTTAAAGGATAGATTTATTTATTTGAAAGGCAGAGCAACAGAGAGAAGGAGAGACAGAAAAATATCTTCCACATTAGGGTTCATCCTTAGATGGCAACAATGGCCTAGGTTGGACCAGACCACAGCGAGGAGCCTGGGTCTATACTCAGGGTCTCTAAGTGGGTAGCAGGGGCCCAGGCACTTGGGCCATCTTCCACTGCTTTCCAGGTGCATTAGCAGGGAGCTGGATCTGAAGCTGGGACTTGAACAGGCACGTCAGCATAACCACAGTGCCAGGATGGTGCTTTCATATATGTAGGCTTCCTTCTTAATTTCTATTTAGTTCTCTTGTTATTTAAGTCCTTATTTAGCTCACCTGGATTATGTCAGTAAGTGATAAAAAAAAAGGAGATAAACTATCAAATATTCCCAGTTGTCACAAAACCATATGTTCAATCTTTCGTCATTGATCTACATGTTTATAATCACTAGAGGCCAAACTAGATCTTATTTTGTTAGGATGTTTAAGTTTTAACCTGTTCCTTTTGCTACAGCAGTCTTACAGTACATTTTAATATTGATTGGGTGAATGTTCTATCCATTATTAACTCTCATTTATTTTCCCAATAAATTTTAAGATAAGCTGGTCAAATTCTCTGTATTATCATAGCATTACTGTGATTTTTAAAACTCAAAGCTACTAAACAAATAATTACGGTTATCAATGTATCCAAATTAACTTTTTTTTCAAGATTTATTTATTTATCTGAAAGAGTTACACAGAGAGAGAAGGAGAGGCAGAGAGAGAGAATCATCTACTGGTTCACTCCCCAGTTGGCTGCAACAGCCAGAGCTGTGCGGATCCAAAGCCAGGAGCCAGGAGCTTCAGGACCTGGGCCATCTTGTACTGCTTTCCCAGGCCACAGCAGAGAGCTGGATCAGAAGAGGAGCAGCCAGGACTTGAACAAGCATCCATTTGGAATGCTAGCACTGCAGGCAGTGGCTTTACCCACTCTGCCACAGCGCTGGCTCCCCAAATTAACTTATAATTGCTTTAATTTAGGGGCTGGTGTTGTTGCACAGTTAGTTGAACAACCACCTTTGAGTTGGCTTCTTATGTGCGCACTGGTTTGTGAACCAGCTGCTCCACTTCCAATCTAGTTCCCTTCTAATAGCTTAGAAAAAGCAGCGTAAGATGGCCCAAGTGCTTAGGTCCATTTCCACCCATGTAGGAGACTTGGAAGAAGCTCCTGGCTCTTGGTTTCAGCTTGGCCCAGTCTTGGCCATTACAGCCATCTGGGAAGTGAACCAGTGGATGGAACATGCCTCTATCTCTCTCTTAACACTACCTTTCAAATAAATCCTAAAAATTTTTTTGCTTTTAGTATTTTTATTTTTTTTTAGAAATTATAGATTTCATTAACACTGCTATTTTGATTAGTATGTATCAGCATTGTCTATTTTTAATCTATTCTGAATCATAATAGATAGTATCAATTTATGTTGTTTATGGATGCTGTATAAAGTTTGTTTTTCTACATTTATTTTCTTACAATAATGTAGACTCTTGAGATAAACGATTACTTATTTACTTTCATTCTTATCTAAAAATGAAGTATGATACAACCATTCACATTGTACTAAGTACTTAAAGTAACAGATAATTTAAAAGTACACAAGAGGATGTGCACAAGTTACATGCAAATACTATGCCATTTTATAAAAGGGGCTTAAAAAATCAGATTCTGAGGGACAACCATACATTACTTTTGGGAAGTATGGCTTGTACAATTACATGGAGAAAACTGTTATGATTCTCCTGGAGGTCTATTTTCATTAGTACTTGTACTTTTTTTTCCTCATTTTTATTTTAGCTTTTGGTGAATGAAATTCTTTAGTTTGCATTTGCCAGTTTGGCTTTAACTATTCTTTTATTTTGATCTTTATGTCAATTTATTTTAGGTCTGTCTGATAATACAGCTAGGAATGAGGAGTGTGATATTCTATGCAATTAATCATATTATTTCTTTTCTTTTCTTGTTTTTGACAGGCAGAGTGGACAGTGAGAGAGAGGGCTTCCTTTTCCGTTGGTTCAATCCCCAATGGCCGCTATGGCCGGCGCACCACGCTGATCTGAAGCCAGGAGCCAGGCACCAATCCCTGGTCTCCCATGCGGGTGCAGGGCCCAAGCACTTGGGCCATCCTCCACTGCACTCCTGGGCCACAGCAGAGAGCTGGACTGGAAGAGGGGCAACTGGGACAGAATCTGGCGCCCTCACTGGGACTAGAACCCAAGGGTGCCGGCACTGCAGGCGGAGGATTAGCCTATTGAGCTACGGCGCCGGCCATATATTATTTCCACTGCATTAACAATAGTAGGATTTTCTGCTCTCAAGAAGATGCTAAGATTGAATTTTCCAAAAGACCCGGACTGTTCAGTCCTGAAGCATGAATTTACTCTGCATAGAGTCACTCACAGCCCTGCCCTAAGCATATTTTTTTATCATCTATAAATTCTTCCCAAATTTTTGGTGCAAGAATAGTAATGCATCAATAGGGTTTCTTGTAAATGGGCCTTGGGAGATATTAACATATTGTTTCAGTGTACTATCTCAAACTAGGAGCTACTTTCACTACATACATATCTTGGGAGATATTAACATATTGCTACTCAAATGCAGGCCTGCACATGAGAGTAACAGAAGATGTGCAGAGCAGTCACATACACTAACCATAAACGTTAATACGTGGGCACACAAGTTTTGAGAAAAGAAGAACAAAAGCTTTATCATAAAAAAGCATGTATGCTTCATGTTGGTAATAATATTGGCACTATATATTTTCACAAAGTGAATATATACCTCACTGTTTCCCCTTTTACTATAAAATACTATTAGGATAATTCATAAATCTAAGATAAGAAAGATCTGAGGATTAGATAATGGTATCAATGTTAACTTCTTTAATTTTAAAACTATATTTTGAATATATAGGAAAATATTTTTGTTTTTAGGGAAATATACAATGAAATATTTAGGGCACAAGAACATGTCTAAAACTTAAACAATCCAGAGAAAAAGTTATATGGATACAGATATAAAAGAGAGACAGAATGAGAATAATAAAACAAATGTAATAAAATGTTAGTGTTTGGACAATCTGGGTGAAAAATATAAAGAAAGTCATTTTAGTATTCTTCTAACTTATTCTCTGAGGCTGAAATTATTTCAATATAACTGCTTTTTCAAAAAAGTGAAAACTCATCAGGTCTCCAAAATAGGTTTGACAAATATCAGCACCCCCAAGTCAAAAACGAAGTGAGTAAAAGCCAAAATAATCATACAATTATCTAGAAAAAGAGAAAATAATGTGTCTTGCTCAAGCCTGTAGTCTACATTCCATAAAAAACTGAATGCTTCAACATAATGACGGATAATCCACTGACATCGTAACTCTTAGACAAACAATACCATGGTTACTCATACTTCCCTCTTAAAGTATTTCCTTCCTCCCACAGTCTAATATTACAGATAATTTTTCAAATCTTATCGTTCAGATACAAGGGCTAATAACGGCTAATTCTGCCCTTATGCATCAGAGCTATTCAAGTTCCAATGAATGCCACAGCATTCAAAAAGGCTATTTTTCTGAGAGTATATTTATGTAACAATTCTACCATTTTGTCAAGGTACCACTAATGGTCAAGGTACCACTAAACATACTATTAAATACATTATTTACCTGAGAACTGCCACTGAAACCTGGAGGTTGGCTGTATTCTGTGGAATCAATAATACTACTGCAAATGAAGAGAAAAAAAAAATGTGATTTCAATACTTATATTATTATAGTATCAGAAAAAGTAAATCTAAAATATATCATACATAATTCCAATATTTCTGATTTATAAGTAAAGAATAAATCTGCTGCCATTCATTAGATATGAAATACACAATCCAAACATAAAATCAGTGAATATTTAAGCAACTTACCGACTCTCCTACCACCTCAAGTACATATACCAAGGAAAACTTATGATAGGAATGATTGAAGGCAGGCTTCTATTTTACAACTCTGTTTCATTTCTAGATGGGCAACTAAGTTGTTTGTAACCTGAAGGAAGGCAGGACTTACACTACTGAGCAAAGAGCACAAGCATGCAAGCAATGGCTGTGGCTAACAGATCTTGCCACACCACTGAAAAGCTATACACTCTCACACAATCACTCAGTTTCCTAATTTGCAAGGACCTTCAGATTATCCTATCTAGCTCAAAAAGTTATGATAAAGCCTTAGGTGAAAGAAAACTATGCATGCAATGGAACAAATGCACTAATAGCAATAACCTTTCTTTTATAATCCAAAATCTAATACTCTGTCCTGGTCAAACATAAACTGCTTTCTGCTTTGGCTCTTTTTATTTGGTTATATCATCTGTAAACGCCCTTAAATGTAACCACCCCCTCAAAAAAATAAAACCCCATAGAAATCCAAACTATTCTTTATCTATGTCACCATTCATTATAGCTATCTGCCCTCATCTTTAATTAAATCAGCCTATGAAAACTTATCAACAACGGAAAACTATTTGGCCTATATACCAATCATGACATATTGACAGCTTTTTATTTTCTTTGTATTCTTTGTATTTCTATTACAAACATGGTACATTCTTGTCCACACCAATGAAATCTAGTTAATTACAGGCACTAACTGAAATGGTTCCCTTCACAAAAACACAAAATCATTAATTACTTTGTGTTAAAATAACTTCAGAATTGATAAAATAATGGGTGTTTTTAGAGCATATTTTGAATTTTACATGTTAGTAACTAAAAACTTGACTCTGGGGAAGTTATCAATCTCATTTAATCTCTAGTTCTCCACCTAATAAATGATGAAGAAACATAAGAGGGGAGTGAGGTATATGAAAATAATGGTAAATACTGAATAAATTTTAGTTTCGAATAATAAAATAAGTCAGTTAACATAAAACCCCACATTTTCAGTAATGTGACAAACCATATAAAGTATCTCACAGTGGTTTTTTTTAAACATTTATTTTAGTATTAAACTGAAAGGCAGAACAACAAAAATAGAGAGACAGAGAATAATCTACCAACTATTAGTTCATTTCCCATATGGCCTGCAACAGGCAGGTCTGGACCAAGAGAAGTCAGGAACCAGGAACGGCACCTGGGTCTCCCACATGGATGGTAGGGGCCAAGGTACTTGGGCCATTTTCCACTGCCTTTCTAGGTGCATTAGCAGGAAGCTGGATCAGAAGCTGAGCAGCTGGGACTCAAACTAGCGCTGAGATACCGGATCAGTATATTGTAAAGGGCAGCTTAAACCACAGCCCCAAAACACCACCCCTATGGTAGCCTTTTTTCTTTTAAAGCATATATTAATATGTAGCTTTTTAAAAAGATTTATTTATTTGAAAATCAGAGTTACACAGAGAGAGAAGGAGCGGCAGAGAGAGAGAGAGAGAGAGTGAGAGAGAGTCTTCCATCCACTGATTCTCTCCCCAATTGGCCACAAAAGTCAGAGTTGTACCGATCTGAAGCCAGGAGCCAGGAGCTTCTTCTGGTCTCCCATGTGGGTGTAGGGGCCCAAGGACTTGGGCCATCTTCTACTGCTTTCCCAGGCCATAGCAGAGAGCCGGACCGGAAGTGGAGCAGCCAGGACTCAAAATGGCACCCATATGGGATGCCGGCGGCTTTACCCACTACACCACAGACTGGCCCCAATATATAGCTCTTAATTTATTGTTTTCTTAATTGTTCCTATGGTAAGACTGAATTATACAAGAAGTAATCTTTTAATTACCTGTAAAGATTTCATGAATTCTTTATAGTGGTTTTGTTAAATGAAATATAACCAAAGCTTACGCCCTGAAGAGTCAGTCACTGTTATGACAAGATTACATATTTTCAGTCTACTCCATGTAGGAGCAAACAGGGCTAAAAATCAGGAGATGCATTCAACAATCTCTTGTTCCTCTTACTAAGAGAATCCAATTTCCTAGCATTTGCATAGCATTAATAAAAGTATGTGGTATTTAGAAGCCAAAAGGCAGAGCAATTTCTAACATGGTTTTATGACTCAAAGTTTTTGATTATAAACCTGAACAATGATACTGATATTTTGGTGTGTACAGGGTGATGATGCTACAGTTATGTTTGTAATTACTCAGTGGCTTGTTGCAGATACTGAAAGGTTAAGTGATATTTTATTGATAATGAATGATTGCCAAGATTGAACCACCATGCTATGTATTTATCTAGGTACTTTTTAAATTCTCTAATTAGAGTGAGAAAATTCTGGATTAGCCCACCTACCTCACATATATCTATTATTTAGAAAAAGGAAAAATAGTAACTTATAAATATGAAACAATTGCTTTAAATTAATAAAGTTTTCAAAGAGTAATAAAAATTTATGGACACTAAACATGGCAAGGGAAAGAAATCTTCAGGTTAATATCTAAAACTGAGTTAGAAATAACATACTTTTTGGGGCCAGCGCTGTGTGCCCTGGCTTGAACCACTTGCATCCCATATGGGCACCAGTTCAAGACCTGGCTGCTCCATTTCCAATCCAGCTCTCTGCTATGGCCTGGGAAAGCAGCAGAAGATGGCCCAAGTTCTTAGGCCCCTGCACCCATGTGGGAGACCCGGAAGAAGCTCCTGGCTCCTGGCTTTGGATCAGCACAGCTTTGGCTGTTGAGGCCAATTGGGGAGTGAACCTTTAGATGGAGGATCTCTCTCTCTCTCTCTGCCTCTCCTCTCTGTGTGTAACTGACTTTCAAATAAATAAATAAATCTTTGAAAAAAATACACTTTTAAGATGGGCCAAGTAGATGACTAAATAATTCGCAATGCTCTTGTTGGTGACAATTAAAAGTTTAACTAAAAACACAAAAGATGAGAACGTAGGTGCTAACTTTAGGTTCAAGGGAAAGCCACAGTTAACTACTCTCACTTAAATTGACTTTGAAAAGCAGATATACTTTGTAATTGGAAGATACATTGTTAAGTTAGTTTTACATTAAAGGTATATCTATAATGAAGAGGTAGCTGGGACAGAACAGTGGTTTATCCTGGGTTAAAATTACGCATTTAAAAATTTTAGATTGGATCTGCATTTGAAAAAGGCTAATTTATATTTACTAGCAGACATAATGGTCTATAGGCTCCAGAGTAAGGAAATGAGTTAGAACAGCAGTTATGTTACTGTGTGAAGCTGGGCAAATTCATCTTTTTTGACTCTGTTTGCTAATTTTTAAAATAGAGTAATAAAGCCTATTAAATAGGATGTTATGAGGACTGCATGAGGTATTACATGTTAATTACAAAACAGTAAACAGTATACAGTTGAAATGCTACTGTGACAGTCACACCTCTGCAAATACAGTTCTCTAGGAGACTATTTCTAAAGTTATCAAAATGGCCTTTTAGTAATAACACAGTCTAACTCTTAAATATATTGAGTTCAAAAAGATATATGTCCTCAATTCCTAAAACCCATAACTCTAAAAAAAAAAAAACAAGAATTTTTACATTTATGAAGGTAAAATTTTACACAAACAGAACTGACATGTTTCAATACATATTAATGTGTTTGGTTATAGGGAGCAGATCTTAGCATTTCTTATATGATATATGCATGTGTTACTTTTCTAAATTGGGGGTGGGAGAATAGGGAAAAAACTACTCTGAAACACATTTGAACCCAAAAATTTCCCATACAGTTTTTGGGACTATATATCATACAAATTCGTTTACTTGAGGAATGCAAGGTTAGCTTAACAATGAAAGTTCTAGGCTCCAGAATACACACCTATGGTTTCTAGAGAAAAGATACATTTATAATTTATTATTTAAAGAGAAGCTGTCAGTGTTTCAGCACTCTAGACAAAAATTTGTCAAGGCCTTTCACTGGTATATGGTTAGGAAAAGTGGTAGTTAGATAATGCATGAGGGGAACATGGAACTTAACACTTACACTGCCTTTTAAAATGTCTGTTATTCATTCCATAACAACCCTGAAGTTGAAAAGAAACAAAAAAGAGCAGCTCATTATAAAGTTTTCTTTGTTAAAGTGGCTTCCTTAGAGAGAAACCACTGGCAGATGTCAAAAGCAAATCTGATGGAAATTCGCTGAAGGATGAAACCAGTCTAAGTCTACTGCTTTACTGCCTTTGTAAGTAAACAACTCTGCTGGGTAGCATTTCTAAACCATAAAAGAATAAGCTCAATGGAATAAGACTGACAAGACTGTTGTAGATCCAATAAAACTGATGAAAGTCTCAGTTCATTACACAGAGCTGTATCTGACTACTTTATATTCAACTAACACTTTCCAATGAGTTGCAGTATAGCATCATTATTTTTTAATTCACAAGGGATAAAATTTTAATTATCAGATGATACAGCTGCTACACACATTTAGGGTTACAAAAATACACAAAAATTATCTGAAATAAACTCAGAAAAAGGTTATAAAAATGAAGAACTTTGAAGAAACTTGATTTGATGGATTTTAAAGACATTATAGAACAAGATGTAACTTTAGATAATATAGAGTAAAACAAATAAAAAACTTTACTCCATTCCAAAGTTTCTATATTTTTTAATCTATACCATCTATACCACCCACCATAGACTTGCATTTGACCTTCGGGACACACCTGAGACCCAATGAATCAGATGTGGTAGCAAGGTTCCAAAAACCTGCATTTCAAACAGGGATCTTGCTTGACACTCATGAACACTGATCTGGTCTCTTCAGACCTCAGGTTTAAGAATGTAAATAGACTGTTATAATACTTTCATGAAGCAGTGACAATAAGTGTATAACAAGAAGCCCAATGTTTTGTTAAAAAACCAAGAAACATCTACTAATCAGATATAGAAGTTTATTAGACAAATATATTTTGATGAGCTTAAATTCTTGGAATCAGAGTCTATTACATCATATTTTAAGAATAATCCATTGCCAGAGCTGTGGTATAGAAGGATGCAATCCTGGCATCCTGTAGAGGCGGTGTTCAAGTCCTGACTGTACGACTTTTGATCCAGTTCCCTGCTAAAGACGGCTCACTGCACCCACATGGGACACCTAGAAGAAGCTCCCTCTTGGCTTCAGCCTGGCCCAGAACTGGCCATTGAGGCAATTTGGGGAATGAACCAATGTATGGAAGATCTCTAGCTCTCCACTCTCTGTATCTCTGTCTTTAAAATAAAAGGAAGAAATGAACAGAATGAAACAGGAAGGATGGAAGGATGGAAGGAAGGAAGGAGAAAAGAAAAGAAAAGAAAAGAAAAGAAAAGAAAAGAAAAGAAAAGAAAAGAGAAGAGAAGAGAAGAGAAGAGAAGAGAAGAGAAGAGCCTATTTATCAGAATAACTCATTTTCTATCCTAAATCTGTGTCACACTGACAGTAGGGTCCTAATGCATCCCAGTGCCTGACACACTGTTTTACGCATGCCTGGTATACCCCAAATACTGGCTGAATGACTGAAGAAAAAAAAAACTTTTAAATTATTCCAAATAAAAAAATTATACTGTCTAAAATAGATTTTCATAACTTGTTTCATTTCTATTACCTATCAATATTAATAATAAATTACAGATATATAAAGAACACCCTTTGTATTGTCATCAAGGAAATTTGTGTTTTTTGTATTTTGTGTTTGATTTTGGTTTAGTTCAAGTTAAAATTCCCTAAGTGTCTTCAATGGCATAAAGTTCAACTTTTTTTGGGTCAGAGTTAAGGCAAGTAAGCATTAGTACTCACAGCAATAAAATAATCAACTGTTTGTACTACTTCTCCCACATTACAAGAAAAGTTTATTACAATACAGCAAACCATCAAGTATCTTCAAAAGTCTGCAATGCAAGCAGAGCTGAGATTTCTTTCTTTTTTTTTTTTGACAGGCAGAGTGGACAGTGAGAGAGAGAGACAGAGAGAAAGGTCTTCCTTTGCCCTTGGTTCACCCTCCAATGGCCGCCGCGGCGCGCTCCTCCGATGGCAGGAGCCAGGAGCCAGGTGCTTTTCCCTGGTCTCCCCATGGGGTGCAGGGCCCAAGCACCTGGGCCATCCTCCACTGCACTCCCGGGCCACAGCAGAGGGCTGGCCTGGAAGAGGGGCAACCGGGACAGAATCCGGCGCTCCGACCGGGACTAGAACCCGGTGTGCCGGCGCCGCAAGGCGGAGGATTAGCCTGTTGAGCCACGGCGCCGGCCCAGAGCTGAGATTTCTTAAAATCTATTTGTAATCATCTACACCTTGGAGATCTGAAAAAAAGCATTAGCTTGTATATAAAGAATTTCCCATATTGTTACAACCTCCCTCTCTTAGGAAAATAAAGGTTATATATTAAATGTTTTATATGTTTTAAAGGAAGATCTCTTTAGAACACACAATAAAGTAGTGATAAATTTATACAGATTACTTATACTTAAGCATAACAGCTTCCAATCTATGTTTTAAAAAATTATCTTCCTGAGGCCAGCACTGTGGCATAGCAGGTAAGGCAGCCGCCTGCAGCACCACATCCCACATGGGCGCCAGTTCAAGTCCTGGCTGCTCCACTTCTGATCCAGCTCCGTGCTAATGTAACTGGGAAAGCAGTGAAAGATGGCCCAAATTTTTAGGCCCCTGCCACCCACGTGAGAGATTCAGGTGAAGCTCCTAGCCCCTGGCTTTGGTCTGGCCCAGCCCTGGCCGTTGTGGCCATTTGGGGAGTGAACCAGTGGATGGAAGACCTCTCTCTCTCTCTACCTCTGCCTTGCCCTCTCTTAAAGCTTTGACTTTCAAATAAATAAATGTCTTTAAAAAAACAAATCTTTCCAAGGAAACTATTGCCAAAAGTACCAAGAATTTAAGCATTAATTTGTGAAAAAGGGATAATTAACACTACAATGGTTATGGGTGCTAAAATGATCCAAAGACTCAATATGAAAAAAGCTGACTTGTTTTTCATCCATTATACCACACAGACCTCCCTATCCATTCCTGAGCGCACTTGTGCGTGCGCAGACACACACACATTTCCTAGAGGTAAGTATAATTGCATAGTCATGTGCTAAGTTGAACAGAAATTTCTCAATCCTGTCAAAAACCATCATGCTTAATCAAGCTTCTTGAATGGAGCCAGCATTGTGGCACAGCAGAGTAAGCTGCCACTTGAGACGCAGCATTCCATATTGGAATGCCTGGGAATGCAGCAGAAGATGGCATAAGTAATTGGGCCCCTGCCTCCCACATTGGAGACTAGAATGGAGCTGCTGGTTCCTGGCTTTGACCTGGCCTAACCCTGGCTGTTGGGAAGATTTGGCCATGATGATACAGCAAATGGAAAAATCTGTCTCTCTCCCTCTTTGCCACTCTGCTTTTCAAATAAAAAAACCTTTTGTTTTTTTTTAAAGAAAGGCTTCAGAATTTCATTAGTTAACTAAATTATAAAGTATATACTTTTATAAGGTGTTAGATTAGTAGCTTATATAGAAACCTTAAAGAACAGCTAAATATTCCTAGCATCCATAAAGTGACCTCTTGGTTCTTTCCTTTGATTATCTCTGGACTTTGTCAAAATGATAGAAATCCAATGAAAATGCTGTTAGAGTAGTTAAAGAAAAACAGAAAGTAGATTATAAGTCTTACCTATACATTTTATTTATAAACCTCTTCCTTTACCATGGGAAACTTAAAATAAGCAATTCAAAATGAAAATTGATGCATGCCTCTTTTTTTAAAAAAAAATCAAACATTGTCAATTATAAATCTTTTATCAGCAAAAGCATCTTAAACATAAGAGGCTCTAAATCAGAAAAAAAATTCATTTGTTACTTACATTGTATTCACTTACTATTTTATCCTAGGGAAACAAGAGCTTTTCTGCAAATTTAATTCCAGTGACTATCTGGGTCATATTAAAATAGAACTATCTGAAGCAGATAGGGAAGCTTTAATTAAAAATTTATCTTCAAATCAAATTCTCTGAAGTTGTGAATATACAGAGAAATGATACTAATAACTGACAATTCTGAAATACTTGCTTATAGAAAAGGATAAAACATTATGAAAATAATTTTTAAGACAAGAAATCATATCAGTGAGAAGCATTTAGAAATTTACAAGATACGGGCCGGCGCCGTGGCTCAACAGGCTAATCCTCCGCCTTGTGGTGCCGGCACTCCGGGTTCTAGTCCCGGTCGGGGCACCGGATTCTGTCCCGGTTGCCCCTCTTCCAGGCCAGCTCTCTGCTGTGGCCCTGGAGTGCAGTGGAGGATGGCCCAGGTGCTTGGGCCCTGCACCCCATGGGAGACCAGGAAAAGCACCTGGCTATTACCATCGGATGAGCGCGGTGCGCCGGCCGCAGCGCGCCGGCCGCAGCGGCCATTGGAGAGTGAACCAAGGGCAAAGGAAGACCTTTCTCTCTGTCTCTCTCACTGTCCACTCTGCCTGTCAAAAATAAAAAAAAAATAAAAAAAAAAGAAATTTACAAGATACTAGTAATGACTTTAAGAAGATCTTAAAATCTAAATAATAAAGAGACTGGGGTCGTGGTATAGTATTGCTCTTCTGATCTAGCTCCCTGCTAATGGCTTGGGAAAAGCAATGAGAAAGGCCCAGATGCTTGGGCCCCTGCTACCCACTTGGGAAACCTGGAAGAAGCTCCTGGCTCCTGGCTTCAGCACGGGCGAGCCCCGGCTGTTGTAGCCTTCTGGGAAGTGAACAAGCGGATGGAATCAATCTCTCTCTCAGTCTGACTTTCAAAACAAACAAATAAATCTTTTAAAATAATCTAACTAAAAGAATGCCAGTGTTCCATATCACATCATATTTATAGCTAACCATAACAGAGTAGGAGCAAGTTTACACTACACTATCAGGACAGTTACTCTGGGGGATGGGTGGAGCTACTTAGAAGAATCCATGAGGAGTTTCCAGGCGAAAGGTACAGCACAAGGGAAGATATCCTGACACACTGCTTTGGGAGTTATAATCAATTTTTTGTTTATTTGTTTAAGGTTTATTTTATTTACTGGAAGGTAGAGCCACAGAGAGAGGAGAGACAGAAATCCTCTATCCACTGGTTCATTCCCCAGATGCCACAACAGCCAGGGCGAGGCCAGGCCAAAGCTGGGAGCTAGGAGTTTCTTCCCAGTCTCTTACATGGGTGTAGGGGCCCAAGCACTTGGGCCATCATCTACTTCTGTTCCAGGTGCATAAGCAGAGAGCTGGACTGGAAGTGGAGCAGCTGGGACTTGAACTGGTGGACATACGGGATGCCAGCACTGCAGGCGGAGACCCAACCCACTGCGCCACAATACCAGCTCTAGCTATAATCAGTTTTAAGACAGAAATTCTAAGTTAGGGCTCAGGTGATTATAGTGGGTATTGAAACCAATTTAAATAGCAGAAAGGTACTTAAAGGTTTAAGCAGGAAAGGAGCACATTTTTGGCCATGATGTGTAAAAGTTAAAAGATCACTGCTAGACTCCATGCCATAAGGAGGACCTAAATGATGCAGCAGCCAGAGCACAAAGAGGATATGCCAATCACTTCAAGGCAGGTAGAATGCAAAATGAGGGTAGAGGACAGAGAACTCCATAATGTGGTCTCCGTTTTTATTTTCATTTAAATACATAATCAAAATATAAAACCAGAATCTGTGTAGACTTCATTAACCTGAAACAAAAAGGTGCTCATTATAGAAAAAAAATCCAGAAAAAAAATTTTAAAGAAAGACCAAAACTTTATAGTAAAGAATAAAAACAAAAATATTCTTCTTTTGTAAAAGATTTATTTACTTGAAAGTCAGAATTACACTGAGAGAGGAGAGGCAGAGGGGGGGGGGGGGTCCTCCATCCGAAGGTTCACTCCCAAATTGGTCTCAACGGCTGAAGCTGTGCTGATCTGAAGCCAGGAGCCAGGAGCTTCTTCCAGGTTTCCCAAGTGGGTAGCAGGGGCCCAAGGACGTGGACCATTTTCTACTGCTTTCCCAGGCCACAGCAGAGAGCTGGATCGGAAGTGGGACTCGAACCAGTGCCCATATGGGATGCTGGTACTTCAAGCCAGAGCATTAACCCACTGAGCCACAGTGCTGGCCCCAAAACAAAAATATTCTAACAGTTAAATAATGAAGCTAGCAACCATGAAAGAAGAGGGGGAGGGGCAGTGCTGTGGCAAAGCAGGTAAAGCCACCGCCTGCAGTGCCAGCATCGCATATGGGCACCGGTTCTAGTCCCGGCTGCTCCTCTTCCAATCCAGCTCTCTGCTATGGCCTGAGAAACCAGTAGAAGATGGCCCAAGTCCTTGGGCCCCTGTACCTGTTTGGGAGATCCGGAAGAAGCTCCTGGCTTCAGATCTGTGTAACTCCAACCACTGCAGCCAATTGGGGTGTGAACCAGCGGATGGAAGACCTCTTTCTCTACCTCTCCTCTCTCTGTGTAATTCTGACTTTCAAGTAAATAAATAAATCTTAAAAAAAAAAAAAAAGAAAGAAAAGGGGTTAATATAATTGCAACTATAAGCTATTTTTTTGAAAAAAAAAAAGAAAAAAATCAAACACTGATATGTAGCATAACATTTTTCCTAACATTTTGGATTTCACATCTTAATCGTAACAGTCATTTTCATAAGAGAGTAATTAAGGCCTATATCATTTTTCCCAAGTGTGTCTCTATTCTTTAGTGCTATTTAAATCTCTTGGTGAAAGAAAACATCAAAAAACCTTTTTGAAAAAATGCTATATTTGCCTATTTCCCCTGTTTCATCTGTTAACCAGTATAACGCTACCAGAATCTCATTTGGCAATAGTTTTACAACCAGTTCTCCAACATTTTCCTAGACTTCATGAAATTTTGTATCTTTTATAAGTTCTGCTGCTTTATTATATAACTGCTCTTACCTCTTCTACCAAAAAAATCCTAATCCAAACCATCATTTCCTTTGTTCTTACTGCTATAACGCCCTCTCCACTTTTCTGTTTGCTTCCAATGGCAGGGGATTGAGAGGGACACAGATAATATTTTCTCTGTCTTAAACATGGAAATGCAAATAAACATAAAATCTAAATCAGACCCTGATCAACATTACCAAATGACTCTCCATCATATTTATTGTTTATTCATGCGTTGGCTTAAATGTCACTTCCTTAGAGAAGCCCAGTCATTCATGCTAAAATAGAATCCTCTTGCAAACCACTAGCATGCCTAAGTTTTCTTCCTCAGGCACTACTAGTATGGTATGTACTACTACTATCTACACATTTGCTTGATTTCTGTCTCTCAATCTACACACATACCACAAAAGGTTCCACAAGGGCAAGCACTTGCTTAGCTAGATTCAACACCTAATATACAGCCTGACCCCTTAGAGGCATTCAAAATATACACCACGTGATCAAACGCACTGTATTGTCACATGTTGACAAAATCCAGCAATCAGTGACAGACTGCATATGCAACAAAGGCCTGGGCCTAACAGATGCAAATAAATAGTACTGTTAAGCAGAGAGGGATATGACAAGGGAAATGAACTATCAATATCTTGGAGAATTTTCTGTGAAACATATTCCCTGTATGTCCTCATACAATAAATATTCAGTTGACAAAGACCTCATGTATATTAGAAAATGAAAGCCAGTCTTAAAGATAACCATATTCCATAGACCTACTTATTCCCAAATGTTTTACATAAAGTAAAATATGGAGTTTAGCTGAATTATGCAGCTAAACTTACCCAAAATCAATCAGAACTCAAGAAGATTCTCCATACTATGGTTAATGAGACAAATGCCAAACCTCCCACAAATGTTCCTTAATGAGATCCCCTGAACCCCTTCCTCTACTTATCACACCAAACTCATAATAGCTTTCTGAACTGATAAAAAGTTATGAAGGTTAGTGTAACCTACCATAAGGGCACTGGCCCACAGGTCTTCCTCAAAATATTTACATGAAAAGTTTCCACTGAAGCAAGGGGACATCAATTATTTCAAACATTGTTTGTAGGCAATAAAAAATTATCAACTTCAAAATTAGCCTGTTATAGATTTCTTGAATTTCAAGTTCTCCTTGTGGTTGTCTGGGCAGGGCCAAACCAAATGATTACTTGGGCCTTTTATGGCCTGTGGGCCAGATGTTCCCAACCCATGCTTCACAGCATTATTCTAAATGGAATGGTTACAATGTACCTCAGGCAGTCATTATATTCTACCAATACTTCTAAAGGAGGTCAGGTGTTATTCTAACATCTAGGGAAAGATACTTGAGCAAGATAAATACAATCCCTGCTCTAATAGGAGGGAAGGCTAAATTAAATTAATAACAGGAAGTTATAAGTAAACACCAGGGAGATCTAAACTAACAAATCTGTCTACTGCACTTATGTTAAATCTGGAAAACACATTCTGTTCAAAAGAATCCAGTGACTCTGAGAAAAGTCAAGCTTTTAAAAATCATATTTCTCCCTAATATTACCATTTCCTGTTTTTGAATTTAGATTTTAATGATGTATGACTTTAGTTCACAAGATATTTAAAACTATTATTTCAAGGAATTCACCAAACTTTTAAGGCAACTGGAGATTCATTAACATTATATTATTATTCTAACTATTCTTGGCATGAAAATTCACAACATTAAAGAAACAGATGGGCATCTGAATCTCATTTCCAGTTCACAGCTAGAAGTAATTTCTTATGAGTTTTGTATATTGTGTGGAACAGGCTACCAAAGACTGGTTGCATACACAAACCTTGTAAGACAAATCTGAAAAAACTGCAAATATGAAGCTCTGTACCTGTGTGATGGAGAAGGAGCTTCAAATTGAGGCACAGTGCTGTCCTCACTGACAGGAGAGTACAAGCCGCTCATTTCCTGAAAGTGCAATTATTTGAGTTATGCTAGACACTGCACATAGAAGATGCATAAACCAGAGAGAGATGTGGTATTCTACTCCTTTCCGATCCTAGGCTTTCAGAGTTCCTTTTTGTCTCAAAGCTTCCTCTCCAGAGTATGAAGGCCAGACTATCTAAAAAGTTAACAGCAAAGCCTTTTCCATAGCACATATTTTTAAAAAACTCTAAGTTCTTTAATAATAAACATTGATTATCACTAATGAAATCACCAAAAACAAAGACAAATGTAAGTGCTTTAAAGGATATGTACAGTATGCTATGTAAACAGTGAACTAGCTAATTATTAACCAGGTGATACCCTATTAATAAACACTAAGATCAACAAGAGAGTAAGCTAAGTGGATCATCAACTTCAAAATACGAAAAAAATCAGAATTATGTCATGCTCTACTTTAAAAATATTCTCTGCAAACATTAAGTAGTACTCCTCTTGATTCAAATATTACCTTTGTTTAATAACTTACTCTCCTATGTTGGATTGTTAACCCAGAGGAAAAGGCCTCATAATCAATCAATCTCTCACACATTATGTCTCTGAATCATAATGACAACTGGTTTACTTCTACATGTGCTACATTTTGGTTAATGCAAAAAACAGAAAATTTTAAAATGTGACTAAAGAGGCATAATCAAATTGAATTAATTTTGACTAATCCAAGCTCAGCTCAATCATGTAGAGAAAGCAAGTGACATAAATGTAATAACAAGTCAGTTCTTTAATACATGCTTGTCAGCAAAAGAAAATTATAACATATGAGAATAATTAAAAATGCAAACTAAATTTAAATAAATTTAAAGGCAAACAGCCTTTGAGCCTCCCAAATATCATCCCATGGATTTCTATAGTAAGCAGTACTAGACTATTGTCCTCTCAAACTCCCAAATATTGGTGAAATAGTCTCATTATCTCTCTCTCAATTATGTGCATATAGTAGTGCACATAATATACATAAAACATTTTTTGCTTAATAAAAGAATGAAACTAAAGAATCATCTTACAGGAATAACCGAGGTTTTCATTTAATTACTTGGAAATGTTCCACTCAGTAAATATCATGACACACTAAGACAACTGACTGATGTTTTCAATCTAATCAAAAAGAATGGAGGCAATAAAATATTTTGAGAGCAAATTTAGACTATATTTTATCATCATAAAGTATCCAGCTTTTTCTTATAAAAATATATTCTCGATTAAAATGAAAGTAGCATCTGTTACTTTTTTCAAAACTGAGACCAACCCCATAAATTTAATAGAGCAACTTAAAGAAAAGGTGATAGTTTCATGAAATTGAAAAGCTGCTAAAAACGCAATAAATTCTTGATTTCTTACTTCCACTCTTTTAATATCCTCTTCCAAAACACTCAGTTCCTTCTGGATCTGTTCCAGTTGCTGTAGATTAAAGAGAGAGAGAGAGAGAAAAAAAAAAGCCTAAACCAATCACACTGGCATCACCACAATCATAAAATAACTTTACATTTGGGAAATAATTTCTATAAAACTGGGTATTAATGGTAAATTAGGGGGATGAAAAAACACCACCACCACAAAACAAAAAGAGAGAGATTTATCTTTTAGGAAGCACAATGCTGTACTTCTTTAACACTTTGAGATTAACATTACATAAAAAGTATGGAAGATGAACAATGGCAGTGACTTAAAAATGCAAGATATCTAAAGAACATTCATATTAATCTCATTTAATTGTTAAAAATCAAATAAAAATTCATCATCAGTTATTAACTCAATTTTACAATTAAAAATTAGTCTGACATGGTTAAATTATACCACCCAAAAGCAATCATAAAATTAGTATCTTAACATTTCCTTCTTAGGGGATTTCCAAACCTATTTAAAGTAAGTTTAAACTTTCTGAAGTAACTATTCCATACCATCAAAATGCAAATATTTTAAGTGTTAGGTAATAATCAGCAGTATATTTAACCATTCCCCTCTCACTAAAGATTTATGTTGTTCACAAACTATGATAAATAATTCTACATGAGTCTTTCACATTTTATTTCATTTCAATTTCAGATTCTATTAAAAATTTACTTCAGATTTTAAGTTATTGAAATGAAATTATTTGATCAAAATAAATAGAAACTCTTCATTTTGTAACACAAAATAGCTTCCCAGAAACACTATACCAATTTAAATAACTGATTTTATAACCACCAAAAAAGTGGTAAACTTGAAATAAAAGATGAACAAAGGAAGAGGTAGTATTATCTGTCAAGAATGGCAAAGTGGTATCCACAAAAAGAGGGGGGAAAGACAGAATACTTTCAGAGCCAGAAGTTAAAAAAGTGATTAACATTGTCTAATGCTTTCAACTCATCCACCCACTTCAATAAACTTTTCTCCACCTTAAAATTTGACAAGAAAAACGACTTCCTTAACTGAAATCTTGCTCTCCCTGGGAAGACAATTACTGCCACTCCCATCTAATATAAAAACCACTCTGGTGTGGCTCAAATCAAGCACTCAAACCACTCTCCACCCATTGCACGCATCTACAGCCACTCCACGCTATGAAGCCTTCATCTATAGCCACTCCACGCTATTCCTCACCATCCCTGAAGCCTTCATCTACAGCCATTCCACGCTATTCTTCACCATCACTGAAGCCTTTTGGTTCCTGGAAATCTAGAACTGCAGGGATCCTGAGCTCTAACTCAGTAGAGTACTCCCATGATATCCTCTTAAATGTATTTTCCTTTAATTACTTTGAAATGTTCCACTCTTTAATCTTTATTTAAACAAATGCTTAAATATCAGGGGTCTTTAGTATAATTGTTTAAAAAGTTTCTTCTTCAAAAAAGACAAAGTAATTTGTAATATCAATATCCAGAAATAGCCAGTATCACTTATATGATACACAATACACAATAAGATGAAGGCAATAGTTTTTATTCCACTTTCGAACTTGAAATGCCAAGAAAAAAACAATTCTAATGTCATCTGAAATCAGAAAACACTGAACTATAATATCCTCCAAAGATAATGTCCCACCTTCCTACTGCTCCAGAGCTTTGGCTGGATATTACATTTACTGTTATATAAGGAGAGTACTTCATACAAGATGAACTATATAGAAGCACTAATATTCAAACAGTTCAACTTAAATGCGATAACTAAGATATAAGTGCTGTCCTGATATCTATGTGAGAAAGTCTGAAAAACTGTCAGGCAAGAAACATTAAGACAAAAAACATTCAGAGGAATCGAAGTGTTTGGAGTGGCTGGTGCTAAGGTGTAGAGGGTAAAGCAATGTTAGCTTCCCATGTGGGCCCAGGTGCTCCACTCTGATCTAGCTCTCTGCTGATGGCCCAACTGCTTAGGCCTGTGCTACCCACATGAGAGACCTGGAAGAAGCTGCTGGGTTTGGCCTGGCCCAGCCCTGGTCATTGCGGCCATCTAGGGAATAAATCAGCAGATGAAAGATATCTCTCTGTGACTCTCTGCTTTTCAAATAAATGAATGAATAAATCTTAAAATTTTTAAGCCACTTCCATTTCAAGATGATATGCTGAAGCAGTTTGGAACTGACTGCTTAAGACAAGATGTGTTAGCACTGGTAAACAGAAGAAAAAGAAAGGACAACCATCAAAAATAAGTGAAAAGGAAAGCTGGACACAATTCACTCTGCAATCAATATAACCACAAGAAGCAGAATCTAGAACAAAAGCATGAATAGATACCCAAGACTGTCCAAGAGATATATGAGAAAGAAAAATCCATGAACATCTCCTATTACCTGAATGAAAATCAATCACAAATTGCGAATGAGAAACTACTGTTCCAAATTTGCCCAAATAACCAAATTTGAGGCTACTCAATAATAAGATGAAGAGATAGGAGACGGTACTTAAGGACATGATCCTAAGGCATCAAGAGCAAGTACTCTCTTAATACTGCGCAGAATGCTCCTCCAAAATCACAGGATCATTTAAATTTAAAAAGTAAGGAAAAACCTCAGAGTCCTTTTTTTATTAAGATGAAAATGTAAAAAAATAAAAAATAGTGATTGACATCAGCTTTGATGTTGTGGCTTCATTGGTATTCATTTATTTGAACTTCATTAGCGGTTTGTTAAAGATAATAAAGTATTGAACCCTACAGAATTTTGTTTTTCAGAAGCTAATATAATTGAGGATAAATTATGGATAATTATTCCAATGGAACAAAATAATACATGGTTACACTGTCAGGAAGAAAGCTGGTGAAAAAAAAAGTGTAGCAGAACTTAGTATGTACTAATTCTAACAGAGGTGCTACCAAACACAATGCATTTAGCCATAGGAAGTTAACATTACAGCAGTGAAAACCCCAATAACCCCATACTCCATCCTACAAACATACACAGACTTACTATTAATGGCAGGTGATTGTAAGACTTCATTCAGCCCTCCCACAGATACTTTTTTTTTTAAATTTTGGAAAAAAAAAAACCCATATGGATGGATGGATAAATGGGCAGAGACAGGGTGAAGTAAGATGACTTATCTAAAGGCAAATGTAAGCAGATGCCAACATCAGGACTGTGATAAATTACAGATATAATACATAGAACATTGAAAAGCTATACAAAGAAACATACTCAGAAACATTACAGATGAACAAAAACAGGATTCTGAAAAAAAAAAACCTCAAGAAGTCACAAGGAGAAAAACAGCAGCAACCCAATATCAAACAAAGAGGAAAAACCAATAAAATGGTAGTTAAAAAGTCTAAATACACAACTGAATCACTGAAACCAGAATGAAATAAAGAAAAAGAGTTCAAATATGTGGTGTCTATGAGAAACTCCCATCAAATATAATGATTCAGTAATGCATATAATCAGGTGACAAAGATCAGGATGCAGAAAATTCTCACCACACATTTAATAGCTTTGTATTATAGCATCCAGTTGCAGAAAACACTTATATGTCAAGGCTTAGCCAATTAGCAGGAGATAGAGCAAATACTACATTCAAGGAAAAACTCAACATCTTCTGGTTATAATGCAATTATAAAAGAAATCCATAATGAAAAAAACAATAAGAAAATCCTCATGTTCAAGTAATAAGCATATTCCTAATTAATCCACAGGACCAAGAAAAAATTATAATGAAAATCAGAAATTATTTTGAACTTGATGACAAAATATGATAGCAAAATAATAAATGCAACTTAAAACAAAAAGGAAAAAACTATGACCTTAAAGTTTCCATATTAAAAAAAAGCAGCCCACATAATTATATGCATATCCAAGTCAAGAAATTAGAAAAGTAACAAAAAAAATCTTAAAAATGAGAAAATAAAGAACCTAAATTAATAAAACAAAAACAAAAAACCCAGAGAGATAAATAAAGCCAAAAATTGGTTCTTAGTTAAAACTCATGAAATTGATACATCCCTGGCAAGAACTGATCAAGAAATAAAGAACGAAGGAACACCACACCAAGCCATGTTGATATTAAAAGTGAAGATTACACTGAAAACCCTAAAGATACTAAAACCTAGAGACTGTTGAGATCAATCTTACACTAAACAATTTGAAAATCTAGATAAACAGGTGATTCCTAGAAAAAGCATATCCAAGGTGAAATCTGGAACCATAACCTGGGAGTGGGTGTTGTAGTGCCTCCAGTTCAACTGCTGCTCAGGACGCCTGCAGCCCGTATCAGAGCATCAGCTCAGGTCCTGGCTCCTCCACGTCCTGTCCAGCTTCCCGCCAATGCCCTGGGGAGGCAGCGGAGGAGGGCCCAAGTACCCGGGTTCCTGACACCCTTGTGGGCCTGACCCAGCCCAGGCCGTTGCAGCCATTTTGGGAGTGAACTAGTGGAGGGCTGTCTCTCTTTCACCCTGCTTTTCAAATATTTAAGCATTAAAATTTTTAAATACAAAAAAGGGAAAAAAAAAACCTAAAACGCATGTGACTCCTCAATAACTAAATCAATAATTTAAAACTTGTTGATAACAAATCATAGGTCCAAACTGTTTCACCAGCATTCCTCCACAGAATACACAACTTCTAAATGTATTTACCAATTTATTTGATAAAGCTAAGATAATTTTTATGTCAAAGCTAGGCAAGATTCATGTAAGAGAGAAACATAATCTCACTTATGAACACAGATGCAAAAAATCCTAAACAAAATATTAAAAACCTATTTCATTTAGGAGGTGACACACATAATGCCCAAGTTTAATTTCTACAAAGGATGCAGTTAGGGGAATCAACTGTCTTAGTGGGGTTTCCTAGAAAGCAGAACATAGAATGATAAGAACTAACAGATCCCCAGGTCAACCAGGACAGTTGGTCACCCCATGTGAAAAATTGATTTGACTTTCTATCATTAAGCCAATAGAATTACTCGTATTCACAGAAGAAAAAGAAAAATCATTTGACTATCTTAGATGCTCAAAAATTTTGAAGAATACTCAATACTATTCACAATAAAAGAAAACTCTTAGAAACCGGGGATAGAAATTAACTTCCTTAAATGATAAAAAGTACCTACAAAAACCTACGGGAAACATCATACCTATGGTGACACGTCGAATGCATTCACTTTGAGATCAGCACCAAGACTAGGTAGGATGCCCCGCTATCACCACTTCTATTCACCACTGTACCGGATGTCCTAGCCAGCAGAGTAAGACAAGAAAATAAATAAAAGATGTAAGGATCATAAAGAAAGAAACTAAACTGTTATTATTTGTAGATTATGATGTGTACATAGAAAAACAAAAGACCCTATAAAATTAGAATTATTGACAGTTTAACAAGTTGCTGGATATAAAAAAAATTTAAGAATCAACTGTATTTTCCTATACCAGCAACAGTAAGAATTGAAATTAAAGACACAGACATCATTTACGATAGCATCAAAATGACTAAATCTAAAATAAAGATGTATAAGAATAATAACATTTTAAAATATCTAAATATAAAAATGCCATATTTCTGGATTAGAAGACTCATTATTCAAACTGTAAAGATACAGTCTCCCAAATTTATCTGCAGAGTCAAAGTAATCCCAGTAAAAATCACATCAGGTTTACCAGGAAATGTACTTGCTAATTCTAAGATTTGTACAGAAATGCAAAGAGCTATTAGAAGCCAAAACTTTCTCAATGAATAGCAACTTAAAGTTCTAAGTATTTAATAATGTGGTATTACCAAATAGATAAACAACAGGGCCAGTGGAGAAAAGAAAGCCTAGAAATAGACACACACATATACGGACACATGATGTACGACAAAGCTGAAACCAGATTCAGAGAAACAAAGAATAAAGTTTCAAACCAAGGGCAGTCCAGGAAAATGTCTTTGTGATTAGAGATAAAGATTTCTTTAGCTGTCACAATAGATACTAATTCTAACAGGAAAGGTAAATTTGACTCCACTAAAGTTAGAAACTTATCTTCAGCAAAAAGATAAAATTAAGAACATTGGGGGAAAAAAGTAGAGTAGCCCAATTAAAGGCAAAGATATTCTTGAAAGTGCAAGAATCGGGTGGGAGGGGGAGCAATAAGAGGGACGGAAGGAGAAACAGATCTACAGATAATAACAAAGAATTTATATCTAGAAATTAGGAAGGGGCTTCAAAATGCTCATAGAAATTGTGTGTTAAGATAAAACTATGTTTGGAATTTAAAATTTTTGTTCCAAAATAACCTTCTCTTGCAATTCCATGAAATTTAATCCAATGGGTGAATTTAAAAAGGTTGTTAACTTGGCTCTTCAAAGTCATTTGTGTAATTAAAACTGAAATATTCAAAGTCACTAAATCATAAGTTAACATTTCCCACAAACTTTTTGAAATATCCTCATATAAATATCAAGCCACTAAAAAATAAATCAACAATAGGAAAAGTGAAAAAAGTCCTAAATAACTAGTACTTTAGACACACACATACACACAGACACTAATCTAAATCGCCAATATACATACTACCAGATGCTCAACCTCATTAGTCATCAGGGAAATGCAAATTAAAACCATAACGAGATAGTAATACATAGCCAAGATTAGCTCAAGTGGAAATTCTATTGATAGCAATTACTGACAGAAACACAATGCAATAGGAATGCTTACATAAATACAATGTCTACAGGAAAACTAACTAATATAATTTGCTTAGGAAAACATTTTGGCATTATCTATTAAATTCTAAGAGATATATACCCCACAGCTCATCAGTTCCACTTACAAATACATCCTTACACAGTTTAGGTATGCTAACATACACCTGGGAGCATACACTGTGAACAGCCCAAACTAAAACAAATCCAAATGTCCATCAACAACAAAAATGCGGTATTGATATATCCATTTAATGAAAAAACTATAAAAGAGCAATCAATCAATCAACTATGGGCATCTGCAACCATAAGTATAAATCTTAACATTAAGCAAAAAAAGACAGGAACAAAAGAGTATATACTGCACACACATTATATATAGCTCAAAAAAAACAAAATAATCTATAAATAGGTAGCAAAACATTAAAGGCAAGGTAAAGTGATTACCATAAATATCAGGATATCGGTTAAATAATAGGCAAAGAAGCAGTTTTTAATGTGAAGGGAGATTGGTGGATTTGGGAGCAGCAGCAATATTCCATATTCAATCAGGATGGCAACTGCATGTGTGATCACTCTATTACAATTCTTTAAACTATAATTTGGTTTATACTCTTTTCTGTGCTTTGTATAATGCAAAAATTGAATACATTAAAATTCCAAATGAAAACAAAAGGAAACCAAGACTCACAAAAAATGTTCTATTAGGCCGGCGCCGTGGCTCAACAGGCTAATCCTCTGCCTTGCGGCACCGGCACACCGGGTTCTAGTCCTGGTCGGGGCGCCGGATTCTGTCCCGGTTGCCCCTCTTCCAGGCCACCCCTCTGCTGTGGCCTGGGAGTGCAGTGGAGGATGGCCCAGGTGCTTGGGCCCTGCACGCCATGGGAGACCAGGAGAAGCACCTGGCTTCTGGCTCCTGCCATTGGATGAGTGCGGTGCGCCAGCCGCAGCACGCCGGCCGTGGCAGCCATTGGAGGGTGAACCAATGGCAAAGGAAGACCTTTCTCTCTGTCTCTCTCTCTCACTGTCCACTCTGCCTGTCAAAAAAAAAAAATGTTAAAAAAAAAATGTTCTATTAAATTAGATACCAGAAATGCCTAAAAGTATGTTTGAAAATTAAATTAAATTATATATAAAGCAACTGTTCAAATGCTGATGCAAATTTGCACAAATGATACTGGCTTCTGCATGGAACATAATGCCTTTCTATTCAATCTGATCATGAAGGAAGACTAACATGAACACTTAAATATAAGTAATTATTAAATGCTGTGGTAGTAGGCAGGTTCTATAATGGCCCCCAAAGATCAATCTTATATAATTCTCAGTACAGATAAATCAATGACTAGCTTCTAACAAACAGAAACCTGTAAACTGTTTGGACTTAACTTTGAAGATTAAGTTACAAAAGTATGTGACTTCTGTATTCAACACCCCCCACTGCATTTTTACTCACTCCTTCTGGGGGAAGCCAGCTGCCATGTATTAGCTATCCTATGGAGAAGCCCACATGGCAAGAAATGAGTCCCATGTTCTAACAGCCAGACTGCAATTTTGGGTGGGTTCCTACCTCAGCTGAACCTTGAGATAACTGCTGCCCTCTCTAATACCCACGACTGTAGTTGGTGAGAAACCTTCAAGCTCTGGCAGAGATGCAATGTGTTTACTATTTCAGGGTAATTCGTACAAAGCTAATATAAATGCCTTTTATGTGCCTTGCACCTCTCATTCTCTTACTATTCTAGGGCGAGTCAACAGGGAAAAATAAAGCAAAAGTGAAAATAAAATAAAGGATGTTAACAGCCTTAAATTACAAGCCAGATGAGACACAGAAGTAATAATTACACTAAATTTGAAAAGCAAATTTAACATCTTTGATTGGTATATATCAATATCTAAACCAAAACTCATCATAGCCAAAATTAAATGTTACAAACAAAATCACAAAGTTAATTTTCAAAGGACTGAATGCTAACTTAGGAAAACAAATTCAAAAGCAGTAGTTTGTCTCCTAGTTGACTAATATTTTACTTGAATAAGTACAAGCCATATATACTACAGGAAATAGGACCATTAACAACTGTATTAATTTTGAAGATTAGGCCGGCACCCCAGGTTCTAGTCCAGGTCAAGGAGCCAGATTCTGTCCCGGTTGCTCCTCTTCCAGTCCAGCTCTCTGCTGTGGCCAGGGAGTGCAGTGGAGGATGGCCCAAGTGCTTGGGACCTGCACGCACAAGGGAGACCAGGAGGAAGCACCTGGCTCCTGGCTTCAGATTGGAGCAGCGCGTCGGCCATAGCGGCCATTTAGGGGGTGAACCAATGGAAGTAAGACCTTTCTCTCTGTCTCTCTTCTCTGTCTAAATCTGCCTGTCCAAAAAAAAAAAAAATTATTTTGAAGACTGAACGTGCAAATCACATTTTATACACAGGAAGAAAATATAACCACTAACTTCATTATGCCTACACTAAAACATGAGGTATTAATCAACTGCATTTTCCAGACCAAAGTTTATTATTATAAAAATTACTATAGTTCCCAACTCCAATCAAGAAGAAATTCATGAAATTTAATCTAATAGGTGATTTTTAAAAGGTTTATTAACTTGGCTCCTCAGTTACTTGTGTAATTAAAACTGAAATATTCAGTCACTAAATCACAGACACATTAGAAAGAAGACCAAAATATATTACTAATCGTGTAAACCCTGCACACTAGGGGCACCAATATCCAGAAGTACTTAGAACTCATTTCTTGATTAAATGACCTAATGAAAGAAAATATGATCTTGGAAAGAGAGGGAGTATTCAACTAGATGGATATTACATTAAGTCAGAAGCACTAAAGCACAATTCACCCAGAAGTTTTATAATAGATATACAGGAACAGTATACTAGGGCCATGTGATCCAAAGAAGTATCATAGAAGATGTTATTGGAAAACACCAGCTACCACAGAGGCAGGGCAAATTATGATCCTAAAAAAAGGGTTAATGTTGGGAAGCAAGTCTCCACTGATTTCCCCAATTTCTCCACATTCTGTGATAGCTTTTTTATCAAATTATCTTTCCAAGGATTCTGTTCGGTGAATAGCCGGCAAGATGGAATCAGTGACTTCCTCCAGGCCAGAAGGTAACTCTGTTTTCTGATAAATGTAATAAAGCTAGTATCATCCTGCAGGACAAAGATTAAGCTGGTTTGATAGCTACCCTTTTTTAAAAAAAAAAAAAGAAAACCTTTATTTAATAAATATAAATTTCGAAAGTACAACTTTTGGATTATAACAGTTCCCCCACCCCATAACCACCCTCCTACCCGCAAACCATACCATCTCCTACACCCCCTCCCATCCCATTCTTCATCAAGATTCATTTTTAATTATCTTTATATACAGATCAACTTAGTATATACTAAGTAAAGATTTCAACAGACTGCACCCACACAGACACACAAAGTATAAGATACTGTTTGAAGACTAGTTTTACTGTTAATTTGCATAGTACAACACATTAAGGACAGAGATCCTACATGGACAGTGACTCCTGTTGTTGATTTAACAATTGACTCTCTTATTTATGACATCAGTAATCACCTGAGGCTCTTGTCATAAGCTGCCAAGGTTATGGAAGCCTCTTGAGTTCACCAACTCTGACCTTATTTAGACAGGGCCATAATCAAATCGGAGTTCTCTCCTCCCTTCAGAGAAAGGTACCTCCTTCTTTGATGGCCCCTTCTTTCCACTGGGATATCACTCACAGAGATCTTTCATTTAGGTTATTTTTTGCCAGAGTGTCTTGGCTTTCCATGCCTACGAAACTCTCCTGGGCTTTTTAGCCAGACCGAATGCCTTAAGGGCTGATTCTGAAGCCAGAGTGATAGCCATCCCTTTAAAACATTAAGGTTTCCTAAACTCAGGATTCCTTAGCTGTGACACTAGCCCACTGTGTGTGCAGCATCCACTTGGGCCCATCTTTAATACCCATGGGTAATAACAAGACTCTTCTCTCCAGCCTGCTAGTCTCAGGTCTTCTGACAGTATCTATGCAATTGTGGCAAGAAGGCTAAAAGCTCTCAGAATCTTCACAGTTTTTTATACTTATAAGTGGTATCTTTATCACCTGAGACCATACTAAGTCTAACAATTTGTTGCAGGCATCAGAAAACCTCTAGAGAAGTAGTGAACAATAAGGAAAAACTTTCGGGCTTATGAACAGCTTAAATAACTCAGTACACAAATAACAACCACACATTTCATTTAAACCGCAAGATCCTCATGTTTGCACGGGAGTCACTTCATTGATGTATTTCCTTATTCATCATCGGGTACTTTGTTATGTTCTGAATTTCATTCTCCATGAGTTCAAAGTCAAAAAGAAACATAGAACTACTACAAACTTAATTTCACACTCTGTTTAAAATGAGGGAGAGGATGTACAAGTACAAAAACTACTATTATTACAGAGCAGTTTTGAGGGCAAAAAAATGTTGAGAACATACACTCAACATTAACAACTTTACTTCCATATATCACACAATTTTAAGCATTACTATTCAAGAAATGGTCTAAGGACCAAGAGATTCAATATCACCTGAAGTTTGTTAGAAACGCAGACTATGAGGCTTCAGACACCCTTGATGAGAACCTGAATTTTAGCAAGATGCTCAGCTGATTCACACACGTACTGCAGTTTGAGAAGTATCGTAATACAAGGCATTCAAGCAAATAAGTGGCTGGATATCACCTCTTCTTCCATCCAATAAAAACCAACACCTCCCCACAAAAGAAAACCTGAGTTTCCAATAAATCTTAAATTTATAATGAATATAATGCTTTTTTTAAAATACTAAAATCACAATTGTTAACTTAGCAAAAGTTAGGAGTAAGAAAAATTAGTCATGAACATTGAAAGGAATACTTAGCTATCAAACATTAGCATAAAATCAGAAAAATCTATTAAGAACAAAGAAAATGTTAAAACAGGACATAGTAAATAACCAAAATAGGAGAAATATACCAATATAAAATAAAGTTCAAACCATATAAACGTGTAGAGTACTTCATAAAAATAAAAGTACCTTTCATTTTATTTAAGAAAAAAGCTAAAAACATACCACATAATTTATATTTTTAAATGAATACTCTAATTAGGCAACTCAAAACCATCAAAGATTTGTGATAGTTATGAATTTAAAGAAAAATAATTTCAAAGAGACTTCTGCATACTATTCAGAGCACAGAATTTTGTTTCGATTTTGCATCTTTTGTGTGAAATGAGTGGCAAATTTTATAAATATTACATTGTAACATACTGGCTATAAAACTGCTAATACAAAATTTTTTTAGCTATCCTACATGACTTAGATTTTCTAAGTTCTAGATAGATAGCTATATTTTTCCTTGTATTTCCCTGTATACATTTTTACAAGAAAAACTGTAACTCTACTTAAGGCTTTATTACCTAAAATTTCCCAACTTTTCTTTTCATTGCCAACAGTAGGCTATCATTTGATAATTCTATTTCCCATTGATTACAGCAGGGATGGGGAAGGTCCAGCCTGGAGGCTGTATAAGGCCCACAAAATCATTTGGTCTGGTTTTGTCAAGGCAGCCACAGGCAGGACTCAAAATTCAATAAATCAACAGAATTTTTAAGTGATAATTTTGTAGGGCCCACAAATGATCTTATAAATATCTAAATGGCCCCTGGCAGGAAAACAGGCAACCCATTCCTACTTTAAAGCTTTGAGGTAAGCCATTGTATTAAAACTCACTGAAAACTTTTTGGTACATCTCCAAAAACAGAATTTAAAAATCTCAGGTTGTTGGGTAGCGTTGTTGGGCAGCAGGGCAGGCTGCTGCCTGCATGCTGGCATCCCATATGGGTGTCAGTACATGTCCTGGTTGCTCCACTTGCAAACCAGCTCCCTGCTGATGTGCTCAGGAGAGCAGCGGTAGATGTCCTAGGAGCCTAGAGCCTTGCCACCCACGTGGTCACCTGGCTTTGGCCATTTGGTGAGTGAACCAGAAGATGGAAGATCTCTCCCTCTCTGTCTCTCCCTCTTTCTCTGTAACTTTGCCTTTCAAATAAATAAATCTTTTTTTTTTTTAAAGGAGCATGCTCATAAAAAAATTCTCAGGTTGTAAAGTTAAAATAACAAGCTTAAGAAAAGACCTTAAAAATTAAATATTTGAACAATAGTTTTTAGCCTGAAACTCTTTTACAAGTGGGAATAGTAAACAACAGTAAATGTACATGTAGAACACACAAAGTAATATATACCTCTCTCTTATTCCTCCTTGCAACCTTGAGGAACTCCATAAGGATCTGTAGTTGGGCTGCATGTGATTCCTACAATAGAAAATTATAATTCTTTTTGAAAATATAATCTTCAGTTCAAAGATTTCCTTAACATCACAGTATGACCAGAAAGAAGCAACTTTATACAGCATTTAAGTTAGTTTATTACTTTTATTTAATCAGTCTCCTGAATTAGTAGTTAGCATTTCTAAAGGCAAGAAATTTTTCACGAAATTAAAACTCATTTTAAGAAACAGGTGTTCTAAATTACATTCCCCATCTACCATGCTGAAAAATCTACTTATGGGGAATGGCAAGTTTGTTTTCTGACTCCTGGTCTTCCCGTTCAGAACCAATTAGTAGAAAATCAAGACAAAAAATCATAATGGAACTAACAGAGTTTCTAGGTAGTAAGTAACTTTATCAAAATTTCATGTTCAAGTGTCAGAATTTAAATAAGGAGAAATCCATACCTTTTGGAAGTCCTATTTACTATTTCTGATTATTTCTTGGTCATAGAGGGAATTCCCTAGTCACATTAATATATTTCTTCATTCAAAAATCACACATTTGAAAACCAAAACATTTAATATAATGGTGTCAGTGAGCAATTAAATTGGTAATAAAAACTAATTGTAAGCTTTAACATTTACGGGGCACCAAAATAAAGGTATAAGTAAAAGGAGAATTGGAAAGATGAAACTGAAACACACACATACAAATACACACTTTATTTCTCAACATAAACTCTATCAAGTCCAAGATTGTCTTGCAAGTGATGATAACAGTCATTTAGTCTATTCCTAAAACACTGAGGGCTCTGGAAACTTACCCGTGTCAATGAAATCTTTTTTTATATTATTAACTGAAAAAAAAAATGGGTGCCCTTTCAGGATTAAGATTCGGAAACAAAAAGAAGTCCGAAGGAGCCCAATCAGGACTGTAAGCAGATGCTTCTGATTTCCTGAGGAAATTCTCTCACAGGAGAGACGAGCAGAAGCTCTGTTGCGTGGAGAAGGTCTCAGGAGACGCGCCAAGGGCAGCTTTTCTCCTGAAGCCCTGGGGACTTCTCAAAACTCTCTCAGCACCAATGGTATGGCACTTCGGTCCTCCTGAAAAATCAATAAGCAATATGCCTTCGACATTCCCCAAAACTGATGCTACTGCCTTTCTCTCGACTTGTCTGCTTTTGCTCTGACTGGACCACACTCTGGTAACCACTGCTTCTACCGCACTTTGCCTTGAAGATCATAAAACAAAGCCATGTTCCATATCCTAGTAAAATCTGTGGGAGAAAGGCTTAAGGATCCTGTTACTTCTTGTTTAAAATTTCCTTTGAAAGGTCTGCTCTTCTTTGCCGATGATCAGGGCACCGACTGAGCACTAAGCTTACATGAAGTTTTCAGTCAGAACTGTATAAACTTAACTAATCGATGCTGATGATGTTAGCTATTGTTTATGCTGTAAATCGTTGGTCTTCTTAAAATAGGGCAAGAATTTCTTTCCTTGCAAATTAATCTGGATGGTCTATTGTTGTGGGCATCATCTTAATTTTTAAAAATATTTAGTTATAGGGCTGGCGCTGTGGAGTAGCGTGTTAAGCTGCTACCTGCAGTGCCAGCATCCCACATGGGCGCCGGTTCGAGACCCAGCTGTTTCTCTTCCGATCCAGCTCTCTCCTATGGACTGGGAAAGCAGTAGATGGCCCAAGTCCTTGAGCCCCTGTACCTGTGTGGGAGACCCGGAAGAAGCTCCTGGCTCCTGGCTTTAGATCGGCTCACTCTGGCTGTTGTGGCCAACTGGGCAGTAAACCAGTGGAAGGAAGACCTCTGTGTCTGTCTGTCTGTCTGTCTCTCTCTCGCTATCTCTCTCTCATTCTCTCTCTGCCTATCCTTCTCTGTGTAACTCTGACTTTCAAATAAATAAAATAAATCTTAAAAAAAAAGAATAATTTATTTATTTGAAAGGCAGAGTTACAGACAGAGAGAGGGAAAGACAGACAGGTCTCCCATCTGCTGGCTCATTTGCCAAATGGCCACAATGGCCAGAGCTGGGTTGATCACGAGGGTACTGGGGCCCAAGCACTTGGACTATCATCTACTGTTTTCCCAGGCCAGCAGTAGGAAGCTGGATCAGATGTGGAGCAGCCAGGACTGGAACTGGCACCCATATGGGTTGCTAGCACTGCAGGAGGAGGTTTAACTTACCACACCACAGCATTGGCCCCATGGGCATCACCTTGAACATCCTTTCAGGGCCACCATTGTGGCTCAGCAGGTTGAACCACTGCTGTAGGAGAGTCCCAAATGGGTGCCAGTTTCAGCTCCAGCTGCTCTACTTCCAATCTAGCTCCCTGTTGATGAGCCTAGGAAAAGCAGTGGAAGATGGCCCTGGCACCCACATGGGAGGCCCAGAGGAAGTCCCTGGCTCCTGGCTTTGGCCTGGGTTGATCTCTCCACTCATCAATTCTGTGTTTGTTTGTTTGTTTGTTTGTTTTTTTTTTTGACAGATAGTTAGACAGTGAGAGAGAGAGACAGAAAGGTCTTCCTTCCCCATTGGTTTACACCCCAAATGGCCGCTATGGCCGGAGCTACACAGATCCACAGCCAGGAGCCAGGTGCCTCCTCCTGGTCTCCCATGTGGGTGCAGGGGCCCAAGCACTTGGGCCATCCTCCACTGCCTTCCCAGGCCACAGCAGGGAGCTGGACTGAAAGAGGAGCAACTGGGACTAGAACCTGGCACCCATATGGGATGCTAGCGCTGCAGGCGGAGGATTAACCAAGCACTAGGCCCTGCAATTCTTTTAAATAAATAAATAAATGTTTTAGAAAAAAATCATTTCATCCCTTCGTAAAACAATTTATGCATTGGTAAACTGCTTATTTCATTGGGGAATTTCTCCATAAACATTTCAAAAAGCATCAATAGTATCACAATTGCTTCACCTAAACCTCACACAGATTTTAATGTTTATTCTTGTTTCAATTTTAGCAGAATTCATGATGCTCTGATATGGGTTCTTTTCAAACTGACATTTCATTTTTCATAATGACTCAAACTAAATCCTGTTCAGAAATTTTATAACATGCTAGTACAAGTTGATTTGAGTGCAAAAATATTTGTGATCCACACATAGTTTTTCATATTAGCCATTTTCTGTGAACTTTTTGAAGACCTTTTGGATACAAATATGTCACTTGTTGATAAAAACATTTACAAGAACTAAGAAATTCCAAGTGACTCTAATAAATAAATGTAAAAAGAACATCAAAAGCTAAAAATTGGACAGTAAGTCTAACTATAAAAAAATACTAGGTTGTCAACACACTGCACCTTCTTTTGCAGTTTAATCTTCTTAAAGGGAATAAAGATGATGCCTAATTTATGATTTTTCAACTTTATGATGGTACTAAAGAGATATACATTCAGTAAAAAATTTAATGCAAATTTTGACTTTTAACTGCTTCCCAAGCAACCAGAGCAGCAGGTAGCCACAGCCCCTAATCAGTCCAGATTACAAGGGTAAAAAATTGATATCCTATTAATATAATGTTACTAAACTAAGATCTTTGGTAGATGCATTAAATAAATTTCAGATGTAACAAAACTATCAATTTATAATACACGTATCAGGATGTAATCCCCATAGTAAGTTAAGGAAAAATTAGAATTTTACTCTAACATCAAGAAAAACATAAATGGCAAACGTATGAAACTCTAACTTGATGTAAAAATATGACAGAAAATTATATAAAAGAATACATAAATAATAAAAATGATAAGAGTATAACCAACTATATCAAAATAACATCTAGGCACATGATGTTCTGTTGGAAAAATCTCTGAAATTAAGCAACAACATAATCCCCTAAAGACACTGAATCCACTACTAAACCTAGAAGTCAAATTCTCTAAACATTTCCTACAACTGTCAAAACTCTGAAACAGACATAATGATCATTTAGCCCAATTTTTTCATGTTCAGAGGAGCAAACAGGAATAAGAAAAATGAATGAAAAAAAAAATTGGGGGAGAGGAGGTGAAACACATGTGCCTTCCTAGGCACATCAGAAAGAAATTAGATCAGAAGTACAGTATCTGGGACCCAAACAGGCACTCCAAAATGAGATGTGGGCATCATAAGCAGTAGTTAACACACTGAGCCACAAAGCCTACCCACTAACTTTTGTTTAAATATTTATTTCTACTTATTAGAATGACAGTGTGGTGCAGAGAGAGAGAAATCCGCTGGTTCATTCCCTCAATTCCCACAACAGCAGAGACCAGACCAAGATGAATCCAATACCCAGAAACTCCAACGGGGTCTCCTACATGAGTGGCAGGAACGCAAGTACCTGAGCCATCATCTGCTGCCTCCTAGGGTGCACATTAGCAGGAAGCCGGATCAGAAGCAGAGAGGTCAAGACTTGCACCATACCTTGACTATGTGCTGCACCACAATGACCACTCTTGATCTCTCTCTTCTTTAAAGATTTATTTATTTATTTGAAAGGCAGAGTTGCAGAGGCAAAGAGAGAGAGAGAGAGAGAGAAAGTCAGTCTTCCATCCACTGGTTTACTCCTCAAAAGACTAACATGGCTGAGCTGGGGCCGATCTGAAGCCAGGAGCCAGGAGCTTCTTCCAGGTCTCCCACATGGGTACAGGGGCCCAAGAACTTGGGCCATCTTCCACTATTTACCAGGCTGGATAGAAAGTGGAAAAGCTGGGATTCGAACTGGAGCCCATATGGGACACCAATGCTGCATGCCAGGGCTTTACCTGCTACACCACAGTGCCAGCCCCTCTTGATCTTTTAATATTATGAGGTCATCTTTCCAAGGATAGCTAACTTTAAAGCAGTTTCTCAAAATAAGATGAATGATATTTTAAGGGAAGAAAGGTTTACCTGTATTAAGATTTTCAATGTAGAACACTATGGCATGCTATTTTGAAATAGGGAAGTTAAAAAAAACACACACAAAAAAGAATACTTCTATGGAGGTAATATAAGATATTGGGAGTGAGGGAACTAGGAATGCTGATCTTTGCTATAAACTCAGTCTGCTCACCCAGCACACAGTAAGCCAACCAATGACATGGGGCTGGTAGAAAAGAATAGGTATTTATTGCAATGTGGAGAGTAAGGAGCTGGACAGCTACCAGTCAAATGCCAGACTCTCCAGCAGAGAAGAGACAGTGAATCTTGTAGTTAAAAAGTTGGGGAAGAGTAGTGTGTGACCAGCTCATGTGTGGGCCTCTGGTTGGCCCACAGTGTATGAGGCCTTCCTTTGACTGGTCAGAGAAAGGGGCCAGCATGTTTCCTCTGGATGGTAAAGAGAGACTCTGGTCTATCTGGGTCCAGGGGTAGACTGGGTATCATTTACTTTGACAGAGGCTTGAATTTTCTGAAAAACATCTCAATTTAAGGCTAACATGAGAATGTTAGCCATAGGAGTGATTAATGATTCTCAGGGTCTGCAGCTGGGAGCTTTGCCTGTGAGTTCTTGCAAGAGCTCTCAGAATAGAGGCCATTGAGAAATTAACTCTATAGTGACAATCCTGCTATGAGTTAAACATCACAGAGGAAATGCAAGGTAAATATTGGAATCCAAGAGATACTGGGACCCAATGAATCTAGATCAAAGGCTGGTAGGGATGGGACTTGGTTACAGTTTATAAGATTTCTTCCCTAACGATTTTTCCACTGCTTTGCATGTGTTATAATACAGAAAGCAAAACTAGCTAATATATTCTTCCTGATTAGTCTTGTTTTTTTCTTTGTCAGGCAGCAAGGATGAGAGACTGATCTCTTTGGTTTAAATCAGGAATGTAGCTGAGTTGAGTCAGTTGACAGTTGAGTTAGTTTCAGTTCACTGACTTTGAAGAATAGCATGTTTTGTTTTTTTTGTTTTTTTTTTACAGGCAGAGTGGACAGTGAGAGAGAAAGAGAGAAAGGTCTTCCTTTGCCATTGGTTCACCCTCCAATGGCCACTGCAACCAGTGCGCTGCGGCCGGCGCACTGCGCTGATCCGAAGGCAGGAGCCAGGTGCTTCTCCTGGTCTCCCATGGGGTGCAGGGCCCAAGCACTTGGGCCATCCTCCACTGCACTCCCGGGCCACAGCAGAGAGCTGGACTGGAAGAGGGGCAACCGGGAGAGAATCCGGTGTCCCGACCGGGACTAGAACCCAATGTGCCGGCACCGCATGGCGGAGGATTAGCCTATTGAGCCATGGCACCGGCCAGCATGTCTTTTAATTTGTCCCCCTCCCCCCCACTTTAGTTGTTACTGTAGGAGAATCCTTTTACATTTTATTCTAAAGAAGATAATCACTATTTTTTTGAACTTAAATATTTTATGTTGTAAAAATGTAGCTCTGTGATCCAGTTTTTCAAATTTTAGTTACTTATTCTGTGAACTATATTTGCCACTCTTTTTGGTTGTTTTTTTTTTTTAATTTAAGATACACAAATTTAAGAACACAGTGCTATTTACCACCCTACCTTCCCTCCCACCCACACTCCCACCCTCACTCTATATCTTCTTATGTTCTGAACCACATGTGCTTTAAAATTATTGAGGGTTTAAATGTCCTTTAATATATTAATTGGGGGGTTCATGTCTTCCTTCTATTCAAAAATTTTCTGGGGGCTCCGAAATGGTGCAATAGGGAGGGAACTCACTCATAGTCTAGGAAAAGAGAGTTTAATAAAAGTGGAGATAGTGAAATTTGAGGGAAGAGTTAGGGAAAAAACTGCAAAGGAAACTTTTCCAGAATTAGAGGACAGAGTGGATCTACATGGAGGAGACAGGTGCCCACGGCTTGGGAACCCAGCCGCCGAGAGTCTCCTCCACACCAGCGCTGGAAACAGATGTGAGGCGAAACCACAGTAGCCCAAGACACTGGCGGAAAAGCGGCAGTAAGATCCTAGAGGGAACGAGGCTTGAAGCCCCCTGGGGGAAAGTACACCAGCCTAACTAGAGAAGAGAAAAGAAATAAAAGGGATGTTACGGACACGATTCTCTCTCTACACAATTTATAAAAACCCATGGCAAGCATCCTATTTAATGGGGAAAAGTTGAAAGCATTTCCACTGAGATCTGCTACCAGATAGGAATGCCCACTCTCACCACTGATATACAGTATAGTACTGGAAGTTTTAGTCAGAGACATTAGGCAAGAAAAAGAATTTAAAGGGATATAATAGGGAAGGAAGAACTCAAACCATCCCTCTTTGCAGATGATATGATTCTTTATTTAGGGGATCCAAAAAACTCTAAGAGAATATTGGAACTCATAAAAGAGTTTGGCAAAGTAACAGGATATAAAATCAATGCACAAAAACCAACAGCCACTGTATACACAGACAATGCCACGGCTGAGAAAGAACTTCTAAGATCAATTCCATTCACAATAGCCACAAAAACAATCAAATACCTTGGAATAAACTTAACCAAGGACGTCAAAGAGCTCTACGCTGAGAATTACAAAATCTTAAAGAAAGAAATAGAAGAGGATACCAAAAAATGGAAAAATCTTCCATGCTCATGGATTGGAAGCATCAATATCATCAAAATGTCCATCTTACTTGTTAAAGTGATCAGTTTAAGTTCATAATTGATCAAAAAGGTAAAATTAAGTGTCAAAGGGATTATATAAATAAGACTAGTGTTGCAAATAATTGATAGAATTAAAAAGGAGAGAATGATCCTACATGGGAAGCAGGATACACAGCAGACTTATAGAATGGCAAATGCCCTAAATAGCACTCTGGTCTCCAAATCAGCCCTTAAGGCATTTGGATCTGGCTAAAAAGCCCAGGCATGGAAAGCCAAGACACTGTGGCAAAACAAAACAAAACAAAACAAACCTAAATGAAAGATCTCCGTGAGATCCCAGAGGAAAGAACAGGCTATCAAAGAAGGAAGTACCTTTCTCTGAAGGGAGCAAAGAACTTTCACTTTGTTTATGGCCCTGTCTAAATAAGATCAGAGTTGGTGAACTCAAGAGGCTTCCATAGCCTTGGCAGCTCATGACAAGACCTTGGGTGATTACTGACATCATAAATAAGAGTGTCAATTGTTAAATCAACAACGGGAGTCACTGTGCACCTGCTCCCCATGTAGGACCTCTGTTCTTAATGTGTTGTACTATGCGAATTAATGGTAAAACTACTACTCAAACAGTATTTTATACTTTGTGTGTCTGTGTGGGTCCAGTCTGTTGAAATCTTTACTTATACATGCTAAGCTGATCTTCTGTATATAGATACTTGAAAATGAATCTTGATGAAGAATGGGATGGGAGAGGGAATGGGAGATGGGATGGTTGCGGGTGGGAGGGAGGTTATGGGGAGAAAAGCTGCTATAATTTAAAAGTTGTATTTTGGAAATTTATGTTTATTAAATAAATAATAAATAATTTATTAAAAAAGTTGAAAAAAATAGTCAACCACTAAACTCATCTGGAAGTATCTTTCAAATACAAAGGCAAGGAAAGATGGGGTGAGAATGACCTCTGGACTGGCCAAAACCTGTGAACCACTGCCTACCCGCACGTAAGTCCTACTGCTGCCCCCACCATGCTCAAAAGAAAGGCTGAAGGGGAGGCTAGAGGAGATAAGGCCAAGTGGAAGGATGAATCACAGAAAAGACCTGCAAGGCTGTCTGCTAAACCAGCCCCTCCCGCACAGCCAGAACCCAAGCGGAACAAAGGCCTCTTCAAAGACAGAGAGGAGGAGCTCAAACAGAAAAAGAAAAGCAGCAACTATGGAACTAACCCTATGGAAATGGAAATGTCAAAACAGAGCAGGAACAGAAAGCTGAAGGTGCTGCAGATGCCAAGTAAAGCACGTGCGTCTCTGAAAACTGTACTTCCAGGGATCGCACCTTTGAAACACTATTTTTAATCAAGTTTTAAAAATGCAAGCTTGTGCTTTACTTCTTTTTAAGCTATTTTTTTTAAGCACACAGAACACTTCACTGTTGCTCCTGGAGAAGCTGCACAAGTCAGTAACAGAATGTCTCTGGAGCTGGATTGATATGGAGGAAACACTTTTCTCCTCTAGTTTTGAGAGTCTTCCTCTCGGCTCCCACGAGGAGGAATTCCCTAACACTGACACAAAATCTTGGCATGGAAAAACTAAATTCAATGTTATGTCTTCTTCCTCCTCCCTGTCCACCTTTAATATAGACTTAAACCCAGAGACCTGTTGGGACTTGACACTATAATTTTTTTTTTTTTTTTTTTTTACCAGCACAACAGGCAATCTGGACTTAACAGTGACACTATGGAGATGGTGTCCCTCAAAAAGCCTACATTATGGATTTTCAAATTGATAATTCTGTCATTTTCATTTTATATCCTGAATGGTCAGGGTCAACCTGTGAAAAGTTGTTAAGTGACATGATAAATGTGAAATGTCAACTCCCAGTCTGAACTTTCCCTGATCAGAGAATCAAATGAAAACTTCCTTGGGTTTCATAGTGGTTTCTGATTTTAGTAGTCCACTGAAGAAGAGAGTTTGAATGTTGTTGTATACTGTTAATGACTGACTGATCATGTACAGCCTGAACTACTACAATTGTTTATGAAAAGAATCTCTAACAAAGCTGGATACACTTCGGCTTTGGGAGGAAAAAAGGCTGGGGCAGATACTGGGATGCAGCAGGTTAAGGTACTGCATGGAATACCCAGTCTACTTTGCAGTTCTTGGATTGATTCCCACCTCTGCTTCTGTTCCAGTTTCTTGTTAATATGCATCCTAGGAGGCAGCAGACAATAAATCAAGTACTTGGGTTCCTGCCATCAAAGCAGGAGAACCATTCCGACTTCCTAGCTCCTGACTTTCTGACTCGGCCCAGCTCTGGCTTTTGTTGACATCTGGGGAGTGAAACAGTGAATGGAAGATCTCCCATGCTCATTTTCTCTGTGTCACTTTGCATTTCAAATTAACAAACAAACAAAAAACAACCCAGCAAAGATAAGATAAACATTTGTATATATCAGACATATAAAATAAATAATGCAATTGGAAGCAAGATGGCAGCTGAGTAAAATGTTATAGTAATCATCTCCCCACAAAGACAGCAACTTCAACAGTTCCATACATGCCAAACTACTTTCACAAGTTTGTATACCTTAAATAAAAGGTTTATGGGTTTAAAAAAATTTTTAAAAAGAAATTAATAATTAACAAAACAGCCATGGAAACCAGGTAAGAGACCACAGTTTTAGTATGTCTATTTCAGTATGAAAATAGAAAAAAAGTACATTGAAGAAGGCAGGAAGGAAAGGCTTGCCTGAATCACCCTCCCCTAATCCCAGGCAACACTGCATCAAGAAAAACACCTCCCACTTTGGGGAAGAAAAATGAATCAAGTCCCCAAATCTGGTACCAAGCCCACCACAGGGAAAACCACTGCTGGACAAAGCTTCGTGGCCCCTTGCCCCATGTCAGTAACTGCATACTGAACCTCAGGATCCTCCTTAGCCAGGAGTCAAGAGACCACCCCCACCATCCCTCCCTCAACCAGAGGCAGACAGCGTGGAGGAAAACTACTCACTGGGAGTGAGGGAGAAAAGTGAGCACAGGACTCGCTTAGGAGCTTGCTGCCCTTCCCATACAGCATCAGGCAGAGTCCATGCTTGCAAACAGATTCATCTGACTTGACTGTCACCAGGCTGACTTCTGTGCCAGTGGAGAGACCTGTTTTCAGGTCTCTGCCACCCCTAGCCAGGGCATGGCCTGATTTGACCTCCAAGTCTGTGGCTATGAGGTTCAGGTGCAACCTAGAATAGCATTTTGCTGGGTAGCCAAAGTGACTTGTTTCAACACCACTCTCCCAATTAGTACAGCAAAAAGAGGAGCAAGATTACTCCCACACAGCAGAGTAAAGCAGAAAAACTAGCAAAAGCGTATCTCAGAACTCAATGCCAAGCTGGTAAAATTAACATGAGATAGATACTAATATTTCTTGTCCACAAGCCAGTGCCCAAGGAGAGACCTTTCTACAATGCACCAGGTGGAGACCTTTGGTTGCAGTGGTCTTGGGCCAGGAGTTCACTTCAGCAGTATGCAGCCCATAGCAGCAGGGGCATTCATCCTGCCCCTGTACTGTGTTTATCTTAGTAGGATGTGGGCTCCATCTGTCCCAACATCCAGGCATATGTGCCTACAAGGTCTTGTAGGTACATTCTTCCCCAACCTCAGTCAGCACAACCTGGACAGAATAACTGTTTCCTAAGTGGCAAAAAAGAGATGTGGGCAACAATTTCTTGCAGGGGACCCTAACTCCATGATGAGTCCCAGAAACGGAATGCTCACTCAGGTGGCTGACTGAGGGCAAGGCATCTGGGCCCATATGAGCCCCAAATGAAAAAACTGCAAAGACAGACTACCCTTGCAAGGCGTTCACCTATGTCATCCAAACAATCCTGCAGATGTGGGAGAAACATGGACTTGGGATGCAGTGTAGTGCTAAAATAGTGAAAATCCACCAACAGTGGACTCATGGCAAACATGACTCTAGGGTATCATCTGGTACGGAAATAGCAGAAATGTGCACAGGCTCAGATAAGTGGACTGCTTAGAATTTATGGAAATATAGGCATGAGCAGAGCCAGATTATGAAGACTAGAATAAATACATAATATTTCAATGTGCAGATGATAGTGTTTGAAAACACCATGAACATGACCTCTCCTAAGGAACAAAATAAGGTGTCTGAAACCTATCAGGTAGGAACTGAAATTTTTAAATTCTCATATGAAGAATTCATTCAGGTTGGTCTTAAGAAAATGCAATAAACTTCAAGAGGACACAGGGAAATTATATGATAGTCTAAAAAAGACACAGAAAGAAGGAAGCAATCTTTAAAAAGGAAACAGAAATCTAGGAACTGAAAAGTATACTAAGCAACATGTGATATAAGGCATCAATAAAAAATAGAGCAAACAGAAGAATTAGGGTGCTAAAAGAAAACCTATTTGAAAATACAGGAGTGGAAGGAAGCGCTGCAGCTCACTAGGCTAAGCCTCTGCCTGTGGTGCTGGCACCCCGGATTCTAGTCCCAGTCGGGGTGCCAGATTCTGCCCTGGCTACTCCTCTTCCAGGCCAGCTCTCTGCTGTTGCCCAGAAGTGCAGTGGAGGATGGCCCAAGTCCATGGGCCCTGCAGCTGCTGGGGCGACCAGGAGAAGCACCTGGCTCCTGGCTTCAGATCAGTGCAGTGCGGCAGCCACAGCGGCCATTGGGGGGGGTGAACCAACGGTAAAAAGGATGACCTTTCTCTCTGTCTCTCTCTCTCTCTCTCTCTCTGTCCACTCTGCCTGTCAAAAACAAAAAAGAAGAAGAAGAAAATACAGGAGTGGAAAAAAATGAAGAATCAAGAGCAATAAAGAAAGCTTACAGGAACCCGGGGATAAAAAGAGAGCTGACCTCCTAAAAAGAACTAACCAGAAATGAAAAGGGAGACATTGCAAATGATACCACAGAATACAAAGGATCAATAGAGATCACTACGAGTAAGTATGTTAGCAAATTTGACAACCTAAAAGAAACTAACAAATTCCTGTAAGTACACACATAATCAATATCAGATCATGATTAAATATAGAACCTGAGCAGATCAACAATGAGTAATAATTCTGTATCGCTAATAAAGTTTGCTAGTAAATGAAGGCCCTGGACCAAATGGCTTCACTGCTAAATTCTACCAAACTCTAAAGACCTAATACCACTCTTCAATGATCCCAAGAAACTGAACAGGAGAGAATTCTTCCAAATTCATTCTAAAAAGCCAGAATATTCCTGAAACCAAAACCAGAAAATAATTCAACCAAAAAAAAATGTTACAGGCCCACATCTTGACGGACATAGATTAAAAATTCTCAACAAAATACTAGCAAACTAAATTCAACAGTATAATTAAAGAGATTATTCACTGAGATCAAGTGAGATTTTATCTCTGCGATGCAAGGATAGTTCAGTATGTGCATATCAATCAACATCAGTATAGAGCATATGAATGACTGTGCTAACACGTTTGACAATCTAGAAGAAATGGGAAAATCCTGTAAGCATACACATAAGCAATATCAAGTCATGATTAAATAGAGAACCTGAACAAACCAGCAATAAGTAGAAAGTCTGAATAGTAAAAGTCTCCTAGCAAAGAAAGGCCAACAGAATGAATAACAACATTGTCGTGACCTCAAGATACACAAAATTTTTTTGTAAAATTCAATATTCTTTCATGATAAAAAAATCTGAATAAAGTAAAAGGAATATTTCTCAGTATAATAAAGGACATATATAACAAGCCAATAGCTAATATCATACTAAATAGGAAAAGCTGCAGGTTTTCTCTGAGAACTGGAAAAAGATAGACAAGAATATCCATTTTCATTCACTATAGTACTGGAAGTCTTACATGACAAAGCAATTAGGCAAGAAAAATAAACAACAGAAAATTGGAAAGGAGGAAATCAAACTGTCACTGTTCACAGATGATATGATCACTTATAGAAAACTTCGAAGACCCCACCAAAAAAGTTATTAGAACCAATAAATGAATTCAGTAAAGTTGCAGGGCACATGTCAAAACAGAAAATCAGTAGTGTTGCTATATGCCAACTTTGAATTATCTGAAAAAGAAATCAAGAAATATCATTTCCAATAGTGATCCACATATTCAGATATCAATGAATAAATTTAACAAAAGAGATCTCTACAACAAACACTATAGAACACTGATGAAAGAAACTGGAGAGGACACTAAGAAATGGAAAGACATCTCAAGGCCGGCGCCATGGCTCAATAGGCTAATCCTCTGCTTTGCGGTGCCAGCACCGGTCCTGTCCCGGTTGCCCCTCTTCCAGGCCAGCCCTCTGCTGCGGCCAGGGAGTGCAGTGGAGGATGGCCCAAGTGCTTGGGCCCTGCACTCCATGGGAGACCAGGAGAAGCACCTGGCTCCTGCCTTCGGATCAGCGTGGTGCACTGGCTGCAGCGGCCATTGGAGAGTGAACCAACGGCAAAGGAAGACCTTTCTCTCTGTCTCTCTCTCTCACTGTCCACTCTGCCTGTCAAAAAAAAAAAAAGAAAGAAAGACATGGAAAGACATCTCAAGTTTGTTCACGGACTAAAAGAAACAATATTATTAAAATGTCATACAAAAAAATGTCCATACTAATCAAAGCAACCTACAGATTCAATGCAATCCCTACCAAAATGCTAATGATATTCTTCACAGAACTAGATAAATATTCCTAAAATTCATATGGGAGCTGAAATAAGTAGCTGAAATAATCTTGAGCAAAAAGGATAAAGCAAGAAGCATTAACTATATGACTTCAAAAATACAAGGCTATAGTCATTAAAACAGCATGGTAATGGGATAAAACCAGATCAGAGAAAACACAAACATGTACCTAAACTTATCTACAGCCAACTGATGCTCAACAATCATTAAATATTCAAACACAGTAAAGGACAGCCTTTTTAGTAAATGATTCAACAAATTGTATATCTACACACAAAAGACTATAACTAGTTAAATACCACATGAACTCACTCATGTGGGATATATATATATATGTGTATATATATGTGTGTGTGTATTTATATATAAAGCAGATTTTATCTATTTATCCATCCATCTGTCTATGAAAAGTTGATCTCTTTCAAAGGGATGACACAAACAAGACTAGTGTCTGCTAATACTAACTGATAGAATCAAAAAGGGAGAGAATGATCCAACATGGGAAGCGAGATACACAGCAGACTCATAGAATGGCAGATGTCCTACATAGCACTCTGGCCTCAGAATCAGCCCTTAAGGCATTCAGATCTGGCTCAAGAGCCCATGAGAATATTCTAGGCATGGAAAGCTAAGACACTCTGGAAAAAAAAGAAGACCTAAATGAAAGATCTCTGCGAGTGAGATCCCAGTGGAACGAATGGGGCCATCAAAGAAGGAGGTACCTTTCTCTGAAGGGAGGAGAGAACCTCCACTTAGACTATGACCCTGTCGGAATAAGATTGAAGTCGGCGAACCCTAAAGGCTTCCATAGCCTCGGCAACTCATGACTAGACCCTAGGGAGATTCCTGACACCATAAACAAGAGTGTCAAATTGTTAAATCAACTTCAGGAGTCACTGTGTACTTACGTCTCATGTGGGATCTTTCCTTAATGTGTTGTCCAATGTGAAGTAATGCTATAACTAGCACTGAAACAGTATTTTACACTTTGTGTTTCTGTGTGGGTGCAAACTGATGAAATCTTTACTTAGTATATACTGAATCAATCTTCTGTATATAGATAATTAAAAATGAAAAAAAAATCTTGGTGTTAAATTAGAAATTGCATAGAAAATTAATCAATTAAAAAAATATATCATGTAGGATCTCTGTTCTTAATGTGCTATACATTGTGAATTAATACTATAACTAGTACTCCAACAGTATTTTTCACTTTGTGTTGCTATGTGAGGGCAAACTGTTGAAATCTTTACTTAATATATAGTAAACTGATCTTCTGTATATAAAGAGAATTGAAAATGAATCTTGATGTGAAGCAAGGGGAGAGGGAGTGGGGAAGGGGAGGGTTGCGGGTGGGAGGGAAGTTATGGGGGGGAAGCCATTGTAATCTATAAGCTGTATTTTGGAAATTTATATTCTTTAAATAAAAGTGTTATAAAAAAAAAAAAGAAAAGTTGATTTCTTAAGAGCATGCATTTAGCTTAGCAGTTAAGACATTGGTTAAGACACCCAATTTCCCGTATTAGTGTATGTTGGTTTGATACACAGCTCCTGACTTCAGCTTCCTGCTAACGCTTATGCTAGGAGACAGTATGATGGCTCAAGTAATTGGGTTCATATCCCCCGATCCTCTGTGGGGTGCCTGAATTGAGTTCCAGGCTCCTGGCTATGGTCGGTCTTAGTCCTAGACAATATGAATAGTTGGGGACTTGAAGTAATGGGTGTGATATCTCTCTTTAATACTTTTTTTTAAGTTGATCCTATAGAAGTCAAGAACAAGAAGCAGAGAGGAAAGGAAAAAGCCTGATTACTGTGCACTAAGTTATAGTTAGGAGAAGGAAGTTCTGGTGTTCTCTTGCAGAGCAGGATGACTACAGATAAAGATAATATAATGTATATACACTTTTTTTTCAAACTGGAAGAAAGGCTTTTGAATGTATTTACCATATGGAAATAATAAATGTTTCAGAAATAGATAAGTTTATCCTGATTTGAAGGTTACTTAAGGAATATATATACTGAAATATCAAGATATTCTACATACTAATTTTTCATTTATCAGTTAAAAATTAAAAAAATAAGTCATCACCAGAAAACCTGCACTTAAGATATCTTCAAGCAGAAGAAAAATATCAATAGAAGAAAATCTGAACTATAAAAAATAAAGTTTACCAGAGATAATACATAGTACTATAAAGCATTATTGTTTAAACTACAATTAATAGTTATGCACTATGAAGTTCAGAACATTTGTATAAGTAAAATGTATACAAAAAATAGTACAATACCCAGGAAAAATTAACATTTATTATTAGAAGTTTCTTAATAAGATAAATGTGGTAGTATATTATTTGAAGACAGAATGTAGCAACAATCAAAAACTCAAAAGCAATCACTAAAATAAAAATTTAGGCTGATAAGCCAACAAAGTAGATAAATTGGAATTATATAAAATCATGTAAATTATGTTCTCCAACTACTGTGCAATTCAACTAGAAGTCAATTACCGAAATAAATGTTGGTAAGGTAGTAACAGCCACCATGTAAACACAGAAACACATACTTTGAAATTAGTAACAAAAATATGATACAATAGGAAAAAAAACAGGATATGAACAGGTAATTCATCAAAAAAATAACCCAAGACAGCTAAAAAACTGAAATCCTTGGTTTTGCTAATAATCAAAGAAATATTAAACACACACACACAAAACAGCACTGCATACCTATGAGACTGGTAGAAACGAAAAAGGAGAAAATACTAACTGAGTAGATGGTGTAAGCCCACAGAAGTTGTCAGTATCTAACAAAAGAACCAATCTGTCAACAGCTGGTATTTAATCAGGTCACCCTGTGGCCAAAAATTCCACTCCTAATAGGAGAGAAGGGGCTCTGCAAAAAGTTTGTGAAAAATTCAGTGAAAGATTAAATGCATTTTCAATCAACATGACCACCTGTCATGCATATGTCACCACAAGGAACACTTCAAAGTTTAGTGAAAATGCAATTAGAAAGTAAATTTGCTTTCTGTTAAAAGAAACCACTGAAATCTATGCACAGTATTTGATTCTCATTAACTTTCTGAAAATCCTCCAATTTTGCATATTAAGAAACTATTGACTAACATATAATTCTTAACCACTTTATGGGGTACAGTGAAATATTTCATCACACATATACAGCATAAATCCATCAAACCAGGCAACTAGTTTTTCCATTGCTTATATTTGTGTTTGTGCCTCTCTTCCAGTTCTGCATACAGCATACAAACTATGGTTACCCCACTATGTTGTGGAATACTGTCAGCTGCTACTTCTGTATCTCACTTCTCTCTATCCCTACCTCTTCCTTTATTGTCAGTTTCATAGTTTCAAAATTGAGTAAAGTAACCTGTTTATCATAAAGCCTCTAGGGGCTGGCCCTGTGGCACAGTGGGTTAAGTCATCGCCTGCAATGCCAGCATCCCTTATGGGCACTAGTTTGAGTTCTGATTGCTCCACTTCTAATTCAGCTTCCTGTTAATAAGCATGGGAAAGCAACAGAAGATGGCTCAAGTGCTTGGGCCTCTGCACACATGTTGGAGACCTAGACTGAGTTCCAGATTCCTGACTTCAGCCTGGCCCAGACCCAGCAGTTGCAGTCATTTTGGGAGTGAACCAGTGGTAGAAGATTCTAATTCTGACTTTCAGAAAAATTAAAAATGCACATATATATCACATCTCACTATATGAACATATTAACTGACTTGGTTTAACTCTGCATCCACAAACACATACACACAGCAGAACCCTGTGTTGTTCACAGGCTCAGACAACACCTGCCACACAGCTGATGATAGGAGAAAATCAATGGGAGAATGAGGTCACAATTGTGGTAAAGCCACTGGAACCACTGCCGGCATAGGTTCCTGTCTCGGCTGTTCCACTTCTGATCCAGCTCCTGCTGGTGGCCTGGGAAAGGCAGCAGAAGAGAGCCCTCCCATGTGGGAGACCCAAATGAAACCCTTAGCTCCTGGCTTCGGCCTGACCCATCCTGGCTGTTGGCAGCTATATAGGAAGTGTCTCTACATTCTCTAACTCTGACTTTCAAATAAATAAAAAATATTAAAAAAAAAAGCCACTAGGAGAAATTCCTCCAAATTCACTACCCAAAAAGACACTCATTCTAGATGCTTCGACCTCTCACAGTCCTTTCTCCCACTAGACTATTGTACTGTATTCAGTGAGATGCAGATCCAGGCTAAGTTCATGAGACTCTGTAAATTAATATTTTTCTTAAAGATTTATTTTTTAAAGGCAAATTTACAGAAACAGAAGGATGGACTGAGAGAGATACCTTCCATGTGATGGTTCACTCCCCAAATGGCCTCAATGGCCGGAACTTTCATCAGAAAAAATAAATACAAATGAAGAGATCCAGAAGACCACATCATCTTTCATGTGATAAAAATTCTATGATAGGAGAAAAACCAGAGCTGTCCCACCAGGCAGAAAGGGGCATACAACAAAGAGTTTCAACAATATTCAAGTTCCTGATCCCGTCTACTTCTCCTCCAGAGAAGCCAAAGTTCTCATCTTCCCAAAGAATTATTGTTCAGCTCTCCCTCTTTGTGTATGTGAGCTACTCACTTCTTTCCTTTCTCAACAAATACTCCCTTTATGTTTAAGCTACGTCTGGGTGTGTACTGCTGATGCTAAGGTATATATTGCTTATTAACAGATCAGTCAATTCCTAATACATTCACTTTCAATTTCACAGTTTCTATTTTTTACATTTACATGACAAAATGCAATTTTACATCTATTTTCATTTCATTAAATGAAATAGGATATAGTTACCTAGAGACATCTCTATAAGTGCTTAGATAATCCACAGACCACTGATGTGATGCAAAGATTTTATAAACTTAAAGATAATCTCCCCCAAACCTTATACGTGAAGAGAGGCTGACATGGCAACAAAGATTCACTCACTAGAAGAAAAATGACCAATATAACAGCTATTAAAATTAAAATTTACTTTCTCATATTTAACACTCAGTTTTTGCTAATGCAAACTGGTCAATGCAAATGTTATATGTAAGGAATTTGTTCTTTCCTTAACTTGAAATGGGAGACTGTTTGAAGCAGTATTTTGCAGATGTTCCTAGCCAAGTAAAATGGATAGATCAGTCACATTACCATATTACCTTTAAACATTTCTAGATCTTTTATACTGCAATAAGCATCACCATTTAAAACAAAATTATTTTTAAATTCAGCTACCACTTACTGCTTCCAACTGTTTCTTTTTTTGTGCTAATAACTCCAACATGAGGTTGACATTGGCCAAATCAAGGTTATCTTGGTCAGTTCCCAACAAATCTTGAAATATTTGCCACCTGTGGCCATTCTAAAAATAAAAACAAAAAAAGAAGAAACACGTAACTTCCTAAGATTACTTTAAAGATAACACAAATGTTAAATTGCTACTCTACTTTCTAACACGCTTATTACAAATGTATCAAACATATTCCTACTTCTTTTTCCCAATTCTTGATTCCCACTGCCATCTAATTATAATTTAAATACTATTTTCCCCCTACATTAGCCTAGATAACAGTTTGAAAGACACGTAAATGACAGATGTTAAGCTAAAATCTCTGAAGGTGTAATTTCCCTTCAAAACAAGTGACTGGATCTTCTTTGGTCATATTTTCAGCTTTGCCTTTGCAGGTATTAATGTGAGCTCACTTATCTCAGTAATTTGGGTCTACTCCTTTTATACTGAAAGTCTTTCAACAATTGTTTCAAAGTATCTCTCCTGTATTTATTTCTCTTGCTGTATAATGCTTCAAATATCAGGCCAACTCTGTCTCTACTTTACTCTATCAAAGTAATATAGACAATGCAGTTATGAAAGTTATGTTTTTGAACAGAAAATCCTAAACAAATGTCTTTTATGAAAATTCAATCATATACTAAAATTTAACATCTAATTAACATTAAAACAATATAAAAACAAAATAAAATATATTAAAAATAGTAATAAGAGTTGAAACATACGGTACTACTCACTGAGTGGTCCAATTTGAACCTCTTTTCCTCAAATCTTTGCTTCTGTTTCAGAATGAGCTCATTCACTGAAAAGTGACAAAATACAAAAGATACATAACTTATGTTTTTGCCAAATATGTCAGCTAATGATTCTGCTCAGATGGATTCTATTTTAACTCCATACAATTCCCAAATTAAAATATAAAAGACATTATTTCAAATGAGAAAGTTAGAGTACAGCTGCTGTAAGCACGACTATTAAATGAGAATTCTTTTGAATATACAGTTTCTCGCACAAGCCTTTCAGGGATGACAGCTGGTACCTGAGACAGACAACTGTTCACTGCATGAGACTACCCAATGAACCACACAGTAACAGGCATGGCTAACTGAGACGAGCACTAAAAATTTTTGTTTTTAACTTTTCTATAAATACCACTGATGACACTATCATTTATCTATCCAAAAACCACCTTACTCTTTTCCTTGATAACACGATTTTTTGGTTAGACTGCCATACAACTTTGAGAGAGGCTAAATCCATCCCAGCTCCACTATGATTCTTGACTAACCCAAACCAATCTATTCTTTCATATCCTTAACAGAGACTGATGCAGGGAAGTATAAGACCAAGAGGTAGGTTGTCTTTCAAAAAGACAAGGATAATGGAAATAAATATTTTCCCTTTCTAAAGGAGTAATATCCAGAACTGCCTAGAACCACCTTACAAATTTGAGGGTAGCTACCCAAAGGATCAAGGCATATGCTCAGATAGAGGAAAGATGGAAATATCACTGAATTATTAAATTAGTTATTATTAAATTATTAGATATTATTAAATTAATAACTTTGGAAGTTGCTTTCCTGTGAATCAATAAATTTTCTATAGATATTTCTCATTTTTTCTAGCTTATACACATATATAAAATTGATAAAAAAATTAATAAAGAGCAATGTGTATTAGGCTAGGTAGGTATTTTGTAATTATCTATTGCACATATTACAAGAGAGAACATGAAGAACTTACATGCCATACAGAACAAGAAAGAAAGAAACTCAATGAACACATTCCATTATACCACAATGCAACTATAAATATTTTGGAAAATATCAGATAGCTAGCTTATACTAGGCATACGACAAGTTGCAAAGATAATTAAGACTCAAAAATGTCAAGCAACACAGACTAGCAAGAAAGATATACATGATGTTCAAGAGTTCACATGCTAATCAATACTATCATTGAAATAGATTCACAAAATACATAGGCCAGGAATTAATTAAATAAAACAAGCAAGCAGGTGTTTTTTCTTCTTCAAATTAAGGTGATATAGAATTGAACCATAATAGACAAACAGAGATTCAGCAGGTAGAAAGAGAATGGAAAAGATTTCAGATAAGGGTAGATGGGTACGGGGATGTAGGCAGGTGGGTGGGTGTAAATAACTGGAGACAAGATGATTTAAAAATCAATAAGCTGAACCAGGGTCAACATAATTTTGTAACTGATTAACAGGGGTTAAGAACTAAGGGTGGAAATTTACGCAGATTGAAGTCTGAATCTGAAGAGCCTGAAATGTATATACTTCACAAATGTATTACTATAATCCAAAGAAGATAAAGGAGAATTTAAAATAATGCAATGAAAATAAGGACTAAGTGAAAAGGAGTTTAATATTTCAGTTACAGAATTAACAATTTGATTATGAATTGTCATGTGGCATTTTACCAAGAAATTTCATACTGTATTTGATTCTCACCAACAATACTATAAGAATAATTAAATTTTTAATGGCCATAAAATTAAATTGCAAAATATTAATAATAAGTGAAAGCAAAAAGAAAATATTAATGATTGGTACACAGCATTATTTAAAGTCATTTAAATTCTATATTTACCAAGCTAAAGTTTTCATTTTTTGTATCAAATTTTTCACTAGGTAGGTAACTGGAAAAAAAAAAGATTACTTTTCTTCCCTAAAAATTATACCCTTCAACAAATAGTGGTTACACCTGGGAATAATTTTTTTAAAAATATAGTTCATTTAAATTGTTTAAATTTTATACATCATCAAGAAGTATTTTACCAAATTTTGTAATTTAAAATTTTAATTAGAAAAGGAAAACAACACCTCTTAAAATGCAAGACACATATAATGGACTCAACACCTAAATGTTAGTACATCAAAGACCTCAAAGTCACAGCTTCACATGAAAATACTTCCAAGATGCCGTAACTCATAAATAAGAAAAGTATAATAGTGAATTCCATTCTGTGACTTGGGAAATTTCTCATAAAAGCAATGAGCATCCCGTCGCCCACTCCCTCTCCCATCCCACTATGGGTGAAATGGTCATTGTTCCATTAAATTGCTGTTTTTGCTATTGTCTAAATTCCCACTAAATTAGGGTCTTTTTACCCTTTTTAAACATCTCTGTAGTGAAGTATTAAGCCTTTTATGATAATGTAATTTTAAAATATGTTATCAAAAGGGAAGGAAGTAGGAAAGGGGATGTGGGACAGAAAGGAGGGACAGAGGAAGGGAAAATCATTATGTTCTTGGAATTGTATCTGCAAATCACATTGAATCTGTTAAAAACTAATTAAAATATTTTTTAAAAAGCTAAAAAAAAAAAGGCCGGCGCCACGGCTCAATAGGCTAATCCTCTGCCCGCAGCGCTGGTATACCGAGTTCTAGTCCCGGCTGGGGCACCGGAGTCTGTCCCGGTTGCCCCTCTTCCGGGCCAGCCTTCTGCTATGGCCCGGGAGTGCAGTGGAGGATGGCCCAAGTGCTTGGGCCCTGCACCTGCATGGAAGACCAGGAGAAGCACCTGGGTCCTGGCTTCAGATCAGCGCACCGGCCGCGGCAGCCATTGGAGGGTGAACCAACAGTAAAAGAAGACCTTTCTCTCTGTCTCTCTCTCTCACTGTCCACTCTGCCTGTCAAAAAAAAAAAAAAAAAAAGCAACGAGCAGAGCCAGCACTGTGGCAGTGTGTTACTCTGTCACCTCAGTGCTGGCACCCAATATGGATGCTGGTTCAAGTCCTGGCCACTCCAATTGTAATCCAGTTACAATTGGATTAATGCAGTTGCTTCCTGTTAATGCACCTGGGAAAGCAGCAGAGGAGGGCCCAAGTCCTTGGGACCCCCCACCCTGATGTGGGAGACCCAAAAGAAGCTCCTGGCTACTGAGTTTGGACCAGCCCAGCTCTGGCTGTTCTGCTATTTGGAGAGTAAACCAGTGGATGGAAGATCTTTCTCTCCCTCTGTGTCTCTATCTCTCGCTCTAATCCTGCCTTTCAAATAAATAAATAAATCTTAAGGGGAAAAAAGCAATGAGCATAAGACACCAACTGGCCTACTATTTATACATATTTATAATAAATATTTAATCTATTTATATATAGATTAAAGCACTGAATTACTCAATTCCAGTCTTACTCACCAATGTACAGTTCCTGTACATAGTAGGCACCCCGTGTTTGCTGAATGAATTAAAGCTTGAGGACATGTTCTTGGATTTCTAATCTGATATGCCACTTTTAGCTAACATTTTAATAATCCTAATCAAGGTAAGCATTTACGTGAAACCATGATCAGTTCTCAGAAATGAGATTTAAATTTGAAGGATTTTGTTTATATATGTTAAGTATATAGAGAAGCTTTATAATATCTATAGCACTAGGAACATTAGTACTAAGAAAAATGTATTTCTACAGCTAATGCCTCCATTCTAGCAACTTTTTAGTGGCAGATGGCACAATAAAAGCATAGACTCAAGCCAGACTGCCTAGAAAGAGATTCCAATTCTACCACTTACTTACGACCTGTGGAACTCTACACAAGCTCAAACTGTGAATGCCTCAGTTTCTTCACCTGAAGAATCCAGGTAAGAGCAGTACCTATTTTCCTCCTGCTATGAAGATTAAATGAGTTCAAGTACAGAAAGCACTAAAGATGGTACACTGGCACCCAATGCTGCAGGGCCAGTTCAAGCCCCAGCTGCTTTAATTCTGATCCAGCTCCCAGCTAATGCACCTGGGAAAGCAGCAGCAGATGATCCAAGTGCTTGGGTCCCTGCACCCACGTGGGAGACCTACATGGAGTTCCAGGCTCTTGGCTTCAGCATGGCCCAGTCGTGGCCACTGCAGCCATTTTGGGAGTGAACCAGCAGATGGAAGATCTTTTCCTCTCTCTGCCCTTCCCTCTCTGTCACTCTGCTTTTTAAATTAAAAAAAAAAAAAAAAAAAAAAACTGTTTATCCAAAAAAAGGATGGTGTCTGGTGATAGTAAGGATTTTTTAAAAAGATTTATTTTATTTGAAAGTCAGAGTTAGAGAGAGAAGGAAAGGCAGAGGGAGAGGGAGAAAGAGGTCTTCCATCCATCCACTGGTTCACTCCCCTAACTGGCCGCCAAAGCCAGAGCTGCACCAATCCAAAGCCAGGAACCAGGAGCTTCTTAAGGTCGCCCAAGCAGGTGCAGAAGTCCAAGGACTTGAGGCATCTTCTACTGCTTTCCCAGGCCATAGCAGAGAGCTGGAATGGAAGTGGAGCAGCCGGGACTTGACCAGCACCCATGTGGGATGCTGGCACTACAGGCAGTGGCTTTACCCACTACACCACAGCGTGGCCCCTATAGTAAGCATTTAACATAAGTTACTTTTTTAAGAAGTTTGCATTGCTTATGTCCTCTACATTAATGAGTAAATGCATCATTCATCAGAGAGATGAGAAAATTCATTTTATAAATTTCATATATAGGCAGAGAAAGCTAAGGAAAGAACTAGCTAAACAGAGAGAGAAGGAGTTTGAGGGCGAGGAGGAGAGCTTTATGAAGAGCAAATTTAGACAGGACTACCTTCAAGTGTTAAGTGTGTGTGCGTGTGCCTGTGTTGGAGAAGGAGCTTTCCACCCACCCTACCTGAATGAACCTTCTAGGGCCAGGAGAGAGAAGGCAAGCTCTCAAAACCAATGGAGATGGAAAAGAGCTAAAACAGAATGTGCTCTGAGAAAACCAGGGAGGAGTAAAAGAAAACTGCTGTAGAAGGTAGAAGAGATACAGGGCAGGGAGTAGTGCACAGGAGGGAATGCAGTGTAGTAGTTAGGTGGGAGAGGAAAAATATGTGTCTATGAAAAACTGTATGACTCCAATGATGAAAAATCCATCTTGAATGTTTCACTTCCAACTCTTTCATCAAAGTTGAAGAAAGGGCCTGACTTGTTAACTCACAGGGTATAAAAATTTTTTGGAAATAAATCACCTAAGTATGTTTTAGCACCTAATTCAAAAAGAGGTTAAAAAATCGAGTGATGTTCCATTTAACAAAACTCCTTAAATCCCCCAAAACTTACTTACAATTTGTATCTCCTAAGAGTAACTCACTCCCTCTTGCCTCTCAATACATTTTGGTAACCCGTTTCTCAAGACTTGTATGTTTAAAAATAAAAAGAACACAAATGAAGCTGAAGCTTTCTCCTAGCAGTAATTATAAATGGCACTTGAATTAACTGGAGAAGTCAACATGCACCTCTGTAAGTGGCACATTCTCTACAAATGCACGTCGAATACTTAACAAAATTTGTAATGCTTCTCAGATCAATTACACAATTATAAATAACCCAGAAAACTATGTAAGATCTTTTAACATCTAATAAAAATTCCAAGAAAATTGTTAACACTGTGATTTCTACATATGTATTTTTGTTACCAGAAAGCACTGCAGGCATGAAAACATATTAAATAAGAATAAAATTACGTGATACAGAACTTAAGTAGAACTTTACAGAGAAAAGGAATGAATAAAACTTTCTCAGTAAGTAAAAAGCTTATTTATGTATTCTCAATCAATAATGTTAAGTAAAAATCACTTTGGTATTCAGATTATACTGAATACATTTTAAAAACAGATAGAAGTTCCAGGACTGTATTAAATAGCAATGGTGAAAGTGGGCACCTTTGGTTCTAGATCTCAGTGGGAATGCTTCCAGGTTTTCCCCATTCAATAGGATGCTGGCCATGGATTTGTCATATATTGCCTTGTGTTGAGGAATGTTCCTTCTATACCCATTTTGCTTAAAGTTTTCATCATGAAAAGATGTTGTATTTTATCAAATGCATTCTCTGCATATACTGAGATAATCAAATGGTTTTTGTTCTTCAATTTGTTAATGTGATGTATCACACTGATTGATTTGCAAATGCTGAACCATCTCTGCATACCTGGGATAAATCCCACTTGGTCCAGGTGAATGATCTTTCTGATGTGTTGTTGGATTCAATGAATTAATATTTTGTTGAAGATTTTTGCATCTATGTTCATGAGGGATATTGTTATATAGTTCTCTTTCTCTGATATATCTTTTTCAGGTTTAGGTATTAAGGTGAGGAAGGCTTCATAAAAGGAGTTTGGGAGGATTCCCTCCCTTTCAATTGTTTTGAATAGCTTGATAAGAATTGGAATCACTTCCTCTTTAAATGTCTGGTAGAATTCAGCAGTGAAGCCATCTGGTCCTAGGCTTTTCTTTGTTGTAAGGTTCTCTATCATTGATTGAATTTCCCCTTGGTTATTCGTCTGTTTAGATTTTCTATATCACATGACTCAATTTTGATAGATAGTATGTTTCTAGGAATCTGTTCATTTCTTCTATGTTTCCTAATTTCTTGGCATACAGTAATTTCTGTATGTTGGCATGTATTAATTTCTGATAATTCTTTTTATTTCTGTGGTATCTGTTGTTACATTTCCTTTTTCATCTTTGATTTTATTGATCTGAGTCTTTTCCTCCTCCTTTTTTTTTGGTTAGTTGTGCCAATGATGTATCAATACTATTTGAAATAACTATATTTATAATACAGTTATATATTATCTCTCCCTTCTTCCTTTCCTCCCTCCCACCTCTCACTCAAAAGAAAAAAAAAAGAAAAATTTTGAATGCTAACTTAAAAATTTGTGAGGAAGTACATCATTCTTCAGAATTCTTGTGTAGGTTATACAAAGCAAAAGGTTTACAGAGCAATAATATAGAAATTGCGTGGCCCAGCCCTCTCTGACTTCAGTAGCTGTAGAGCATTAAAAGTGAAGAGACTGAACCAATCAATAAAAAAGTGCAACACTACCTACAATTCCTCAGAATAGTATAGCACTTGTGTAGTTACCTAACCGTATTCAAGAGGAAATCTGAAAATTACTTTAGAGTGCTCTTAACTAATAACTCTAGGGATTATCCAAATTGTACAATAAACTCAAACTGAAGCAACAGAAATAAATAGCTGGGAAAAACGGTTTCAGTTTAGGATAACACAGGTAGTACTCCATTGTCAGGAACATACAGATAACAGATCTCAGACATTCTTCTAAGTGCACGAGGAGATAGTCTCTACCATGTAATACAGGAACTGAAGGGTTTGTCCATCACTGTATAGAAGATAAGCTGGAAGTGGTGATGGACAGAAAAACAGAGACATATACATCAGGATGAAATGCTATTTCCACACCTGACATATAACCACACTGGAAGCTGCATTATAGTCCAAATATCGACATTTTAAAGAACTCCAATTTCCTAAAACTAATTCTTTTATTCACAAATAGAGAACACTGAAATGGGATCATCACCACCAAGAGAATATCTAGCTTAAAAATTCAGTCCCTGTGACCATTGTTCAATGGACACATATACTTGAGAATATATATAATGTAGGGAATCACTTCCCAACCTAAATAGCACTATGTTTATATATTCTTTCCATATCAGTATACACACAGTACTCCTTCTCTCATCATTAAGAAACTTAAATACCAGAATTTCAAACTTGTGAAGTCACTAAGGAATGTTGCCTGAAAAAAGAAATAAGTACCAAAATCTTCAGAACATTAGATTCCTTTCTGTACTTGGCTATTCCAAGTAATTTTCCAGTGTTATGACAACAGAGAAAAGAATGATCGTAGATCCCAATCTATATTTGCAAGTTCAGGGGACAAAGGATTCTGCTTTGCAAGACTGCCTTCCCTTTTGCCTAACCTGGCTCATGAAGTCCAATCCTATCACTCAACATTTCTTTGTTCTTTTCCAAAGTTCTTTCTCCAAGTTTCTGATAAGAATTTATCTACTTAGACGAATTCATCATTCCAGTAAAAAAATCTCCAAACTATTTCCTTCAGGGCTCCTTTCTGCTCTGCAGGCATCCGGTGATTCTCCTTTATGAAAAGATACTGGATTGTAGTAAAGAGCAACCAGGAAAAAGGAATGACACTTTAGAGCAGAAAAAAACCACTTGAATTGTAACTGAAGCATTTGTAGTTCAGAATCCAATATACTACTAGTCACTAGAACCTAATTTTTTAAAATTTTTTTTATTTTTTATTTTTTTGACAGGCAGAGTTAGACAGTGAGAGAGAGACAGAGAGAAAGGTCTTCCTTCCTTGGTTCACCCCAAAAAGGCCACCACGGCCGATGCGCTGCGCCGATCCGAAGCCAGGAGCCAGGTGCTTCCTCCTGGTCTCCCATGCGGGTGCAGGGCCCAAGCACCTGGGCCATCCTCCACTGCACTCCCGGGCCACAGCAGAGAGCTGGCCTGGAAGAGGAGCAACCAGGACAGAACCAGCGCCCCAACAGGGAGCAGAACCCAGAGTGCTGGCGCCGCAGGTGTGGCGCCAGCCAACAGAACCTAATTTTGAGCATGTTATTTTTTGGAGTGAAGAATTAACCTTTTTTGATTATTTCGCAATATATATACTGCAATATATATATAAATATATGTATTATAAATATATATTAATATATCATGTAAACATAATATATAAATTTATATTTATAAAATATATATATCGCGTATTGGAAAAGAGTGGCCCACTTCATGCCTACTTGTTTCTGACATTTAATGTCTGACTTATTATTCATTCCCAAAACTAAAGACTAAAGCTTCCGTATGTTAGGCTACTCAACTTGTAGAACTATTTTTGACTCTGACTACTTATTACTCCCAATCATTTACCATTTACACTTAAGGATGCCCTATTCATGCTTTTTTCAAGTTACTACTATTTTTTATCAAAAAATTCTATATCCATGTCTTCCTTCCTCAATTCCAACTCTTCAACTAACCCCCTAGTTCACAGACTCTCGTCTCCCGTCCAGGAATCCTCACACTCAACTTCGTCCCTTCTTCCCTCAACATTCACTAACGCCTCGTACTCCCTTCCCACCTTCACTCGTACTCCAGAAGCAGAAGCAGCAGGAAGTCACAGTAATGCACAGAGACAAGAAGGTGCTCCGGGGCGGCTGTCCTGTCCTCTACATAAGATTCTAATGGTTGTGTCAATGTTTTATGAACAAAACTGAAAAAAAACACAATGTGGTTCTAACAATGTATGGGATCTACGCTACAACCTAAGAGGTGAGTAGCAGGAGGCCTCTGAGGTATGTCTTGTGAATAAATGAGTGCTAGCACATACTTTCGAGGATAGGATATTTAAAAAGATAAAAATCATTGCAAAGACTCACCCAGGAAATTAGGATAGAGATGGTCAATATTGTCCACAACATAGTTACACTTGGGACATCTGTTATTGTCCTCCAAACTCTGATGAATACACTTGTAGCTATTAGCAGGGAAAAAGAACAAAACAGGCTTACTCAAATGTACAAAAATTAAATTGGTCACATGATGCCTCATTTTCAACTTAAATAAGCTAACAAATTAATCTCCACTCATGTTTTCAAATCACAAACAAGACACCAATGGCACTTAATAGATGAACAGTATAAAAAGTTATTTCAAAGTAAATCTGAATAATAATCTCACTACATATAAAATTATCAAAGATGTTGTAACTAAATTTTAAATTTATTCAATGTGAAAAGTACATAACACCACCAGAAAAGCAATGGCTGCTTTCATTAAACAAAAAGATCCATGCTCTTAGAGTACTTATATACTTAATACATAAAGAGCTTATTCAAGTAAAAAAAGAGAAGCATCAGTTAATTCTTGAGAAAATCATAAACTTCACCAGTAACATAGTGGGTGGTTGTTTGTCTGTTCGTAGGCAGGAGGTTAGCCTGGCAGTTAAGATGCCTGTGTCCAACACCTAAGCGCCTAGGTTAAGTCCAGGGTCTGGCTCAGACTCCAACTTTCTACCAGCGCAGACCCTGCAAGGCAATGGTAACGGTGCAAGTAATTGGGATCCTGCCACCCTCCAAGGAGACTTGGATGGTAGCCCAAGCCCCTGGCCCAGCTCTGGCCACTGCAGATGTTTGAAGAGTGAACTGGCAGATGGGAGCTCATCTATTTCTTTGTGTCTCTCTCAGTAATAAATAAAAAATAATTTTAAATATTTAGATTAAACACCAGTTTCACCACTCAGAATGAAGCCTTTCCTAAAGGCAAGCTGCATGAAAAATGTTAAGATTCTGCATATCCTTTAGTGTATTTTACTGCTAGGAATTTAGCCCAAGAATATATATATATAGAAGATGATCAATGTAGAGTTATTTGTGAATAGCAAAATAAAATAGAAGCAACCTAAACATTAGGAAAAAGACTAAACAAATTTGTAAACAATAATCCAATGCAATGTCATATAGCCAATAAAAATCATATGTAACATTTCTGCCACAGAAATAATCTATGAGTAACTGTCACAATTGTAATATGATCTATGAAATTTTCCTTTCTTGCACATTTAGTGATGCTGGACCTTTTGCAACTGTGAATTAACTTACAATTAAAAACAGAAAACTATTTAAATACACTATTCAACCAAATCATGGACATATATCAAAGTGACATAAGAAAAGTCACTACATCATAATATTGCTAATTAAATGATAATCTGTAACACAGTGAATATAATACAATCCTATTTCTGTTAAAAATAAATTAAATGTGTATATTTAAAATAAACTGAAAAAATTCACTATAATATTAATACTATTTATCTCTGAGCTATATAATTATAAGAAATGTTTTCTTTGTAGATTTCTTTAAAGTCTGTATAGTAAATATATATTAGTTCTAAAAATAAAAAACCTTCTAATAAATTACAAGTGTGATTTACAAAGATCATTCCTAAAAAGAAATCATATCTTTTGTTCTATATCCAAATTACTATAAACTTACTTCAACTTTATAAATTAAAGTACATTTTTATATCCACCTATCCCCTCTACCTAATTAAGAAGCTAATGATGAACAAACCTATCCCAACAGATGTTCCATCATCATCTGGTTATTAACTAGTGTCTCATTTCAGATGTGTTACTTTCACAATAAGCAAAAAAAGAGGAAGACAGAATCACAGTAACTTTTGTTTTTATATAATAAGGACCTAAAACTTGGAATAAGTACCTGACAGATAATAGATATTCAAAGATCTGTTGGCCAAATAGTCAGTACTTTAGTAACAACAGCATCACCTCATTTAACTATGACAAAGCTAGAACTGCCACATTATTACAAGATAGGCTTTTGTTTGCATTTTTATTCTAAGACAAAAGTATTAACATACATATATAAATACAATACAGTAAGAACCCCAACATGGAGAAATTTATAGTCTACTAAGAGTAAATAGTATATAGTTCACTTAGCATATAAGATAATGAATTAGAATTATGTAGAAATACACATGGCAAGATTTAATTCTTTTAAAAAAATCAACAAACATAAAAGCAAGTCATGTTTTTAAAATGTTAGAAAATCAGCAAACAATGACAAGAACATACTAAGCTGTTAAGAGAATTTGCCAGCATACAAGAAGTTGTTCCAGAGAGCATTCTCTTTTTTCTCTGGCTTCCTAATCACACCGCATACCAATAAGCTTACCGCCACACTATCCCTCCTAGAACAAAACATTGTAGGGATACAGCAGAAAGAACTGTCCTCAGGAACAAATTTCAAGTGACGTGTTGCACTGCACTGGATGACATCCATCTGCACTATAAATTAAAGAGCATCACACTACAGACCACAGTACAAAACTTCAGTGACCAAGTGTCCCAGGTTTATCTTACAGCGTCTACTACTTCACTACCACCCCCCAGCAGAACTGCTCTAATGTGTGAAATGGTAACTCTCTGGTATCAGCCTTCTTCTACCTGTTCACTGAAAGCAGGGATTTGGTTTACACATCTCTGAATCCTTAGTGTCTAGCACAATAGTCTGTTACAGGATTTTAACTCAATAAGCGCAACATGCATGAAGAAACAGGTATAAACAATGAAGCAACACACTTCAGCTGCACTACGGATCATATATGAGCAAAAATTCATTCTCATTCATCCAACTTACTTGACTATCACTATCACACAACACTTTGGATGCAAAGAGTTGGGTAAGTGACTAACCTGGTCATCCAAATAAGTAGGCATAAAGAGGTAAAAAATGCGACAAATAAATAACTGGAGTCCACCTGAGTGGTTTTCAAGTTACTCTCTGTTGTTCTCAAAAATAAGTTTTCACAGAGCTGGCACTGTGGCATAGTGGGTAAAGCCACTGCCTGCAATAACAGCTTTCCATATGGGCTTCAGTTCATGTCCAGGCTGCTCCATTTCTGATCCAGCTCCCTGCTACTGTCCTGGGCAAAGCACAGGAGGGTGGCCCTTGTATTTGGGTCCCTGCCACCCACATGGAAGAACAAAATGAAGCTCTGGGCTGCTGGCTTTGTCCTGGTTCAGCCTAGGCTGTTGCAGCCACCTAGCGAGTGAACCAGGAGATGGAAGATCTCTCTCCCTTCCTGTCTGTAACTCTTTCAAATGAATGAATAAATCTTTTGTTTTTTTAAAAAATTAGTATTCACTATCGCAGTTTGGTGACATACATTGGTGCCCTTAATATTTACTATTAAGTATATATCAAATAATGAAAGTTAGGTATTTAGTTCTCTGCAGTTATATATACTTATTTGTATGCCTGTGCACAAAACAATATATAAGTATCTTTTTCTAAGTAGAGATGAATACATACAAAAAACTCTGAGTAGTCGGAAAATGCTATAAACAGAAGAACAGCAGCAAGGACATATCAGCACCAGTCATCAAATATAATAAACAGATCTTAAAAAAAGACAATGGAATAGCCAAGAGTCTGAAAGGGCTACCTAACACCCAGGTTACATATGTTGCGAGATGATGATACCAAAGGACTCCACTAACTATTATTAATTTATAATGAAACAAAATAGTAAATCAGGACTTGGTGGACATAAAGTCCAAGAAGTGAGGTGAAGAGGACAAGTCAGACAAACACAAATAGCCAATTTTATCTTTATAGTACACAGAAGCCAAATTTATTTTTATACCACTGAGTCTTAGCCATGTACTGTTAATAGCAGATTTATAGGAGAGAAGAAATTTTCAAGCAGTAATAAATAAAGTGATAAAAGTTTCTCCTAGCATCTCCAACCCATTACTAGGAAAGACTTAGCCTTTGTATGTGGGATGAGGGATAAACTGCTATGATCTGATTTTGATTTAGTTTCACTGATTTAAACGGACCTTTCAAGTCCGTTTACTGCTTAGCTACAGTTACCAGCCAGAATGCAACTTAGACAAGAGTTGATGGAACAGCCTGGCCTCACGTTTTAGGAAAAATAACAAAATTTTGCTTTAAACAACCCTGCAATTAAGCTTCACAGTATAGCAAGTGACACTGGGACTGTCAACCTTTGGTTTCATGAGTTCCTGCCAATGCTACAGTCTATCCTATCAAAGTTTGCTCTTGTGTAGGTATCCTAAAACATTGTAATGAAGTAAACTGTTCTCATCCAAAGGGGGAAACCAATGGGATCTCCATCCTCCTCTCTGTGACACCACCTTTCAAATAAATAAATCTTTTTAAGGGGGGGGGGCACACACTGTAGCATAGTGGGTTAAATTGCCACCTGTGATGCTGTATCACATATAGGTGCTGGTTCCTGTCCCAGCTGTTCCGCTTCCCATCCAGTTCCCTACTAAAGGCCTGGGAAACCAGCAGAAAGATGGCCCAAGTACCAAGGCCCCTGCCACCCAACATGGGAGATGTGAAAGAAACTCCCGGCTTTGGCCTGGCCCAGCCCTGGCAGCTGCAGCCATTTGGGGATCAAGCCAGTAGATGGAAAATCTCTCTCTGTCTCTCCTTCTCTCTATATAACTCTGCTTTACAAATAGATAAATAAATCTTTAAAAAGAAACAAAGAACCCAACCAACCAATCAACCAATCAAAGGGTTTCCCAACAATGATCTGAAGATACCATCAAGACTGTAGGATTAACTGAAAAGGCCAGGCCTGTCCAGTTAAAAAGTCAACAAATTAATCCACTTTACAACATAGTGAGGCAAGATTACTGACTACATCCAGAGTCTTTTTAAAATGCCACAGTAAACATATACAAAGGAGGAAAGCTAGAAAAAAAATTTTACAATCTATTTTATATTTCAACACTTTCAAATCTACAACAGACGAAGTCAAAGAGGAGGAAGAGGATGAGAATAAGGAAAACAGGAAGTAGAGGAGGAAAAGGAACAAGAAGGCAGAGTTGGATTTGCGTGACTTGACAAAGATTAGGTAAATTTTATAGCCAGAAGTAGAACCCTAATTTACTAACTTCAAGCAGTAGCTCTAGATCACCAGTTTCCAATGGTGGGCAATTTTGTCCCCAAGAAATATAGGTACGTCTCAACTGGGAAGAAGGGAGTTGCTACTAATCTGAGGCCATGGACAGTGCTAAACGATCTCCATGCACCAGACACTCACCACAACAAAGTATTACGTGGTCTAACGTGTCACTAGCACCAAGGCTGGGCTGGCACTGTGGTACAGTGGGTCAAACTGCCCCCTGCCATTCAGGCATCCCATATGGGCACCAGTTCGAGTCTGGGCTGCTCCACTTCCAACCCAGGTCCTTGATAATGGCTTGGGAAAGCAGCAGAAAATGGCCCAAGGACCTGGGCCCCTGCCCCCACCTGGAAACCCAGACGAAGATCCCAGCTCCTAGCTTCATCCTGGCCCAGCCACAGACGCACTCACGCGGAGAGTGAACCAGCAGATGGAAGGCTGATCTCTCTCTCTGACTCTCAAGTGAATAAATAAATCATACAAAAATAGTGCCAAGGCTTAAAAAGCCTATTCTAGATGACTCAATTTTCCAGAATAATCAAAATCCAAAAATTCTGAGAGAAGTATATGGTTCCTTATGGAATGCTAAGATGAAAGATCAATTTATGGACCAAAGGGAACACTGCTGCTGAATAATCTGACTGAAAAGACCAAGACCATTTATATGTCAGTTTAATAATAATAATCAATCAGGAATTGCCTCTGATTCTCACCTTATCAGAACTTGCTAGACACTCCATTAGGAATATAAAACAAAATGTGATTTATTCATGAATCGTAATAACGTTAATGTGTTGATATACCCACAAATAAAATTATTTGAGAAAGTAAAATTGGCTTTAAAAAAAATCCTGGCATAAAGATTCTCAAAGAATACACACAAAGATCCCTTACCATTGATCACCTCTGAAAAAGTAGGCAAAAAAGACAGAAGGGAAAGACTGACATCTTATTTTACATTAGATTTTTCTGTACCATAAAATTTGCTTTGAAAGCCAAGAGATATTTTGCTCTATGTGAATACATTTTTATTTTAAACAAAGAATACAGATAATGCAGGCTAAGAAAGCTATATTTATTCTCAACTACCTTCCACAAAAGCATCATGCTACACATGAAAACTAAGTACAAACTGGTATTAACAATAAGTATTCTTTATGAATAAAGTATATCAACCTACCACACATCACATCCAACTTCAGCATAAAAGTATGGGCCTAATGTCATAATGAATTAGAATATAAGAACTATCAGAACACAACAGAAATATTGATAATAGGTAAATAATTTACAAAAAAATGACTAATCCAAAGTAGCATGCGCCATCCCCAATTAAAAAACAAACCTACAAAATAACAAAAAAAGTTCCCAGAAAGTCCCAGGATTGCTGAGTGCCAGGAGAATCAACCATGCGATTCGAGGGTTGGAGCGTTTAATCCTCCCTTAAATCTCTGGGGGAAGGGAGAAGGTGCTGAAGGTGAACTGACTGCCTGTGGCCAATGATTTAATTAACAATGCAGCTTAATGAAGTCTCCATGAAAATCCCAAAGGACAGGGTTCAGAGAGGGTTGAACAGATGCAGGTCCTGGGAACCTGACATCCAAGGAGAGGGCATGGAAACCAACACCCTTACCACATCGGTTACCCTACTAACTTCACTCCTCTCTTATGTTACTCTTTGTGATAAATCAGCAACAGTTAAGCTTAAAACAAAAAAGCAAAAATGTTAAAAAATACTAAGTGTCAGCAAGGATGTGGAGAAATCAGATCCTTTGGCCACTGTGGGTGAGAATATAAATACTGTGGTCATTAGTAGAAAACAGAATAGCAGCTCCTCAAATTAAAATTAAATGCAAGTTACCATATTTTATCCAGCAACTCCACTTCTGGGTAGGTATCCAAAAGTATGAAAGTCGGTTTCTACAGTTATCAGTACACACAAGTTCACACCAGGATTATTCACAATAGTCAAGGGTGGAAGCAACCCCAGTGTCCATGGATGGATGAATAAAACATGATGCACACACAAAGCAATGTTATTATTTGGCCTTAAGAAGGACAACCTGACGCATGCTACAACGTGGATTAACAATGAGGACATTATGCTAAGTGAAATAAGGCAGTCTTTAAAAGAGAAATATTTTTCAATTATATGAAGTATCGGGGCCAGTGCTGTTGTGCAGAGGATTAAGCCACTGTTGCAGCACCAATATCCCAGATGGGTGCTAGTATGAATCCTGGCTGCTCCACTTCAACCCAGCTCCCTATTAATGGCCAAAGTGCTTGGGTCCCTGTATTCATGTGGGAGACCTGGATGAAGTTTCTGGTTCCTGGCTTTGGCCTGGTCAACCTTGGCCATTGCAGCCATTTGGGAAGTGAAGCAGCAGGCAGCAGATCACTCTTTCTCTCTGTCTCTCCCTCTCTTACTCTGAAATTTGACTTTCAAATAAATAAATAAATAAATCTTTAAAGACAATTACATGAAGTTTCTAGAGTTCTCATAAAAACAAAAGACCTCATAAAAACAACACATGCTGGTTTCTAGGAACTGTGGGAAAGGGAAAATGAGGAGATATTTAATGGGTAAATAATTTCAGTTTTACAAGATGAAAAGGTACTTTAGATCAATTATGCAATAATATGAACATACTTAACCCTACTGAACTATACACAGATTATAAATTGTATGTTGTAAGAATCTTACCAAATTTTTAAAGACTCAGATGAATGTGACATAATACACGAGGGTATTTTTAAAAGTTCATGGAGGAGCAGGTGTTTGGCATAGCATGTAAGTAACTCATTGTCACCTCTTGGTATGCTCACATTCCATAATCAGTGCTTGGGATCAAGTCCCACCTCTGCTTGCAAACCAGCTGCTGCACACCCAGAGAGGCAGCAGTGATGACTCAAGTACTGGGGTTGCTGCAACTTACAGGGGACCTAGACTGAGTTTTAGGCTTCTGGTTTCAGCCTGGCCCAGTCCTGGCTACTGCAGGCATTTGTAGAGCTGACAGTGGATGGAAGATCTCTCAATGTCTATGTCTCTCTGTCTTTCAAATGAGTAAATTTAAAAAAAAAACTATAAGAAAAAAAAGTTCAAGGAAAAATGAAATTAAATTATTTTAGTGCAAAAAAATTTGAAACCCATGCATGAGTATTTTGAAGATAATACTGAACAAAGAATTAAAGAAGAGAACACAGCTGGCGCTGTGGCATAGTAGATTAAGCCTCCACCAGCAATGCTGGCAGCCCATATGGGTGCCGGTTGGGATCCTGGCTGCTCCACTTCTGATCCAGCTGCCTGCTGACGATCTGGGAAAACAGTGGAAGATGGCCCACATGCTCGGGCCCCTGGACCCATGTGGGAGACCCAGAAGAAGCTCCCGGCTTTGGACTGGCCCAGCTCTAGCTGTTGCAGCCATTTGGGGAGTGAACCACTGGGTAGAAGACCTTTCTGTCTCTCCCTCTCTATCTGTAACTCTGCTTCTCAAATAAATAAATTAAAAAAATCTTCAAAAAACACAAAAGAAAGAGAACAAAGAATTTTCTATTTCTAGCAGCGCTGTGGCATAGCCAGTAAGCCCTCCGCCTGCAGTGCCAGCATCACATATGGGCGCTGGTTCGAGTCCCGGCTGCTCCACTTCCGATCCAGCTCTCTGCTATGGCCTGGGAAAGCAGTGGAAGATGGCCAAAGTCCTTGGGTCCCTGCACCTGCATGGGAGAGCCAGCAGAAGCTCCTGGCTCCCGGCTCCAGCAAGGTGCAGCTCTGGCCCTTGTGGTCACTTGGGGAGTGAACCAGCAGATGGAAGAGCCCTCTCTCTCTCTCTGCCTCTCTGTAACTCTGCCTTTTAAATAATAAATAAATAAATATTAAAAACAAAACAAAACAAAGAAACAAAAGGGGCTGGTGCTGTGGCACAGCGGGTTAAAGCCCTGGCCTGAGGCACCAGCATCCCATGTGGGCACCGGTTCTAGTCCTGGCTGCTCCTCTTCCAATCCAGCTCTCTGCTATGGCCTGGGATAGCAGTAGAAGATGGCCAAAGTAACTCGGGCCCCTGCATCCACGTGGGAGACCTGGAAGAATCTCCTGGCTCCTGGCTTCAGATAGGTGCAGCTCTGGCTGTTGCGGTCATCTGGGGAGTAAACCAGCGGATGGCTCTCTCTCTGTCTCTACCTCTCTCTGTAACTGACTTTCAAATAAATAAAATAAATCTTTAAAAGAAATAATTTTCTATTTCTTTATATCCCTTTGCAATATCCTTCTCAACCTGCTTTACTGGACCTCTCACCTCTCCTCACAAGTAGCTTTTTTTTTTTTTTTTTTGGACAGGCAGAGTGGACAGTGAGAGAGAGAGACAGAGAGAAAGGTCTTCCTTTACCATTGGTTCATTCTCCAATGGCCACTGTGGCTGGCGCGCTGCAGCCGGCGCACTGCGCTGATCTGAAGCCAGGAGCCAGATGCTTCTTCTTGTCTCCCATGCAGTTACAGGGTCCAAGGACTTGGGCCATCCTCCACTGCACTCTCGGGCCACAGCAGAGAGCTGGACTGGAAAAGGGGCAACTGGGACAGAATCCGGCGCTCCAACCAGGACTAGAACCCGCTGTGCTGGCGCCGCAGGTGGAGGATTAGCCTAGTGAGCAGCGGCGCCGGCCACAAGTAACTCTTAAGCTTCATGCATGGTCCTGATTGTTCATCACCCTCAATTTTCTAAAACAGCAAAGTTTTTGTGAATAAGAAATACAAGTTTTTAAATTCATTTATAAGGCCTATGGTAAATCTAAGTTTAATGGAAATTATGCACCAATGATGTTACTTTCTTGAGCTGTTCAACCTGTAAAGATATATCAGTCAAAAAAATTTGTTTGCAAAGCATAACTTCTCCCTGATTACATTTATACATAAGCTTTTAAAAATACCAAAAGACTTTTTCACTGAATAAAATCATCTTACCAAAAGCTGTGGCCACATTTTGTCATGTATGCTTCCTCAATCATATCAAAGCAGATGGGGCTAAAAAGAAAATAGAAAAGTAATTGATATATAATTTTTAAGTAGAGTTACAACAGGTTTGGAAAGGCTTTTAACAATATCAGTTTAAAATCATATTTCTGCATGTAAGTATTCAAACATTCTATCATCGAGAGATGGAATTTCTATTGAGCTGAACTTTAAGGGATTGCTTAACAAGACAATCTGTTCAAGATGCTCCCTACAGCCATCAAACTCTGAAGTAAGTTGAATGAATAAATTAAAATGGTTCCAATATTTTAACTCAGTCCATAACTTTTAATAGTGCAAAGTAACTACCAGAGATCTTAAGAAAATATTACCATCTTCCTCCACTAAGCAACCCAAATATTTAAAGCACATGTCTTTACCTACTAATCTATATGCTCTCTTTGCTTTCTCAAAGCAAACTAATTCCTCAAGGGATAAACTTACAATTTCTTTTTAATAATACTTCTTGGTAATATTTAAAAATGGAATAAACTATATCCATTAAACCTATGATGTATATTAACTCATTTAATCCGCTGAACAACAGCGACATAAGTACCTATTACTAGACTCCATTTATAGATGAAAATATTGAGGCACAGAGTCTCACACAGCCAGGAAGCAAAGAGCCAAAATTCAAAATCAGGTCTATGTTCTTAACCAATTAGACTTAAGTTCTACTCCTATTCTCCCTTGTTTTTCTAGAGAGGATCAAAACAGAGTATTAACCTGTCTTCTTTGAGTGAGACTGGACATATTACAAAGTTTTGGTCAATGAAATCTAGGTACCAGCCCCCTGAGAGCACACTGTCCATCAGAACAAAAATGTAATGCTTTCCTTTATCCTTCTCTTCTCTTCCTCAAACTCTAATGCAATGTCCAGAGATACAACAGCCATCTGGTGATCAGAATGACAAAAACCATAAGCTAGGACGACAGGTGGGTCCGTGATGACATCTTGAGCAGCTCTATCATCCCTGGATTGCCTACTGCCAGGCTTCCCATGACACAAGAAAAGTAAACCTTTACTTACTCAAGTCAATCAATGTTTATCAAGATTTCTATTACTTGCATACAAATCAAATTAGTACTGATTAACTCTTAAAACTATCACTGAAAATTTACTCATTCCTGCAAGAAAAATTTTCTGAGCATAAACATTATTTTTGTGAGGATATAAAATCTAATGGCAGAGTCATAGGCATTATAGATGATTATTATCATATAAGAAGAAATCTTTAAGAGTACACACTGGATATAATGGGGCCCTTAAGAAACTCAACTGATATTTGAGGGTAAACAAGATAGGAAATGACAGAGAACAAATTAGCCAATTCACTGAAAATGTCCATAGTAATTTAATACAGGGGAACTTCAAAAGTTCATAGAAAACGTATAATTTGAAAAACTATAAATTTTTGTACCATAATGTATTTTTTAATTCTATTTTTCCATGAACTTTATCAAGTACCACTGTATAAAGCTATGTAGATGGGAAGCAGGACACACAGCAGACTCATAGAATGACAAATGCCCTAAACAGCACTCTGACCTCAGAATCAGCCCTTAAGGCATTCAGATCTCACTAAAAAGCCCAGGAGAGCATTTCATGCATGGAAAGCTAAGACACTGTACCAAAAAATGACCTACATGAAAGATCTCTGTGAGGGAGATCCCGGTGGAAAGAATGGGCCATCAAAGAAGGAAGTACCTTTCTCTAAAGAGAGAAGATAATTTCCACTTTGATTATGGCCTTGTCTAAATAACATCAGAGTTTGTGAACTCAAGAGGCTTCCACAGCCTTGACAGCTCAAGAGCCTCGGGTGATCACTGATGCCATAAATAAGAGTGTCGATTGTTAAATCAACAACAGGAGTCACTGTGCAACTGCTTCCCATGTAGGACCTCTGTCTTCAATGTGTTGTACTATGAGAATTAACGGTTAAAACTAATCTTCAAACAGTACTTCAGACGTTATGTGTCTCTGTTGGTGCAATCTGTTGAAATCCTTACTTAGTATAGAGCTGATCTTCTGTATATAAAGATAATTAAAAATGAATCTTGATGAAGAATGGGATGGGAGAGGGAATAGGAGGTGGTATGGTTTGGGGGTAGGGGGGTGGGGGGTATTGGGGAAGAACTGCTATATTACAAAAAACTGTACTTATGAAAGTTATACTTATTAAATAAAAGCTTTCTATAAAAAAAGAAATGTTAACTAAGGGTAATTTCTTTAAATGGATGGAAAATATGTCATATGAAATCTTATCTACCCAAAGTAATAAAGAATGCTATTAGTAATAGATATCTGATGGCCAGCACCGTGGCTCACTTGGTTAATCCTCCGCCTGCGGTGCTGGCATCCCAGATGGGATGTCCTGGTTGCTCCTCTTTCAGTCTAGCTCTCTGCTGTGGCCTGGGAAGGCAGTGGAAGATGGCCCAAGTGCTTGGACCCCTGCACCTGCATGGAGACCAGGAAGAGGCTCCTGGCTTAGGATCAGTGCAACGCTGGCCATAGCAGCCATTTGGGGAGTGAACCAAAGAAGGGATGCCCTTCTCTCTCTCATTGTGTGTAATGTTACCTGTCCAAAAAAAAAAGTAATAGATATCTGAGTAAAAAAAAGAGCTATGTAGTTAACTGGCATAATTTGGATAAGGGATATTTTAATGATCAAGTGTCCTTAAATGTAAGCATATCATTGCTAAGACATGAAACATTTCTATGCAAATAAAAAAAAGGTACTCCCTTAAGTTACTTTCAGAGCATCAATCACACAGTTTAGAGCCTATGTGGAATTAGAAATAGGCACTTTCACAGTCCATAAGAGGGCAAAGCTTTAATGAATACATGTAAACACAATTTCAAGCCTAACTGTCCCCTCATCACTGAACATGACTGTTCAGTGTATGCAACCTGCACATGAGCATATAACAAATTTGCATGTCAAGTTTCCACAGTTACCTGCCAGAAATATGATAGGAAAACCAAAAATCTCAGGCAGACTTCTAAGTCACGACAACAGCAGACTTATAGAAATTATTTCACAGTCTGTCCTAAAACCTATCAAAATGGCAAGGGAGGAAAAAAGACTTAAAGCCACAACAATAAAAAGAAAAGGAACAGCAGAAATAAAGATACTTAAACAGGGGCTGGTACTGTGGTATAGCGGGTTAAAACCCTGGCCTGACGTGCCCGCTTCCCATAAGGGCACCAGTTCTAGTCCTGGCTGCTCCACTTCCAATCCAGCTCTCTGCTATGGCCTGGGAAAGCAGTAGAAGATGGCTTGAGTCCCTGAAATTTTGTAATTTACTTTTTGAGAATCAACTCACTTCCATTCTACTTTTTAAAAATATAAATCTGTGACAAAAAAATAGAAAAAATTATCTTTCATCACAAAGCATTTGAGCAACATTAACAGAGGGGATTCCGATCTCCTGCTCTCTCTTCCAGAACTATATGATTGAACACTTACCATCTTGTCCCCAGGATATTCATAAAAAAGGCTAATTTTCATGTTATATCAAATTCAAGCAACAAATCAAGAAACAGTTTCATAATTTTTTTTGAAGATTTTACTTATTTATTTGAGAGGTAGAGTTACAGACAATGAGAGGGAGAGACAGAGAGGAAGGTCTCCCATCTGCTGGTTCATTCCCAAAATGGCCACAAAGGCAGGAGCTGGGCTAATCAGAAGCCAGGAGCTAGGAGCTTCTTCTGGGTCTCCCACGTGGGTGCAGTTCCCAAGTACTTGGGCCATCTTCTGCTTTCCCAGGCCATAGCAGAAAACTAGATCGGAAGAGGAGCAGCCAGGACTAGAACCGCCGCCCATATGTGATAATGGCACCACAAGCAGAGGATTAACCTACTCTTAGCCACAGCATCACCCTCATTAGCCACAGTATTGCCCCAATATTTTTTAAAAATATTTAATTATTTATTTGAAAGGCAGAGATGGGAGGGGGGTTGGTAGGAAGAAAGAAAGAGAGAGAGAGAGAGAGAATCTTTTACCCACTGTTTCACTCCCCAAGTGGCTGCAACAACCAGAGCTCGGCTGATCCAAAGCCAGGAGCCAGGAACTTCCTCCTGGTCTCCCCTGTGGATGCAGGAGCCCAAGCACTTGGGCCATCCTCCACTGCTTTCCCAGGTGCATTAGCAGGAAGCTAGATCAGACGTGGAGCTGCCACAACTCAAGTTGGCGCCCATATGGGATGCTGGCATTGCAGGCAGCAGCTTTACTCGCTATACCACAGAACTGGCCCCTTATGATATTATTTAGTGAAACTGAGGCAATCTAGGATACCAGTAAGTAATACAGGTAGTGAACTCATGACACCTGTGTTAATGATAGCACTGTACAACCATAATCAATTATTTAATCCCCCGGTGTCTCAGTTTGCTGTGCTAATATGACACAGTATTAGTCTTATATGGAAATTAAGATTAAAATTTAAAAAAAACTGTAAAGTATTTATGCCAGTAACAAGTCCTCAGAATCACTCAAATGTCAGATGTTGATGATAATAATGATTAATTCCAGGCAAAGAAATCACAAAAAGAATTCAAATGATTGTCTTGATCGGAAAAACTATGTTGGAAATGTTGAAGGGGAAACCTCTGTTGCTTTTCATTATGGGGCATCCGGTCTTATTTTTTTAACCATATAAAATTTTTATTTTTTTTAAGTCCCCTTGGATGAAACTCTGTAGTCCTATTATTCTAAAACTAGAAAATACTCTTCCCTATGAGTAGACAACAACAAATATCCAAATTTTCTACCACAGATAGTCGAGATACCTACATGCCAGCCTTTCAAATGGTACCTATAAATAAGAATTTTTTTTTTTTTTTGACAGGCAGAGTGGACAGTGAGAGAGAGAGACAGAGAGAAAGGTCTTCCTTTGCCGTTGGTTCACCCTCCAATGGCTGCCGCGGACAGCGCGCTGCAGCCGGCGCACCGCGCTCATCAGGAGCCAGGTACTAGGTGCTTTTTCCTGGTCTCCCATGGGGTGCAGGGCCCAAGCACTTGGGCCATCCTCCTCTGCACTCCGGGCCACAGCAGAGGGCTGGCCTGGAAGAGGGGCAACCGGGACAGAATCCGGCGCCCCAACCGGGACTAGAACCCGGTGTGCCGGTGCCGCAAGGCGGAGGATTAGCCTGTTGAGCCACGGCGCCGGCCTAAATAAGGATTTTTAAGATTGGGAAAAAGATATTTCCAGTTTCTAAGTAAATATGTTTAGAGTAACAATGCTATCATAACAATATTTTCACATGCCTGTTTTAAGCTGCATTCAGTGATGCTTAGAAGTAAAATAAAATGTCTTAAGACATTCCAGTTTCTTTGGAAGTTAATCCATACTTCCAAACGTGCCACCCCTGGACATTTAGGGCCAATTGCAGCTCCCAAAATGAATCAACTACGAACACTTGTCAATACTTCTCAGAAAATTCCAATTTTTAAAATTTCATTCAGTAAACAAATTACATACTGAGCACTGACTGCATACCAGACTCTGTTCCAATACCAGGATAAAGAAGTAAATGAAACAGTAATCCCGTCATGACAATTACAATCTAGTGCAAGAGATGGATAATAAACAAGATAAACAACAAAGAGCACACAGCAAGATGAGATGGTGACATAAATGTTAAGGAAAAAAGCAAAGCAAGGAAGCGGGACAGGAAGTACTGGGTTGCGAAACTGCAATCTGTAAAAGGCAGTATGGAAAGCCTGAAGAAATAGTGACATTTGAGTATATATTTCAAGGTAGTGAAAACTATTTACAAAGAAATATAGGGGAACAGCAACCCAGCAGTGAGATCAAGCACAAATGCCCTAAAGTAGAAAAAGATCCGACATAGTCCAAGCGAAGCCAGTAGAGTGAAATAAAGCAGCAGAATAGAAGACAAGGCCAGAGAGATGATAAGTGTCCACCTAAAAACAACTCTCTAAGTAAGGACTTTGGCGTTTATAGTGAGTAACACAAGGACTCACTGGAACTAAAGGAGGCATGACTTAACAGTGATGAATTGGTTCACTTTACTTAAACCTGGAAAAGAGATGACAGAGAAGCAAGGGTAGAAATGGTACGAAAACTATGATAATAATCCAAGTGAGAAATGGTTTGGTTTGGACTTTAGTAGTAGTGGGGCTGATGAGAAGTAATCAGATTCTTGATACTTTTGAAGGCAGAGCTATGGGCTTGCTGATAGATCACATGTTGCATGAGACAAAAAAGAATCAAGGTTGTTCAGCCAGAAAACTGAAGAACTCACAGAGTAAGAATTCACTCCACACAGAGATCATTCATTAATTTTTTTAAGGAAAAAAGAACAGACTACAGAATGTGTCATTTCATGTGTTCCAGTAATACCAAAAGTTGCAATACCTAAAAATTACTGCCAAATCTGTTTAAGTTAGCAACTTTTAATGAATGTTTTCTAACATGTGATGTAAAGAGTCTCAATTCTTAGGACCAAAGGCTTGCTTTAATACTTCAAAAGAAAAATAGAATACATATTAATTGTAACTACACCATCTACAGCTTTATGATTTTCTCTTCTTTACAATTTCTCTAATTCTGTTTCTTCCTTTGTATATCTGGGATGATATTAGACTTCTGATTAACAAGGTATCTATGAAGTGTTCAGTAAAATGCCCACTATACAGAATTCATTAAGTGCCAGAAAACATCAAAAAGAGATCATGGAAAAGATTATCGTGAGAGAATTGGTGGTATGGGCTGAACATTTGTGTCCTCCAAAAATGTATGTGGAAATCCTAACCCACATAATGATGGTTTAGGGGCTGGGGCTTTTGAGAAATGATTATATAGTTAGGCCAGCCCTCAAGGGAGATCAATGCCCTTAGAATAAAGTCCAGTCCAGGTCAGGTGTTGTGGCACAGTGGGTTAAACCAACACCAGGGACACCTGCCTCACATTTCAGAGAGCCTGGTTCAATTCCTGACTACTCTGCTTCTTATAAAGCTTCCTGCTAATGCACCTGGGAAGCATGAAAATAATGGATTGCTTGGATTGCTGCTAACCACATAGGAAACCCAGATGGAGTTTCTGACTCCTGGCTTCAGCCTGGCCTAGTCCTGGCTATTTTGGGTATTTGGAGAATAAACCAGCATATGTAAGTTCTCGGGGTTGGTCTCTCTCTCCCTCTGTGTGCGTGTGCGTGTGCGTGTGTGTGTGCGTGTGTGTGTATTCCTCTATGTTATTCTGCCTTTCTTTTAAATAAATAACAAATAAATATATAAGTTGTAAAAAAGAAGAAACCAAGGACGCATGACTGCCCCTTCCACCATGTTAAGGACACAGCCAGAAGGCGTTATCCAGGGACTAGAAAGCAGGCCCTCAACAGAGCCATACCTGCCAGGTCCTTGATCTCTACAACTGTGAGAAATAAATTTCTGTTGTTTATAAGCTACTAGTTTATGTTATTTTGTTTCATCAGCTTAAACATACTAAGACATTTGGGCAGGGTAGTATCCACCCAAGTCAAAACTTTCAAAAATTCCTGTTAGAAATAAGTAGAATACAATAATGGAATAAGGGCAAACCAAGAAATGGAAGAAATACCCTTGCAACTACAGAAATACAGAGGAAATACTAACAAAGCAACAGTAGCTTCCCAATAGAACATAACCAGAGTAGCTTCAGAGAAAATGTTACCCATTTACAACAATCCATCTGGCAAAACAATGCAGTTAGAAACCCTTCTACTCTTTCAATAAATACTACTCTAGCTGGCGCCACGGCTCAATAGGCTAATCCTCCACCTAGCAGCGCCGGCACACCGGGTTCTAGACCCGGTCGGGGTGCCGGATTCTGTCCCAGTTGCCCCCCTTCCAGGCCAGCTCTCTGCTGTGGCCAGGGAGTGCAGTGGAGGATGGCCCAAGTGCTTGGGCCCTGCACCTCATGGGAGACCAGGAGAAGCACCTGGCTCCTGCCATCGGATCAGCATGGTGCGCAGGCCGCAGTGCGCCAGCCGCGGCGGCCATTGGAGGGTGAACCAACGGCAAAAAGGAAGACCTTTCTCTCTGTCTCTCACTGTCCACTCTGCCTGTAAAAAAAAAAAAAAAAAAAAAAAAAAACAGAACTCTAAAAGGCAAAGCACAAGCCCAGGCATCACAAATATCTAAACTGGTAAGAAGGTCAAACATTACCTGGATGCCTGAAAAAAGCCTCTCAAAATGCACAAAGACCCTTAAAACATTCCATGGTTGCCAAGACTGTTTCCAGCTTTGAGGTATAGCTGACAAATACAACTTATACATATTTAAAGTTTACAACACTATGTTTTCATCTTCATATACACCATGAAATGATTACCACAGTTAATTAACAACTATCCAGCATCTCACATAGTTACCTTCTCTTTTATTTAGTGAGAGCATTTAGGATCTACTCTGTTGGCGAGCTTCAAGGATCATACAGTATCACTATCTACTGTCAAGATACTTTACACAGGGGGCCGGCGTGGTGGCTCACTTGGTTAATCCTCCACCTGTGGCGCTGGCATCCCATATGGGCGCCAGGTTCTAATCCTGGCTGCTCCTCTTCCAGGCCAGCTCTCTGTTGTGGCCCGGGAGGGCAGTGGAGGATGGCCCAAGTGCTTGGGCCCCTGCACCTGCATGGGAGACCAGGAGGAAGCACCCAGCTCCTGGCTTTGGATCTGCGTAGCTTGGGCTGTAGCGGCCATTTGGGGGTGAACCAACGGAAGGAGGACCTTTCTCTCTCTCTCTCTAACTCTACTTGTCAAATATAAATGAAAAGACACTTTACACAGATCTCCAGGACTTACTCATCCTACATAACTGAAATCTGGTGTCCTATGACCAACATCTCTCCATCATCTTCAACTCTTTGGCCCTAGCAAACACAGATCTCTCTGCTTCTACGAGTTCGACCACTGGAAAATTCCATAGAGAAGTGATATCATGCAACATATTCTTTCTGTGCCTTACTTCACTTTGCATAACTCCTCCAGGCTCCTCCAAACTGTGGCAAATGGCAGGATTCCATTAATTTGAGGGCTGAATGTATCCCCCAAAATTCATACATTGATATGTTGAAACTAAATGACCATGCAGATAGTATTAAATAGTAAGACTTCAAAGGGTGATTAAGGATTAAGTTACAAGGCACAGTCCCCATGGACAGGCTTCAGGTCCTTGAATAAAGATTCAGGGATGGTTGTTCTGAAACTTTGACATATAGTACAACAGCATTCAAGGTACCATCTTGAAAGCGGAGATAAGACACTAACTAGTACCTGTTGGTACCTTGATATGAGACTTCTCAGTGTACAGAACTGTAGAAAATAAATTCCTATCATTTATGAATTACCCAGTATCAGGGATTTTGTTATAGCCGAAATGACTTAGCCATTGAATAACATCCCTGGCATTGTGGTCATTTGGAGAGTGAGCCAGCAGACGGAATCTATCTCTATCTCTATATCTTTCACTCTCCCTGTCCTTCTCTCTTTGTAACTCTTTCAAATAAATAAATAAATCTTTTTAAAAAATTAGCAAATCAGAGCAGGCGCTGTGGCATAGCACTTTAAAGCCCTGGCCTGCAGCGCTGACATCCCACATGGGTACTGTTTGGAGTCCTGGCTGTTCCACTTCCAATTGAGCTCTCTGCTATAGCCTGGGAAAGCACTGAAAGATGGCCCAAGTCCTTGGGCCCCTTCTTCTGTGTGGGAGACCCGGAAGAAGTTCCTGGCTCCTGGCTTCAGATTGGCGCAGCTCCAGCCACTGCAGCCATTTGGGGAGTGAACCAATGGATGGAAGACCTGTCATTCCCTCTTTTTCTCTATAACTCTTTCGAATAAATAAATCTTTAAAAAAAACTAGCAAATCAAATCCATTTGTATACACACATATTTCTATGTTGAAATACGGCATATAAACTGGAAAGAAGTAAAACTAGTTGTGGATGACTTGACTATCTCACAAAATCCCATAGGTTCTATCAAAAAATATTAAAAAAAAAAAAGTGACTTTAAAAATTCACAGGATGGTGGGAGTCATAGTGATGGGTTAAATCACAGCTCTGGACATCCATTCCTGTATGAGAGAGCCTGGGTTGGAGTTCTGGCTACGCTACTCCCATTCTCACTTTCTGGAGATTCAATTCCTGGGAGAAAAGAGGTGATGGTTCAAGTTCTTGGGTCCATGCCACCAACATAGGAGATCCAGCTGGGGTTCCCAGATTCTGGCTTTGGCTTTTGGCCTGACTCTTGCTGACATTTTGCAAGTTAACGAGCCAATATGGAAGATCTCTTTCACTCTACCTTCAAATGAATGAAAAATAAACAAACTTTAAAAAAAGAAGAAGAAGAAAAGAAGAATCATCACCATGGGAACTAGATTTGAAAAAAATTAAAAATTAAAATTCATAAAAGATCAAATACAAAAATATATTACACTGTTATATACTGGTAATAATTTAGAATTGAAATTAAAAGAACAATTAACAGCATCACAAACAAAAAATACTTAGGGATAAATTCAACAAATATGCTATAAGGCCAAACACTTGAAAGTTTAAGATATTACCAAGAGAAATTAAAGAATACCTAAATAACTAGAAATATATTTTAATATAGTTTTCAATATAGTTTTAATTAAAATTTTACATCCTTTTCAGTAGAAATTAACAAGTCTATTTGAAAATTTATGTGGAAGTGCAAATAATCCAAATAATCAAAATGACTAAAATAAATGGCCTAAATTACAACCTGATTTCAAGACTTATTATATAGCAATCAATACAGTATAGGAATAAAGATATAGAACAACAGAACAGAAGATTCTGGAAATAAATATGTGGCTGATTTTTAAAAAAAGTTTAAAGAAAATTCAATGAACAAGGATAGCTTTTCCAATAAATGCTACTATAATTATCAGACATCCATGGTGAGCCTTCAACCCTTACCACACAGTGTATAAAAACTAATTTGAGGGGATGGTGCTGTGGCGTAGCTGGCTAAGCAGCTGCCTGCAGTGCTGGCATCCCATATGGGCACCAGTTCGAGACCTGACTGCTCCACTTCTGATTCAGCTCTCTGCTATGGCCTGGGAAAGCAGTGGAAGATGGCCCAAGTCCTTGGGCACCTGCACTCATGTGGGAGACCCGGAACAAACTCCTGGCTCCTGGGTTCAGAAAGGCACAGCTCTGGCCATTGCAGGCATTCGGGGAGTGAGTAATGAGATGGGAAGACTTCTCCTTCTGTCTCTCCCTCTGTTTTTAACTTTGCCCCTCAAATAGATAGATAAATCTTTAAAAAAAAGAAAAAAGGTTAGGCATTTGTATGCAGCTCTAGCATCCCCTGTGGGTACTGGTTTGAGACCCAGCTGCTCCACTTCTGATCCAGCTTTCTGCTATGGCCTGGGAAAGCAGTACAAGACGGCCCAAGTCCTTGGGCCCCTGCACCTGTGTGGAAGACCTGGAAGAGGCTCCAGGGTCCAGGTTTTGGTCTGGCCCAGTCCAGGTTGTTGTAGCCATTTGGGAAATGAACCATTGGATAAAGTTCTCCCTTTCTCTCTCCCTCCCCCCTTCCCTCTCTCTCTCTCTCAGTGTGTGTGTATGTGTTTGTATGTGTCCTCCTCTCTTTATAACTCTTTCAAGTTAAAAAAAAAAGTTCCTGCTTGGGACATCTGCATCCCAAATCACGAGTGCTGGTTCAAGTTCTAGTTCCTCCACTTCCTGCTAATGTGCACAAGGGTAGGCAGCAGATGGCTCAAGCGCTTAGGCACTTGCCACCCACACAGGAGACCTGGAAGTAGACCTAGGCTCCTGGCTTCAGAATGCCCCAGCCTAGCTGTTGCAAGTTTTCAGGGAGCAAACCAGCAGAGAGATGACCTGCCTTTCAAATAAAAAAAAATTAAAAAGATTTAAAAGAGCTCTCAAAACAGACGAAGTCCACTTTGTTTCATTATCTCTATTGCTCTGTTGGAGTCAACTAACCATCCCTGAACTAATACTGAGGGAAGGGGATTCCAATGCAGTTGGTTTCTTTAGCCTGGATTGTCAGAGGAGCAGCCACCCCAAACCACACAAACTAGCAAAAGGATGACTTCTTCAAGGCCATTCCAGAAATAGAAGAAACAGAAATCAGACAGCTCTGGTAATCCACTCTTCACTGAGAAATTAAGACAAACTGAGTCAATGAAATAAAAAATGAAAGGACAATTAACTTACATATGAGGAGAAAAAGTTACCACATGAAAATATTATAAGAAAAGGCAGGAATTTATACAAATAGACCCTGACCTAAAAACATATTAAGAAAGACACAAAGCAAAGAACACATGAAGTTGAAGGCAATGAGCAGAGGTATGGGGATAGATGGACGAAATCGTATGTAAAAACAGGTCAAGATACAAAAGGCACTTATTTTGGATAATACAAATTTTAACAGGAAAGCGAAGAATGGCTAATTACAGTTTTGTTTTGTTTTGCTTTCCATAAAAAGCCTTTCCTTCGAAGCTGTGGAAGTTTTCTGAGAAACAGGGCTGCAGACTAAAATAATTATATAAAACATAAAGAAATCCCACAACAGCAAACATATGTGTATTAGGAAAAGTGAACAACAAAATTTTAGGTTACAGTTATTGTAGTCAATAACAATTCTTGGATGGGAAATGATCACCTAAGTAGCACTGGCTCATTATCAGGAAAAGTAAGAAAATCTGTGAAAGGAAAAGACAACTATCTATCAACATTCTTGGTAATGAACCCTAGCATGCAAGTACTTGTCTCTCAATTATAAACTGGAATCCAAATATTCTGCTTCATAAGCATATTCATTTTCTCCACCATTTAATTCGCCTATGTCTTCTGGTTACATCAATGCTGAAGACCCACCATCTGAGAGTTAAAAGGACCATACAGAAAAGCTATAATTTGGCATCATTTTCTTAAGAAAACATTTCATCATCACTGTCATCCAAGTTCCAGATATATTTATAGAGCAAAAGAATCATCAAGTGTCAGTTTTACAGATTCAAGGAAGTTCTTGAATGATATTACAACAATCTAAATTTCAAAGTTGATTTCAGTAATTGACTATGCTTTAAAAGCTCTTTAAATTACAGAGTCCTATATGTGTAAGTTCACAATGGTCAAAAAAGTCACCTAAATTCTCCACTTACATTACCATCACAAAGAAAATTGTATCCCATAATACAATAACTTTGAAAAATTGTGTATCCTTATGTCCATTAAGAAAAATATTGCACAGGGACAGGCACTGTGGCATAGCAGGTTAAGCATCTGCCTGTGGTGTTGGCATCCCATATATACACGTTTGCGTCCTGGCTGCTCCACTTCCATTCTAGCTCCCTGCTAATGTGCCTGGGAAAGCAGCAGAAGATGGCTGAAGTGCTTGGGCCTCTGCACTCACGTGGGATACCTGACAAAAGCTCCTGGATCCTGGCTTTCGATCAGCCCAGCTCTGGCCATTTGGGGAGTGAACCCATAGATTGAAGACCTGTTTTTCCCTGTCTAACTTGGTCCCTCAAATAAATCTTAAAAAAAAAGAAAGAAAAAGATTGCACATACCTTGTAAATACATATCTAACCAAAAGTTTCATCAAACTTTGTTATTTTCATTCTGATAGGTTCTTTGATAACTACTATTGTATTTCTGCATTTAACAGTTTGAAAAATAAAGCACCAAGAATACTCAACATGTTTCATCCTTAATGCTAAATGTGATTAAAAGGTAGTGGCTGCCCAGTGTATTACCTTAAGGACTGTAACATCTAAATTCATTATGGTATTTAATATCTGCTACAGCACTAAGCAAAGGGAATGGCAGAACCATCTGCCATAACACTAGGAGAAACAATAATACCAGGTTATAATATTATATGAATAAAAGTCTTTCTTCACAACCAAACTGTGGGATCCTTAAGGATATTCTAGTTTGACATAAAACAGACAATCACATAATAATTGAATGGTGGATCTATTTAATGTTTTCCTATTTTCTATCAAGCAGATGACTAAAAGTTAACTGTCCTACAAGGAGTTTACATTTCCTTACAAATATGAGGATACTTCAAAACCTTTGTGGTGGCAAAATGGAATCAAAAGATACGTTTATTTTGAGTAAGCAAGTTTTTTAAGTTCTGCAATTTCTTTGCACTATATAATTTCTATTAACTTTTTGAAAACCCCTTCATATTCATGGATTTTAAACATTTTTGCACTAAAATAAGCTTATCTTTTAACTCCACTTTCTATGAATGTTTTGAAGTACCACTGTACACAAAGACAACTAAATTCTGCAGACTCCCACTATTTTATTATCTTTTACCTCATGGTGTGGCTCTGTTGGGACTGGGAGGGAAGGCAAGTAACTCTTAGACCCAGCCACAGACTGTTCAACTTGTTTATGAATAACAATCCCAAGTCTAGCCCAGTGTCAATTTAAAAATGAACTAACTTTGAACCCAGAATAAAAGCAGAATTATGAATAAGGATGTAATTCTTCTGCAGGAAAAAGAATCTGTCTGTACATCTAATCAACGAATGTTCCTGATCATTTCCATTTCTAGCCCTATCTTGCTTACTGACAATTCCAATTATCTTCAACCCTGGAGAGAATCCACTTCCCCCGTGAATGTGCAAGCCAACTTCCTACACTCACTGAAAGTTCTATCAACGACCCTTCCTGCAGGAAGGGCACAAATCCCTGTGGGTTCTTAATCAGCTAAAAACTGCTGCTGTCTCATAATCCTACCAACAGCAAGCACAGCCTAATGAAAATCTCAAAACGTACTCAGCAAGACAATGAACTTCACCTTTCACTGAAAGTAACTAAATCGCCTTTGAGTCAAATACAACCGCATGCTACTGTGTATCATCCAAGATGCAACTATGACGACAAAATGTCTACATGGAGCGTTTCAGATCACTCAGGTTTCCGTGTGCTCAGTTATACAGTGTAAAACAATTACACCTGACCCTCGGATAGTATTTCATCAGCGTGCTTCGTCCTTTCAAGAAATCCACCTGGCAAGTGGAATTTTTTGGTGCACAGACTGGCGGCTGCAGCCTCAAGAGCAGATTTAACAATAATCGCCTTAGCCATTGAGATGGAAAAGGAGAGATATTTATATCCACACGCGATGGGTACGTGTAGTAAACCCCTCTTGCTAAAATACCCACACCCCTGTTCAGGGCATCACCCAGCACGCTTCCTCTGAGGCCATTCTGACCAACTGCACCCCTCGGCATCCCAGCAGGAAGGATCCTCTCTCTCCCTTGGCGAATTTAATTCACCACCACGGGTACTGTCGGGTCACCAAACAGCCAAAGCTTTCCGGACCCCACCTCCTCGCCCACGTTTCGCCCGGTAGCGACCACCACGGCTCCGACCTTGCACGCTTCCCAGCGCCCCCTCGCACTGCTCCCTCCCTGCCTCGGGACCCCCGCAGCACCCGGGCCGGACCGAGTCTGCACAGCACCGGACCCCGCAGCAGGCGCCACCGCTGCCCGCACGGCACCCCGCCGGCCCCGGGCACAGACTCCCGACCCCGCCCGCAGCAGCGGGGCGCCCCCAGACCCACCAGACGAAGTCGTTGCTTTTGTCCTCGTAGGAGTTGAGCAGCCCGTTGCAGAGCGGGGCGAGCAGAGGCCGCTTCCTGCCGCCGCCCGCGCCGGGCCGGGCCGCGCAGCCGAGCCGGGACAGGCCCGCGGACACCGCCCCGCCGCCCGACGCGGCCGCCGCCAGCACGGGCCGCGCCGGGGCCCCCAGGCCGCCCGAGCCCGCGGCCTGCGCCGCGCCGCCGGACACCAGCGCCGCCGCGGCCGCGGCCGGGGGCGACGGGGACGAGGCCAAGGACGAGGACGCGGAAGTCACCGAGGAGGCCGCCGAGGAGCCGGGGCTCGTCCCCGCGGAGCCGGCCGCGGCCTGGCGGCTGCCGGACATGCTGCCCGCGCCCCTGCGCCGCTCCTCCCGCCTCAGCGCATGCTGGGGCCGCGCGCCGCGCCGGGCGCCGGACACTCAACTTGGCTCTTTGGGTTTTTTTTTTTGGGTCAGGCAACCACACACCCGCGCGCGGCGGCAGGGGCGGGGGACACTCGTCGAGCGGCGTCGAGGCGGCCGCCGCCAACCCCGGCGCGTCGCGGCCGGCCGTGCGCGCGCGCGGCGGAAGGGGCGGGCCCGGCGCGCGACCCCACTCGGCCGGAGACTCCCCGGCCGTTCGTGACGCAGGCGAGGGCCTCCTAGGGGCGGTGGGGCAGAGAGGAGCGCCGTGAATGGTGAGGGGTGGCGCGGTGGCTTGACGGACAGCCGGAGGGGCGGGGAGACGCGCTCGGGAGAGCGACTGCGCACGCGCCGACGCTCGCGGGGGGCCCGCGGAGCCGCATCGCGCATGCGTGCGGGCGGGCGCGCCGCGTCCCGGAAGGCGGGGTGGGAGTGGCGGCTGTCTCCTCAGAGGCGGGCGGCGTGGCCGGCGGCGAGGGCGCCGGGGTCTGGGGGCGCACGGAAGGAGCCGAGAAGCGCGGAGCGGCTGTGAAGGTCGCCGGGCTGGCGGAACGCCTTCCGGCTGTGCTGAGGTGACTCGCTCTCCCCGGGGTCGCCGGTGACAACTGGTGAATGGCGGACGTCGTACAGGTGTTCGGGAGAGTTGATTAAATGTAATGGGAAGCCGCGCGGTGCTTAACCGGAAGACGGCTGTGTCAGAATCCCGCCGTAACCTTGGCCTGCGGGAAGTGTGGCTCGAAACAAGGAAACCCGGCCTGTGGCGCCCTTAGAGAGTGTGCCCTTTGGAGTGGGCTTTCTTTGAGTATCGGAAACTGCAGATTCTTCTACTTGCCGCTCTTGAGCGTCCCTGACATTCTGGAAGACGCCGGATTTGCGTCTGTCCTGGTGCTGATGAAGCCTGTTGGCACCCAGGGGCTCTCTGGGAGCAACTGGCCTTGTGGCGGCCAGCACCAAGGAAAGGCCTGTGAAGCTCCCGCAGCGCAGACCTGGACTTTGCCCCCGGCAGTAGCCATCGCGAGGCACCTGCCGTCCTAGTCCCAGCTTCTTGGGCTGAGCTCAGGGTTCTGCTCAGATGGTATAGGAACGAGCTTTCCAGGTTTCTGAAAACAGCTCTTGCATCATCCGAATTGTTGTTGAAAGTTCTCTCTTTTTTCTTTTTTTTTTTTTGACAGGCAGAGTGGACAGTCAGAGAGAGAGAGAGAAAGGTCTTCCTTTTGCCGTTGGTTCACCCTCCAATGGCCGCCGCGGCCGGTGGGTGCGGCTGGCGCAAAGGCAGGAGCCAGGTGCTTCTCCTGGTCTCCCATGGGGCGCAGGGCCCAAACACTTGGGCCATCCTCCACTGCACTCCCGGGCCACAGCAGAGAGCTGGCCTGGAAGAGGGGCAACCAGGACAGAATCCGGCGCCCTGACCGGGACTAGAACCCGGAGGATTAGCCTATTGATCCGCAGCGCAGGCTAAAGTTCTCTTTCAAGACCCAGTGGAAGCGTGAAGTATTGCAGGCTCTCCTTGGCAGAGATCTTTGCACCCTCCTTTGTGCAACTAGGGTATTCCTGTCGCCCTTGTAACGTTCCATTTTAGTGCTTTACATGAGATCTCCATCAGCCGTGTCAGCTTTCAGCTTTGTGTTGTGCTAGTGCCTGACCTGTGATAGGTCTGTATTAAACATTTCTGTGTTACCATGAATAATCCTATTGATCATCTCATTTTTATTTAACACCTGTCTTTCCAACTAAATTATTAGCCTATGAAAGCAAGTACCATATGGGGCATTCAGTAATTATTTGATGAGGGAATGCATAAGTAAATTGATGGTGAAGATTTATTAATGCTCACTACGCGTTAAGCCTGGATTGCTAGAAAAAAAAGTTTATAAAAACATTGTTTCCGCATTTAAGAAACCAATGGAATAATTGAAGAATTAGGAATAAAGGAAATAATATCAAGGAGCACATGCTAAATGCTTACCAGATGAAGTAGAGAGTCACCATAGGAGTTTGGAGCAAGAGCATATATAAAGGGCCAGCCATTTTGCTGGAGGCCTTAAGAGAAAAATATGGCTTGGTTAATCAAAAAGTGTAAAGTTATCATTCTAGAGGAGACAAGCTTTCAGCAGATTCAGATTTCTGATAAAGAACAATTCCTCTAGGAGAAATTTCTCTAAAGACTACATCATCAAGACCTCAAATTTAGTTTGAAAAAAATAGCCAATAAACAATTGAGAACAAGAAAGCATTAACCAGATTTTTTAAAAAATGTGACAAATATATAAGATGTTAATGATAGGGGAAGCTGGGGCCTGTTGTGCCAGCATCCCATATGGGCACTGGTTCGAGTCCCAGCTGTTCCATGTCTGATCCGGCTTTCTGCTATGTCCTGGGAAAGCAGTGGAAGATGTCCCAAGTCCTTGGGCCCCTGCACCCACATGGGAAACCCAGAAGAAGCTCCTGGCTCATGGCTTCAGATCAGCGCCACTCTGGCTGTCACAGCCAACTGGGAAGTGAACCAGCGAGTTGAAGACCTCTCTCTCCTCTCACTCTCCTCTCTCTCTCTATCCCCTTCTGCCTCTTCTTCTCCATGTAACTGTGACTTTCAAATAAATAAATACAAATCTTTAAAAAAAATGTGATGGTGAACCTGAATTTGGGGTATATGGGAACTCTGTACACCTCTACAATTTCTGTTTTGTAAATTTAGAACTATTTTGAAATAAAAATTTTTTAAAATGGTTGTTTTGAAGACTTAAATTTTTGGTGGATTAATTTTAAATGAGGTGGCAGTTTAGGAGCAAAAGACTCAAAAAGTTACAGCAATCAATAATAAATGATAAGATTCTAGATTAGGTCACTGATGAGGAAAGTAAAATATTCTGAGAAAAAAGCTAAAGGTGCCATAGTGTTACGTTAACTCTGTAAAAGAATCTAAGAAATTTTAAGGCGTGACCCAAGTCTGGCACATCACTGTCTTTCTCAGTGCATGGCACCGTGGCCACTATGGTGACCAAAAGTAAGGAATGATTCCAAAGATAACTCTGCTAATGTGATGCTTGAGTTGGAGACACCCAGTGATGATTTAGTTTTGAATGTGCTCACTATGGGATGAGAAAGTATTCTGGTAAGTATATACAGGAAGTGGTTGAAAATTCAAGGCTGAGGAGCAAAAGAAAGTTGAGTACATGAGAGAAATACTTGGAGGTTGGTAAAGTGTATCAGTGACTAAGATGATTTTAAGAAACTATTATTATGCCATGATTATCAAATCTTAGTCTGGAGAAAATACATCTAGGAAGTTTGTTAAGAACTGCTGATTCCTGGGGCCAGTGCTGTGGTGTAGTAGGTTAAGTCTGTGCCTGCATTGTTGGCATCCCCTGTGGGTGCCAGTTCAAGTTCCAGCTTCTCTGTTTCTGGTCCAGCACCCTGCTAATGGGCTGGGAAAGCTGTGGAAGATGGCGGAAGTACTTTAGGCTCAACACCCAAGTGGGAGGCCTGGGAGAAGCTCCGGCTGTTGCAGCCAATTGGGGAGTGAAACAGCGCATGAAAGACCTCTTTCTCTCTGTAACTCTGCCTCTCAAATAAATAAATCTAAAACAAAAGAAAGAAAACCTGCAGGTTCCTGAGCTCCACCTTCAGATACTCTAACTAAACATGGGATAGAGCCAATGCAGATGTGTGTATACTAGCATCCATGTGAATCTGGTGCTTGTCATTAACACTTTGAAAACACTGTTTGATAATGTGCAGGATATAAATGAAATATGTGAAATAGTCTCTTCCTTCCAGGCAGGTTATTCAAAAGGCAGATAGTAATAGGTCTCCTAGGAAAAGAAGTTGTCGATGCTTGGAACCAGCTTCAGTAAAATCAAAATTCAGAAAAGGAAGTTGAAAGAATGTGATGTAATAGAATTTCCCTTTCACACCGTAATGATATGTGAAGACTGTTTGGAAATACACAGCTCTTAGTTTCTACAGGCAAGATATTCTGGGAAAGCAGAAGCAAAAAGAGGAAACAGTAAAACACTCACACACAGAAGAACATCAAGCAACTCCAGAGAAATAACAGGAGAAAATAAGCAAACACAAAGAAATAAAGTAAATGTGAAATCAAAACTAAGTCCAAATAGTTAATCATGTAAAGTGTATTAATCCTGTGAACCACAAAAATGTCCAGACAAAATCCAAAGTCTTGTAGCAAAGGAATTGTGATGGAATGTAACTAGCAAGAGGACTTCCCAGACATGGAAAGTGTGTGGGAAAATGTAATTAAAATAGTTTTTTTTTTTTGGTGCAAAAATGATTAATGCATAATTTTTTCACAATGGAATTTCCATGAATGTTTTGAACAGCCCCTTCTGTGCATGAATCTAAAAAAAAATTTTTTTTGAGTTACAGAGAGAGGAAGAGAAGAGAGAGCTTCCATCCAGTGGTTCACCCTCCCGTGCCAGCAATGGCTAGTTCTTGACCAGGCCAAAGCCAGGAGGCTGGAATTCCATTGGGATCTCTCACGTGTTTGAGTGGCAGAGATCCAAGCACTTGGACCATCTTCTGCTGCCCTCCCAAGTGCATTAACAGGGAGCTGGATTGAAAGTGGAGAAGCAGAGACTCAAACCAGGGCTCATATTGGATGCGGGCATTGCAGAGGGCAACTTAACCTGCCAGACCACTATGCTGGCCCCTTCCATGAACGTTTTGAATTATTAGCTCTTTTCTTTATTTTTTAGAGAGACATTTAGAGAGTTCCCATCTGTTTGTTCACTCCCCAGATGCCTATAATGCCTGAAACTGAAGCCAGAATCCTGGAATGCGATTCCTACATGGATGGCAAGAACTCAACTACTTGCACCATCATCACTCCCTCCCATAATCTACATTAGCAGAAAACTGGAATCATAAGCTGGAGCCAGGAATCAAAACCAGATACTCCAAAATGAGATGTAGGCATTTTAATTGCTAAGTTAAATTCTCACCCCTAAAGTATCATCATATTTCTGAGGTGTCCTATTCAAATATCATACTTAAGACTGCTGGTTTCCATCTACAGCTAACCCTGCCTTTGGTAACTAGTCCTCAAAAAGATCTTCCCTGGTGAGCTTTATCTGCCTGATTGATCTACAGGATTTGCTGCCTATTTGCCCTGCTTGCTGTCTTACCAGTAGCTTCTTGGTGAGTTTTTTTTTTTTTTTAATGTTAATATGGTTGCTCTGTTAAAACAAGTTAGTGGGGGATGGCACTATGGCACAACAGGTTGTAGGACACCACTTACAACCCATATCAGAATGCCAGTTGAGTCCTGGCTGCTCAGCTTGTCATGTAGCTGTCTGCTAATGCTCCTTGGTAGGCAGTAGATAATGGCCTAAGTGCTAGGTCCTCTGCCTCCCACAAGAGAGACAGGAGGGAATTCCTGGCTCATGGCTTTAGCTTTGCCCAGAACCTAGCTGTTATGGCCATTTGGGGAATGAATTAGCAGATGGAAGATCAACTGCTATTGCTGTGCCTTTCACATGAATAAGTAAATAATTCTTTCATAAAATTTAGTAATGTGAAATAACATAAATATGGTATTTTTTTCTTTTTAACATTTATTTATTTATTTGAAAGGCAGAGTTACAGAGAGTTGGGGGGAGGGAGAGAGAGAGAGGGAGGGAGGCCACAACAGATGGAGCTGAGCTGATCCAAAGCCAGGAGCCAGGAGCTTCCTCTGGGTCTCCCATGTAGGTGTAGGGGCCCAAGGACTTGGGCCATCTTCCCCTGCTTTCCTAGGCCATAGCAGAGAGCTGGATCAGAAGAGGAGCAGCAGGGACTCGAACCAGCACCCAAATGGGATGCTGGCACTGCATGCGGTGGCTTTACCTGCTAAACCACAGCACCAGCCCCTAAATATGGTGTTCGAAAGCTAAATTAAGAACAAAAAAGTTTTTGCCATCTGTGAATGGATAGAAAAATAGAGATTTTTATGAACCCAGTACTATAATAATGAATCTACAAAAATAATATACATTCTGTTGATAAAATGAAAAGTCCCAATTTATCCATTAAGACCCAGAATATACTAGTATTTATGGAGAACTAGAATTTCTTAGAGTTATTAGAGGGTGATCCCTTTTATATAAATGTCTATCCCACTGTTTCCACTGCATGTGATTTCACCATTAGCTTTTATTCCTCCTTTCCCATTCTTTTTTTGTAAACTTACAAGTCTTTTTACTTTTAGGGAAGGTAAGCTAATAGCACTAATACCTTGTTATCATATTTGTGTTGAAGCAATTCTTTGCAGGCTACTGCTAGCAATTTTAATTAAAGCAGTTATATAATATGGTCTGGAACAATCAAAAGTGTTGGAACACAGAAGCATTATAGACGGGGCTTAATAAATATGAATATAAGTCATTAAATAGGACTAGTCAGCTTTTAAAAAGCCCAAGATTAGGAAAATAGCAACATTAACAAAAAATTCATTTGTTTTAATACAGTGAATGTGTATATACTTTGTGAAAATATGGAAATGTTTAGATCTACTTGAAGATCATAAATCATAATGTGATCTAGGGAATTCTGTGAGGACAGAGCACTAGTCCATAATGAGGTGGTATTAAAGGGAAGAAGAAAAAAATCAATTCACACTGAAACTAAAGCAGATCGTATTACAAGTCTCACTCCATATATTTGATCACAATACCTGTAATGCGGCACAATAAAGTGATCTGGGAAAGTGTGTATGGCTAAAATCAGGAATATTTATAATTGTACACTGTCACCTGTAATTTGCATCAAGTCCCCTTCCTAGATTGTCACTGCTGCTTTTCTGCCTAGACTGAAGAATTCAGATATAATTACCGGCAATTGCTACTATAATAACTCCTCCAATATCTGCCCATACCACTCCTGACGATGGCTTTTGTGTTATATGTTATTAATATTACACATGTGTCAAGAAGAGACAACAAAAATAGGAAATATTGAAATTCAGTCTTAGCACTATATGGAAAAGGAAGAAAGGGGACAGTTTTCCTTAGGGACAGTGAGGTTATAAACTGACTTTAGTCTCCAGAATGAATCCTATGCTATTGTATTTTATGCATGTGGTCATGCCTAATCATGCCAACAGGGCTGAGTGTTTCTTTACATGAGAAACTTGAGGCTTTCTGGTATTAAGTCTGACAGAGAGAGATGGTGTGTACACGATTGGTTTAAGGGCAAGGCATTGGAGCAGGGTGGGGTGGCATTGTGGCATAGGTAAGTAAGCCTGTGGTGTTGGCATCCCATCACTTTCCGTCTAGCTCCCTGTCAATGTGCCTGGGGAGGCAGGAGGTAATGGCTTTAGTACATGAGTTCCTATCATGCATGTAGAAGACCCAGATGGAGTTTCTGGCTTTTGGCTTCAGCCTGGCCCAACCCTGGCTGTTACCACCATTCAGGGAGCAGACTGGAGGATGGAAGATCTTTCTCTGTATTTCTTACTCTCCCTGTAATTCTGTCTTTCAAATAAATAAATAAATTTTAAAAAGCTAGGAGTAGTCTAAAATTTGAGGGGTTGGGATGGGCATATGACTTAGTAGGTAGATGCCCATGTCCCACCTCAGAGTTTTTGGGTACAATTCCTGGCTCTGGCCCCTGACCTTAGCTTCCTGCCAGTACCACGGGAAACAGGAAAGATGGCTCCAGCATTTTGTGTTCTTGCCACCAATGTGTGAGATCTAGATTGTGTTCATGGCTCCTGGCTGCAGCTCTGGTTCTCCCCAGCTGTTGTGGGTGTTTGGGGAGTAAAATAGTAGACAGGATCTCCGTCTCTCTTTCACTGCCTTTCATATGAAAAACAGAAGTAAGTTTGAGGGTTTCTTGTAACTAGTGCAAATTACTCTAATTCACACAAATTTAAACAAACTTTAAATTCCTAACAAGCACAGAGGAAGTGACATGAAGTATTAATATTGAACACAAAGCAATAGTACTGTTATTTCTCTATAAATTATGATAGAAAACTGGACTATCCACTTTAAAATGTTATCAGTTGGGCTGGTGCTGTGGTGCAGCAGGTAAAAGCCCTGGCCTGAAGCGCCGGCATCACATATGGGCGCCAGTTCTAGTCCCAGCTGCTCCACTTCCGATCTAGCTCTCTGCTATGGCCTGGGATAGCAGTAGAAGATGGCCCAAGTCCTTGGGCCCCTGCACCCACATGGGAGACACAGAAGAAGCTCCTTGCTTCTGGCTTTGGATTAGTGCAGCTCCAGCCATTGTGACCATCTGGGGAATGAACCAACGAATGAAAGACCTCTCTCTCTGTCTCTACCTCTCTCTCTGTAACTCTGTCTTTCAAATAAATAAAATAAATCTTTAAAAAAATGTTATCAGTTAATCTTTACTTCACACAGTGCAGAAATATATTCCAGATAAATTTTTATGTATAAAATAATAATTATTGGGGCCGGCACCATGGCTCACTTGGTTAATCCTCCACCTGCAGTGCCGGCGTCCCGTATGGGCACAGAGTTCTACTCCCGGTTGCTCCTCTTCCAGGCCAGCTCTCTGCTGTGGCCCAGGAGGGCAGTGGAGGATGGCCCAAGTGCTTGGGTCCCTGCACCCACATGGGAGACCAGGAAGAAGCACCTGGATCCTGGTTTCAGATTGGCGCAACGCCGGCCGTGGAAGCCATTTAGGGGGTGAACCAAGGGAAGGAAGACCTTTCTCTCTGTCTCTCTCACTGTTTTAACTCTACCTGTCAAAAAAATTAAAAAAAATAATAATTATTGAATAATAGTGAACATTTCTGAGTTTTTATGTTGAACTTTGTTAAACTGTTTTTGAAAACCTAGGAAATGGGTATACTATCATATTTATATCACAGTAGGTAGGACTGCAGACTTTGTAGTAGGAGTAGGATTGCCTGTATCAACATCATTCCCTACTCTCTTTTAGAATTTAGAACTAAGATTGGATCATTTTTTGTATTTCTTTTGTTTGCCCTTCTGTGGACCTTTTCAATCTGAGTTCCTTTATCTTTCTTTAATTCAGGGAAATTAATCTTTACTATTTTATCATGTATTTCCTTTTCTTCTTTCTGAGATTTCTATTAATTGGACTTGGTCCAATTTTATCCTCTATACTTCTTAGCTTTTCTCTTAAATATTCTTTGTTTTTTTTTTTTTTTTTTTTTTTTTTTTTGTTTTTGACAGGCAGAGTGGACAATGAGAGAGAGAGACAGAGAGAAAGGTCTTCCTTTTGCCGTTGGTTCACCCTCCAATGGCTGCTCCGATGGCAGGAGCCAGGTGCTAGGTGCTTATCCTGGTCTCCCATGGGGTGCAGGGCCCAAGCACTTGGGCCATCCTCCACTGCACTCCTGGGCCACAGCAGAGGGCTGGCCTGGAAGAGGGGCAACCGGGACAGAATCCGGCGCCCCGACCGGGACTAGAACCCGGTGTGCTGGCGCCGCAAGGTGGAGGATTAGCCTGTTGAGCCACGGCGCCGGCCTATATTCTTCTATTTTTTACTTTCTACTAGAGTTCTTCCATGTATTTTATGTTGCTAATTTGTTGTTTGGCTAGATCTATCTGTTATTATTTTACTAACCATTGTTCTTTTATTACTAAATAGTTTTACTTCTTCTCAATATAATTTTTGGTTCCCAATATATATTTGATTAGCAGATGGTATCTAGTTCATAAATTCATTCATTGAAAAATTTCAGTGAGTCACTGTCTCTGTTATTCAGGAATAACATTCATTGATTCAACAATTACTGGACCCTTAAAGGGACAAGTATAGCAGTGTGTTAGCCAGAATACCAAGTTGTGTAGTAGTTACACAAATGTCCTTCCCCTTGGGTCTTAAGCACTTATGAGGAAGACAAAATAAATAAGCATTTGAGCTAGGTAGTAAATGGTGTGAAACAAAGTTGAGTAACAAAAATGCTATTTTGAATAAGTTGCTCAAAACCACATCTCAGACTTTGTGAGATGAGAAAATGATGAGAAGAAGTAGGTCAAGCGAAGAGTAGGGGAGGATCATTTTAAGCAGAGGTTATTACTGTATTTGCAAAGGTTGAATGCTTGGAGTATTTGAGGCTTGAAAGCCAGTGTCTAAAGCAAAGAGAAGATAAAGAAAGGAAATGAGGTCAGAAAGGTATAGACTGAATTTGTGTCCCTTCAAAATTCACATGTTGAAGCCCTGACACCCAGTACCTCAGAACCTGGCTGTGTTTGGGGACAGGACCTTTAAAGAGGAAACTACATTAAAAAGAGTGCTTAATCAAATCTAACTGGTATCTGTATAAGAAAAGGACATTTAAACACAAAGAGATACCAGGGATGAAAAAGCACAAAAGAAAGACCTTCTCTTTGTGGAACACAGAGAAAAGGCAGCCATCTGCCAGCCAAGAAGAAACCTCAAAAGAAACTAACCCTACCAACACCTTAATCTTGTACTTTTAGACTCAAGGACTGAGAAAATGAGTTCCTGTTGTTTAAAACACCCAGTCTATGGTTTTTTGTTATGGCAGCCTTCTCAACTAATACAGGCAGCCAAGAACTATTTTTTCAAAGATTTATTTATTTTATTTTAAAGAGATACTCAGAGAAAGAAGGAGAGGCAGAGAGAGAGAGGTCTTCCATCCGCTGGTTCACTCCTCAATTGGCCGCAATGACTGCAGCTGCACTGATTTGAAGCCGGGAGCCAGGAACTTTTTCTAGGTCTCCTACACGGGTGCAGGGGTCCAAGGACTTGGGCCATCTTGTACTGCTATCCCAAGCCATAGCAGAGATCTGGACAGGAATTGGAGCAGCTGGGTCTTGAACCAGCATCCATATGGGATGCCAGCACTGCAGGCGGTGGCTTAGCTCACTACACCACAGCACTGGCCCTAGCCAAGAACTATTTTTAACAAACTGTTACCATTTGAATAAATATTTTTTTTGTTTTTTTTTTTTTTTTACAGGCAGAGTGGACTGTGAGAGAGAGAGACAGAGAGAAAGGTCTTCCTTTGCCGTTGGTTCACCCTCCAATGGCCGCCGCAGACGGCGCGCTGCGGCCGGCGCACCGCGCTTGTCCGATGGCAGGAGCCAGGAGCCAGGTGCTTTTCCTGGTCTCCCCATGGGGTGCAGGGCCCAAGCACCTGGGCCATCCTCCACTGCACTCCCGGGCCACAGCAGAGGGCTGGCCTGGAAGAGGGGCAACCGGGACAGAATCCGGCGCCCTGACCGGGACTAGAACCCGGTGTGCCGGCGCCGCAAGGCGGAGGATTAGCCTGTTGAGCCACGGCGCCGGCCTTGAATAAATATTTTATCATAAAAATTATAAATTTACATGTTCCAGTTGTTTTAGTAATATAGAAAGTTTATTTTGAGAAACACAGAACTTGGGACTTTCTTGAGGACAATATTAAGAATCCATTTATTTCCCATGAAAAGAGACACTATAATCAAAAATATAGTAAAATCATTTGGAATTTAATTGCTAAGGATCTTGACAAAATAACTAAGGAAAAGACAGACATATTAGGAAACATTAAGAACAGTCAAAATTGAACTACCACTTATCAATGATGAAGACCAATATAAAAAGGCAAACCATCAACTGTGAGCAAAATCTTAGAGTAACTGAGGCCCTTTATTGTGCCCCCTGGTTGTGTTTAAGACCCCACCATCTGTTTACCCTACTTCTGGTGACTGCTTTTCCCTTTATGATTATTCAGCCCATGTGGTTCTGGACAGAAGCCAACTCTCAAAACTCCAAGAAGTTTAACAAACAGTCAGGCTTAAACGAAAGAGTGAATCTTAGTGCCTCCCCAAGACTGGTTCAAGGAGAGGCAAATAATTAAAGAAAGATGAAATTCTGCTTTTTTGTGTAGAATTAGCTTGGAAGGGTGTGGATTTTTTTTTTAAGTGGTATACGGCTACAGCAAAGAGACTGCTAAAAATCTCTTAGTTACTTGTCCCTCACCAACTCTTTGCCTAGTCCACATGAATTTTGCTTTGAATCCAGCCATGCCTGATATCAATTGTATTCCAAATTATATAATTAAAAGGGAAATACATTCCATAACTGCTACAGTTATACCTAGCATTGCAATTGTTGATATCTTTTAACTAAAACATCAGAATCTTGATCGCGATAATTATGGTTTTTCTGGTCTGTTCCCAGTATCTAGTATATCATGGACAAGGTTAACACATTTTCCATGAATGGATGGATCACTATGTCCTCATGTTTTAAAAGTACCTTAAAGAATAATCTGACTTCCTATATAATTTTGGATTTCCTTTACAACATTATGAAAATATTTTAAAATCTAGGGTGAATGCATGACTCAGAAAACCCTTTAATATCATGACTCTGTATTTTGGGAGGGTGACACCATTTGATACACTTCCACACACCCCCACAGCAACCGAAGTTTTAAAAATATACTCAGAAGATCTATTTCCATCCTTGTCAACTCACATCCTATGTATCATTTCAGATCACGAGTCCCGTTTGCAGTCTCTCTCTCTCTCTTTTTTTTTTTTTTTTGGACAGGCAAAGTGGACAGTGAGAGAGAGAGACAGAGAGAAAGGTCTTCCTTTTGTCATTGGTTCACCCTCCAATGGCCACCATGGCCGGTGCGCTATGGCCAGCATACCCTGCTGATCCGATGGCAGGAGCCAGGTGCTTCTCCTGGTCTCCCATGGGGTGCAGGGCCCAAGCACTTGGGCCATCCTCCACTGCACTCCCAGGCCACAGCAGAGAGCTGGCCTGGAAGAGGGGCAACTGGGACAGAATCCGGCACCCCGACTGGGACTAGAACCCTGTGTGCTGGCACCACAAGGCAGAGGATTAGCCTAGTGAGCCGTGGCGTTGGCCTGCAGTCTCTTTGAAGTCCTCCTTTGTCTCCTTCCCTCATGAGAGTCCTCAGCAGAATCTCTGGATGGATACTCATTTGTTCATTCTTTTTTTTTTTTTTTAAGATTTATTTTATTTATTTGAAAGACAGAGTTACAGAGAGAGAGGTAGAGACAGAGAGAGAGGTCTTCTATCCACTGGTTCACTCCCCAGAAGTCCACAACGGCCAAGCTGCACCAATCCAAAGCCAGGAACCAGGAGCTTCTTCCGGGTCTCCCACATGGGTGCAGGGGTCCAAGGACTTGGGCCATCTTCTACTGCTTTCCCAGGCCATAGCAGAGCTGGATAGGAAGAGGAGCAGGCAGGAGTAGAACTGGCGCCCATATGTGATGCCGGCGCTTCAGGCCAGGGCTTTAACCTGCTGTGCCACAGCACTCTCCTCATTTGTTCATTCTTTCTGTGTGCATGTGATATATTGACATATCGTTAACCTCTTGTTGCAAGACAAGCACCCACAAACTTGGAGGTTTAAACAGCATCCAGGATTTAGTTCATCAGTTTACAGTTGGGCAGTTCCTGCTGAGTTCAGGTAGGAAATTGCTCAGATCTCACATGGACTCCAATGCCTGTTGTCAGCTGCTGGGTTGCCTGGAGGTTGGGTGGTCTGTGATGATCTCAGCTGGGATAACACTGTGTTCCACGTGCGTGTCCTTTTTTTTATTTTCAGTGTTAACACAAGGTTAAGCTTAAGCGTGATTCATCAAACATTTAGACTCAGGATACCACAGAGTAGGCAACACCAAGAGAAAACACCAAGGAAACCGTGTGATGAAAGTTAAATCTGACTTTATAAGGAAAATTTTTATTTGAAAAGATTATGGGCCGGCGCCGTGGCTCAACAGGCTAATCCTCCGCCTTGCGGCGCCGGCACACCGGGTTCTAGTCCCGGTCGGGGCACCGGATTCTGTCCCGGTTGCCCCTCTTCCAGGCCAGCCCTCTGCTGTGGCCCAGGAGTGCAGTGGAGGATGGCCCAAGTGCTTGGGCCCTGCACCCCATGGGAGACCAGGAAAAAGCACCTAGCACCTGGCTCCTGCCATCGGACAAGCGCGGTGCGCCGGCCGCAGCGCGCTGTCCGCGGCAGCCATTGGAGGGTGAACCAACAGCAAAGGAAGACCTTTCTCTCTGTCTCTCTCTCTCCCTGTCCACTCTGCCTGTCAAAAAAAAAAAAAAAAAAAAGATTATGAAGAAATAGGAAGGAAGGCTATTGCATAAGAGCATATGGGTTTGATCATAGGTCTACAAGTGACGTGAGAATCAGACACAAAGGTGTTTTTTTTTTTTTTTTTGGCGGGGGGTAGAGAACAATAAGCAAAGCTGAAAAAAACAAGTGTGGCAGTGTAGGGTGAATGTCTGGTGATCAGAGAGTATTTTACCTTGATTCCAGATTATTCTGAGGAGAGGCTTCCTACTGGCTCAGGCTGATAGAGCTGCTGAGTTCCGGGGCTGACTCCCGGAGGAAAGAATGAACCTAACTGAAATTCTGCTAAGGTGCATTTTGTTCCAGTTGATCAAGATTTTCTTCCTTCCTTTTGTCTGAGGTGGCAGGAATTGCCTTGTAGCCTGCAGTCCCAGTTGTCTGTGATTCAGGGAGACTGATGCTTGGACTGTGCTCAGAAATGAGAAGGTACAGCTGGCCAGGCTTTTATGCTGACATTTTTACTACAGGCCCAGGAGTCATGACAGCCAGGAGTCTGAGCATAGATCCCTACCAGTGTGAGGCGTCCCTTCCAGATGCTAAGCAAAGTGTTCACATCACTTGCTTTTTACAGGAAATAATGCTTTCCACTTTTCAGAAACTTTTCTTGAAAGCAGTATGTCAAAAAACTTGTTCAGCTCCTGGGGAAGACATCGCTCTTATCCTTAAAACAAGGAAAAAGCGATTTTGGAAGCTACAGCGTTCAAAAAATATTTAACAAATATATGGTCAGTGTGCCAGGCACTGTCTTATGTCCTAGAGACAAAGAAATGAACAGTATAGTTTCTATCCTCATAGGTTCATCCCAGTTGGAAAAACAAATACTTTATGTAGTCATAGAAGCTTTTTAAATATTAGAACACATGGCTTTTTGTGAGTTGCAAATATTTTTCTCTAATGTGTAGAGGGCATTTTTATTTTGTTGCTGATTTTAGTGAGAATGCTTCTACAGTTTGTCTCTTCATGCTGAAAATGATTTCTGTTGTAGATTTCACATTGTTGAGCAAATTAAAGATGCTCTGTTTCCAAGCTTGTAGGAGTTTCCATCAAGAATAAAGGTTAAATTTGCTAAGTGCTTTTGCATCATAAAATTGATGCCAAATGCTTTTTGAAATTTTTAAAAAATTATTTGAATAGGGACCAGTGTTGTGGTGCAGCAGATTAAGTTGCTTCCTGCAGCACCAGCATCCCTTATCCGATAGCTGATTCCAGTCCTGGGTGCTCCACTTGCCACTCAGCTCCCTGAGAATGTGTCTGCAAAAGTTGCAGCAGATGACCCAAGTACCTGGGCCCCTGCTGCTCATGTGGGAGACCAAGATGGAGTTCTGGGATTTTGACTTTATTTTGTCCCAACCCTGGCAGTTGCAGCCATGTGGGAAATGAACCAGTGGATGGAAAATCTCTCTTCTGTCTATGTCTGTCAATCTTCCTCTCTCTCTTTGTAACTCTGACTTTCAAATAAATCAATAACTCTTTAAATAAAAAGAATTGGAAATGTTTTCCTTCTTCTCTTCCATGAAAGTTTAAATAAGAAAGACATTATTGTTTATATACCTCGGAAGAGCTATTCTAGTTTATTTTGGTAATTTATCGTTTCTAAAAAATAAGCTACTGTAAATTTTAAAATTTCATGACATTGAGTTGTGTGTGGTTTTTAAAAACTCTAATGATTCCACTTTTTAAGCTGTTGTATGTTTTCCTTCCCATTTTATATATAACTTTGTAATTTATGCATTCTTCCCTCCCTAATTTTTCTTTAGTTCATCTTGCTAAATGTGTGCATATCTCATTGGATGCCACTCCCACTTAGGCTTTGGTGTGATTGGTTTTTGTGTTTTCTTAATTTTTTTAAAAAAATTAATACATACATTGGTTAGGTTTATTCTTTTATTCCTCTTCTGAAATTGACACATAGTTTGTTTATTTGAATTCTTTCTGTTTATTTTCTAAAATGCACTTAATACCTTAACACCTTAACATCTGCAGGCTATGCATTTTTACAGTTAGCATGTCCTGTATCCATAAGTTCTGATTATATCACATTTTGTCTTTAACTCATGCATTATTTATAAGGTACCAACACAATGTGTAATTTGGTGAGTCATGTGATCATTTTTATTACTAATTTCTAATTTAATTGCATTATGATTTCAGAATTTGTGACATCAATTCTTTGGAATGATTAAGGTAGAATGATTAAGGCATCTTTTGTGGTCTAGTAGATAATCAGGTTTATTTCAATGGTACCATGTATTTTTCCCCAGAAACCTTTTCTTTAAGAAATACAAACTTCAAGCATTTCATAAACACTCCTACCCCTTTTCCTCCTCTCACTCCTACTCCCATTCTTTTTTTTTTTTTTTTACTAAGGTCTATTTTCAATTAACTTTATTTTTTTTATTTTTATTTTTATTATTATTTTTTTTTTTTGACAGGCAGAGTGGACAGGGAGAGAGAGAGACAGAGAGAAAGGTCTTCCTTTGCCGTTGGTTCACCCTCCAATGGCCGCCGCAGACGGCGCGCTGCGGCCGGCGCACCGCGCTTGTCCGATGGCAGGAGCCAGGAGCCAGGTGCTTTTCCTGGTCTCCCCATGGGGTGCAGGGCCCAAGCACCTGGGCCATCCTCCACTGCACTCCCGGGCCACAGCAGAGGGCTGGCCTGGAAGAGGGGCAACCGGGACAGAATCCGGCGCCCTGACCGGGACTAGAACCCGGTGTGCCAGCGCCGCAAGGCGGAGGATTAGCCTGTTGAGCCACGGCGCCGGCCTCGATTAACTTTATAACACATACAATTAACTCTATACTAAATAAGAAGTTTAGGTCAACACCCCCATGGCTCACTAGGCTAATCCTCTGCCTGCGGTGCTGGCACCCCGGGTTCTAGTCCCAGTCGGGGCACTGGATTCCGTCCCAGTTGCTCCTCTTCCAGTCCAGCTCTCTGCTGTGGCCCGGGAAGGCAGTGGAGGATGGCCCAAGTGCTTGGGCCCTGCACCTGCATGGGAGTCCAGGAGAATCACCTGGCTCCTGGCTTCGGATCAGCGCAGTGCGCCAGCCACAGTGGCCATTTGGGGGGTGAACCAATGGAAGGAAGACCGTTCTCTCTGTCTCTCTCTCTCACTGTCCACTCTGCCTGTCAAAAATAAATAAATAAATAAGGAGTTTAACAAATAGTATGAGAAAGCTGTTCCTTAACAGTCAAGATAAGGGCTGTTCAAAGTCATTACACTTCAAAATGGTATTTCATTTCTAGAGATTACCTTTCAGGTACTCTATTAAGTTATCAAAGATCAGAGAGAACATATGGTATTTGTCCTCTTAGGACTGGCTTGTTTCACTAAGTATGATGTTTTCCAGTTTCATCCATTTTGTTGCAAATGACAGGATTTCATTTTTTTTAATGCTGTGTAGAATTCCGTGGTATACATATCCCATAATTTCTTTATCCAGTCTTTTGTTGATGGACATTTGGCTTGATTCCATATGTTAGCTACTGTGAATGCAGCTGCAATAAACATGGGGATAAAGGTAACTCTTTCAAATGCTGATTTTATTTTCCTTGGGTAAATTCCCAGGAGTAGGATAGCCGGGTTATATGGTAGTTCTCTATTCAGATTTCTCTCTCTCTTTTTTTTTTTTTTGTTTTTAGGATTTGTTTATTTATTTGAAAGTCAGAGTTACACACACACACACACACAGAGAGAGAGAGAGAGAGAGAGGTCCTCTATCTGCTGGTTCACTCCCCAATTGGCTGCAATGGCTGGAGCTGCACCGATCCAAGGCCAAGAGCTCTGGGTCTTCCTATGTGAATGCAGGAGCCCAAGGACTTGGGCCATCTTCCACTGCTTTCACAGCAGAGAGCTTGATTGGAAGTGGAGCAGCCGAGTCTCAAAATGGTGCCCATATGGGATGCCACCACTGTAGTCAGCAGTTTTACCCACTATGCCACAGCGCCAGCCCTTGTATTCAAATTTCTGAGGTATCTCCATACTGTCTTCCACAGTGGCTGTACCAGTTTACATTCCTACCAACGCATTAGCATGGAATATCTCTTTACATTTTTTTCACTTTCAGTCTACATGCATATTTGCTGGTGAGATGTGTTTCTTACAGGCAGCAAATAGATGGGTTTTGGTTTTGAATCCATCCAGCCAGTCTGTATCTTTTACCTGGAGAGCTGAGGCCATTTACCTTCAATGTTACTATTGGTCTGTAAGGACTTGGCCCTCACATTTTTCCATAAGAATTCCTGTTGTTCACTTTGGATTTCCTGGAGGATTTTCTGCCTTCACCTTATTTCATAGTGACGACCATGTTTCTGTGCTTCTGTATGTAGCACATCCTTAGGCATCTTTTGTAAGGCTGAACGAATCGTGACAGATTCTTTCAATTTCTATTTGTTATGGAAGGCCTTTATTTCACCTTTATTCATAAATGGGAGCTTTGCAGGGTATAGTATTCTGGGTTGACAGGTTTTTTTCTCTTAAGACTTGGACTATGTCTTGCCATTTTCTCCTAGCCTGTAGTGTTTCTGATGAGAAATCTGCTGTAAGTCTTATTGGAGATCCTCTGAACGTAATCTGACTTTTCTGTGTTGCAAATTTTAGAATCTTTTCTTAATGTTTTACTGTGGAGAGTTTGACTACAATGTATTATGGTGAAGATCTTTTCTGATCATGTCTATTAGGAGCTCTATACTTGGATGACCCTTTCTCCAAATTGAAGATGTTTTCTGCTGTTATTTCAGTAATCCATTCCCTCTTTCCATGCTTTAGGAACTCCTGAGACCCATGTGTTGGGCTGTTTGATAGTATCCCATAAGATAAGTCTCCATCACTCTTTTTTATTTTCTAATTTTTTCTTCTTCTTCTCCTTTTTTTTTTTTTGGTTTGACTGTAACATTTCCAGAGATTTGTTTTCTAACTTGGATAAATTTTCTTTTACTTCATCAGGTATGTTGTTCAGGCTCTCCACCATATGTTTTTATTTGTTCTATTGAAGTCTTCATTTCCAATATTTCATTTTGATTTCCATTTAAGATCTCAATTTCATGGGAGAAATTTTCTTTCATGTCATGTACAGATTTCATTAGTTCATGGATTTGCTTCTGATTGCTTATTCAAGTTTTTGAATTCCATTTCTGACATTTCTTCAGACTCTTTATCTTCACATTCTAGTATTGAAGTGTTGTATTCTTTTGGGTGTGTCATGTTGTCTTCCTTATTCTTGTTCCTTGAATTGCTGTATTTACTATTAGGCATCTGTGGATATACTTGTTGGTTTTTTTGTTTGTTTTATTTTTTCTCCTCTGTGATGGCTTTACCTTTGGACTCTGCCTCTGTGGCTTAATTGAGTGTCCCCTCTTTCAGTGACTGCTCAGAGGTATGTGCTGCCAGGGAGCTCTGTTCAGTGCTCCAGGGTGAAGGGAGTATCCAAGATGACTCCAAGGTTAGGCATGGTAAATCTCTCTCTCTCTCTCTCTCTCTCTCTCTCTTTTTCAGATGGGAGATTTTTCTGCTTTGTTGGCATATTTTCATGCTTACCTCCTTTCCTCAAAGGAGACCAGTGCCTCACTTTAGCCCCAGTGGATAGTATTTACATCTGAGCTGCCAGAACTACACAAAAGGATCCGTGCAGTCCTTGGTGTGAGCACAGATCCCACAGCAATGACCCTCACTAGTGAATCACAGAGCTCTAAACATGTTGAGCCTCCCAGAATTTCTGCACGAAGTCCCAGCTGCACCCTGTATCCTCCCGTGCAGCCACAGTGTTTTCACACTCCCAGCAAACAAGGCTCCCACAGTCACAAGTACCAAGACCCCTGTCCGTTCTCCCAGCCAGACTCAAGCATCTCCTCTCAGCTGGTTGCTGGGTGTGCAGACACAAGCTGGCGCAGCTGTTATGTACGTCCAAAACGGTGTCCATCCTCCCTTGGCTAGCTACAGGATGTGGATGCCAGGTGGTTGGAGAGACAGAGAGAGACGTGTCTCCCACTATTTTGTTCCTCTAGGTTGGCTGTACTTTGTTTCCCACAGGGCTCCAAGGCAGACTCGTGCCATGGTCTTCCAACAGCTTTATCATCAGTGGCTTGGACTGCTGCAGTCTGGTTTCACTTCACTCTCCAAAGCTGGTGTTGAGGCTCTCAGCTGCTGGGGTCCTGAGTTGTGCATGTCCACACCCTCTACGTAGGCCCACAGTGTCCCTCTAATTTGTGTGGAGTTTCCTCTCTCATTTTCTTCTTAAAATTTGTCTGAAATTCCACTCTCCTCCACCCCCTTTTTTTAAAAACTGTCTTTCCCTAGACTAGAGCAGTGAGCTCCCTCCCTATTCCACCATCTTGAAAACCCCTGGTATTATGTATTTTTAAAAAGAATATATAAGATCTATTAGTTGTATATTTTGTTCTATATTAACATTGAATTTTTCAAGTCTTCTGTATATTGTTAGTAAAATTTTATGTGCTTTTAAACTGTCCTAAATTTGGGGGATGGCACTGTGGAATAGAGGGTAAAGCCTCTGCCTGTGACACCAGATCCCAAATGGGTGCTCATTCATGTCCTGGCTGCTCCACTTCTGATCCAGCTCCTTGGTAATACCCTGGAAAAAGCAGTGGAAAATGGTCCAAGTGGTTTGGGTTTCTGAACCTCATGTGGTAGACTCCTGGATCATGGCTCCTGGCTTTGGCCTGGCTTAGCACTGGCTATTTTGGTCATCTGGGAATGAACCAGCTCTGGCTTGCTCTCTCTTACTCTGTTTCTGTAACTCTTTCAAACTAAATAAGTAAAAACATACACCTTCCCAAATTTTGCCTAAAATCTTTCTCTTTGCAATTCTACCTGTTTTGGCTTTACATATTTTAAAGCTATAGTATTTGGTACATACATGGGTTCATGATTTTAATTTCTTCCTGACGGTCATTGTTCCTTTTATTACCACGTAATATTCCTTTAATTGCTGCTAATGCTTTCTTCTATTAAATTCTAATTTGTCTGACAATGATATTGTGAACCAAGTTCACTTTTAATTGGTATTTTATTTATTTATTTATTTTAAGGATTTATTTATATAAAAGGCAGAATTACTGAGAAAAAAGAGGAAGAAACAGAGAGAAAGAGATCTTCCTTGCACTGATTCACTCCCCAAATGTCTGCAACAGCCAGGGCTGGGCCAGCCTGAAGCCAGGAACCAGGAGCTTCATCTGGGTCTCCCACATGGGTGCAGGGGCCCAACCACTTGGGCCATCTTCTGTACTTTTCCAGGCACATTAGAAGGGAGCTTCATTGGAAGTGGAATGGTCAGTACTTGACCTAGAGCCCATATGGGATGCTTGCATTGCAGAAAGCAGCTTAACCCACTATGCCACAGCACCACCCCAGTTAGTATTCCATTAGAATATATTTTTCATCCCTTTACTTTCTATCTCTTATTTTTATTTTCTGTTTTTTATTTTCTTATTTTTCTGGCATTTCATAAAAAGCATTTAACTGACTTAAAAAATCCACTATGATGCCCTCTTTTGTTCTTTTTTAAAAAGATTTATTTAAATTTAATTATTTATTTAAATAAATTATTTATTTATTTATTTAAAAGGCAGAGTTACAGAGAGGCAGAGGCAAAGAGAGAAACAGAGGTCTTCCATCCACTGGTTCACTCCCCAAATGACCACAATGGCCAGAGCTGAGCCTATCCACAGCCAGGAGCCAGGAACTTCTTCTGGGTCTCCCATGTGGGTGCAGGGGCCCAAGGACTTGGACCATCTTCTACTGCTTTCCCAGTCCACAGCAGAGAGCTGGATAAGAAATAGAGCAGCTGGGCCTTGAACTGGTGCCCATATGGGATGCCGGCACTACAGGCAGAAGCTTTACCTGCTACGCCACTGTGCTTGCCCCCATGTCATTTTACAGTAGGTACCTATGAATATATTCCCTCCTTTGGATTCACTTTTCTTCTTGGTAAGCAGCTTTTGAACTGTTTCTTTCAGCAAGTGTCTGTGGGTTATAATATTCTTCATTTATGCATATGATAATATTTCAAATTCACATTTACTGTTGAACTATAGCATATCAAGATATAACATTCTTTTTTTAAAATTTATTTGACAGTAGAGTTATAGACAAAGAGAAAGGTCTTCCTTCCATTGGTTCACTCCCCAAATGGCCGCATCAGCCAGCGCTGCACGAATCCGAAACTAGGAGCCAGGTGCTTCCTCCTGGTCTTCCATGCGGGTGCAGGGGCCCAAGCACTTGGGCCATCCTCCACTGCCTTCCCAGGCCACAGCAGAGAGCTGAACTGGAAGAGGAGCAACCGGGACTAGAATCCAGCGCCCATAGGGATGCCAGTGCCACAGGCAGAGGATTAACCAAGTGAGCCATGGTGCCAGCCCCAAGATATAAAATTCTAAGCTGACATCATTTGGGGGTACTATTCCATTTTCCAACTAATTAGATGTCTCCTATTAACAGATTTAGTCTATCTTTTCAACTTGATACTGAAATTAAATAATTAGATTTTCTCTTTATTCCTCATTTTCTTTTTTTTTTAAATTTTTAAAAATTTGTTCTAAAGACAGAGTTACAGAGAGAGGTAGAGACAGAGAAGAGAGGTCTTCTATCCACTGGTTCACTCCCCAGATGACTGCAATGGCCAGAGCTGAACTGATCTGAAGCCAGGAGCCAGGAGCTTCTCCTCGTCTCCCATGCACGTGCAGGGGCCCAACCACTTGGGCCATCTTCTGTACTTTTCCAGGCACATTAGAAGGGAGCTTCATTGGAAGTGGAATGGTCAGTACTTGACCTAGAGCCCATATGGGATGCTTGCATTGCAGAAAGCAGCTTAACCCACTATGCCACAGCACCACCCCAGTTAGTATTCCATTAGAATATATTTTTCATCCCTTTACTTTCTATCTCTTATTTTTATTTTCTGTTTTTTATTTTCTTATTTTTCTGGCATTTCATAAAAAGCATTTAACTGACTTAAAAAATCCACTATGATGCCCTCTTTTGTTCTTTTTTAAAAAGATTTATTTAAATTTAATTATTTATTTAAATAAATTATTTATTTATTTATTTGAAAGGCAGAGTTACAGAGAGGCAGAGGCAAAGAGAGAAACAGAGGTCTTCCATCCACTGGTTCACTCCCCAAATGACCACAATGGCCAGAGCTGAGCCTATCCACAGCCAGGAGCCAGGAACTTCTTCTGGGTCTCCCATGTGGGTGCAGGGGCCCAAGGACTTGGACCATCTTCTACTGCTTTCCCAGTCCACAGCAGAGAGCTGGATAAGAAATAGAGCAGCTGGGCCTTGAACTGGTGCCCATATGGGATGCCGGCACTACAGGCAGAAGCTTTACCTGCTACGCCACTGTGCTTGCCCCCATGTCATTTTACAGTAGGTACCTATGAATATATTCCCTCCTTTGGATTCACTTTTCTTCTTGGTAAGCAGCTTTTGAACTGTTTCTTTCAGCAAGTGTCTGTGGGTTATAATATTCTTCATTTATGCATATGATAATATTTCAAATTCACATTTACTGATGAACTATAGCATATCAAGATATAACATTCTTTTTTTAAAATTTATTTGACAGTAGAGTTATAGACAAAGAGAAAGGTCTTCCTTCCATTGGTTCACTCCCCAAATGGCCGCATCAGCCAGCGCTGCACGAATCCGAAACTAGGAGCCAGGTGCTTCCTCCTGGTCTTCCATGCGGGTGCAGGGGCCCAAGCACTTGGGCCATCCTCCACTGCCTTCCCAGGCCACAGCAGAGAGCTGAACTGGAAGAGGAGCAACCGGGTCTAGAATCCAGCGCCCATAGGGATGCCAGTGCCACAGGCAGAGGATTAACCAAGTGAGCCATGGTGCCAGCCCCAAGATATAAAATTCTAAGCTGACATCATTTGGGGGTACTATTCCATTTTCCAACTAATTAGATGTCTCCTATTAACAGATTTAGTCTATCTTTTCAACTTGATACTGAAATTAAATAATTAGATTTTCTCTTTATTCCTCATTTTCTTTTTTTTTTAAATTTTTAAAAATTTGTTCTAAAGACAGAGTTACAGAGAGAGGTAGAGACAGAGAAGAGAGGTCTTCTATCCACTGGTTCACTCCCCAGATGACTGCAATGGCCAGAGCTGAACTGATCTGAAGCCAGGAGCCAGGAGCTTCTCCTCGTCTCCCATGCACGTGCAGGGGCCTAACCACTTGGGCCATCTTCTGCTGCTTTCCCAGGCCATAGCAGAGAGCTGGATTTGAAGAGGAGCAGCCAGGACTAGAACTGGCGCCCCTATAGGATGCCGGCGCTTCAGGCCAGGGCTTTAACCCGCTGCACCACAGCACCAGCCCCTATTCCTCATTTTCTACTTTTTACTAGGTGTGTATATGTAGTTCTGTTTTATTCTGTTTGGTGTGCACTTTCCGTTTGAGGCTACACATCTTTGTTCTATCCAACTATTGTTTCATTTACACTTTTCTATCATTTCTCCTCTTCTTTTCTTTGAGAATTCCTATACTCTGTTTCCATAAACTCTTTAAATGTGTTACTTCTTCTTTTCTCATTAATTACATTTTATCTAATTTCCTTAACACTTTTGCACTTTGTTAGCTCTCTCCTAGATTTTGGTTAGTATAGACTTTTTAAACTTTTATTTAAGTTATACATATTTTGTGTATTTCGTATATATGGATTTAGGAACATAGTGATACTTCACATCCTACTTACCCTCCTGTCACACTCCAACCTTTTTTCCTCCTCTTTCTTCTATTCCCATTTATCTTAATTTTTACAGAGACCTACTTTCAGTTTACTTAGTGGGTGTAAAGTTAACCCTATACCAAATAAAAGAGTTCAACAAATAGTATGAAGAAAAAAAAGCTATTAGTCAATGGAAGGGAGAAAGGGTACAAACAATCATCAAGTTTCAAAATGTCCATTTCACTCCAGTACATTATATCTTAGGTATTCTATATTACCCCGAATCAGGGGAACCATGATATCTATCTCTTTGGGACTGACTTATCTCACTAAGTATAATGGTTTCCAATTCCATCCATTTTGTTGCAAGACGGGATTTCATTTTTTTTCAACTGAATAAAATAATCCTTAGTGTACATATACAATAATTTCTTTATCGAGTCAACAGTTGATGGACATCTGCACTATTGTGAATTGTACTGTAATGAACATGGGGTACAGATAACTCTTTCAGATGCTGATTTCTTTTGGTTTGGGTAGATTCCCAGCAGAGGGATTGCTGGATCATATTCAGATTTCTGAGGTATCTCTATACTGTCTTCCACAATGGCTGCACCAGTTTACATTCCTACCAACAGTGGGTTAGGGTACCTTTCTCCCCACATCCTCACCAGCATTTGCTGTTTCAAATGAGTGATTTCTGTTGTTGACTTCTGTATGAGAGCCATTTACACTGGAGTGAGGTGAAACCTCATTGTGGTTTTGATTTGTATTTCCCTGATGGCTAATGACCTGAGCATTTTTTCAACCGTCTGTTGGCCATTTGAATTTCCTCTCTCAAAAAATACCTGTTCAAGTCCTTTGCTCATTTCTTAACTAGACTGCTTCTTTTGTTGTTGTTGAATTTTTGAGCTCTTCATAGATTCTGGATATTAACCCTTTTTCAGCTGTGTAGTTTGAAAAATTTTCTTCCATTCTATTGGTTTCTTCTTCACTTGGCTAAGTATTTCTTTTTCACTGAAGAAGCTTCTCAGCTTGCTGTAATCCCATTTGTCAATTTTGGCTTGATTGCTTATGCTTCTGGGGTCTTTTCCAAGAAGTCTTTGCCTATGCTAATGCCTTGCAGAGTTTCCTTAATGTTCTCTAGTAATGTGATGGTATTGGGGCATACATTTAAATCTTTAATCCATTTTGAGTAGATTTTTGTGTAAGGTGTAAGGTAGGGGACTAGTTTCATACTTCTGCATGTGTAGGTCCATTTTCCTTGTTGAAGAGACTGTCCTTACTCCAAAGATTGTTTTTAGATTTTAGCTCCTTTATCAAAGGTAAGTTGTTACTATATGTGGGATTTCTTTTCCATTGATCTACATGTCTGTTTTTGTGCCAGTACCAGGCTCCTTTGATTATAACTGCCCTGTAGTAGGTCTTGAAATCTGGTATTTTGATATCTCTGGTTTTGTTTTTGTTGCTAGATTCCTCTAGCTATTTGGGGTCTCTTGTGTTTCCATGTGAATTTTAGCATCATTTGTTCTAGATCTGAGAAGAATGTCCTTGGTATTTTGATTGGTATTGCATTGAACCTGTAAATTGCTTTTGGTAATATGGACATTTTGATGATATTGATTCTTCTAATCTATGAACATGGAAGATTTTTCTATTTTTTTGTATCTTCTTCTATTTCTTTCTTTAATGTTTTGTAATTTTCATTGCAGAGATCTTTGACATCCTTGCTTAAATTTATTCCAACATATTTAATTATTTTTGTAGATACCGTGAATAGGATCTATCTTAAAAGTTCTTTAATGGCCATGGCATTGTCTTTATATACAAAGGCTATTGATTTTTGTGTGTTGATTTTATATCCTGCCACTTTATCAAACTCTTCTATGAGTTCCAGTAGTCTCTCAGAGTTGTGTTTTGTATCCCGAGCATATTGTCATCTGCAAATAGGGATAGTTTGAATTCTTCCTCCTTTCCAATTTGTATCACTTTGATTTCTTCTTTTTGTCTAATGGTTCAGGACTATATTAAATAGCAATGATGAGAGTGAGCACCCTTGTCTGGTTCCAGATGTTAAGGAGAATTCTTTAAGCTTTTCCCATTCAGTAGAATGCCAGATGTGTGTTTGTCATACATTGCCTTTATTGTATTGAGAAATGTTCCTTCTATATCAAATTTGCTTAAGGTTTTTTAAAATATTTATTTATTAGCTGGCGCTGTGGCTCAATAGGCTAATCCTCCGCCTTGCGGCGCTGGCACACCGGGTTCTAGTCCCGGTTGGGGCACCGGATTCTGTCCTGGTTGCCCCTCTTCCAGGCCAGCTCTCTGCTGTGGCCCGGGAGTGCAGTGGAGGATGGCCCAAGTGCTTGGGCCCTGCACCCCATGGGAGACCAGGAAAAGCACCTGGCACCTGGCTCCTGCCATCGGATGAGCGCTGTGCACCAGCTGCAGCGCGCCGGCCGCGGCGGCCATTGGAGGGTGAACCAACGGCAAAGGAATACCTTTCTCTCTGTCTCTCTCTCTCACTGTCCACTCTGCCTGTCAAAAAAATATTTATTTATTTATTTGAAATTCAGAGTTACACAGAAAGAGGGGGAGAGTCAGAAAGAGAGAAAGGTCTTCCATGTGCTGGTTCACTGCCCAATTGACCTCTATGGCTGGAGCTGTACCAATCTGAAGCAAGGAGCCAGGAGATTCTTCTGGGTCTCCCATGCAGGTGCAAGGGCCCAAGGACTTGGGCCATCTTCTACTGCCTTCCCAGGGCATAGCAGAGAGCTGGATAGGAAGTAGAGCAGTTAGAACTCAAACTGGCGCCGAAATGAGATACTGGCACTACAGGAGGCGGCTTTACCCACTACACTACAGCACCAGCCACAGCTTAAGGTTTTCATCATGAAAGGACGTTGCAATTTACTAAATTCTTTCTCTGCATCTATTGAGTTAACAATATGGTTATTGTTCTTCAGTTTTTTATATGATGTGTCACATTGATTGGTTTGTGAATGTTGAACCATCCCTGCACACCAGGGATATATCATACTTGGTCCGAGTGCATGATCTTTCTGTTGTGTTGTTGGATTTGATTAGCTAATATTTGAACATTTTTGATCTATGTTCATCAGGGAAATTGGTCTGAGTTCTCTTTGTCTGTTGCATCTTTTTCAGGTTTAGGAATTAATGTAACAGAGGACTCATAGAAGAATTTGGAAGGATTCCCTCCCTTTCAGTGGTTTTGAGTAACTTGAGAAGAATTGGAATTAGATCTTTAAATGTCTGATAGAACTCAGCAGTGAAACCAACCAGTCCTGGGCTTTTCTTGTTGGTAGGGTTTTTATTACTGATTCAGTTTTCATCTTGGTTATTAGTCTGTTTAGATTTTCTGTGTGTTCATGACTCAGTTTTGGTAGAGTGTATGTGTCCAGGAATCTTTCCATTTCTTCTAAATTTCCCAACTTTTTAGCATACAGCTCTTTTTAGAGATTCCTGATGATTCTTTTTGTCTCGGTAGTATATGTTTTTCATTTCCTTTTTCTTCTCAGCTTTTTATTGATTTGGTCTTATCCCTCTTTTTTTTATTTTTTGGTTAGTTGAACCAATGGTGTATAAGTTTTGTTTATTGTTCCAAAACCCAGCTCTTCATTTCACTGATCTTTTATATTGTTTTGTTAGTTTCAATTTTGTTTATTTATTCTTTAATTTTAATTATTTCTTTCCTCCTACTAAGTTGGATTTTGGCTTGTTGTTGTTTTTCTTGATCCTTGAGATGCCTTGATAGCTCATTTATTTGTTACTTTTCCAATTTTTTGTAGGTGCCAACTGCTATAATTTTCCCTCTTAACACTGCTTTTGTTGCATCTCATAAGATTTGATATGATGTATTGTCATCTTCATTCGTTTCTGTATATTTTTTGAATTCTCTTTTAATTTCTGTGACCCACTGTTCATTCAGAAGGATGTTGTTCAGTTTCCATGTGTTTTCACATGATGTAATGATTTTTATGTTGTTGATTTCTGACTTCATCCCATTGTGTTCAGATTAAGTTCCATACACTGAGGAGAAGAATGTGTATTCTGCACCTATGTGGTGAAAATTTCTGCAGATATCCATTAGGTCCATTTGGTCCATAGTATTGATTAGCTGTATTGTTTCTTTGTTGATTTTCTGTCTAGTTGATCTGTCCATTGTTGAAAGTGGGGTGTTGAAGTCCCCTGTTACTGTTGTATTGGAATCTATGATTCCCTTAAATCTATTAACAATTCCTTTTAAGTAGCCAGAAACTCTATAATTGGGTACATAAACATTTTTTGATTTTTTAAAAAAGATTTATTTATTTATTTGAAAGGCAGAGTTACAGAGAGGCAGAGGCAGAGGGAGAGAGACACAGAGTGGTCCTCCATCAGATGGCTGCAACTCTTGGAGTTGTGACGATCTGGAGCCAGGAACCAGATGCTTGCTTTCTTTCTCTCTCTCGCTCTCTCTCTCTTTTTTTTTTTTTTTTTTTTTTTTGGACAGGCAGAGTTAGACAGTGAGAGAGAGAGAGACAGAGAGAAAGGTCTTCCTTCCGTTGGTTCACCCCACAATGGTGCTGTGCCAATCCAAAGCCAGGAGCCAGGTGCTTCCTCCTGGTCTCCCATGCGGGTGCAGGGCCGAAGCTCTTGGGCCATCCTCCACTGCCTTCCTGGGCCACAGCAGAGAGCTGGACTGGAAGAGGAGCAACTGGGACAGAATCTGGCACCTCGACCAGGACTAGAACCTAGGGTCTGGTGCTGCAGGCAGAGGATTAGCCTAGTGAGCCATGGCACCAGCTGCCAGGAGCTTCTTCTGAGTCTCTCATGTGGGTGCAGGGGCCCAAGGACTTGGGCGATCTTCTACTGCTTTCTCAGGTGATAGTAGAGAGCTGGATCAGAAGTAGAGCAGCTGGGACTTGAACTGCCGTCCACATGGAATGCCAACACTGCAGGCGGTGGCATTACTTGCTACACCACAGTGCCAACCCTACATATGCATTTATTTTAGTCACATCTTCCTGTTGAATTGAAGCCTTAATCATTACAGGGTGCCCTCCTTTGTCTCTTCTAACAGTTTTTGTGTTAATGTCTATTTTATCTGGTGTTAGGATGGCAACACCTGCTCTGTTTCACTTTCCATTAGCATGGAATATCTTTTTCCATCCTTTCACTTTTAGTGTATGTGTGCCTTTGTTGGTGAGGTGTGTTTCTTATGTGTTTTGTTATTTACTTCTGAATAGGATTGTTTTGGTGTTGAGTTGGTTACCGATTTTCATGATGAATTTAATTTTACTAATTTAAAATTATTTGTAAATGCTCTAATACAGTTTTGTAAAAGTAAAATTGACAGAAAATAAACTGCATTCATTTAGCATGTATAGGTTTTTTTTTTTCCACCTTGTCTCTCTGATAGTATCTTTATTCAAAATAAGTTGTCCAAAAAGATTTGACCTTTATGCGATAAGCAAATTTAAGAGTTTATCCAGCAGGCTTCTTTCCTCTGTGGCAGTTTTCTTCTCTGCTGGCTTCTTTTCAAGCAACTGGCTTCTTGGAAGCTGCAGCCTTTTTCCCCACCGAAGGCTTCTGCTTCCTGACACCAGCAGCCTTCTTTCTTTTCTTCACTACTACAGGCTTCTTGCCTGCAAACCCCTTCTGGTCTGATTTGGCTGCTAATGCTGCTGCTGCCTCTCTACCCAGAGTTTATGATTCCTGGACTGGCAAGGAATGGTGTTCCGGCTCGTAGTCTGCTTACGGGTTTAGCTTCAACATGGTTGGAAGGTTACTTGTTGATTCTTATTCAGTACTCGGCAATGAATCTTTTTGGTGTGGTGCTTGGAGAGCTCTTTAAATCTCTGGGCTTTTTAAGATTCACTTATAAAGTCTGTATTGAGCATCTTGTACATGGGAAGGTTGTAGTTACTTTTGAGAGAAGCAGCTTTATGCCAAGCACCATATAATTCATCTAACTTCCCGAAAGACTTTCAGTCCAAGTTCAGGAACATCCCATGTATCCACCAGGAGCAAGCTTTAAAATTGAGCAGAGTAATTCCAAGGATGTTGCTGAAGGCCCTGTAGGGGTGGGGAAGTGCAGGGTCTGAGTCCACCCGTACAAGGATGGACTGGGTCTGAGGAAAGGTGAGTGCGCCGCTCGCCCATTCCCCAGCCTCCCGATCCCAGAGACAGACGCAGCGGGGAGCCAAGTCTAGCAAGGACTCATTTATTCCGTGCATAACAGAACCTTTTATAGCACAAAACTGCAGAGTCATTGGGGCAGGGCTAAGGACCAACCAATCACTTAAAAGATCACCTTTCGGGGGGATTTCTATAGGACTAGCCTTATGTCTATACACATGTTACTAGTTTTGTTACCTCCCCTGATGTTGCGCAGCCAATCAGTTTTAGTGGTAAACAACTTTGGATTCCGCCCACCTTACTTCCTTTCCGCACCATCTTTGAATTGCTTCGTGTAACTAATTTCCCCACAGGGAAGCTTTCCCCTGCCGAGGACCATTTAGATAGCTATAACATCATTCGCAGGCCATAGTTTTCACCTTAAAAATTAATCTGTAGTCTTACTGAATTTATAGTCCTACCTGTCATTGTTTTGGCAGGGCCAGGCCAAATGATTGGTTTACAGGCCTTGTGCTGGATTCCATGCTGGCTTCTCGTTTTGCCCTTGCCAGCTCTCTGAGAGGCATAGACCTTTTTGATGTCATGCCAGGCCTTCAGAGTCTGAAGCAGCAAAACGGCCTCCTTGATCTTTGTGTAACCTTCAACTTTATCTTCAACCAGCAGGAGGATGTTTAGAAACTTCCTCAATACAGTGGCCTTTAGACATTGCCAGTGCTGGCAAGGCTGATGTATCAGGGCAGAGCAGATGGCCTGTCACTGTTGGGTTGTGTAAATGCCATAATGCCAATGGCACCAAGTTTTGGTTGTTACAAACATGCAGCCTCTTTGGCACAGATTTCCAAAAGCACTCTGGACGGATCAATGAGTTCCACTGTCTCAGACACTGAAAACTTGAGCCACAGCTCTGCCAGTGCTCCAAGACCCAGCAGTGGTCGGTGACCTGCTAATTCACTGACAGCATGGGGCTGCCTGGAGTTTTTGTGCAAGCTGGTGTGAAAAAAGTTCACCTATGCCACAGAATGGGAACCTTTGGCATAGAAGATAAAGTGATGTTTTTGCCAGATTACTCTTCTTTTCCAGAGTGGACAGGCATATACCATGGCAGAGAAAAGAGAAAGCCATACTTTTCTCAACTTTGGCTCCCTCAGGAGAAAAAAAAAGCTAACATGTATACTTTAATGAATTTTGACACATTAATGTACCTGTGGAACCATTGCCACAATCACGATTGTGAACATACACATCATCTCTAAACCTGTCCTTCTAAGTCTGTTTTGGGAATAGATTTCTCTGCTTTTGTTTGTCTTGCTTTTCTTCTCCCCATGCTTACCTCCCTATGTTTGGAAACTTACTGTAACTTTTATCCAGTCTCCCCACATTCCTCAATTTGAAAAGTGTTTTATGTTAATCAGTGGGTAAGGACCCACATCCTGCCATGATGACAATGGCTAACCTCATTTCCCCTAATCCAGGCTGCTACAAGATGTGAACCGTGTTTTCTGGATATGGGCAGAAACTCCCTTAAATCTAACTTTATAGGCAGTGGACCTCATCTACATGGTGAGCCTGACTTTGGTGTTTTGCCACTATGGAATACTACTCTACAAGCTCTCCAGGAATGACACAGGCATCATCTCTGTGGTTTCTGACTCCAAAGCCCAGATCTGCAGATAGGTAGATCTACGTCTGAGGCAGGAAAATGATTATCTGATTTTTAAGCTCAACAAACCTTATATTTTATGCACTTTTTCATTGCCATATGTTTGCAGGGAAGGCAAAAGAGGAGCTCCCCTGTGTGAATCTCACTCCTCATGGACCCATTCTTGTCCTAACAAACTCCAGATTAAGCTTTGAACCACCATGTTGAGTAGTATGAGTGCCAGGATAATTGTCTATTTGCTATCCCTGTAGCTGAATTCTCCTATGTTAATTCATAACCTTTCCATTGATATTTGTACATGGAATACTTCATCCTTCAGTAGGCACATTGTTACTTCAGTTTTAAAAGTTCACAGATCATCTTACCCTAAAGAGATCCTTTAATGAATAACGAATCTACACCAAAAGTTAAATTGCTTTTATTGAAATACACCTTAGAAAGGTCTTTTCTTCTAGGAATGGATAAACATAATAAATCCAGGAAATAGGATCATCTCTCAGTCTAGAAGACAAAAAAGGCTTGCATGTTAGTAGGACATGATTATTGCATACTTTCCAAAACAAAGATTGTTGGAAGGCCAATGTTCCCCAATGGTTGTTAAGAAGGAAAACATTTATAAGTGTGGATTCTTAATTGTAGTAGGCAGAAGAGAGAATGAACATCAAAGTCATGTGTATGTGGGTGTCTGTGATACATATTAATTATTTAAATGAGTGATAGGAAGTAGGGGCTGTTAGGTGAGTTGGAAACAATCCGTGATGTTGGTCAAAACATGCTAAGCGTATGGGTGCCCACAGCACTTGAGAGGACCTGGGGCTGCCGCTCCTGCTTCATCAAGCACTCGGGTTGTGGAGTGAGATGTCATTCAGAGAGAAGTTTGCCGTTGTCCTGAGCTCCAGAAACCCTGGCTCAGCAGTTTTGCCTGGGAAGACAAACAGGCCAGAAAACAGAACGCTCCCAATATCTTCCCAAAGAAACCGATTTCACTGGTAGCAAATTGTGTGCAAGTTGGAGACTAAATACACAAAAAGTGGAAGCTGTGGAAATTGGAGGGTGGGGGAGATTCAAGGATTTAATACAGTTACAGAATGGATTGTAGACTGGTGGCTACTAAAAGAGAACTGTGGAATGAAACAGCTGGGATGAATAATCCTGGGATCAGAACAATTTTCAAACACTGACCTTAATGACTGTACTTTAGAGGAGTCAAATTTGATGGGATTAGTCAGTGCAGCAATTTATGTTACAAAATGCCATTGAACAACGGGAGTCACTGGGTACATGCTCCCCATGTAGGATCTCTGTGCTTAATGTGTTTTACTATGAAACTTAAAAACAACACTACTAGTCGAACAATACCCTATACCTTGTGCGGTTGTATGAGTGCAGCCTGTTGAAATCCTTGCTTAGTATATACTAAGTTGATCTTCAGTATATGAAGGTAATTGAAAATGAAACTCGATGAATGGCGAGATGGGAGAGGGAGTGGGAGAGGGGAGGGCCGTGGGAGGGAGGGAGATTGCGGGGTGGGGGGAGCCACAACAATGCAAAAGTTGCACTTTGTAAATTCACATTATTAAATAAAAATAACTATATAACAAACAAAAAATGCCGTTGAAAACAGCATAGTAATTAGCCAGCAATTAGTTGAATTTAACAGCTGTGTGTCATCAGGGAAAGAGATGAAGCCAGCAACTGTCATTCACTGTGAATGTGGCCACATTCAAAGCTGCGTTACCCTCAGGAGTAGCACCCGAGGTCTTGCACTCTACAGGCATTTGGAAATGGAGCACAGATTTTACTAAAATAATCCAACCAACCATTAAACAAATAACAAGTAATATGCCCCATAAAAGATGAGTATGCCGCATGACTTATCTAAAATATCAATTTCCCAAGAAAAATTACAAGACTTACAAAGAAACAGTATGACACATACATACAATAGAAAATTTCATGAGAGCAACTGGATGTCAGAGTTAACAGAAAAAAACTTGAAAATAACCATTATAAATGCATTCACATAACTAGAGGAAAGTATGATTAAAGGAGTAAAGGAAGATGTGATGATCATGTTAAATTGCATAGAAGAGTAGCAACAAAGAGGAATTTTAGAGAAAAATCAAATGGAAATTCTGAAGTTGAAAAGTATAGTATGAAATAAATTTATTGCAAAGACTAGCTTATTTGAACTGGCAGAAAATCATTTAACAAATTTAAAGACAAATTGATAGACTTTCTGTCCAGTGCATTTTATATAGTTTTGTAATTACTTAGTTTCAAATGTTTATTAGCTATGTGCATGATTTCTTATTTTATTAGTTATTTATAACCTTGCTTAAATTTAAAATATTTGAGGTTTTTCTAAATAATTTTATTGGTATCTGATTTAAATTTTTATGGTTAGTGGACATATTCTAAAATTTGGAACTCTTTCAATAGATTAAATATTGTTTTATGTCCTAGAATAAGGCTATCTTGGACAAATGCTGTATGTGTGTTTGGGAAGAATGTAAAATATGCAGGTTTTGGACAAATTATTCCATAAAAGCCAGTTAGGTTAAGATGGTTAACAAAATTTTGGGATTTTCTATATCCTTTTATTTTACTCTATTTATTAAGAGGGAAATTGATGTTTCCACTTCTGATTGTAGATTTCTCTACCTGCCCCTTCAGTTCAGTCAGCTTTGGCTTCATTTATTTATTTATTTTAAAATTTATTTATTTATTTGAAAGTCAGAGTTACACAGAGAGAGGAGAGGCAGAGAGAGAGAGAGAGAGAGGCATCCCATACGGGCGCTGGTTCGAGACCCGGCTGCTCCACTTCCAATCCAGCTCTGTGTTATGGCCTGAGAAAGCAGTATAAGATGGCGCAAGTCCTTGGGCCCCTGCACCCACATGGGAGACCCGGAAGAAGCTCCTGGCTCCTGGCTTCAGATCGGCGCCGCTCTGGCCGGTGCAGCCAATTGGGGAGTGAACCAGCGAGTTGAAGACCTCTCTCTCTCGCCTGGAAGAGGAGTGACCGGGACAGAATCCGGCGCCCCGACAGGTACTAGAACCCGGTGTGCCAGTGCCACAGGTGGAGGATTAGTCAAGTGAGCCACGGCGCCGGGTGGCTTCATTTATTTTTAAGCAAAGTTATTAACCACTTCCATTATAATATTGCTATAGCTTCTTCTTGGATTGATCTGATTATCCCAATAAAATGTCTGTACCTTCATGTTTATTCTTCTTAAGATTCATTTAATCTATTATTAATGTTTCAGTTTTCTCATGCATAACATTTACAAGGTATATTTTTTTCCTTCCTTTTATTTCTAATCTGTTTCCATGGTTTGTATATGGTTTGAGTGTGCCCACTAACTGTTCCTGTTTGGTCTTCTGTGTGGTTATGTTAAAAGAAGGTGGATGCCGAAGCTGTTCACTCTGTTAATCCTCTGCCTGCGGCACTGGCATCCCATATGGGTGCCAGGTTCTAGTCCCAGTTGCCCCTCTTCCAGTCCAGCTCTCTGTTGTGGCCTGGGAAGGTAGTGGAGGATGGCCCAAGTGCTTGGGCCCAGCACCCCATGGGAGACCAGGAGGAAGCACCTGGCTCCTGGCCTCAGTTCGGCGTAGGTCTCGCCGCAGTGGCCATTTGGGGAGTGAACCGATGGAAGGAAGACCTTTCTCTCTGTTTCTTTCTCTCATTGTCTAACTCTATCTGTCAAATTAAAAAAAAAAAAAAAGAAAGAAAGAAAAAGAAAGAAGCTGGAACCTTTAAGAGTTGGGCCCTAGTGGCAGGTGATTAGATCATTACAATGCAAGACTATGAAGAGATTAAAGTGGTTCTGTGAGCGGGATGAATGTAGTTCTCATAGCAACCCAATTACTTTCTTCAATAGTAGATTGTCACAAAAGAGTAAAACTTGGTCACTGAATCTCCTTGAATCTCCTTGTTGCACGCACTTCTGCCACTAGAGGATGAACCCATGAGGCTGACTCCAAAGTGGGAACTAACTAAACCTCTTTTCTATGTAAAGGATCCCTCAGGTATTTTGTTATGGCAGCAGAAGAAAGACTACAGCACTGTTTTTTAACACTTAATGAAATTGTAGATATGGCTGTTTAGATTCATCATTTTTATTACTTTCTTTCAATTTTCCCAGTCTATTTTTAAATTTTTCTCTTTATCCTTTCCTGACTTGTTCTGGCTAATACAACATTAATTTAGATTGTCGTATAATCAGTATGTGGGTTTAGCTATACTTATTTGTACTATATAAACATTTTAAAATTTATTTTCATTTTGTGTGTGTGTGTGTGAGAGAGAGAGAGAGAGAGAGAGAAAGAGAGAGAGAAAGAGATCTTCCATTCACTGGTTTACTGCCCAAATGCCTGCAGTGGGTGAGGTCAGTACAAAGATGGAAGCCCAGATACCAGTCTAGGTTTTCCTTGTGAGTAGCATGGACCCAAGTACTTGAGCTGTTGCCTACTGCTTCCCAGGATGGCATCAGGATTGCAATATGTATACCAACCACCATTTCCTTAGAGTTAATATTGTTTAATACCTTAAGTAAAGTGCATGACCCATGTGACAGCATAGTTCCCTTTACCGCTCCTGCCATGTGTGCTATATATTTTATTAACATAAGTATGTGAGAATATATGCATACATATTACAATATGTGGACAGTATAGATGATATAATGTGGGGGGCCTGGATAATGAATATTTTCCTCTCTAGAATGTTGAATTTTGTTCTGGCAGTTAGTTGGACTAATGTTAGATACTTTGATCTTGTCAGTTCAAAGCTTAAGAGCAGGTATTTGACATAATGACTAAGGTGCTGTTTAGGATGCCAGTTTCCCACATCACAGTACCTGGGTTTGATTTTCAGCTCCTGTTCCCAATTCCAGCTTCCTGCTAATGTGCACCCTAGGAGGCAGAGGTGATGGCTCCAGTAGTGGGTTCCTGCCACCCACCTACCTGGGTTGAGCTTTGGCTACCAGCTTTGGTTTTGGTTCAGCCCTGGTTGTTGTGGGCTTTTGGTGAGTCAACCGATAGATGGGAGTTTCTCTCTCTCCCCATCTCCCCTCTCTTCCCTCCCCTCCTCCTTCCCTTGCTCCCTCTTTCTGCCTCTCAAATACTTAAAGGAAAATTTTGTATGTAGTTTTGAGCTTAGTCCTAGGAAGTGAAACTTACTCTGGAACATGGTCTTTCTGAAGTCCCAAGTGTATTCTGAAGATGACCAGAGAGGTCTTTTTAAACTCTAGCTAGTCTGAGACTTCACCATATTTTTAAAAAATATTTATTTACTTGAAAGAGTTACGCAGAGAGAAGGAGAGGCAGAGAGAGAGAGAGGTCTTCCATCCTATGCTTCACTCCCCAATTGGCCACAAGGGCAAGAGCTGCACCGATCCAAAGCCAGGAGCAAGGAGCTTCTTCTGGGTCTCCCACACAGGTTCAGGGGCCCAAGGACTTGGGCCATCTTCCACCGCTTTCCCAGGCCATAGCAGAGAGCTGGATCAGAAGTGGAGCAGCCGGGACTTGAACCATTGCCCATATGGGATGCCAGCAGTGCAGGTGGCAGCTTTACCAGCTACACCGTAGCGCCGGCCCCTGAGACATATGATCACTTTAGCTCTTGGCTCTGTGTCAGGCAAACCCTGCTGTGCTTTAAGCAATCTTGTCCTGTGCTTGGGTAGGCCAAGAGCTACCCAACCCATGGCCCTGGCTGCCTGATAAGCCTAAGCAGACACCTGGGCCTTCTCTTTCCAGGTCCCTGCTCCACAAATTCTAGCTGCTTCAGAAGTCTCTTATCTGTGTCGCTTCAGCTTGTGTTCCACCTGACTTTCCTTCCCTCCTGGATGGAAGAGAAATGTCCCCTGACAGAGGTCTGAAGTCATAGTGAGGCTCACTTTGCTATTGCTACTTTCTCAACACTCAGTCTTGCGCTGATGGCTATTCAGTGTCTGAATATAAACGCCTCATATATCCAGTGCACTTTTATCCTGTCCTTGACAGTCTGGCATTGGTTTCTCTGCCATGGGTAGAATAATACAAGGCTGTGTTATTTTATAAAATATAATGGAGTAAATGCAACATGGCATCCTAGATTGGATCTTGAAAAACAAACTGGTGAAATGCAAAGTTTGTAAGTTTGTTTAATTGTAATGTACCAATGTTAATCTTAGTTTTGACAAATGTAGCATGCTAATGTAAGTTATTATCCTTAGTGGAAAGTAAGTGAAGGGTGTTTAGGAACTCTACAATGTTTTCATAAACCTAAAATCATTTCAAAATCATTTATTAAAAATGCAATATTATAGATTAAGACCATTAATCATAACTAGCAATCACATAACCATTACTATGCTGGGCATTATTTTAAATTATTTACATACAGTAACTCACTCTCTCCTCACCAGAAGACTAATCCTGTGTGATAGGGCTATTAAGATCTTTTCACAGAAGAGGAACTACAGCACAGAGATTTAACTAGTGAGTAGCAGAAGTGAACAAGGCTAGAGCGGTAAAATGTCATCTTCATTGCACCCTATTAACATTACTTCCTAGCGACATGACCTCGCCATTGATACCCCTGGTCACCTGGTAGAGGTAGTGCTAATCAGCTTTCTCCTCTGTAAGCTCCCCCTCCCTTCATTCCTCTTTCCACACTCTATTTCTTGGAAAGAGGTCATTATGCATAGCCCATACCTAGGGATTGGAGAGTTATGCTCCATCCCCATGAAGGAAAATTATCTGCCTATAATATTTATGATTCTTCTGTATGGGAGACTGTCCTTTCTTCCCTGTGAACGTACTTATTCAGTCATTTATTCATATTACTACGGTCTTATGAATATTTATTTCACACTTTTGGTTATAATCCAGTCCTTTATTTTGTTGATCTAATGGTTCCACCTTGGCCATTGGGAACTCCTTCGGAGCATATGCAAGCCTTTGACATCCTCCCATCATTCATAATTTTGTGTTGTTAGAGCTTCTTACTTTCTGGTGCTGAAGGATGCTCCAGGCTCCTCTTGAACATTTCCTGTCCTAATACTAGAATCAGCTGTTTCACTGACAATCTCTGGTTCTTTGTATCAGAGCATGCTGTTAGGAGCCCAGATTTGAATGCCTGATGTGCTTGTAGGGACTGGAGTGTCATTGATTCTGGGTCCCCTCAGCGAACAGGTCCAGGAACTGTATGTGTGAATACTAATACTGAATACTATGTACAGATAACTATTTCTATGTGTAAACATGTTTGTTTATATTAAATAGACATGAAATCATAATGATGTCTTCAACTCTAATCCATTATCCTTTGAACTTCCTCTTCTTGTTTATCTGTAAATTCCAATTTCAATAGTGAGAAAACATGCTCACTCTACCCTAAACCATTCATTTATTTTAATTCCAGTGTCTACGTTTACTAGCATGAAATTGAACCCCAGTGAAAAACAGCATGATCAACCACAGTACGGTGACCATGAACAGATGATTTGACTTTAATCTTACAGACTCCACTCATTCCAAAAGCAAATTAGGCAAGCACCTTTTCCTCCAACCCTTTAGTAAGTTGTTTCATATACTTAAAACATTAGATTGTTTTGTCACATTTCGTCACACTGTGTGTCCTGCATTTGAATACATTGAAGTTCACTCTTTGTGTTGTAAAGTTCTGAGTTTTGACAAATGCTTAGTGTCACAGACTCCCAATTTTATTACACAAAATAGTTTCACTGCCCTAAAAGTAATCCCTTGTGCTTCACCCATTTGGCCCTCCTCCCCACCTCTGAATCCCTGGCAAACACTGGTCTTTTTTTTTTTTTTAGTGTTTCTGTAGAATGCCTTTTCCATGATGTCATATTGCTGGAATCATATACTCTATTTGGTTTACTGCAGTTTGAATATGATATGCCTAGGTATAAGTGTTTTGGTACTTATCCTGCTTGGTATTCTCTGAGCTTTCTGAATCTGTGCTTTAATGTTTGTCAATAATTTTGGAACATTCTTGGCCATTATAACTTCAAAAATTTTCTTTTGCTTTATTTTCCTCTCTTTCCCTTTGTTATTCCATTTATAAATGGTCTCTGACTTAGGATGGTTCGACTTAATAATTTTTTAACGTTCTGATGGTGCAGAAGCATACTTCAGTAGAAACCGTACTTTAGATCTGGAATTTTGATCTTTTCGCAGGCTCCGCATATGCAGTTTGATGTTCTCATGATCCTGAGCAGTGGCTGAGAGCTGCAGATCCCAGTCAGCCATGTGATCACGAGGGTGAATAGCTCATGCGCTATAGTGCTTAGCTAAGGTGTTTGATAGCTTAGGTGCATTTGCAATTACTGTCATTTCAGTGTACAATGGGGTTATTGGGGTACAGCCCAATCATAAGTTGAAAAACTTCTGTACACATATTTTGTACTTACTGAAATTATCTCACAGTTTGTATGTTCTTTTATTCTTTTTTTCATTCATTATTCTATTTGCATTTGAGCTTGGCAAGTTTGTATTGACCTATTCTCAAGGTCACTGATTGCTTTCTCATTGTGTAATATTCTCCCTTTCCAGGTATAGGATAATACTCCCTGGGATTGAGGGTCTTAAGATCTAATATCAGAGAAGATAGGCCAGAGAGTTTATGTCCAGGGGAGGGCATTTGGTGAGTGGTTGATATGCTGCCTGCCACGCCAGCATTCCATGTCAGAGTGCTGGTTTGAGTCCCAGTTGCTCTGCTTCCCATCCACTCCCTGCTAATTTGCTTGGGAAAGCGGCTGAATATGGTCTATGTACTTGGGCCCTGCCTCCCATGTTGGAGACCCAGATAGAGGTCTAGGCTCCTGGCTTTGTCATAGCTAGGCTCCAGCAATTGTGGCCATTTAGGGAATGAACGAGTGGATGGAAGATTCTCTTTCTCTCTCTCCCTTTCAAACAAATAAATAAAAATGTGAATAAATCTTTTTTTAAAAAAAGAAAACTAAGAGGCCACTTGGTATGCATGCATTCCACATCAGAGTACCTGATTTTGGGTCCCAGTTCTGTTTCCAGTTCCAGCTTCCTGCTAATCTACACGCTGGGAGGCAGCAGGTGATGGCACAAGCTTGAATCACCGCCACCCATATGGGAGGCCCAGATTGGGTTCTGGGCTCTTATTTTTGCTTGCCCAACTCTGGCTGTTGCAGGCAATTGGGGAGTAAATTAGCAAGCAGAAGATCTCTCTTTATCTACCTCTGTATCTTTGCCTTTTAAATAATTATAAATGAATAAATAAATTAATTTAAAATAATTTGTATATAAATGATTGAGCCCATCAAAAACATTCTTCAGTTCTGCTCTAGTGCTTTTTCCTCTCTAGCATTTCCTGTTGGTTCTTCCAGTTTCTGTCACTCAACTAACATAATACTCATCTATTCTTGTGTGTTGTCTACTTAAGTATATTAGCTATTTTAAATTGTCTATTTCATGTAAAGAGGGCTAAATTCGCTTATTCATCTAAGAGTTATAGCTGATACAACTGTAACAAAAGATGAGTTAAGGAGAGCTAGGAATTGGGCTATGTTTAATAGCTGCTGTAGCTGTGGGTGGTAGAAGCTCCAAATTCTTCTAGGTCTTTAAATATTCCTTATTGTCATTCAGCTTCCCAGAGAGTCTGCTTTGCAGCTCTTTCAGCTTTCCCGAGCTGTTGCCACACTAGAACCTTGTGGCTGTTGGTTCAGGTATAGGGAAGAGAAGCGTCTGCAGTCCTTTGACACTGTGCATACATTGGCTTGGGCCAAGAAGGAGGCTTTAAGTAAGTGGGGCTGAATTTCTCGCTGATCAGAGATTCTTTCCTGTTTTTTGAGGCTTTTAATTTATTTTTGAAGGGATTTATTAATACATTAAAATCTCAGGGTTACAGCAAATGCATGATAATTACTATGACACAATTCTCATATTAATGTGATATTAATATATTATATTATTATATAATATATTATGTATTATTATATATTAATATTAATTAATATATTAATATATCCTTCCTTCCCTTCTTCTTTCTTTGTTTCATTTTCAAATTTTCAGATAAAAATTTTTTTAAAGACTTATTTATTTATTTGAAAGTCAGAGTTACATACAGAGAGAGGAGAGGCAGAGAGAGAGAGAAAGAGAGAAGTCTTCCATCCGATGCTTCACTCCCCAATTGTCCACAATGGCAGGAGCTGTGATCTGAAGCCAGGAACCAGGAGCTTCTTCCGGGCCTCCCACGTTGGTGCAGGGGCCTGAGGATTTGGGCCATCTTCCACTGCTTTCCCAGACCATAGCAGAGAGCTGAATTGGAAGTGGAGCAGCCGGGTCCCAAACTGGTACTCATATGGGATGTTAGCGCTTCAGGCCAGGGCGTTAACCCGCTGTGCCACAGCACCAGCCCTGAGATAAAATATTTTTAAGCTCTTTCCGTTCGTAGCGCAGCCATGGCTCGTGGTCCCAAGAAGCATCTGAAGCGAGTAGCAGCTCCAAAGCATTGGATGCTGGATAAGTTGACCGGTGTGTTTGCTCCTCGGCCATCCACTGGTCCCCACAAGCTGAGAGAATGTCTCCCTCTCATCATCTTCTTAAGGAACAGGCTTAAGTATGCACTGACAGGGGACGAAGTAAAGAAAATTTGCATGCAGCGGTTCATTAAGATTGATGGCAAAGTCCGAACTGATATAACCTACCCTGCTGGTTTTATGGATGTCATCAGCATTGACAAGACTGGGGAGAATTTCCGTCTGATCTATGATACCAAGGGTCGTTTTGCTGTTCATCGCATTACACCTGAGGAAGCCAAGTACAAGTTGTGCAAAGTGAGAAAGATCTTCGTGGGCACAAAAGGAATCCCTCATCTGGTGACCCATGATGCTCGTACCATTCGCTATCCTGATCCCCTCATCAAGGTGAATGACACCATTCAGATTGATCTGGAGACTGGCAAGATTACTGATTTCATCAAGTTTGATACTGGTAACTTGTGCATGGTGACTGGAGGTGCCAATCTGGGAAGAATTGGTGTGATCACCAACAGGGAGAGACATCCTGGCTCTTTTGATGTGGTTCATGTGAAAGATGCGAATGGCAACAGCTTTGCCACTCGACTCTCCAACATTTTCGTTATTGGCAAGGGCAACAAACCATGGATTTCCCTTCCTCGAGGAAAGGGGATCCGCCTCACCATTGCTGAAGAGAGAGACAAGAGACTGGCTGCCAAACAGAGCAGTGGGTGAAATGCTCTCCTTGTGACATGTTAGAGAAGTCTTTGTACTTATTAAAGACAATTCCGTGTAAAAAAAAAAAAAAAAAAAAAAAAAAAAATATTTTTAATTTACATTATAAGTATAGGCTTAATGCTCCACTAAATAAAGAGTTCAACAAGTAAAAAAATAAAAAGTCCATAGTTCAACAGAAATATAGGCAAGGGTTATAAACAGTTATCTAATGAAAATATGTGCATTCTAACCATATATGGTAAATTTTAATATAATCACAGATGATTAAAACTATAGTAGCATATTTATATGTATTAACTACCAAAAATAGAAAATGTATGGCATTTTTTCTTTTGGGTCTGGCTTATTTCACTTAGCTTAATGATCTCCAGTTGCATCCACTTTGTTGCAAATGTCTGGATGTGGTTCTTTTTGGTGGCTGATAATATTCCATCTTTATATATGCCACATTTTCTTTATGTAGTAATCAGTAGATGGACATATAGGTTTTTTCCATAGCTTAGCCATTGTGGATTGAGTGTCTGTAGACATGGGAGTACAGGTAACTCCTTCATATGCTGTTTTCATTTCCTTAGATATATTATCAGTAGTGATGAATCTCCATACCGTCTTCCATGATGATTGTGCCAGTTAACATTCCCACCAACAATGCATCAGGGTACCTTTTTCTTTACATCCTCACCAGAATTTGTTATTTAGTGATTTTTGGATGCTAACCACCCTAACTGGGGTGAGCTGATGCTTCATTGTGATTATTTATTTATTTAATTTTTTGCATTTTCTTGATGGCTAGTGATCTTTAACATTTTTTATGTGTCTTTTGGCCATTTGTATTTTTTTCCTTTGAAAAATACCTGTTAATATCCTTTCCTATTTCTTCACTGGGTTGTTTGCTTGGTTGTTGTTGAATTTCTTGAGTTCCTTATATATTCTGGATATTAATCCTTTATTAGATATATAGTTTGCAAACATTTTCTCCCATTGTGTTGGTTGCCTCTTCACTTTATTGATTGTTTCTAGATTTCTTTCCAAAAGTGATTGATTGAGAATTACATGTTTAAGGATTTATTTAAAATTTTATGGTGATAATTATTAAAAGCCAAAAATAGATTTTTCTTTTTCTCTCCTTCCTTCCTTCCTTCCTTCCTTCCTTTCTTCCTTCCTTCCTTCCTTCCTTCCTTCCTTCTTTCTTTCAACTTTTGTTTAATGAATATAAATTTCAAAAGCACAACTTTTGGATTATAGCAGCTTTCCCCCCCCATAACCTCCCTCTCACCCACAACTATCCCATCTCCCACTCCCTCTCCCATTCCATTCTTCATCAAGATTCATTTCAATTATCTTTATATACAGAAGATCAACTTAGTATATACTAAGTAAAGATTTCAACAGTTTGCACCCACACAAATGCACAAAGTATAAACTACTATTTGAGTACTAGTTTTACTGTTAATTTGCCTAGTACAACACGTTAAGGACAGAGATCCTACATGGGGAGTAAGTGCAAAGTGACGCCCATTGTTGATTTAATAATTGACATTCTTACAAAAATAGATTTTAACTTCAAAGGTCTTTTGGGGGAGGATAGAAAGAGGAGAAAATAATGTAAATAAGGACCACATAATATATATAATATATATATTATATACATATATAATATATATATTATATATATATATTTCTATATATATTATATATATATTTCTATATATATATAGAAATCAAAGAAAATATTGAGGAGATATGAAAAGCAAAAATTATAAAATAACACAGAATTAAGATACATTTTTTATATATCCACAAAATACATGTGCATAACTTAAAATTGTTAAATTCCTTTACTATAGTAAAATACACTTAAAAAAGTATAAACCCACCAATATGCCATTTACTGGAGCTATATGTTTAAGAAGCAATTCTGAGAAATTTGAATAATAAGTGTTTAAAAATTTTATGAAAAAAAGTCTTGCAATGATAATTCCAGACAAAAATTGAATTCAAGGCAAAAAATCACAATGACTAAGGATATTCAAATTAAGATGTAACTGAAATGCATGTGTCAAAAGGTTGTTTTCAGGAATATAGAGAAAATGCACAGAAGTATAATGCAATGGGAAATGTCATTTACCTTCTCTTAATTCTTGAGTGACAGAGTAGGAAAAAATATGTAAAGCCATAGTAAGGAAAAAAATTAAGTGAATAAGATTGCTTTAATGTATATAAATATCTTCTGTCCTACACATAGCAAGCTGATAGTACTGTTTCTTTTTCTTTTTTAAAAAGATTTATTTATTTATTTGAAAATCTGAGTTACACAGAGAGAGGAGAGGCAGAGAGAGAGAGAGAGAGAGAGAGAGAGAGAGAGATCTTCCATCCAATGGTTCACTCCCCAATTGGCCACAATGGCCGGAACTGCACTGATCTGAAGCCAGGAGCCAGGAGCTTCTTCCCAGTCTCCCACTCGGGTGCAGGATCCCAAGCACCTGGGCCATCTTATACTGCTTTCCCAGGGCATAGCAGAGAGCTGGATTGGAAGTGGATCAGCCAAGTCTCGAACTGGCACCCATATCGGATGCCAGCATTTCAGGCCAGGGCATTAACTCAGTGCGCCACAGCACCGACCCTGTACCGTTTCTTTATCCTCATAAAATGTTTATAAATTTTGTTCATGTATCAAGTAACAAGGGAAATAATGAATTTAAAATATCAAAAAATACATGCCATGTTCTCTAGTTATATTACAAAACAGTTCTTGTTCTTTACAGTAATAGCCTACTCTATTTTGAAATAGATATTAATAAAGTTCAAGTGGGAATGCATTAGTTTTTTCTTCATAGCCTCCATATGAAAAAGTTTTACTCAGGAGAAAATGCATGCTTTTAAGTACTTAGATTAGCATTTGGTAAATAAAATAAATTATTAGTGAACTCAGATGTTGGGAAATGAACAATTAAATAACTCTAAGATAAACAAAAAGAACCAATAAAGATAAAATTACTAATTAATAAGTAGAAAAAATAGAATAAATATACAACCCAAAACTTGTTCTTTGAGAAAATGTTTTACTAAATAGAAAAGCCATTAATTTAACTTCTCACAGAAGGGCAGAAATATAAATACACAAAACTCAGAATGAACCATGAATAACAATTTCTTTGGGGAAAAATAAAAGAAATTATAAGCAAATACTTTGCAAATTTTTTTGGTGTTGGGTGCCAGATGCCTGAAGCAGTAATGTATGCAGGAGAGGGATTACAGAGTGAACCAGGAGGCTGGGAGGCAGCTGGGTGGGATCAGGCTTTCTCCTTCTGGAACAGCTCTCTCACAAAAACTCAAAATGTTCAGGTAGAGTTTTGACCTTGCAAATGCATAGCCACAATGACCTAAGGACCTCCTACTAAACACCATCTGTTACTAAACCCCATCTCTTAAAGTTTCCACCACCTACCCATAATGCCACGCTGGAGACCTAGCTCCCAACACATGAATTTATAGGGTACACAAGCCATATTCAAACCATGCCATCATCGTTCAAGTTTTATCTATCATTTGTTCTCTAAGAGTGACCTGAGCACTTTCATAAACTCACACCATATGATGGAAAATTTAACATAAACTTGCTAAGTCTTTCTGGATTTCTTATTCCTTTTCCTCCCCAAGATAGCACTTGAATATAGTTGAGCCAAAAACTTGTTCACTGTTTGGCAATGGGGAAAGAGAAAGCTTATATAGGAATGAGATCCTTGTGTCTTCCTCTGGCTTCTGTTGCCTCTACCATGGAGTTCACCTCTGGAGAATCGCCTGGCCCACACAGTCTGAGGTTTATTGGTGGAAGTCTGACCAGCTTCCATGTGAGTAAACCTTTTCCTGAGCCTTTGCTGATGCTCTGTCTGTGGCCATGTTCGCAGAGGTTCTCAGGCCCAGTTCTGCTCTGCATTTTTTTTTTTTTTTTGACAGGCAGAGTGGACAGTGAGAGAGAGAGACAGAGAGAAAGGTCTTCCTTTTTCCATTGGTTCACCCCCCAAATGGCCACTATGGCCGAAGCTACGCCGATCCAAAACCAGGAGCCAGGTGCTTCTCCTGGTCTCCTATGGGGTGCAGGGCCCAAGCACTTGGGCCATCCTCCACTGCACTCCCAGGCCACAGCAGAGAGCTGGCCTGGAAGAGGGGCAACCGGGACAGAATCCAGTGCCCCCACCGGGGCTAGAATCTGGTGTGCCGGCGCCGCAACGTAGAGAATTAGCCTAGTGAGCGCTGGCTGCTCTGCATCTCTATAGTGACCCAGTGGCTACCTCATCAATCAGATGCCCTCTGTATCTTTACACAGAGTACATAGGAACTGTTGAATCCCGGAGAAGTTGAGTACTACATCTGGCTGTCTATCTACTTGGTAAATTTATTCTGCAGCTATCATTCCAAGGTGGTTCTTCCCGTTTGATGTGGGTTCACCCCAGCTTGAGGGTGGGAATCAACCCCACCCTCCCCTCCACAGCTTAATGACATACAAGCTATGCGTTAAATACAGAGATTGCATTTTAGTAGGTAGAGCAGTGAAAAAAGAAAGTATGCCATTTTAAACTGAAGGCAAAATTTTGACATGTAAAACAATGAGCATTGCAGTGACAATTGATGGATATATAGACTGTCTATTTGTCAATTTAGTTTTAACTTCCTCAGTGGCCAATGATATTGAACATCTTTCAGTTGGTTATTTGACATTTGAGTGTCTCATCAGGAGAAATATCTATTCAAATCTTTTGCCCATTTTCAAAAATTGAATTGTCTGTCCTTTTTTGTTGAATTGTAAAAGTTCTTTATATATTCTGGATATTAGACACTGATCAGATGATTTGCAAATATTTTCTCCATTCTGTGAGTTATCTTTGTTTTGCTCTCATACTATCATTTCCTTTGGTGCACTTTTTAAAATTGTGATAAACTCTAGTTTATTTATTTTGTCTTTTATTGAATGTGCCTTTGGTGTCGTATCTGCAAAACCGTTGCCAAATCCAAGGCTTTGAAGATTTATCTTTATAGTTTCTTCTAAGAGTTTTATTTTTTTTAGATTTTATAATTTAGTCTTTATTATAAGGGATCTTTGATACACTGGAATTTCTTTTGTATCTTTAAAAAATTTAATTGTGCCAAAGTATAGATAACACAATTTATCACCTTAAGCATCTTTGAGTCTACAATTCAGTAGTGCTAAGTGTATTTACACTGTTGGGCAGTCAATTCCCAGGATTCCATCTTGTAAAACTAAAACTTTTACTCAATAAACAACTCCCCATTCCCTTCTCTTACCTCCAAATTGCTGTCAATCTTCATTCTACTTTCTGAGTGTGTGAATTTGACTATCCTAGATAAAAGCATTTGTCTTTTTTTTGGATTGCTTATTTCACTTAGCATAACGTCTTCAAAATGAATCTATGCTATACAGAATGTATTTTTCCCCCAAGGTTTCGAAACACTTTATTTATTTATTTTTAAAGTTGTCTTTCCTTTTTAATTCTGAATAACATTCCATTATATATATATATATATATATGCCATATTTTGTTTATTCATTCTTTTATTGGCCTACATTCAGATTTCTTTGATTTCTTGGCTATTGTGACTAATGCTGCTACGAAAATGAGTGCTGCAAATATTTCTTTGGGTACCTGCTTTCTATTTTTTTCCATCATACCCAGAAGTGGAATTGCTAAATTGTATGATCATTTCCTGTTCTCAATTTTTTTGAGCAACTATTATATTATTTTCTAGTTCTTGTACATCTTGCATTGCTACCTAAAGTACACAGGATTCTAATTTTTCCACAACTTCATTAATGCTATTTTCCAGTTTATTTATTTATTTTGAATAGTGGACTTCTTAATGGGTGTGAAGTTGTGTATGATATGGATTTGATCTGCTTTTCTTAGTTATTTGTGATGTTGAGCTTCTAATATGTTTATTAGTCATTTGTGTGTCCTTTTTTTTGAAGGAGTATCTATTCTAGTCTTTATCCATTTTTACATTGAGTTTTTTATTTTTTTTGCTGTTGTTCACTATGTGAAATTTTTGTACATTAGGTCTTTGCTAGATGTACAATTTGCAAATATTTGTCCCATTTTTCAGGTTACTCTTTTCAGTCTGATGGTTAAATCCTTTGATGTAAAATTTTTTTTTTATTTTTATGTATTCAATGTATCTATTTTTATTTGATTGACTGCATTTTTAGTGTCATATTTGAGAAAATATTGCCAATTATAATGTCATGAAGCTTTCATTCTATGATTTCTTCTAAGAGTTTTATGGGTTTAGATCTTATATTTAGGTTTTTGACCCATCATATGCTATCTTTGACATCTCAAACCCTGTAGTGTTACCTTTTAGAGCTTTCAAAAATAGATGACAACTTTGAGGCTTTATTAGGTAAGATTGAAACTCCTGCAGCCATTTGGCCAGGATTGACGGCTTTTTAGTATTCACACTTGACATATAAGAAATTATTATGTAAGCTCATTCATATGTCGGTTTTTATATACATGATTAAATATTTAACATTCTCCTTATGAAAGCTTTGTGTATAATTTATGCACTATTCCTAAGTACATTATATTTTTATTGCTACTCTAAGTCTACATGTGCTTATTATGTTTTTTCACCGTTTATTACTGGCTTTGAAACTAAGCCTTAAAAACATATTTGTGTTGTGTATATTCACTTTAATGAACTCCTTTATTACTTAAAATAATTCTAACATTTATCCCAGTGCTTTATTTAAATTTATGTATGTAGGAAAAATATATTTTGTTTTCAGTTGGTGTGTTTGTTAGTATAAACTTAGAACATTAGCTATTAATAAATATAAACATAGATTTTCTTTTATAGCTATAAAATGGAAACAAAAAATTCTCTTCAAGTTATGGGAAAATATGTAATAACTAAAAATAAAGTAACACCTACTGGCCAAAATTGACACCTACTAACCTCGTAATTTTTGGCAATTAAACATGATGTGCCTCAGTTTCAGTGTCTGAAAAGATTTATTATAGCCCTTACTTCATGAGGCTATTGTAATAATTAAAATAAATATCCAAGTGATATGGCTTGGTTTAGTGCATGCTATACTATAATCATTAAGCAGCTTGTCATTATTGTCAGTCTGTTGTTCAGACATCTAGAAAAATGCTATAAAGATAAGGTTGCATCAGGCATTCTTTTATTCCCTGTGATTCTAAAGATGACACTAATGTCTCAGCATTAAGCATGAGCTTACCAGGAGGGATTTACCTTGAACAAAGCTACAGTTTGAGAGTATCTCACATATTCCCCTTCCAAGACCCAGGGCAATGTCTTTACATGTTTATAAAATTTACAAAAGTAAAATATTTAAACACAGTTGGTTAATACTATCACCATTTCTTTCTAGGTCAACTTGCCCCTTATCACATTCCCACTACTGTTGATTGGCATTGGAGTTACTGTAATACATAAATTATTAATTGTTATAGAAAAAGATAACCCCAAGCTCAAAACAACAATCATGTGTTCATTCAAAATTCTGGAGGAGGGCACTTTTTGTAGGTTTCTGCTGGATGGTTCTTCTGCTGCTCTTTCGTGGGCTCCCTCGTGGCTACAGTCAGATGATAGGGTGACTGGGGGTATGAAGAATCCTCCATGACTTTACTAACATGTCTGGGATGGTGGACAATCTAGGCTGGCATCACATCTCTAATATCTACCAGGATAGCTTGGATTTCTTCATGTGACAACTGTATTCCTTTTGCTACTACCACAGTGTCTTGATTTATTATAACTTTAAATTCTCCAACTTTGTTCTTCTAAGATTTATCTTAGGAGTTCTGGTTCATTTTTATTAAAAATTTTAGAATATTCTTGTCAATATCTGCAACATGGTTATCTACTAGGATTGTGCTGTGTGAATAGATAAAATTGAGAAAAACTTTTATATTGACTCAAGTCTTTAAATTCAGGAATATGGTATTTCTATTTGTTGGATTTTCTTTTGATGTATTTTATTGACTATTTGTGGTTTCCAGCACATAGAACCTGCTCATATTTTGCCTTATTCCAGAACATTTCACTTTTTTGTGATGAGGTAATTGGTATTTTTCATTGCTAATATTTAAATATGAATATGACTGACTTCTGTTCTGTATAGTCACCTTGATCTCCCAAACCTTGCAAAATTCACTTGCTAGTTCCAAGAGATATATTATAGATTCTTTGAGATGTAATACATACACAATACTGTTGAATGAAAATAAAGATAGTTTACTTCTTCCTGGTTAATCTGTGTGCCTTCTTTTCATTTTTCATTGCACTGGACAAGATTTCCTGTATGATGCTGCACAGGAATGATAAGGGATGACATTTTGCTATTTTCCTGATCTTTGAGAGAAAACGTTCAGTATCTCACTATCCAGCATAATGTTGAATATTAATGATAAGAGAGTGATATGTATATAAGTCCTTAATGACACAAAGAAGGATTCATTTATATTCTTGGCTGAGAATTTTTTATAAATGAATGTTGAATTTTGTGAATTTTTTCTATATCTAGAAATGATCATATTTATTTAGTCTATTAATATGGCAGTTATTTTGATTGTTATTTGAATGTTGGGTAACCTTGCACTCCTAGGATAAATTCCCCTTTGTTTGAGAAATATCATGCTTTCATGTATTGCTGCACTAAATTTAGATTAATTTATATATTGTTGAATTAACTTTGTATTAAAAATCTCCATAGTAGCTGTTTATTTCTCTACCATGGCAGATATGAATTTTAACTTGGCAATGTATTTTGGATTTCCTTGCATTTCTTTTCTTTTTAAAGATTTATTTATTTATTTATTTGAAAGGTAGAATTACAGAGAGGCAGAGGCAGAGTGAGATAGAGAGTCTTCCATCTGCTTGTTTACTCTCCAAATGGCCGCAATTGCCGGAGCTGCAGCCAATCCGAAGCCAGGAGCCAGGAGCTTCTTCCAGGTCTCCCGTGCAGATACAGGGGCCCAAGGACTTGGGCCATCTTCAACTACTTTTCCAGTCCATTGCAGAGGGCTGGATCAGAAGTGGAGCAGCCGAGACTCGACCCGGCACCCATATGTGATGCTGGCACAGGAGGCAGTGGCTTTATCTGCTTAACACCATGGCACTGGTCCTGGATTTCTTTTACTATAGCTATCTCTCTTTTACTTTTGCCATTATTTCAATTTATTTTCTTTATAGCTTCATTGACCAGATTTTCTAGTTTGCTTTGGAAGATACTTAGTTAATTCTTTTTCTTAAAGTAAACTTTTTATTTTTCATAGATAGGTTGGTGTAAATATAACTAGGAAACATAATATGTGAGTTGAATGGCCTGGACTTATATACATATATTTTAATTTAACAATTGGGTTTTTCTGATTTACTGGAATGTAACATTATTTTTTTTCTGTTTAGCCTGATATGAAAGAATATATTCTCATATGTACTGACCCCCATACTTTTCTGTTTTTTTATTGCCTAATCAATGTTTCTGTCTAGACATACTTAGGTAACTAAGAATGTATGTCCATTCCCTACCTTCAGGCACCCTGTCTGTTTTGTGCAGTGTTGAGCACTATAAGTTGTAGTTGTTGAGCTGATGTAAGAGGAGAGAAATAACACAGTAGAAGAATCAAAGAACTTGCTGTTTGTTCTGGTTTTGGTTGATGACATTGGAAAACAGTCATCTGTTTTGTTGATTATTATATTTCCTGTTTCTGAGGGTTGGAGACATAGTGAGGGAGAAGAAAAATCTCTCCCTTTTGGAGGAATATGATATTTTATTCAGATTATAGAAAATTTGATTGTCCAAAAATAAATCTTAATCCATTTTAATTGACAATGTAACTAAATGGAAATTCCCTTTGGGCTTGTGATATGTTATTCTCTTTCTTAGTTTACAGTGTGGTAGCCAGCTTTGCGCTCTCTCTCTCTCTCTCTCTTTGCTGTTGTTGTTACAGTGCCATAAATCTTTAATGGTGGGCTGAGTTTGAGGAGTTGTATTAGGAAATGCTGGTGTATTACCATACACAGAAAAAGCCTGGTTCTGTGAAGTAATTAGTATAAAGTCATAAAGTGTGTGAATGTAAAAGTTTATATATATATTTTTTGACAGGCAGAGTTGACGGTGAGAGAGAGAGAGACAGAGATAAAGATCTTCCTTTTTCCATTGGTTCACCCCCTAATGGCTGCTGCTGCTGGTGCACCGCGCTGATCCGAAGCCAGGAGCCAGGTGCTTCTCCTGGTCTCCCATGCGGGTGCAGGGCCCAAACACTTGGGCCATCCTCTACTGCCCTCCCGGGCCACAGCAGAGAGCTGGACTGGAAGAGGAGCAAGTGGGACAGAATCCAGCACCCCGACTGGGACTAGAACCTGGGATGCCGGCGCCGCAGGTAAAGGATTAGCCTATTGAGCCGTGGCTTTTGCGCCAGCCAAAAGTTTATATATTTTAAAAACCCTTCTTAGAAAAAGGTTTATTTATTTATTTGAGAAGGAGAGTTACAACGAGAGAGGAAAAGAGAGAGAGAGAGAGAGAGAGAGAGAGAGAGAGAGAGAGAGAGAGATCTTCCATATGCTGGTTCATTCCCAAATGGCAGCAAAAGCAAGGCTGGACCAAGCTAAAGCCAAGAGTCTGGAACTCCATCTGAGTCTCCCATGTGGCAGGAGCCTAAGCACTCAGGCTGTCTTTCAATACTTTCTCAGGCACATTAGCAGAGAACTGGATAGGAAGTAAAGCAGCAAGGACTCATTGGGATGCTGGTATGGCAGGTGGCAGCTTAACCTGTTGTACTGTCCCGTCCCACAGGACGTCAACTGGGGCCAAGTACCTAGAATGGGGAATGAAAGGGACAGGAGATACAAAGATGGCAGCAAGACATGTCCTGATCAAGCTGCAAATTTTATTTTTCAACCACACACTTATATATCATAAAGGCAGGGTGTCGGGCGGGGGAAGGAGGGGCGTTTAAGAAGGCAGGACGTTGGGCAGGGGAAGGAGGGGGAGCTTATCTTGTAGCTGCAATGCTAGTGCAAGTAGGGGAAAGGTTACAAGTGCAAGTAGGGGAAAGGTTACAAGGTCTTAAGGCACAAGGTCACACAAGGTTGCGTTATCAGTACTCTCTGGTCTGGGCTGTTTAGCCCTGCCTCAGTAGTTTTCCACTAAGAGGCCACATGCTGCGTGGTCCCCGACATTGTACCACAACACCAGCCCCCTAAAAGTTTATATTTAAATTTAGGGTTCTTTTGTCCAAGATTCAGAAATCATAATGAAGTTTAAGAGAGAGTTCAATACAAGTGATGGAGTTAGACTGTTGTATAGAAGACACCCAAATGTTGTGAATTTGGAGAAGTAATATTATACAGTAAATCCATTGTATAGCTGTGCCCTCTTATGACTGAAGTGTTAGTGAATATCACTGAGTTACACATGAATTACATATCCTAGAAGATAGGTGTTAAAGTCACTTAGAATAGGGATGAGATTGGGTAAGGAATGGAGTGAATAGAAAGACTACTCCATTTATCAAAGGCATCAAGAATGGTGGTATGGCTTAATGAAGGTGGTAATAGCTGTCATTACTTGTTGAAGAGCAATTTGAAGCAGGGAACAGTCAAAGCTTTACCTCCTCCTGTTGCCCAATTAGTGAAAAGGGTTGATGAAGTAACTGTGTTATGACAATGCTATGTTTCAGTTGAGGCAATATTTGTGGAAAGCTTTGAGACTGCGCTTAATGGTATCTCCCATAATTTGATAGACTCTTTGGTCCCTGTAGTACTTCCTTGGCTTCAGATCAAAACTATCCCAAAGTCAGTAGAATCCTGTCCTCCATTCATGTCCTCTTGAGATTCTATCAATAGAGATTAAATTTCTTTCTGTTTTCTTGGAATAAAGAAACTTACTCAGATCCCATGAATTCCTCTATTTTTGACCAGTCTGTTCTGGTTTTCCCCAGATATTTTCTTTTTTTCTGAATCCTTTGAACCTCTTTTTTTCTTGGAGTCCATTCCCTAGACTTTAGTTTATTTTGGAATAATACATCATGAAATAAATCCATTTGCAAAGACATTTATAGTATCTTTTCTTCACTTGCAGCGTGAGTGACACACTCCCAACTTTCAGCACTTTGGTGGACCCTGACTTCCTTCTTTTCTCCCTCTCCACCTTCTTCTCCTTCTCTTTTCCTTCTCAGTATTTAGTTAAGGTTTAACCATACCTTGTATTGTTTTTCTCTTCAGGAAAGAAAAAGGAATATAAAACTCCACCTGTTCTAGCTTCTAATAAATTGGGAATATAAATAGTGATACACTTTGAAAATATATTCCCAAATTTACTTATAACTATGTCTTTTAAGAACACAATTGAATGCCGGCGCCGTGGCTCAACAGGCTAATCCTCCGCCTTGCGGCGCCGGCACACCGGGTTCTAGTCCCGGTCGGGGCACCGGTTTCTGTCCCGGTTGCCCCTCTTCCAGGCCAGCCCTCTGCTGTGGCCCAGGAGTGCAGTGGAGGATGGCCCAGGTGCTTGGGCCCTGCACCCCATGGGAGACCAGGAAAAGCACCTAACACCTGGCTCCTGCCATCGGATGAGAGCGGTGCGTTGGCCGCAGCGCGCCGACCACGGCGGCCATTGGAGGGTGAACCAATGGCAAAGGAAGACGTTTCTCTCTCTCTCACTGTCCACTCTACTCTGCCTGTCAAAAAAAAAAAAAAGAACACAATTGAAGCCTTTTTTTCCTTCCTTTTGCATCACTCGTATCTGACACTGTGACATAGAGTCATGCAACATGGATCTGATTGATTAATCCTTCCCAAAGTCCCATTGATATTCACTGGTACACTAATGAAATTATTAAGGAGTTTGAGCTTTTCAGGTATCAATGGAAAGACAACCAGGTCACAATTCTTAGGAGTATTTCTTTACTTCTTTTATTTTTAGAGATTTATTTATTTACTTATTTGAAAGCAGGATCATGAGAGAGAGACAGAGAGAGACAAGATATATATATATATATATATATAGAGAGAGAGAGAGAGAGAGAGAGAGATACCAAACTATATCTCTAGTTTTTGAGTAATTTTAAAAAATCCACCAAGACATTCTATTTAATTACCCTTCAAAGACTTCTGCTTGAAATTCCTCTATAATTGAAGGGCTTAGGAAAATTCAGTGAATTTATATTTAGAAATAGAGTAGGTTTTAAAAATAAATCAATCAGGATGTTATATAATTATTTGAATGATCTAAATGGTAATTTTTATTTTAAACTATCTTGTAAATACATTTGGTATTTGGTTTCTGAAACATAAATTGTATGCGAATCTGTATTTTGACTCTTGTGTTGGAAATAACAACAGGAAATTCATGGCTAATAGAGTCAGCATTAAGATGGCTCCCTGACATGGATACTGAAACAAATTGTAGCATTACTCATCCTTATACATCAATAAAGAATCTATTTCCAGACATAATGACATTTACTGGTTTAGGAACTATTTTTATCTGATATTAAAGAACATTACCTTTATTTAGAGTCTCTTGGAGGTCTGATGACATTTGCTGATTGGATTGGAAAGTCAAGTACAAGGAGATGAGTTGTTTCCTCTCACACACAGTGCATGTAGGTTTTAAAATTAGAAAGATGTGGTTTCAGTTCTCAGGCCTGCAGGAAACTAATTGTGTGAGCATAGGAAAGTTACTTAGCTACTCTGGATCTAGGACACTAACCTCTGAGGGTCATGTGAGCAAAAGTGACAATGTAACTTAAGATTTTACCACATTTGCAATCTGTTGAAATCTTTACTTAGTGTATTCTAAGTTGATCTTCTGTACATAAAGATAATTAAAAATGAATCTTAATGAAGAATGGGATGGGAGAGGGAGGAGATGGGATGGTTTGCAGGTGGGAGGGAGATTATGGGGGGAAAACTGCTATAATACAAAAATTGTACTTTCTTTTTTCTTTTTTATTTTATTTTTTAATGATTTTTTAAAAAAATTTAGTTAATGAACATAAATTTCCAAAGTACAACTTATGGATTACAATAGCTTCCCCCCTCTAAACTTCCCTCCCACACACAACTCTCCCCTCTCCCACTCCCTCTCCCCTTCCATTCACATCAAGATTAATTTTCAATTATCTTTATATACAGAAGATCAATTTAACATATATTAAGTAAAGATTTCAGCAGTTTGCACCCACCCAGATACACAAAGTGTAAAATACTATTTGAGTACTAGTTATAGCATTAATTCACAATGTACAACACATTAAGGACAGAGATCATACATGAGGAGTAAGAGCACAGTGAATCCTGTTGTTAACAGAGATCACTTTTCAGTTAAATTTAAACACCTAAGATTAATTGTGTATTAATTACAGAGTTCAACCAACAGTTTTAAGTAGAACAAAAAATACTAAAAGGGTAAAGTATTAAGTTCTTTTTGTTTGTTTGTTATATAGTTTTTTTTATTTAATAAATGTGAATTTACAAAGTGCAACTTTCGTATTGTTGTGGCTTCCCCCCCCCAACCTCCCTCCCTCCCACGGCCCTCCCCTCTCCCACTCCCTCTCCCATCCCGCCCTTCATCGAGTTTCATTTTCAATTACCTTCATATACTGAAGATCAACTTAGTATATACTAAGCAAGGATTTCAACAGGCTGCACTCACACAACTGCACAAGGTATAGGGTATTGTTCGACTAGTAGTGTTGTTTCTAAGTTTCATAGTAAAACACATTAAGGAGAGAGATCCTACATGGGGAGCATGTATCCAGTGACTCCCGTTTTTGATTTAACAAATGGAACTCTTATTTATGACGTCAGCAATCACCTGAGACTCTTGCTATGAGCTGTCTAGGCTATGGAAGCCCCTTGAGTTTAGTCAGGGTCGTATCACAGTGGAGGTTCCTTCCTCCCTTCAGAGAAAGGCGCCTCTCTCCTTGATGGCCTGTTCCTTCTGCTGGGGTCTTGTTCACCAGGATCTTTCATTTAGATTGATTTTTGCCACCGTGTAATGGCTGTCCATGCCTGTGAGACTCTCATGGACCTTTTAGCCAGATCCGAATGTCCCAAGGGTTGATTCTGAGGCAGGAGTGCTGTTTTGGGCGTTTGCCACTCTATGAGTCTGCTGTGTGTCCTGCTTCCCCCGCAGGATCATTCTCTCCCTTTTAATTCTATCCTTCATTATTTGCTTACACTGGTCTTATTTGTGAAATCTCTTCGACACATACCCTATCTTTTTGATCGGTTATGTATTTATACTTATCACAAAAAATGTACTTTCAAAATTTATATTTATTAAATAAAAGTTTTCTAAAAAAAGAATATCAGTCATACACATGTAGACACACATACACACACAAAGAACAGAATTTACTACGTGGGGCTAGCATTGTGGTGCATCCTGCTAAGCAGTCACCTGTGATGCCAACACCTGAGATAGGAGCGTTGGTTACTTCCAATCCAGGTCCCCATCAATTCACCTGAGAAAGCAGCAGAGGATGGCCCAAGTGCTTGGGCCCCTGCCGCCTCTGTGGGAGACTGGAATGGAATTCTAGGCTCCTAGCTTCAACCTGGCCCAGCCCTGGCTTTTGTGACCATTTAGGAAGCAAACCAGTGGATGGAAGATCTCTTTTTCTCTCTGTCTTCCCATCTCTCTCCATCACTCTGCTTTTCAAATAAATAAAATAAATTTTAAAAAATTTACCACATGCCCGGCACCGTGACTCAATAGGCTAATCCTCCGCCTGAGGTGCCGGCACCCTAGGTTCTAGTCCAGGTCGGGGTGCCAGATTCTGTCCCGGTTGCTCCTCTTCCAGTCCAGCTCTCTGCTGTGGCCAGGGAGTGCAGTGGAGGATGGCCCAAGTGCTTGGGCCCTGCACCTGCATGGGAGACCAGGAGAAGCACCTGGCTCCTGGCTTCGGATCAGTGCGGTGCTTTGGCTGCGGTGGCCATTGGGGGGTGAACCAACGGAAAGGGAAGACCTTTCTCTCTGTCTCTCTCTCTCACTGTCCACTCTGCCTGTCAAATTTACCACAGTGTCTAGCACATGATAGCTCCTCAATGCAACATAAATTCCCAAGCAGGATGGCGAAAGCCATCAGGTCCACAAGAAGACTGAAGCACAGTACTCTCTGGGGAGTTTGCTACCTGTGTAACTAGAAGTGACCCACTATCGCACAGCATTTTACTTAAAAAAATAAAGTTAAAATATTTTAACATGGCTAAAATATTGGGGTGCACTTCTGAGTAAATCTAAAAAGTCGAGGTGAAGAGAAAAGTCCTAAGAGATTGAAGAGGACAGTGCCGAGAATAGAGAAAGTGACTGTGTGTGTTCACATGTGTGTGCAAATTGAAATGTGGAAGGTGTGTGTTGGGGGGGCAGGGTTAGGACATATGAGGCAAGTAGATTATGGCAAAAGAAATCAGGTTATATTCTTCTTCATAAAATTGGAGAACACTTTACATGCAGTGGGGACTTTTCCACTTTATTTGTGTTTTCTTTATTCAACACACAAACTGTCTGGAGATTCTCAGATACTAGAAAGTGAAACTTCCAGAAGGTGGTCTTGATGATGAGAAAGCTATCCCTGTGGACAGGGGAGGGTTAATAAAAGGACAAGGGAGGTGACTGGCTTCTTTCAAGGGCCAAGTACTGATATCAATTTTGTGTGTTTTAAAACCAAGATTGCCAACATGTGCTAGTAGAGTTTTCCAGTGCATATGTGCATGAAGAGAAGCGTTGTGACATTTTCTGTTATTTCTCTCCTGGCATCCTTTTCCTCCGTCTACGTTGCCTACAGGAGTCCTACTTCGGGATGGTAGCATGAAAAGCTACCCTGCTACCAAATGCTTCTGGCCAATGAGATATGAGTGGGCATCCGCTGGCTGCATATTGGAGAGCTTTTACTTTCTTTTTAAAAATTTACTTGACAGGTAGAGTTATAGACAGAGAGAAAAGTCTTCCTTCCGTAAGTTCATTTCCCAAATGGCCGCTGTGGCCGGCACTGCGCCGATCCGAAGCCAGGAGCCAGGTGCTTCTCCTGGTCTCCCATGGGGTGCAGGGCCCAAGCACCTGGGCCATCCTTCACTGCCTTCCCGGGCCACAGCAGAGAGCTGGCCTGGAAGAGGGGCAACTGGGACTAGAACCCGGCGCCCATATGGGATGCTGGCGCCGCAGGCGGAGGATTAACAGAGTGAGCCACAGCGCTGGTCCTGGAAAGCTTTTACTTTCATAACAACAGGAGAATAGAGTGACTGGTATTGTCTCCCTTCTCCTCCCTGCCCTGCCCATTGTCATAGTTTTGATCTTGATACTTAGAGCAGCAGCATCTATTTTGCAATCATCAAGTGCTAAACACAAGGATCTGTGGCTTAAACCTGAGAAGCTGTTATGGAGCAGCAGGACTAAGAGTGATCAACTATGTAGTGTGAACTTGTTATATGAAGAAACTAGCCCCCCTTTGGCTTAAGTTGATATCAGCTCTCTGATGCTTGCATTCAAGTGTGTTTCTAACCAGTATTTGTTAACAAGATTTCGGTAGAATTTCTTTTTTAAAGGAAATTGATATTGATTATATAATTTCTTTCCTTGCTTTTAGATTTATTTATTTATTTGAAAGGCAGAGTTACAGAGAGGCACAGGCACAGCGAGAGAGGTCTTCCATCCGCTGGTTCACTCCCCAAATGGCCACAACAGCCAGAGCTGGGCCTATCTGAAGCCCCGATCCTGGAGCTTCTGCCATGTCTCCCATGTGGGTGCAGGATCCCAAACACTTGGGCCATCTTCTACTGCTTTCTTAGGCCATAGCAGAGAGCTTCATTGGAATTGGAACAGCCAGGACTCAAACTGGCACCCATATGGAATGCCAGCTCTGCTGACTGGGGCTTTAACCCACTGTGCTGCAGCAACTGCCCAATTGTGTAATTTCTAAACCAATTCAATCACTTAAACTGTACAACTCAATGTGCTTTTAGATATATTCACAGGGTGTGCAATCATCATCACTATCTAATTTCAGAATTCTTTTCTTCCCCCAAAAGAATACCTTATCCATCAACAGTCATTTTCTACCTCCTAACCACTCCCCTCCCAATGCTCTGAGACCTAGGCAACCACTAGTTTACTTCCTGTTTCCATTGATTTGAATATTCTGTATTTTTCATATGAAGAGAATAGTACACCTTGTGGCCTTTTGTGTCTGTTTTATTTTATTTAGCATACTGAAGTTCATATATGTTATAGCACATATTAGTAACTTGCTCTGTTTAATGGCTGAATAACATTCTGTTGTTTGGGTTTACCATATTTTGGCTTTAGTATTTAGGCTTTAGTATTTCTTAGCTATTATGATTACTGCTGTTGTGAATGTTCACATACAAGATTTTGTCTAGACTTTTTTTTATTTTTAATGTGTGTATATTTAGGAATTGAGTTGTGGATTACAGAGGAATATTTTGAGGGCGTACCAAACGGTTTTCCAAAGAAGCTGTACCAGTTAACATTCGTATATCAAGATGTGAAGGTTCAACTTCTCCATAACCTTACCAACACTTGGTATTATCTATCTTTTTGGTAACAACCATCTTGGTGGATATGGAGTGGTATCTCATGGTGATTTTAATTTACATTTCTCTAGTAACTAATGTTATTGAGGATCTTTTGTATAATTATAGGCCATTTGTATGTCTCCTTTGAAGAAATAGCTCTCCAAATCGTTTGTCCAATATATATATATAAATATGTATATGTACATACATATATATATATATATATATATATATATATTATGTGTCTTATAAGAGCCTGCTAAAGGATAAGTTAATAGATTGGAAGTCTGAGCACTGGACAAGGGAACAGCACCAAGAAAGAATACTGAGTGAGGAGAAAGTGGTACCTTTGTAGAAGGAACATTGACATCTGAAAGACAAAAAAAGGAAGGGTCTACAAAGCTGATTGACAAGTTGCAGCCAAAAATGGAAAAAGAAAACACAATTACTGGGGGGAAAGTTATCTCCAGCATCAAATGACTTAGAGTGGCCTGATAGCACAAGAACTTGGATGTTTCTGTCTGAATCAAAAGTAGATTTGAGGGGGTAGACATATGGCCCACATGGCATATCAGAGTGCCTGGGTTTAAGTCCCAATTCTAGCTTCCTGCTATTGTAGCCCCAGAGAGGCAGTTGATTACCCTAGTACTTGTGTCCCACAAGTACTTGTACCCACAAGGAAGACTTGGATTGAGGTCCTGGCTTCTGGCTTTGGTCTGGCCCAGCTCCCATCATCTGGGGAGTGAACCCTTGGGAGCTTTTTGTCTTTCTGTCTCCATCTCTCTCGTACTCTCAAATAAATAACATGTTTTTAGCAGAAGAATTTTATTTTTTTATTTTTTTGACAGGCAGAGTGGACAGTGAGAGAGAGAGACAGAGAGAAAGGTCTTCCTTTGCCGTTGGTTCACCCTCCAATGGCCGTCGCGGCCGGCGCACCGCACTCATCCGATGGCAGGAGCCAGGTGCCAGGTGCTTTTCCTGGTCTCCCATGGGGCGCAGGGCCCAAGCACTTGGGCCATCCTCCACTACACTCCCGGGTCACAGCAGAGAGCTGGCCTGGAAGAGGGGCAACCAGGACAGAATCCGGTGCCCCAACCGGGACTAGAACTGGTGTGCCGGTGCCGCAAGGTGGAGAATTAGCCTGTTGAGCCACGGCGCCGGCCAGCAGAAGAATTTTTGTTTGGTGCCTTTAATGAGAGCATTTTCAGAGATATAATCGCAGTTAATTACTTGCGCACCTGAGATTCGAAGCCACGTCTGTCTAGCTCTAAAACCCACAAATACAGTATGTGAGAGGGGACATCTTCCTGTCCTTTACTTTCAAATTCAATCAGCAAATGTCATCGGATCTCCAAGAGATTTTTAATAAAAGAAATACCCTTTAATATTAAGATGGAAATAGTTTCCAAGGCAGTAAATGTTGTTATGACTAGAAATAGACTCTTTATTCATGTGTAAGAATGAGTAATGCTACAATTTGTTTCAGTGTCCGTGTCATGGACCTATTTTAATGCTGACTCTATTACACATGGATTTCTTTTCATTATTTCAAACACAATGGTCCAAAGCACATTTGCCTGATTGTCTATTGCAGTAGGGAAAAGGATGCGAGTGATGGCAGGCTGCACTGCTGGAGGACTTGACATTTAAGCAGGGACCTAAGTACTGTGAGAAAAGCACACACTCACACTTCTGCCGAGGGGACAGCAAACACAAAGGCTCTACAATGACAGAGTGTTTATCCCATGGAAGGAGAAGCAACAGGACCTTAGAGCCTTAGGCTTAATTCTTCAGCAGATGTGTTCAAAAGTCTCCAAGGGTGCAATTTTCAGCCTGTTCTTTTTGTCCTTTTTCAAACTTTAAAAAAAATCTGTCCTGAAAAGGGAATCTTACACTTAGAGGAAAGGCACCAATATAGTGCAGTATTTTTTTTTTTCCTTTTATAGTAAGTTGCTAACACAGTCCATCACCCACACTTTTTAAATGCATATTGTCTACACATAAAGATGCATCCCGGGGACAGTGTTTTGAGGAAGCCATATGGTATTTTCTCAGGAGTTTCATTCCTTGTATGTTTTACATTTATCCAAGCAGAACAATAATTTTATTGTATTCATAATAGATTTATGAATAAATAACTGTGCTTAATATATTAACTTATCAAAAGTTGAAAGTATTGCATATGTCACTCTGTTTTATAGATATTCAGTAATGATTATCTGTCTGAAAGAAAGAAGGAAGAAAGAAGTTATGAGTACATTCTTCCTCAGGAAGATTTTATATCATCACTTTCTTTTTTTTTATAGGCAGTTTAATCTGGATGCTAAATCTCTGCTGTCCTAATTGTAATATCATATAATTCAACATTATTATTATTGCTTTCTCATACTTTTTATAAATAAATATAGGTTAGAATGATGACATGCTATCTTTGTGGATCTTAGTAATAAAATATTGGTTGTTTTTGTAATTTTATTAGTTTGTATGATCAGTGGCATGAGCAAGATAGTACATGCTAAAATGCTGTGTTGTGAGACTAAGCCTATGAACTTATTAAAAATAAGAAAGGTTATTTTTGTTATTTTGTTAGCTACTGTGTACTGTTAACAAAGGTGTTATCTGAAGATGTGATTAAGATTCTGCACATCTCCAATTCAAGAGTCTTTATACTGCTTCTAGATGATTACTTGTATTTATATATTTACCATTGCAGCTTTAGTTCAGTTTTTAAATTTATAAAAATAAATCAATATTAATGAAACCTGTATTTTCAATGTGCAGAACAAGATACTTAGTTAAAGCTATAGAATTGTCTAAGTAATTGAATAAATTAGAAGTGACACATTTCATGTGATTATCTCCTTAACTGAAATGTTAAATCTGCATCTTGTAAGATAAGCAGTTCCTTATATTTTTTATCTTGACTGCTAACATAGGCATTTGAGTATTACTGTTCCCAGTGAGTTTAGTAAGAGCTGCAATTTTTCCGTTGCTGAAATAGTTGAATTTTATTTATTTCCACACACACATGATTCTGAGGCTCTCATGGGCTCAAAGCATTGGTTTTCAATTATGATCCTCTAGAGCTGGCACCTTGAAGTCATCTCTGTCATTGTGGCTGTTTCTGCCAAGTCTATCAGGATTCACCGATCTAGGTGCCTCAGCTTGGCATGCCTACCTTGGAGGGAGTGCTGTAACTACCACATTGATCAATGAGGAGACATTTGGAAGATGAATAAATAGGAAATAACTGAAATTAAAAAAGAAAATAATTAACTAGTTATTGAGCACTAATCAGCTGTTTACTGCTTATAGCTCCTCACATTGTCTAAAACGATTTTGCTGGCCATAAACGTAGGTGTTATTCTTAAGAAATGACTGAGTTTGATAGAGCTATATTTCTTTTTTTTTTTTTTTTTTTTATTGACAGGCAGAGTTAGACAGTGAGAGAGACAGAGAGAAAAGTCTTCCTTCTATTGGTTCACTCCCTAAGTGGCCGATATGGCTGGCGTGCCATGCTGATCCGAAGCCAGGAGCCAGGTGCTTCCTCCAGGTCTCCCATGTGATGCAGGGCCCAAGCACTTGGGCCATCCTCCACTGCCCTCCCAGGCCACAGCAGAGAGCTGGACTGGAAGAGGAGCAACCGGGACAGAATAGGTGCCCTGACCAGGACTAGAACCCGGTGTGCCGGCACCTCAGGTGGAGGATTAGCCTAGTGAGCTGCGGTGCCGGCAAAAGAGCAATATTTCTTTAAAACACCCCAGAGCTTTCATAATTGCTGTGATATCATATCAATGATATCTTTTTGCAATACTTCAATGATATCTTATTGATTCATTTCTTCTTCTTCTTTTTAAAGACTTACGTATGTATTTGAAAGAGCTACAGAGAATAGAGGCAGAGGTGGAGAGATACCTTCCATCTGCTGGTGCACTCCCCGAATGGCCACAACGGCTGGAGCTGGGCTGATCTGAAGCCAGGAGCCGGGAGCTTGATTGATTTCTTCTTTGCCTACCTGTTTGCAGATGCCACAGCCAGCCCCCCAGAAGGGTATGTGTAACCATTCCTTAAATACAAGTGAGGAATATCTGTTTGTTTTATATTTACCATGTTTCATAGGAATGTGATTGTCCACACTGCTGTACAGTTTTTCCAAGATGATTTTAATGCTTCTGATTTTGGTAAGCATGGAATGTCTTCTCCTATTGATGACACAGGAATTGAATTCATCTTGACAGCATCAGTCTGTGTGGATCTTGATTGGTCTACCAGCATTTTCAGGTTACTGTGTGCAGTAACTCAATCTCTTGGATGACCATCATTTTCCTCATTCATGTGCTGTTACCTAAGTCTGCTTGTTCTCTGGTTTAAATGACTAAAGCGTAAAGGATTTTGAAAAATTCCTGGCACATAATAAATCCTAAATAAATACTAAGTAATACATTCTGAATATTATTCAATACTGAATATTATTTGTGTTGAGTTTACTGCTACCAAGAAAAATTCCTTTCAGCTCTGTGAATTTTCAGTTAGGACTGACGCTGTCAATGAAACTTTCCTTGTCTTCTCCACTTGCTAATTTGTGTAGGGTGTTTGAAACCCTATTTAAGGTAGTTTTGTGAATAAGCCATACTCCTCCTGCCTGCCTCTCAGTAGCATAGGTGTAACAGATTTGTGTCAGTGAAAATGCATCCCTTCACCTTGACCACAGAGTAACTCTTGCACTGTCTTCTATCATCAAGCCTACCTAAACACTGGAATTAATTGCTCAATAAATTATTAATAGTAAATTAATAATTCAATTATCATTAATGTTATAAATTAATTCCTAATGGTTCACTGTGTAGCCTTCCCACATGTCAGGTTTCTAATACCCAAGGCTTAAGAAGGCTAAATGTTTTAAAATACAAAGAATATGCATGTAGCAAATATGATTTCATTTATTAGTATCATGAAACATTGAAACCTATGGCAAGAAACTGAGAAATAGTCATGAATGGACTAGGTCTGTCTTAGGGAGTAGTTTCATCTGTTCAGAGGTATTGCAACTTTTACTATGTTTTGTTTCAAGGAATGGTACTGTCTCATATTTATTTCAGAAATTCGAAGAGAAATCTGACTTAATTTAGTCTTAAGAATTTTATGACACCCTTTGGGTAATGGGTGACAGCTGACTTACATAACACAAAATGAGTGTTGGAAATTATTGGCCAATCTGTAACTCAACAATTCATACTTCTCAAAAAATCCAAAATAAAAGTACAAACCCTGGCATCATCCACAGATTTCATTTGCCCCTCCACCTGGTCAGAGACTTCAGAGAGCACCTTGAAATGAAAAAGGTGCACGTGTATGTTATGAAAGTCAGAAGTGACACAGAGAAAAGGCTTGAGATTCAGTGCTGGTGCTTTTTACTGAAACCCGCCATCCTTATAAGTCACGAGAATTCACGTTTAGAGTGCGGTGGAGAGAACTTATCTCGTTACTGAATCGGCTGCTAGAGACTGCGTGTGTGGTATGGGAGCTCAGAAAAGGGATTTGATGGTAGTACAAAAGAAGAGTATGACTGGAATGACTGACCTGGTGCTAAGCTCCTTCATGCCAGGGATGAGCAAAAACATTTCTCTGCTTCCATAAATCACGCCTGAGTGTTCAAAGCCTGACTTTGACTGGCGCAGAGTAGAGGTCAGCCTGACATAAACCCATGGGCAGGAGGCCCTTGCAAATTTATTGAAGATTGGGAAGATTCTGGTTCTTGTTATTTTTTCCCCCCTCTGTTTTCCCAACTTCCATTGGAATGCAGTAGGAAGTTTTGGATATGTCCCAGGAATCAGCAGAGGACAACTAAGCTTAATATGATGAAATAGTATCCAGTTGTATTATCTAATAAGCTCATGATAATAATGACTTGAATTTACATCAGAATTTTTCAAATTTAGGTGTTTCTGTGTGATAGGACATACATAACTTACAGATGGGAGAGGAAGTTTTTCAAAAATTTCATGAAGAATGCATATGATGAGAAATTACATGTGGATCAAAACTTTTTTTTTTTATCAAAACAGACTTTAATTTCTTTTTGACAACAAACATTTCTCCTGCCATTCCATGGTATTAACCTAAGGCCCATTTTTCTTGTTAAATTTCTAGCTAAGGTAAAGTCACATTTAAAATTTGGTGGCACATCACTCTCATTCATTAATATGATAAATGCTTACTGAGTAATACTGTGCTAGTGTCTTTGCATATGTGTGAAAAAGCAAGCCACCCTTAATAATCTACTCTGGGAGGGGAGCTGAGACTTCATACTGGCACCTTTGACGCAGGCCCAAGTGCTATGAAATTTTATTTGGGCCATGAGAAGTATTTTTGGACTAGAGTACAGTCAGTTTTCTGTACCCAAGAGTTTTACATTGATGTATTCCACCTACAATCATTGAAAATATTTTAAAACGCATTTATATGGAATCTGTATGTCCTGACTCTGTAAAATACAGTATAATACTATTTACTTAGCATTTACATCGTATTAGATATTATAGATAGTCTAGAGATGATTTAAGGTATGTAGGAGGATGTTCTTAGGTTTTATATAAATACCACAACACCATTTTATATAAAGGACTTAAGCATCTACAGATTTTAATATCTGGGGAGGTTGGGGGTCTGAAGCAGTGTTTTGGATCCCATCCCTGTGACTATGGAGGGATGACTGTAGCCTATCTGGGTGGAGGAAACTTTAAATGCATGACACAGAGGCAATGAAGTTCAGATGTTTGTGGGCAATAGTTCTTCATTCCATAAATGTTTATAGAACGCCTACTATGTGACAAGCACTGTTTTAGACTCTGGAGATCTTGCAAAGCCCTCATGAGTTTACACTGACAGAAGCAAGGGCAGGTAGTGAATAAGTCAATTAGGTAATCTTAGAGCGTGATCAGTATTATGAAGAAAAGAAGGCCAGCGCCTCGGCTCACTAGGCTAATCCTCCGCCTGGCCTGTGGCACCAGCACACTGGGTTCTAGTCCCGGTAGGGGTGCCGGATTCTGTCCCAGTTGCCCCTCTTCCAGGCCAGCTCTCTGCTGTGGTCCAGGAGTGCAGTGGAGGATGGCCCAAGTGCTTGGGCCCTGCACCCCATGGGAGACCAGGAAGAAGCACCTGCCTCCTGGCTTTGGATCAGTGAGGTATGCCTGCCACAGCACGCTGGCCATTGGAGGGTGAACCAATGGCAAAAAGGAAGACCTTTCTCTCTGTCTCTCTCTCTCTCTCACTGTCCATTCTGCCTGTCCAAAAAAAAAAAAAAGAAAAAAAAAAGAAAAAGAAAAGAAAAGAAAAGAAAAGAAAAGAAAAGAAAAGAAAAGAAAGCAGGGCAGTATGACAGAGCACGAGTGGGGTGGGTGATATTGGATAGGGTGGTTGAGGAGGAGTTGGATTGGATTGGAGAGTAGAGTATGTGAATAAGCTCATGGAATAGAATACCAGAAAGGATGTTGGGGAGTTCCTCTTTTAAGTTCTTTAGGGGATTTCTAGAAAACACTAAGACTCTGGTACTCATTTCTCTGACCAATGGATTTTCACAAACTATATGGATGTACTACAATCTCCATTTTGACAGATATGTGGAAATGGTATATACATATGTATATCTTGAGTCATTTATTTGACTTCTAAATGCCAAAGAGGTTTATCTTCCCAAGTTATCTAGGGAATATTTAAGAATCTTTCATCAGTTGTTCATACAATTATTTAAAATCACATTTAACTTCAGTTCATTATTTTTCCCGGCTTTCACTAAAATCACATCTCATGCAAGTCTATTTATTCACACAGGAATCTATAAGCCCCAACCATTTCAGTTGGTTTTCTAAAAATGATCAAGTACAATTTTGAAAAAATAAGATTAATTTTCCTGCTTCTGAATCTCAAACAAATAAACACACCTTAACTCCCCCTCCAATCCAACCAAATGTTTCGATTTCAAATATTCCAGCAATATGATTTTTAATTTAGCACAAATATGGAATATGTTAGCTAACAAGAAGAATTTTTATGTTTTTACAATTTTGTTTAAGGAATATAACTTCATGCATTTAATATATACCCATTTGGAACATGATGATACTTCCTCTCCTACCTCCCTCCCACCCATACTCTTACCCTTCTTTTTCCTCCCTCTTTCCTCTTCTTATTTTTTACAGAGGTCAATTTTCAGTTAATTTTTAAACTCATAAGAGTAACCCTATACTAAGCAGAGAGTTCACCAATTAGTATGAAGAAGAAAATGAAGAAAAGTACAAAACCAAACAAGAAAAAATTGTTCCTTGACCATCAAGGCAAGGGGTGTTGAAGATCATTGCGTCTCGAAGTGTCAGTTTCACTCCTCTAGATTACATTTTAAGTACTCTCTTTGTTACCACAGATCAGAGAGAGCATATGGTGTTTGTCTTTTTGTGACTGGCTTATTTCACTAAGTACAATGGTTTCCAGTTACATCCATTTGGTACAAATGTTAGGATTTCTTTTACTGCTATGTAGTATTCTGTAGTATATATGTAAACCATAATTTCTTTATCCAGTCTTCATCTGATGGACATCAGCTTACAAAAATAAAATTTTTAAGATTTATTTTATTTATTTGAAAGACAGAGTTACAGAGAGATGTCTTCCATCCACTGGTTCACTCCCCAGATGGCCACAACAGCTGGAGCTGTGCTGATCTGAAGCCAGGAGCAAGGAGCTTCCTCCAGGTCTCCCATGTGAGTGCAGTGGCCCAAGGACTTGGGCCATCTTCTAATGCTACCCCAGACCACAGCAGAGAGCTGGATTGGAAGAGGAGCTGCCAGGACTATAACCGGCGCCCACATGGGATGCCGGTGCCTCAGACCAGGGTATTAACTCACTGTGCCACAGTGCTGGTCCCCAAAAATAATTTTTGAAGAAAGTTTTAAGCATGTGACCTGTAGTGGAAGTTTTTGGTATTTTAACCACTTGTGTGTTTTTTTAACATGAAAAATATTAATAGAAGTTGTCATAGTTCATAAGGCTTCTAGAACAGCTCTCACTACTATATATATGAGAAGAAAATGGTTTCTAAAGATTAAGTTGAATGACAGCAAAGGAATAGGAAAGATCGAGATTACTTACTGATGTTTTGCCTGGAAGAAAAGGCCTGGGAAAACAGAGTGGGCTGGTTGTGGATCACGTGAAGAGTTAGGAAAAAAGAGAAAATCATGAACACAAAGGAAATGGAACCAAAAAAGGAAATAACATTTTACAGGATCAAGTCACAGTTATATTCTTGTTCTTAGCAGTTTGCATTTCATAAATATATCACTCATGACACACTAAGGTATAAGAAAAACAGTTATCATTGCTTGTTTATAAAAAATTATGGGAGACAATTGTTTAAGAGAAGTGGACACAGTTGATTTTAAGGTTTCAAGTATAGGTTGCCTCAGAATTGTTGCACTGAATTATTAATTTCTTTTAGTTTGTGGAGTATGTTTTCAAATTTTTGTGATCGGTAGGTGGATGTTGGGAGATGTAGAACAGCAGAGTCACTGGTGACCATAGCACTGGAACTGGTAGCCAGGAAAGCAGTAAAGAGTCAGATAAAAAGGGAAAACAGGAATCATGAATTAGCTTGGGCTATCATAACAAAATTTCATAGACTACATAGCTTACAGACTGGAAATCCAGAGTTCTGGAGCTCGGAGTTGCAGATCAAGGCCCTGGCCAATTCAGTTTTCTAGTGAAGGCCTGCTTCCTGGGTTGTAGATGGCTACTGCCTTGCTCTGTCTCACAGTCTTTGCTTGATGTGTGTGTGGAGGTGGGGTTAGGACCTGAATGGAAGTTGTCTGGTGTCTTATTACAAGAGCAGTAATCTTATGGCATGTTCACACCCGATGACTTCATTTAACCTTAATTACTTCTGTAGAGGCCCTCATCTCCGAATACAACCATACTGGGGTTAAGGCTTCAACATATCAATTTGGAGAGGACTCAGACACTCAACCCATAATAATATACAAAGAGAGATGGAGCTTCTAAGTGAAGCATAAAGAACAAAGTTTTGTTTGGACCAGTGTTGTGGTACAGTGGGTTAAGCCCCTGTTTGAAATGCTGGCATCCTATACTGGAGTGCTGGTTCTAGACCTGGCTGCTCTGCTCCTGATCCAGCTTCCTGTTAAGGTACCGGAAAGGCAGCAGAAGATGGCCCAAGTATTTGGGCCCATTTGCACCCACATGGGGACCAGGATGGAGTTCCTGGATCCTGACTTTGACCTGGCCCAGGCCTGGCTCTTGCAGCCGTTTGGGAAATGAACAAGAAGATGGAAGATATCTGTCTCTCTCTTTCTGTCTCTCTCTTTCTGTCTGTTTCTTCTTTTTCCCTCTGATATTCTCTCTTTCAAATGAATGAGTGAATAAATACAAATTTAAAAAGTTTTATTACAATTGAACAATAAATTGGGCTCTGTACTTCCTGGAAAATAAATATATTTTGTGTGAATTTAATCCAGTGGCTAAAGTAGCCCCTTCTTTATCTACAGCGGATAATTGAAGACCAACCCCCATATATGCTTAAAGCCATGCATAGTATGGAATCTTATATTCATAGATAGTATGTGCATACACTTTTATGGAAAGTTTCATTTATGTTATGTATAGTAAGAGAATAACAATAATCGATAATGGAAATAGAAAAATTGTAACAATAGAATGTTTGTATTACAATATGCTCTAATGAGATTGACAGTGTCAGGGCTGGCACTGTGGCATAGTGGGCTAAGCCTCTGCCTGTGGTGCTGGCATCCAATATAAACACTGGTTCCTGCCGCTGCTGCTCCTCTTCCAATCCAGCTCTCTGCTGTGGTCTGGAAAAGCAGTACAGGATGGCCTAGGTCCTTGGGCTGCTGTACCCATGTGGGAGACCCAGAAGAAGCTCCTGGCTCCTGGCTTCAGATCAGCTTAGCTCTGGCCGTTGCAGTCATTTGGAGAGTGAACCAGAGAATGGACAACCTCTCTCTCTGTCAGTAACTACCTCTCAAATAAAAAATAAAAATTGCCAGTGTCACCACTCTAGTTCTTTGGGGCTGTTATTAAGTAAATCAAGGTAATTTGAACATGGGCACTACATGCAGTACCCTGCAAGTCAGTCTGATAACCAAGAAGGCTTTTAGCAGCCAGGTAGCGTGTACCGTGCAGACACACGGGACAGAGGAAGGGTTCGTGTCCTGGGAAAGCAGAGTGTGATGGTGGCAGATAGCATCCTGCTACTCAAAGGAGTATTTTCAGATTGTGGTAAATGTGAGTGACTGAATCTTAGCAGTCTAACTATGGCTAAGGGGAGACTAATGTAATCTCAGTATCTTAAGCCTCATTCTCTTTTATTGTATATTCCCTGTTTGTTAAAGTCGTTTCAGACATTGGCCAGACATTGAGTGTGCATTCATGGGTTAGCATGTATTTTGGGGCTAGAAAGTCTATTACATTCTGTAGATTTTTTTTTTTCTGTAGTGAGGAATTTTAAACACTACTTTTATCTCTTGGCATTTGGGAATAATATGTCAGGAAGCACAAGATTTGAACCCAAGGTGAGTTTATTGGTACCAAAATGAAAGATTAGATTCTTTAAGGTGGGATCGGCACTGTGGCATAGTGGATAGAGCCACCACTTGCAGTGTCAGCATCCCACATGAGCTCGGGTTTGATTCCTGATCCAGCTCCCTGCTGATGCACCTGGGAGAGCAGCAGAAGATGGCCCAAGCGTGAAGCTTCTGGCTCCTGTCTTTGGACCAGCCGAGCTCTAGCCATAACTGCCATGTGGGGAGTGAACCAGCGGGTGGAAGATTTCTCTGTCCCTCTCTCTCTCTCTCTCTAACTCTTTCAAATAAGTAAGTAAAACTTTTGAAAAAAGATTCATTGATCTGTCAAAGCATACACAAGAATAAAAGAAAACTAATGAAAAGTCACAAACCTTGCAAGCAGAGTCTTTCAAGTCTGATGGTGATTTGCAAATCTGATTGCCGGTTTAAGTTAATAAAATTTTTTTTACTAAAAATCTAAAACAAGTCAAATATTGTATTCTTTTTTATCCAAGTGAATTTAAAATAATTTCATTCTTCATTTAAAGATTTGTTTATTTTATTTAAAAGGTAGAGTGATGGGGTGAGGAGACAGAGAGACAGAGATAGAGACAGAGAAAGAGAGAGAGATCTCATGCACTGGTTCACTACCCAAGTAGCTGTAATGGGTGGGACTGGTCGGGCCAAAGCCAGAAGCTGTGAACTCCATCAGGGTCTCCTATGATGGTGGTAAGTGTCCAAGCTTGGGTGATCGTCTGCTGCCTTCCCAGGCACATTAGTGCGAGGGTGGATTTGGAAATGGAGCATCCAGGACCCAAACATGTGCTACAACATGGGATACTAGCATCATAAACAGTGCCTTAACCTGCTGCACCACAATGCTGACTCTAATTTTATTCTTAAAATTACCAATATCTATGGGATAAGTGAACAAAATTACTGGTCACAAATTTAGGTTGAAATTTTTATTTCAGATACTGTTCATTAGTCAATATAATTACACAGCGCAAAGGGTCACACAATCATTTGAATAATGATTGCACCAATAAATTAATAATAAGTTCTTAAATGGTTTGTGTCAGTCTTTGATTTATTTTAGTTAGTTTAAACATTCTTTGAATTCAACTTGGTTCTTAAATCTGTTTTGTTTTCTCAAATTTGTAGAATGGGAAAAATAATTCCTGTTCATTGAGATCTTTTCAAAATGGAAAATTGAGAAATATCAATGCCTAACGGTATAATTAGAAAACAAGTATAATGTAGCCCAAAAAGTTACTCCTTCATTCATCCTTTTGCTCATTCATAAAATGATTGCTTATTATTGAGTGTCCTCTACATATAAGGATATTTGCTGGGCTCTGTATGAGAAGGTGGTCTCTTGTAATTTTCTTGCAAGTGGAAAAGGCAGATGATACAGAATTGATTAAAATGCAGTACCATGTTAGCATTCCTGGACACTTACAAGGGCCATAGAGGAGATAGTTCAAGTTGGCTTCTGGAGACAATGCCATGTAAACTGAGGGTGGAAAGAAGCAGGCCATCGGAGGGGCGGGAGTTCATGGGAGCAGCTGCTTCAGAGGCAGAGTCACATCCGAGTGATAACATGGGTTAGTGATGCTGGAAGGTGGAGTGAGAGTATGAGGCAAGAGGTGAGGCTAGGACAGAACTCTGCATGCCATGGTAGCCTGGCACTCTCTCCTAAAACTTTTGAAGGGATTTATCCAGTGCATTACTGTGATCTAGTCTGTGTTTTTGAATGACAGTGTCAGTAGGAATGTGGCAAATGGATGGTGGATAAGGTGTGAGAACTGTGGTCTGAGAGCAAGTTAGAAACTATCACAGTAATCTGGGCAAGGATTTTCAGTCCTGCATTATCTGTTAACTGTTTCTCAAAGACATAAAAACAAATCTGTTACACAATCCTGGGCCAGATGTTTCAAACAGTTATTTAGAAGAGAGCAGATAATATCTGCTAGCAGGCAGGGTTAGTTAATTTCTTTCTTTCTCATTAAAGAAAAAAATCCAACAAAACCTGTTAATGCAATTTCAGAGCTATATAATATCTTATAATTCCCCATGACAGATACAACACATAAGCATACAGATGTTAACATCCCTACTTACAGATAGTCCAGTCGCTTATCAGGAAACCCCATGGAGATTAATCAGAACCAAACCCTTAAATCTTAATTACAACATATGTTTTGTCATCTGCCAAGGTATTTTCAAGTCCGTGCAGGTATGACCTTATGCCACAATAAATGAATGAACTAGAAAGATCAAAGTTATTTGATCTGGTTCTGTGATTTATAAATTCCAAATCAACATGAAGAGAAAATAGCTGGCATCAAACATCCATCTATGCTTGAACAGGTCATGCAGTGCAATTCTATCCAAGTACAAGTTTCCAGGGTAAACAGGGCAAGACTTGCCAATACTTCACAGGTTTCCAAAAAGCAGCTATGTCCCTCTTGGGAGAACTTTGTAACTGGAAAAGGAAATCTTTACAGATGAAATATCCAGCAAAATAAAGTCGCAGTCTGTATTTCTGCAGCAAGCCTTTTGCCAAATGTCTCATCAACAAGTATGGCACTGGCAGTGACCCGTCCTATGGTAGAGGTGGCGAAACCCTCCTGCCAAACCTTGTTTTCATTTGCTCATAACTTCCTAGAGAAAAAAGATCGTACATTGAGTTAAAATTTTCCGTGTTTCATTCCAGTCCAAAGGTGACTTAAAAATTTTTTTTTGGTAGGGGTAGTTGAATTAATTTCAAATGAAATTTGTAAACTTTAGTCATTTGAGGAGCTATGTGTACACAAAGGTCTCACTGGTTAACACCAAAAAAACCCCACATTTTCCTTTATCTTGTGACTTTTGGAAAACTAACTCCTTTGGCTGTTCCTTTTGAAAGCATTTAACCTTGTTAGGGTCAGGAAACCAATCATTTTTAAAATTTATTCAAACATACTTTGCCTATGATGAACTAATATGAATTTATGTATTAAGTTTTTAGTAGTTTTATTAAAATTTAGAATGCCCCCACATACATTTATATTTGATAGAAAAAAATTCTCTAAAAAAATGGGAGTTTAAGTCAATTAAATTCAACAAATCTGCTAAGTACCAGGCATGAAGATGCTTGGTCTTTGGGATATATGAAGCTGGCAAGATAATCTCTATTCTCAGGGAATGTGTGAGTTGGTAGTGGAGATACAGCTGAATTTATGTATTTTTTATTTTTTGTAATAGGTAATACTTTCAAAATTTTTAAATTAGTTTTTAACAGATTAAATGTGATTTGTAGATACAGTTCTATGAACATAATGATAATTCCTTCCTCCCTCCCTCCCTCCCCCTCTGTCTATCTCACCCTCCTTTCTGCCTGTCCTTTTTTTTTTTTAAGGTTTTGAGATAACATATTTTAAATTTCCTTTACATGAAAAAGGGTTAATACTTCACCAAATAAGTTTAATAAGTGAAAAGCAAAAAAGACATTAGTTTGATGAGAATATAGACAATGGCTATAAACAATAATTGAATGGAAAAATGATGACAGTACAAAGTGGAACATAATATGTGTTGAGGCAGAGTGTAAGCGCAGTGATGTGGGATTGGGATTGCCATTGTAGGGGAAATTAGTGTGGACTGGAAGTCAGGGATAGTTTTGTGTTTTTTTGTTTTGTTTTGTTTTTGTTGTTGTTTTACTAGGTTGAATGAGAAAAGATTCAATCTATTAGGAAGAACATTTCAGGTTAGAGTCTAGTGTGAGCGCAGCCAGAGTTTGGAAATGAGAGCAGCCAAGATGGCTGGTGTATTGGATATGAGAAAAAAGGAGTTGAAAAGAAAACTCAAAATTCAGGGTCAGAGTTTCTCAATAGCTCTGCTATTTGGTGTCTTGAGAGGACAAGTTCTTAGTCATCTCTAAATCTATGTCCCTGGTTCCAGGCTCCTAAAAACCAGCAGCAGTCCCTTGTCATTTGGACAGTTGGAAAGATCCTTCTCTCAATATTTCCAGATACTTGCTGGGGATGCAGTGGCACCCCTGTAGACAATGACTGAGGGAACTGTAGACCCCACGTTTTGGGAGTACTTAGTTCTGGAGGTGACTAGGGACTGGTAAAGGATTCTGACCAGAACAAGGGCATGAACAAACTTGTGAGTTGCGACAGTCATTCTGGAGAGTGAATCAGAAAAGGAGAAAGTTGTGAAGCAGGTTGATCAATTCATTTTATTACAATTATCTAGGCAAGAGTCATTATGGACTTGAACTGAATAATTTCAGCACCTTGGTACCTGAAAACATTTATATACATTTTTATTCCTCTTGCCTCTGAAACCCCGTACCACTATATTGCATAACTCTTTGTGCTGTAGTTGCTAGTTGCTTTCCTGTTGTTTTCATTCTCCAAATTAATATCATATGGTACATTCAGCATTACAAAAACAAGATTCTTAGAGGGTGATCATAACATTCTTTCTACAACACACTTTCTAATTGTAGAATAAAGCACATGGAGGGACAGAAAGCTCTATTTAAAAAGAAAGACCAAAAAAAAGCTGTCTCTGTTTCCTTTTCAGTAGTATTTGGATCCTTTCACTTATTGACTTTTCTCCCATGTTTTGTGAAAGGAGGTCTCTGTTGACAGTAGACTGAATGCTTCTGAAACCCAGATGTGGATGCAGTGGAAACTCAAAGTGGATAGGCAGATGGAATATGTCAGAAGCACCACTGGTGGCCAAAACAGAAGATAGTGCCCAAAGCAGGGAAAGCAAGGAGATAGGAGCACTTCTCTGACGTGTGCAGGAAGTCCACGAGACTGGCGGTGGAAGCCAGCAGTGTGGCTGCCTTGACAGAGCACCCATCTGCGTGCATGCAGAGTGTCCTGACTCAACACGCAGCTGTGCTCACAGCTCATAACTTGTCCTCTCCAGCTGCTGAGATATTGCCGCCTTCTGGTTTTCCGGAGGAACTTTGGAAGGGGCTATCCTGACATAAGAAAAACCACAGGTCCATTATGCTTCAGTTTCCCCTGAAAGATCCTCTTTGGGAACCTTCAGGTGGTTTTTTGCTTTGAACAGCTGAAAAGTTGGGCCATGTTTATGATTTGAGCCCAGGCCCAGTGACTTGAGACCACAGGATTGAATCTGATCCTATTCATTAGAGAGAGTCCTTTCTCCAAACCTCATCCTTTGGGGCCGACTACTGTTAAGGGTTTCAAATTGGCTTGACATTTCTAGACTTTCTGGGTCTATATTCCCACATGGTTTCCATGTGAAAAATGTTTTATTTTGTTTTATCATTGAAGAATATATTAAAAAATCATGATTATAATGTTTTCAATATCTTTGATACTTAAGATGTTCTCAGCAATTTTCATATATCAGGGCTCTTCAAAAAGTTAATGGAAAATGTCAACTATCATTTAATTCCATTTTTACCATGAATCTTTTGACATACCCTTGTGCTTTGGTCCATTAAAGTTTTTGAAACTCAAGAGTTTATGGGACTTACTGAAAGTCATAGACTAGAAAATCTAGGATTCAAGCCCAGGTCTTCTGACTCCAAGCCCAGTGCCATTTCTTCTACAGTTTGCTATTCAATAACCTACACTCTGATCCCCTGAATTGGTGGTGAGTAGGACCAGAGACCTCTGAGTAATAAAACCGTCCCATCTTAGCATCTGCTGCCTCAAATAATCTGAGTCAGTTCCTTGGCAGTCCCCAGAACTGTCTCTCAGAAGCCTTTAACTGCTCCTGCTTTTGTGGGTCTTGGCCCTCAGTGACAAAGGATGCCAGTGGCCCCAGCTTTGGGTGACAGTATTACTGCATCTTGGGACTCCCAACAGCATTTTCTGCTGGTTGTGGAGGCTCTTGTCAGTGATTTTTGAAAGGCCTCTTGGGTCATGCTTGTCTCTTACTTCCTGGAATAGCTCTTTCGCAGGCAAACAGCTCAGCATTGCAATCTCCACACCATCTCTAAGGACAGATCTCAGCTCTGATTGTCTGCAGTCCCCAAAGCCACTTGGGGAGGCAAGATGTCACAGAACCTGCAATCTCACACTGCTTCTTGTTGTTGTTGTTTTACAATTTATTTATTTGAATGTCATAGTTACAGAGAGAGAGAGAAAGAGAGAGAGAGAGATGGCCAGCGCCATGGCTCAATAGGCTAATCCTCCGCCTTGCGGCACCGGCACACCAGGTTCTAGTCCTGGTCGGGGCACCGGATTCTGTCCCGGTTGCTCCTCTTCCAGTCCAGCTCTCTGCTGTGGCTCAGGAGTGCGGTGGAGGATGGCCCAAGTGCTTGGGCCCTGCACCCATATGGGAGACCAGGAGAAGCACCTGGCTCCTGGTTCCTGCCTTCGGATAGGTGCTGTGCGTCGGCCCAATGTGCTGGCCGCGGTGGCCATTGGAGGGTGAACCAATGGCAAAAGGAAGACCTTTCTCTCTGTCTCTCTCTTCACTGTCCACTCTGCCTTTAAAAAAAAAAGAAAGAGAGGGAGAGAGAGAGAGAGAAACAGAGAAAGAGATCATCCATCTTCTGGTTCATTCCCCAACTGGCTGTAACAGCAAGGGCTGGGCCAGGCCAAAGCAGGAGCCAGAAGCTTCTTCTGGGTCTCCAAATGGGTGCAGGTGCCCAAACATTTGGACTGTATTTCACTGTTTTCCAGACCATTACCAGGGAGCTGAATCAGAAGCAGAGCGGCCGGCACCCTCCAGACGTGCACATATGGGATGCTGCACTGCAGATGGCAGCTTAACTCGCTGCAGCATAGCTCTCGCCCCTGCTTCTTGGGTTTTTCTGAACCATCAGATAGATTTGGATCTACTGAATTTCCATTGTTTCTGGGTGACCGCCTTAAGTCACATGTCTAGCCCATAAAATCTCTCTCCAAAGGCTCCTCTATCTATTATTATACATTTATGAGAAGAAAATTGCCCATGTGGCCCTGGGTACCTCTGAATTCTCACACCTCACAATTTTCTAACAGTGACACTGGGTTCCATGGCAACTCAAAATTGGTGCTCAAAGCCACCTTAGCAGTGATAAGGTAAGATTTATTTAGGGTTTGTCACATGTCCCACACCTGTCCTAAATGTATTCTATTAACTCTTTTTTTTTAATTTGACAGGTAGAGTTATAGACAGTGAGAGAGAGAGAGAGAGACAGAGAGAAAGGTCTTCCTTCCATTGGTTTACTCCCCAAATGGCCACCACGGCCAGCACTGCGCAGATCCAAAGCCAGGAGCCAGGTGCTTCTCCTGGTCTCCCGTGCAGGTGCAGGGCCCAAGCACTTGGGCCATCCTCCACTGCCCTCCTGGGCCACAGCAGAGAGCTGGCCTGGAAGAGGAGCGACCGGGACTAGAACCCAGTGCCCATAAGGAATACCGGCACTGCAGGCAGATGATTAGCCAAGTGATCCATGGTGCTGGCCCCTCTATTTACTCTTAAAATTCTAATAATACATTCCTGAGGAATATCCTGGTGTAAGTCTCTTTTTACCAGTGAGGAATAGGAGGCTTACAAACTTGAAAATTTGCTAAGGAGATAATAAATGAGAGACTTACTTCTGGTAGTTTCTGTATTTTGGAAGTTACTAAGTGGGTAAGAAATCAAACATTGAGTGCATCCTTTATCTCCTTGCAGAAGGGCACACCTCTCCTGAAGCAGTCTCTTCAGCCTCCTGTGCTCTGATTTCCTAACTTCTCTGGTAGTCACTTCCTTTCTTACCTAATAGCCAATGTGTTTTCTTCCTTGCTAAGGCCCTGGTTTTGTCCAGAAGGCAGTGGGCTGCTGAGCTCCAAGGCACTGGATCCTTGTTGGCCTCATTCACCTGTAACACTCTGATTCTCCTTGGGATGTGTACTTAGAGGGCAGGTCCAGGACCCAGTTTCAGATGAGTCAGGGGCTTTTCTGGAGCTCCAGACAGCATAATCCTCTCTGACTGGAGATAGCACCACGGGAGGAAAAACTCTTTTGCCTTCATCCTTCCCGAACTGTTCTGGACAACGTTGACTGCAGAAGAAAGATGGCAAGCTAGCAGAGGCTGGTACGTGAGGTTTAAGGAAAGGGATTGTCTCCACAGTGGAAAGTAGAAGATGAAGCAGCAAGTGCCGATTAGAAGCTGCATCAAGTGATCCAGAAGGTGTAGCTGATCAGCGCAGCACATTGTATGGTCTGATTTCATGAAATGGCCATAACCACCCCAACCTTCAGCAACCCTCACCCCGACCAGTCGGCAGCCATGAACATTGAGACAAGGCTGTCTGCCAGCAAAAGATTAAGTTGCTCAGATGGTCATTTTTTAGCATTTTTAAGTAATAAATATTTTGCAATTAGGGTATGTAGATTGCTTTTGTGACATAATGCTATTGCACCCTCAATAGACTACAGTATATTATAAACATAATTTTTATAGGCTCTGGGGAATGAAAAAATGTGTTTGGTTTTGTTGTGATCCCAGGTTTATTGTGGTAGGCCATCTTTGCCTACAAAAGGTGTGAAGTTGGCACATTCAGTGTAGTGCCCCTTCATATGTCCCACAGAGCTCCCCCTCCCCTCCCTTCCTCTGTGTTTGATTTTAGCTTGACACCAATTAGCCTTTAATATGGCTTTAGCAAACAAATTCCCATAATGTCACTCAAGACTTTGAGTCTTTAGGAAAAATCACTCACGTCTGAGTCTCCACTTCCTTGTTTGTGAAGTAAGGACAATGTGACGTGCATTACAAGTTTATAAATAACAGTGACAACACCAGTAACAATAATAGCTAGTGTTCATTGTGTGTGTGCTGAGTACTTCAAGCCCTCCTTAGGCTTACCACATTTAGTTCTCTCAACTTAAGGATACATGTGCTGCAGTTTTATCTGCATTATATAAGTGAGGACTATGACCTGGGGTTACACAGCTAGTGCAAGACCAGGATTTGAACCTTTTTAAACAAAGAATTACAGAGAAAGATGCAGGATTGGGGGAAGAAAGAGACAGACAGACAGACAGGAGAGAAAGAGAGAGATCTTCCATCTACTGGTTTACTCCCAGAATGGCAACAAAGAAGTCAGGAGCCTGAAAGCCCATCTGAGTCTCCCATATGGGTGCCAGGGCCCAAGAACCTGAGCCATCATCACTGACTTCCAGGTGCATTGGCAGGGAGTTGGATCAGAAGTGGAAGAGGTGCAGACTCCAGCACACGCTGCTATGAGGAGCTGGCATCCTAGGCAGCTTAACCCGTTGCCCTGTGATCTGAACCTTGCCATGGCCACAAGAGCCTTTCCACTCGACCCCTGTGCTGTGGCTCTCCCCAGTAAGTGGGAGAGATTGTCCACAGAATATGCCTCCCCACTCAACCCCTGTGCTGTGGCTCTCCCCAGGAAGCGGAAGAGATTGTCCACAGAATATGCCTCCCCACTCGACCCCTGTGCTGTGGCTCTTCCCAGGAAGCGGAAGAGATTGTCCACAGAATATGCCTCCCCACTCGACCCCTGTGCTGTGGCTCTTCCCAGGAAGCGGAAGAGATTGTCCACAGAATATGCCTCCCCACTCGACCCCTGTGCTGTGGCTCTTCCCAGGAAGCGGAAGAGATTGTCCACAGAATATGCCTCCCCACTCGACCCCTGTGCTGTGGCTCTTCCCAGGAAGCGGAAGAGATTGTCCACAGAATATGCCTCCCCACTCGACCCCTGTGCTGTGGCTCTTCCCAGGAAGCGGAAGAGATTGTCCACAGAATATGCCTCCCCACTCGACCCCTGTGCTGTGGCTCTTCCCAGGAAGCGGAAGAGATTGTCCACAGAATATGCCTCCCCACTCGACCCCTGTGCTGTGGCTCTTCCCAGGAAGCGGACGAGATTGTCCACAGAATATGCCTCCCCACTCGACCCCTGTGCTGTGGCTCTTCCCAGGAAGCGGACGAGATTGTCCACAGAATATGCCTCCCCACTCGACCCCTGTGCTGTGGCTCTTCCCAGGAAGCGGACGAGATTGTCCACAGAATATGCCTCCCCACTCGACCCCTGTGCTGTGGCTCTTCCCAGTAAGTGGACGAGATTGTCCACAGAATATGCCTCCCCACTCGACCCCTGTGCTGTGGCTCTTCCCAGGAAGCGGACGAGATTGTCCACAGAATATGCCTCCCCACTCGACCCCTGTGCTGTGGCTCTTCCCAGGAAGCGGACGAGATTGTCCACAGAATATGCCTCCCCACTCGACCCCTGTGCTGTGGCTCTTCCCAGGAAGTGGACGAGATTGTCCACAGTATACCATGGAAAACAATGCATCAAAGCTGGTCATCTGGTTGTTTCATCTGAGTGAATCACTCACACACATCACTGTACCAAAATGGTTACAGGTGCAGCTGCTGTGGTGTGACTGTATTCTCGAGAACTCATGTGTTTGAAAATTAGTCCTCAAAGCAGTGGTGTGCAAAGGTGGGGGGCCTCTCCTAGATGACTAGGTCTTTAGGCAGGATTAATCTCACACTAGTGGGGACAGATCAGGTACCTCGAAAGCAGGCCACTTTGTGTTTCCCCTCCGCTGCTGGTCCTGCTCTCCCACATGCGGTGACGCAGCAGGAGTATCTCGCCAGCTGCGGTAGCCTGTGCTTGAACTTTCAGTCGCCACCAACTATGAGCCAAAATCAACGTCTTTCCTTTATAAATTACTCTGTCTCAGGTAATCTGTTATAGCAACAGAAAATGAACTAAGACAGTAGTAATGAGCTATTTACAAGGACCAAAAAAAAAAAAAAAATCAGCTGGAACATTCTGGTTGGTTTCCTGTTCAGGAGTTTCCTAAAAGTAAACTTAATCACTGTGTTGATATTAGCAGATGAGAACATGCGGATGACTGGAGTGTGTTGCCAATTGGACAGTGCCTGTTCAGGTTGATCACTGAGCAGGCTGAGGCGGAGAGGAGATCTCCATCACTGCTTGATAATCAGCCTGCTGGAGGGAAGGAAGGGCTGAGTCCAGGAAACAGACAAACCAAGAATCAGGTAGTTGGCATTCATGGCTGGCTTCTTTACCATCTGGCCAAGTGACATTGGGCAAGTCTCTAGCTCTTCCTAGTGTCAGCTTTCCTTGCAGTGAGGCTCAGGGAGATAAAACAGATGTGAAAGTTGCTTGTAGACTGTAGAGCCTTGTCAAGGTGATTTATTTTACAATACAGTTCTTATTTGTATTTATTTCATGTTATTTGAAAAACAGAGAGACAGAAAGAGATATCTTCCATCCACTGCCTGACTCAAATGCGTGCAACAGCCAGCACTGGGCCAAGTCAAAGCCAGGGGGTTGCAACTCCATACTCCATTTGGGTCTCCCTTGTGGGTGGCAGCAACCCAAGTACTTTCGCCATCCTCTGCTGCCTCCCAGCTGGAACACATCAGTAGGAAGCTGGGTCAGAAGTTGAGTAGCTAGGACTCAAATCAGGCAGTTCAGTGTGGAATTTGGGCATCTTAAGTGACATCTTAACTGTTGTGCCAAAGCCTACCCCCTTGTGAATGTGTTTTTTGTTACTTTGTATTTGTATGACTGTCAGCTCCTAACAGTGACACTGTTGAATTTGGACAAGAGAGCAGGCTTCGGTGAGAATTCCACTGCCTCAGAGACAACTGGGCTGGCTTCTGGTCTTACTCCATCTGCAGCCTGCTATGGCAGTGCTTTCTTTCATGAAAACAGAGCTGTGTGTGGAGGTCGGGTTTCTCAAAGTTCCCTAGAACTCATTTGATCATCAAAAATAGAGAGATGCTTTCTTTAGGTATTTATCAATAGATGTTGCTACTGTCACATTTGCACATGCCTGAAACACATGGTGAAAACAGTCCAGAAACATGATTTTTGCTTGTTTTTTAAATTTTTTATTTATTTTATTTATTTGCAACACACAGAGTAACATACGAATACGCACACATACCCACCCACCCACACACACATACACACACGCACACGGTGGGGTGGGGAGCTCCAGTCTGCTGGTTCATCTCCCAAATGCCTGCATTGGTTGGGAACCCGGAGGCAAGAATTCTATTGAGGTTTTCCACATGGGTAGTAGGAACCCAGTCACTTGAGCCATCGATATGGCCTTCCAGAGTCTAAATTAGCAGGAAGCTGGAGGGAGGATCCAGAGACATGTATTAATCCCAGGTGCTCTGATATAGGATGCGGGCATCTTACCTATTAAGCTCTCCCAAGCCTGCTCCTCTGACACAGAAAGCAGACTGCACCACCACAGGTCAGAGTGCCACTCAGACCTGGTTAGATGTTAAGTGCCCAGGTGCCTTACTGGCGTGGGCACTGCATGCGCACAGGGCTGGGAGAAGATTTTCTGGTCTCGGGACACGGCTAAGGTTAGCAGTATCAGTCCTGCTTAGAATAGCAGAGCTACAAATATCAGTGTGGAGAAGCAGGAAATTGAAGTCCAGAGAGGACAGAAAAGTGGCAGGAGGCTGCACAGATAACCACAGGAAGCAGGGCTACAAGCTCACCCGATTCCCGCTGGGGCTCTTTTTATTGTCTCATACAGTCTTCTGTATGAGACATCTTTATGAAGATGACATTATTAAAGTTATTCTGTGGAATTGCTCAAGGAAAGCACTACAAAATATCTAAAGAACACAAAACTTCTGAAATATCAGCTGATTCACGTATTTTTCACTCCTCTCAAAAAGGACAGGTGGATGGTCTTAGAGTATTTTTCTTAGCAACGTATGATGTGCATGCATAATTCAGTAGCCTTTCGTGCATCATTTCTGAGAGTTATTTATGACCACAAAGATGACACTGCTATAACAAAGTGATGGAACTTCATATCTGAATGATTCTTCTTTGTGATCTCTGTTTTATAGGCAGCTGAGGCAGATATCCGAAAGGAGTCATTTATTTTGTGTGGAGTGCAATGTAAGCACAGTGCAAATCAACCAAAGGCAATGCATAGTGGGAATGGCATGCTAGACATAGCAAGCCCAGAGTGACATGGTGAACTGTGAGCCATATGTGAGTCTACAATGGCTTGTTCCAAAAGCAAGTCTTGCAAATCTTGTATTTTGACATTTCAAATGGAGTAAACTGGAATTAGGGTAGTTTTCCTAGTTTTCCCAGTGACTGTCAGTGCTTTAATTTAGCCCTGGGAACACCCAACAGACCGGAGTGAAGGGGCGGCAAAGGAAAAAGAGAGAGAGATAAAGAGAGAATAAGAGAGAGACAGAAGAGAGGAGCTGGAGAGAAACCAAGAGACCAGAGGAGGCTAGAGAGAGAACCAAGAGAGCGCAGGAGAGAAGGACCAAGAGAGCACATGTTCAGGAACAGGCCCTTTTAAAACTTTGTCCGAGGGCGGGCAGGGAAGCATGAGCAGAGAATCCCACTGGGGTGGAGCCTGGCTCAGGTAGCTGGGCCTTGCAGCCACCTGGCTAAAACTGTGACTGGCCTACTTCTCTTCAAGTGAACTGGCTAAATGGCAGAGATGATGGATAAGAGGAGGTTCAGTTAATAAACAGAAGAACACATTTCAACCACCTGATAGGTTATTATAGAAGATGCTATTACTTGGTAGAAGAGGATGGAGAGTCAGCTGAGATAATAAAAAGAATAACGACACTACTTGTTGTGCATCAGATGGTTAATTAATAGCTAACCGTTAGTGCTTGTTCCATGTCAGCACAGGCTAAGTGCTGGTCACATAGCGTCTCATTGAGGCCTCACAAAAGCCTGCAGTGGTGGTCGCTGTTACCACTTGCACTTCCTGAGGAGGGCAGTGAGGCTCAGAGGTGTTCAGTACCATCCATGAGATCACACAGGTAGGAAGAAAATGAAAACTAGCCAGTCCCTCCTGCTTTTTATAAAGACACTGCCCGTGTTTTTCAACTCTGATGATGGAGAAGGGATGCCAAGGTCCCCTCCAAGCTGCAGGGTGGTGATTTTCAGTTGGTCTCATTCAGGCACTTGTGAAATGTATCCTCACAGATGTAGTGAGAACACTAAGGACTTGGAGCCAGGTCTATCAGAACCAGAGTCTGAGTTCTTAGTCATCACAGAGAATTAAGGGGGAAACAGTAAACTTGTGTCCATGAAAGCAAAGAGAAAACGAAGAGCAATTGACAGATTATTTCAAGAAGAATAATCAAACCTAACTGTATTGCTAGAGAGAGTAGCTCCATAGTCCCACTTTCCCCCACCTCAGGACAGCTGTGATCCAAAAATGGTATGTGGAAAATTCCAGTTCATAAGTTTTAAATTGCATGCCTTTTGGAATCATGTGCTGGAATTCCACACTGTTCTGCTCTGTCCTGCCTGGCCTGTGAAAAATCCCCCCCCTCCCCTTTTTTTTTGACAGGCAGAGTTAGACAGTGAGAGACAGTGAGAAAGGTCTTCCTTTTCTGTTGGTTTACCCACCCAAATGGCTGCCTCAATTGGTGCGCTGTGCTGATCCGAAGCCAGGAGCCAGGAGCTTCTCCTGGTCTCCCATGGGGTGCAGGGTCCAAGCACTTGGGCCATCCTCCACTGCACTCCTGGGCCACAGCAGAGAGCTGGCCTGGAAGAGGAGCAGCCAGGACAGAATCTGGCGCCCCAACCGGGACTAGAACCCAGAGTGCCGGTGCTGCAGGCAGAGGATTAGCCTAGTGAGCCATGGCACCGGCCTGAGAAATCCCTTTGTCCAGGGTGTCCACAGTGTCTCTACTCCTAGCCTGGTAATTTCCTTAGTTATAAGATTGACTGTCCTGATATTTCAGTGCTTGTGTCCAAATCATCTTTACTGAGTAATGTCCCCAAATGCAGGAGTAGGAATGGTGACAACTTGGGGATTCAAAAAAAAAGTTGTAGAATATTTTCTTTAAGTGAAAAGGTAAAAGTGTAATAAGATTTTGAGAGGAAGAAAGAATATTCATATAACTTTTATTACAGTATGTTGTTACATCATTCTGTGTTCATTATATTGCTATGCTGTTATTGTGCCTAATTTATAGGCGTGTGTGTATAGGAAGAAATGCAGTTTGAGGGAACTTAAAACATTTCATGGAGGCAGGACATTTTGCCCGGTAGTTAAGACACTGCTTAGGAAATCCTTGTCCCGTGTCAACATTCCTGAATCAAGTCCTGGATCCAGAACCTGATTCTAACTTCTTCCTAGTTCAGACCCTGGATCCTGGCAGTAGCGATGCTCAAGTACTTGGGGTCCCTGTCACACACGTGGGAGATCTGAACTGAGTTCCTGTCTCCTGGCTTTGACCCATCCCAGTTTCAGTCATTGTGGGAATTCACAATGTACATTGTACATTGTGAATCAAATCACAGTGGGTCTATCTCTCTGCCTCTCAGATTTTAAAAAAGTGAGATTAAAAGCTAAATTAATTTTGGTGTAAAAAAATGGAAAGCGTTGCATATTTTTTCATAGTATACATTTTATGTGAACTTTTGAAAGACTTATATTCTTGAAGTTAAATTTCTTTTTTGTACCGAAGTAAACTTATCTTTCATTTGCTTGCTTATTTAAAAATTTATTTGATTTGTTTGAAAGGCAGAATGACAGAGAGAGAGAGAGAGAGAGAGAGAGAGAGAGAGGATCTACCATTTGCTGGTTTACTTACCCAATGTCTGCAACAGCTGGGGTTGGGCTAGGAGGAAATCAGAAGCCTGGAACTCCATCCAGGTCTCCCACGTGGGTAGAGTAGCCCAATTACTTAGGCCATTTTCTTTTGTTTTCCCAAGCACATTTGCAGGGAACTGGATTGGAACAAGAACAGCTGCGACTCCAACCACACTCAAATGGAATGCTGGCGCCTCAGGTGGCAGCTTAACTGATGCACCACAGTGCCACCCTCAATAAACTTATCTATTAGTTGCATTTTCACAAACTTTTCAAGGTAGTCTCATGTATGTAGGGTACAGTTCTATCCACAGTTTCAGGCATCCATTTGGGGATATGAAATGTATCTCCTTTGGATAAGGGGGACATACTGCATTTAAAATAAATTAGGGAGAAAAAAATCATTTTAAGATTAGTTTAGGGGGCCTTTGGGATTATGGAAAGTGGAAATAGGAGTTGTAATTCTAGGTTCCTAATGTACATTGTTTTCCCTTTCCTGGTCTTCATTGTCCAGGCTTATGCGGTTACTTTGGATGGTAATTGATAAAGGGAGGCAGTATGCAAGCTGTGAGACGGCTTGCAGAGGCCTTTAGGGCTGTATAAACGCCGTTCCGACTTGTGTCTCTGGTTGATGGTGCTGAGACTAGAGTGTGATATTTCCAGTTTTAGATTTGGCGTGCTGGAACTTAATCTAGGTCAGAAATTCTCACCATGTGGTTTCTGAGCCCCTACAAGACTTTGAACCCCTTCCAGGGTCTCTAACAGGTCAAAATCATTTCCAAAATATTAGCCTTTTCCTTGCTTTAATCCCAGTGTCTGGTGAGTGAGTAGTGGTGATTTTCATTATTATGAAGAGTCATATTACGAAAGATTCCAGGGGGAACCAGGTAGGGAAATTCAGCAGCCTTCTATTAAGTCAGATGTTTAAATTTTTGCAAATAATGCAAAACAATACTGTTTTTTCCACTATTCTTTTTTTGGAAAATATAATTTTTTCATAAAAGTATACTATTAGTGTTAATATGCAATGGTTTATTAATTTCATTTAATAATAAATAATTAGTTCATATATAATATATATAAAGTTCAATAGTCAGAAACTACACAAAATGTCCTTGGGGTCTTCAGTAACTTTTAAGAGTGTGAAAGGCAGGCTGGTATTGTGGTACAGTGGGTTAAACTGCTGCCTGTGACATTGGCATCCACTATGGGTGCTGGTTTGAGTCCTAGCTGCTCCACTTCTGATCCAGCTCCGTGCTAATATGTCTGGGAAAGCATCAGAAGATGGCCCTAGTACTTGGGCCCTGCTACTCAGGTGGGAGATCTGGAAGAAACTCCTGGTTCCTTGTTTCAGCCTGGCCCATCCCTGGCTGTTTCAGGCATCTGAGGAGTGAACTAATGGATAAAAGATCATTCTTTCTCTCTCTCTCTCTCTCTCCATCTGTCTCTCTCTCTCTCCATCTGTCTCTTCCTCTTTCTCTGTCACTCTGACTTTCAAATAAATAAACCTTTAAAATAAAACAAAATGATGTAAAAGTCTGAAGAGGGGATAGCATTGTGCCTTAGCAGATAAAGCCACCTCCTGCAATGCCTTTATCCCATGTGGACACCAGTGTGTGTCCTGGGTGCTGCACTTCTGATCCAGCTCCCTGCTAATGGCCCAGGAAAAGCAGCAGAAGATGGCACTGGTGCTTGGGCCCCTGCCACCATGCTGGAGACCTGGAAGAACCTTCTGGCTCCTGACTTAAGCCTTATCCAGCCCTGGCTGTTGCAGCTAACTGGGGAGTGAACCAGTGGGTAGAAGACCTCTCTCTCTCTATCTCTTTCTATGTAACTCTGACTTTCAAATAAATAAATAAATAAATCTTTACAAAAAAGAAGTCCAGGACCGGTGCCATGGCTTACTTGGTTAATCCTCCGCCTGCAGCACCAGCATCACATATGGGCACCGGGTTCTAGTCCCGGCTGCCCCTCTTCCAGTCCAGCTCTCTGCTGTGGCCTGGGAGGGCAGTGGAGAATGGCCAAAGTGCTTGGGCCCCTGTACCTGCATGGGAGACCAGGAAGAAGCTCCTGGCTCCTGGATCCTGGCTTTGGATTGGCACAGTGCTGGCCGTAGCAGCCATTTGGGGGGTGAACCAACGGAAGGAAGACCTTTCTGTATGTCTCTCTCTCTCACCGTCTATAACTCTACCTGTCAAATTTAAAATAAAAATAAAAAAGAAGTCTAAAGGTCTTAAGAACTTCTGTTCTTGGCTTTGAAGTTTGCTGTTCAGGGAGAAGTGAAATGTGTAATAGACAGACATGGAGAGAAAGATGTGGAAATAAATGGAGAGAAATAGAAAGACAAAAGAAAAGGAAATTGAAAACTAGGATTATATTTACTTTTCTAATTGAAGAAAACTCAAGGAGAGAAAACTACAGGTCAGGCTCTGAAGAAAACAGAGAAGTGAAGGTTCTGAATTGGTTCATGGGGTAGAAGGGTGGTGCTGCAGGGATAAAATGTGGGATGCATATTTAAAAAAATTTTTTTTTGACAGGCAGAGTAGACAGTGAGACAGAGAGAAAGGTCTTCCTTCCGTTGGTTCACCCCCCAAATGGCCACCACGGCCGGCGTGCTGTGCCAATCTAAAGCCAGGAGCCAGGTGCTTCTCCTGGTCTCCCATGCAGGTGCAGAGCCCAAGCATCTGGGCCATCCTTTACTGCTCTCCCAGGCCACAGCAGAGAGCTGGACTGGAAGAGGAGCAACTAGGACAGAACCCGGCGCCCCAACCAGGACTAGAATTCAGGATGCCAGCGCCGCAGGTAGAGGATTAGCCAAATGAGCCGCGGTGCCGGCCTATATTTAAATTTAAACTTTGTTATTTTCCAGTTTTATTGAGGTATAATCTTGTTTGATTATAATTAAATTTAAAATTTAAATATAAAATAAAATGTCAAAATTAAATATTAAAATTTGTATGTATTTATGGTATATAACGGTGTTTGATACATGATACACAGAAGCACTGTGAGTGTTCAACACAATCAAGCTAACAGGTCCATCAGCTTATACAGTCACTTGTGTTTGCTTTGGTGAAAGCAATCATGATCTGCTCTTTTGGCAAAATTCAGGCACACACCACGATATTACCAACTGCAGTCCTTTTGCTGGACGTGAGGTCGCCAGAGCTTACACATCCTGCACAACAGAACTTTGTCCTTGGAGCTCTATGTCCACATCTGTCCAATCCTCAGCCTCTCTAAGCACTATTCTATTTTTCAGCTCTTTTACACTCCACATGGGAATGGTATTTGCAGTATTGTGTTTCTGTGCTTGTCTTATTTCACAGAATAATGTCCTCCAGATTCATCCAGGTTGTCATGAGTGACAAACTTCCTTGTTTACTTAAAGGCTAAATTATATTTCATAGTATATGTAACACATGCATAACCCATTTCATTTGTTGAACTATTTCTATGATTTTTATTTATTTGAAAGACAGAGAGACAAAGTGAGAGAAAGACAGAGACAGAGACAGAAAGATCTTCCGTCTGTTGGTTCACTCTCCAAATGCCAAAAACAACCAGGGCCAGGCTGAAACTAGGAGTCAGGAACTCCATCAGGGTCTCCCACATGGGCAGCAGGGACCTATATACCTGTGCATTAACAGGAGCTAGAATCAGAAGCAGAGCCAGGACTGAAACCCAGGCCCTCAGATCCTGGACGTGAGTATCCCTATATACCTGTGCATTAACAGGAGCTAGAATCAGAAGTGAGCCAGGACTGAAACCCAGGCCCTCAGATCCTGGACGTGAGTATCCCTATATACCTGTGCATTAACAGGAGCTAGAATCAGAAGTGAGCCAGGACTGAAACCCAGGCCCTCAGATCCTGGACGTGAGTATCCCTATATACCTGTGCATTAACAGGAGCTAGAATCAGAAGTGAGCCAGGACTGAAACCCAGGCCCTCAGATCCTGGACGTGAGTATCCCTATATACCTGTGCATTAACAGGAGCTAGAATCAGAAGTGAGCCAGGACTGAAACCCAGGCCCTCAGATCCTGGACGTGAGTATCCCTATATACCTGTGCATTAACAGGAGCTAGAATCAGAAGTGAGCCAGGACTGAAACCCAGGCCCTCAGATCCTGGACGTGAGTATCCCTATATACCTGTGCATTAACAGGAGCTAGAATCAGAAGTGAGCCAGGACTGAAACCCAGGCCTTCAGATCCTGGACGTGAGTATCCAAAGCAGCATCTTAACCAGTGTTCCAAACTCTTGCCAAATACATATAAACATTTAAGTGTGACGTACTACATTAACAGAATGAAGAACAGATAAAAAAGCATTTGGAAAATTTAATACTTTCATGATAGAATTTTCAAAAAATTAAATATAGAAGGAAAGTATACTTCAATATAATAAAGCCCATCTGTGACAAAATCACACCTGACATCATGCTCAGTAATGAAAGTTGAAAGACATTCCTCCAAGATCAAAAGCAAGACACCAATGCCCCCTTTCATCACTCTCATTCAACATAGTGTCAGAAGTGCTAGCAGGCTGGCGCTGTGGCCTAGCGGGTAAGGCCACCGCCTGCACTGCTGGCATCCATATGGGCACCTGTTCATATTCCGGCTGCTCCATTTCCAGTCCAGCTCTCTGCTGTGGCCTGGGAAAGCAGTGGAGGATGGCCAAGTCCTTGGGCCCCTGCACCCGCGTGGGAGACCTGGAAGAAGCTCCTAGCTCCTGGCTTCGGATCGGCACAGCTCCAGTCATTGCAGCCAATTGGGGAGTGAAGTGGTGGATGGAAGATCTTTCTCTCTCTCTCTCTATCTCTCTCTCTCACACACACACACTCTGAATTTCAAATAAATAAATCTTTAAAAAAAAGAAGTGCTAATCACAGCAGTTAGGCAACAAATTGAAATAACAGGAAAATAAATATTTTCCAAATAGAAAAGGAAAAAGTTAAGTTGTCCATGTTTACATATGATACGATCTTATATATAGAAAAACCCTGAGGATATCATTAAAAATCTTTTAGAATTAATAAACAACTTAAACCTGTATCCCCATGTTCATGGCAACTCAATACAATAGCTGAGATATGGAATCAACCAGATGTCCATCAACTGTTGACTGGACAAGAAATTATGGTATATATACACTGTGGAGTACTACTCAACTGTAAAAAAAAAATGAAATTCTGTCTTATGCAACAAAATGGATGCAACTGGAAACCATTATACTTAGTGACATAAGACAGTCCCAAAAAGACAGATAGCATATATTTTCCCTGATACCAGGTAACTGAGTACCTAAAATATAATGTGTTGGAGTGAAATTGACATTTTGAGATTCAAAGCTTATTTACAGCTCTTGTCTCTTTTGTTGAGGAACAATATTTACTGGCATTTCTCTGGAATACAGCTTCCTACTCTTCCATGTTGCTCGCAGAAATATTTTTAAAGGAAACTTATTGTCCCCAACCAGATGAGGTGGTCTTGTGAAGCAGTTAAATAGGTCATAGAGACATAAAGATTAGAAACTTCTGGCCCTAATTCTGGCTATTTGAATGAAGTGAAGGTCTGATCTTCGTTCACTAGAAGCTTGCTGATGACATCGGACGTTATCAATGTACAGTAGTCTCCACTTACTGTGGGAGATACATTCCATCGGCCCCAGTGGATGCTTGAAATTATGGATAGTATTGAGCCCTATGCATACTATGCTTTCCCCCATGTGTATCTACCTATGATAAAGCTTTATTTATTTATTAGTCATAGTAACAACTTGTAACAACATGGGACAATTTTGCAATACACTATAATTAGATTGTGGTTTTCTCTCAAAATACTGTACTGTACTCTTGTTTTTCTTATGATGGTATGAGATGATATAATGCCTACTTGATGGGGTCAGTTGAGGTGAATGATATAGGCCTTGTGATGTAGCACTAGGCTACTATGTAAAGTTTACTTGAACACTAACGGTGTGATACTATATTAAATAATTTTATAATGAAGGTGGGTAAATGACTAATGGGCTGGAAGCGCATATAGGATGGCTTCACCCTATAAAGGCATGACTCACTTCCTGGGTGGGGTGATGTGAGGTCTCATCACACTACTCAGAATCATGCACAATTTCATACTTTTGAATAAAATAAATTTTTTTTGGAATTGTTTCTGAATTTTTTCATTTAATATTTTTGAACTGCTGTTGACTGTGGGCAACAAACTGCAGAAAGCAAAACCATGGATAAAGAGGGACTACTGTAGTTTATTTTTATACTGCCTGTTCACTTTAGGACTCTTTACAAATAACTTTTCAACTGAAGACTTATTTTTACTCCTTACTGACGTGTTTTAAAAGCATGTATAGCCACAGCTTACTTTTGAATACTGAACACACAGAAAACCTTGTGAAACTAAGTGATTGACTGGGGACTGCTAAGCTGTGAATACAGTTTGCAAATAACTTAGGGTCTCACAACTTGCAAAAGAAAATGCAAAATGTCTCAGGGTGTATACTTCTTCAATTCAGGGTACACAGGATTTCCACAGATAAAGCCAGAATGAACTTTGTCTTACATTCCAAAATTATTAAACACTAGAGAGATAAGTCACTGTAAAAGTGACTGTGTCAATTACTGTAACTAAGAACTGAATATTCCCAAATGTCTCTTCTTAAAATCATGTAAAAGGATAAATAAATTATGAAAGGATTCTGAAAAGAATGAACATTTAAAATGATTAAGTGGAACTTTTTAGAAATGGAAGCATACAAACAGTGAAGTAAGTGGATGGGTTAAACATGTTAGACATGAATATAAGGAAAAGGAAAATTTGTATACTAGAATATAAATTTCAGGGAATTATCAAGAAAGCACTGCAAAGAAAGAAAATATTGGAAAATATGAAAGAAACATCAAGAGACATTGAGACTATGAGAAGATGAGACAAACACTTACTGGGAGTTTCCAAAAGTAGTAAAAAAGAATGATGCAGAGGTAATAGTCAAAGATACAGTAGCTAAGAATTTTTTTAGCATTAATAAAAAGCATGAGTCCCAAGATTCAGAAAGCATAATAATGTTCTTGGTAGAATAAATAAATCCACATATGAACACATCTTAATGAAATTATAGAACATCAGAGACAAAAGGAATGTACGAAAAGCAACTTTAGAAAAAATACAAGCTACCAACAAAAGAATGATAATTTGAATACTTCTCTCTCTCTTTCTCTTTTAAGAGAACAGTTTCATTTGATGACAGTGTGTACAAAATAAGATAGGTTACAGCTCTCAGGAGCTAACTTTTTGTGTTTTTATAAACATTTCATCTATTAAGGCAGAGAAAGAGAGAAAGAAAGAGAGGAGAGAGAGAGAGAGAGAGAGAGAGAGAGAGAGAGAGAGAATCTGCTGTTTACTGATTCACTCCCCAAGTGCCTGCAACAGCCAGGATTATACCTAACTAAAACCAGGCACTGAGAACTCAGTCTGAGTGTCCCACATGGATGGCAGGGAACCAAGTATTTCAGCCACCATCTGATGCTTTCCAGTGTGTGCCTTAGTAGTAAGCTTGAATTGGGAACAGAGCTGGGACTTGAACGTAGGCATTCCAATATGGGATGCAGGCATTCCAAGCAGTATCTTAAGTGCTGTGTGGAACGCCTGCTGTTGTTCAAGACTTCTCAACAATCAATAAAGAAGTCAGAAGTTAGTGGAAAAGTATCCTTAAAGTGTCAAGAGAAAATAAATACCAACCTAGATTCCTCCATTATGCTGAGTGAAATAAGCCAGTCCCAAAGGGGCAAATATCTTATGTTCTCCTTGATCGGTGACAACTAACCGAGCACCAAAAAGGAAACCTGTTAAAGTGAAATGGACACTATGAGAAACGGTGACTTGATCAGCCCTTGCCCTGACTATTGATGAACAACTTAATACATTATCACTCTTAGTATTTTTTGTCTGTTCTACTTAATACTATTGGTTTAATTCTGTAATTTATACACAGTTATTCTTAAGTGTTGAAACTTAACTTAAAAGTGATCCCTGTTAAATATAAGAGTGGGAATAAGAGTGGGAGGAGATGTACAATTTGGGACATACTCAAGCTAACTTGCCCCAAACGGTAGAGTTAGAAACATACCAGGGGATTCCAATTCAATCCCATCAAGGTTGCATGTACCAATGCCATCTCACTAGTCTATTTGATCAATTTCTGTTCACAATTGGTCATAATGATAGGACTAAGAATTAAAGGGATCACATAAACAAGACTAGTGTCTGAAAATACTAACTGATAGAACTAAAAAGGGAGAGAACGATCCAACACGGGAAGCGGGATACACAGCAGACTCATAGAATGGTAGATGTCCTGAACAGCACTCTGGCCTCAGAATCAGCCCTTAAGGCATTTGGATCCAGCTGAAAAGCCCATGAGAGTATTTCAGGCATGGAAAGCCAAGACATTCTGTAAAAAAAAAAAATGACCTAAATGAAAGATCTCTGTGAGTGAGATCCCAGTGGAAAGAACAGGTCATCAAAGAAGGAGGTACCTTTCTCTGAAGAGAGGAGAGAACTTCCACTTTGACTATGAACTTGTCTAAATGTGATAAGAGTCAGTGAACTCAAAAGGCTTCCATAGCTATGGCAATTCATGACAAGAGCCTAGGGTGATTACTGATGCCATAAACAAGAGTGTCAATTTGTTAAGTCAACAACAGGAGTCACTGTGCACTTACTCCTCATGTAGGATCTCTGTCCTTAATGTGCTGTACATTGTGATTTAATGCTATAACTAGTACTCAAACAGTATTTTTCACTTTGTGTTGCTATGTAGGTGCAAACTGTTGAAATCTTTACTTAATATATACTAAACTGATCTTCTGTATATAAAGAGAATTGAAAGTGAATCTTGATGTGAATGGAATGGGAGAGGAGTGGGAAAGGGGAGGGTTGCAGGTGGGAGGGAAGTTACGGGGGGTGGAAAGCCATTGTAATCCATAAGCTGTACTTTGGAAATTTATATTCATTAAATAAAAGTTAAAAAAATACCAACCTAAATTTTATAGCCTATTAAAGTGTCTTTTAGGAATAAAATTTCCCAGCTAAACGAAGCCAAACCAAACAATTTCAGAAAAAATAAGACTGAAAAAAATTAGTGCAAAATAAGGTCACTGAAGGAGTTACTGATGGATACAATTCAGGAGGAAGAAAACTGAACTAAGATGGAGGGTGAAGGAGGAAGTCCCTCTTACTGCTGCCCTCAATAGGGTTACAGACGGGACTTGGGTGCTCCTATTGCTGTGTAGTTATATTCAAATCCCCCGATGTCTGCAAATAGGGATTACGTTCCTATCCTGTGTTCAAGGTCCGTTGAACTGAATGCCACCAACATATAAATCTGATAAAAGAGGTACTTGTGTCCACAAAGAATTACAAACAAAGATATCAGCAGACTTCTAAATCAGCAGGTCTAAAGACAAGGTGGTGGCCAGGGCAGCCAGGGGGGATAGGAACAATGAGTGCATAAGCACTGAGTTCCTAAAGGAAGTTCTAGATTCTCGCTCCGGAGAAACTTGCATTCTTCTCCTGAATTCTAAGTAAACTTCACTCTTTCCTCCAGTGGCAACTGAAAATTAAATAGACAAATATGAACCTTAAAAAAATACTATCAAAAGCCAATGTGATTGCCAACCAGTCTGTGGATTTCAGAGTGGCCTCTTTTAGGCAAGTGCTTCTTTAGGCTAACGACCCATCTGCATGGCCTGACATACATGTTAGTGTTGAATCCTTGTTCTGGAATTAAACTTACTGGCAGACCAAAGATTAGCTGACTCTGCAGACATGGAAAACCCAGAAATGCCCTGTACAGAAGAAAGGCCTGAGTCTAGCAGGGAGTGGGCTCTGAGGGTCAGGAGAAAGACCCTGGTTGGCGGCAATGGCCTGTGGGGGCTGAGGGCAGTTCCATAAAAATTCACAAGCTTGGCCCAGCAGGAGTGGAGCAGAGAGTTAGGGCAGGTGCAATGTAAAGGGAAATCCCAGGGGAGCCCCACCTGGAGCGGTTCTAGGAAAGAGAGAGCCAAGTAGAAAAATGAGTTGTCCTGTACCCACCTCCATGCCTGGTGGGCTCAAGGGTACCACACAGACAAATGGAAGTCTGACAGCATCAAGTTGTTTTGCAGCAAGACCAGAAATTACCTAAGGGTATGCAGAACCAATAGCTACTACGTTGAAGTAGTCTTGTTGAAGCTTTTAAAATCAAAGCACAATTGCTTGACTGCTGTCATTTTAAACCTTAGATCAGATTAAAGGTATTGGTCAGTATAGGATAGTACAATGAAATGAGAAATCAAGAAGTCACTAAAATATACTACTTTTCCATAAAGGATTTCAATTTAATAAAGCCTAACTTTTTAAAGAATAAAACACTTAATATTCTAGAAAGGTGCTGACAAGTTTAATTAGCCTTTAATTGGGGAATGGGGATGTCATAATTAAGGAACCTGGCAGAATCAGAGTGTGAAGTTGGCTCTGAGGGTTATGTTAATTTGAAAAGTAATTTATTCTGCATGATAATCTTACCTACTGAGCCCTTTCTTTCTCCCTTTGTTTCTTTTTTGATATAGGACATATGGGCAATGGATTACTCTACCTTCTTTTATCATTATCACCATGCTACATCATGAAGAGTGTTTTATTGTTTTCTCCTGTGAACTCTTAAGTCTAGCAGAAGTCTTTGCACGAAATCTGGGGAGATCCATCAGTTCTGTTTAGCAAATATTTATTGAGTGTCTACTATGTCAAGTCATATACCAGGGGCTGCGGCTATAAGGAAGGGATGATATACAGAGTGAGGGAGGCAGGCCAGTAAAGTGGTCAGTTCAGTATTACAAGCTGGATGATAAAGGGACTGAGGCAAATATTTTCTGCAGCCTGGATTTGTTATTAATAGGGGTCTAGTGCTTCTGATAGGTTTTTAATACTGGCTACATATTAGAATCACCTGAGGAAATTTAAATACTATGTCCTCCACTTCTTATCACCTACAAGTAAACTTAAGAAAGTTTGTGGAAAATAGAATGAAATGGTAAGTTTATTTGGGTGCAAAATTTTCAAAAATCCATGAACATAAGGGGTCTTCCAAAGTTCATGAAAAATGGGTATTGTAAAAAAAATGTGGATTTCAAACTTTTTTTTTGCACTCAAACTGATCTTTTAATTTCACTTTCCCTCCACAGTCCTTTTGAAATGCCCTTGTAGATTCTGAGTTAATCGTCTGGTGTAGCTTAGGTGCAGTCCTTTCCAAATCTCAGTTAGCAGCATTACTTGACAATGGGCTGTGCGCTTCCATAGCCTGGTTTCCAATGCAGCCACTCTAACTAGGCCTTCATTTCCTTGTTGCTAAATAGGGACAATGTTAGTATTTGCCTGTAGTGGACATTTGCCTGGAAGCTTGCTTTCCACCGGGAACTCCCATGGTGCCAGCTGGTCTGATAGTCCCATGCCTTGCCTATCTCTGGTCAAGAGAATGGTCACATGACTCAAAGTGTCTGGTCTGAGTGTTGTGCACATGAGTTCCCAAGGCCATTCTGAGCCCTTTTGGGAGGAGTAGAAGAAGCAAGAGGGAGGGAGTGAATGAGAAAGTTTCTTTTCCTATTGACCTCTCCGTGTAAGCATGTAGGCTTGGAGCTTCCAGCAATCAATTTCCTGAGGGATGTCAACAGTGACTGTGAATGCAGCCAACAATCAAAGCAAAATAGAACTAGAAAATGAAAACAGTGACAGAATCCTGGTAATGTCATTTAATCCCATGGATCCAGCCATTTCTGAGGCCAGGAATATCTACCTCTGGACTTTCCAGTTCTCTAAGACAATTCCCTTTGTGGTTTGGCTATTTTGGGTTGGTTTCATATTACTTGTTACTAAAAGTCCAGTCCAATAATAAATGGAATGAAGTTTCTGTGAGCATAAAATGAAGTGATGTAGGTGAAGCATGATTCTTGGAATATTATAGATAATCAATAAATACCTCCTGTTGTCTTCAACATCACCACCACCACCACCACCACCACTACATGATCTTATTTTCTCCTTTTAATCCTCTTTCTTAATTGGACTGTCAAATGGAATTCAGCTTACAATATTTTCTTCTTTTTGTATGGCTTATTAGAAAGAACTCAAGAACTTTTGACTTTTTCTGTAGTTTGCTTATATTGTGTTAGCTGCTATTTCACTCCATGAAGGAGCCAGGGTGCTTCAAGCCCATGGGCCTTTGTATCCTCCTAGCCTTCAGTTCTTATGCTGTAGCAGGGGGAGGAAAAAGCACCACTTTAAAGATACTATTCTTCATATTTTACTAATCATTGAAAAATAAAATTCACATCCCCTCTGTGATTCCCTTCCAGGTGTCCATGTGCCCTCCTGCACGTGTTTGCTCCAACTTTCCCTGGAGTCTTTCCTTACCTTTTTTTTTTGACAGGCTGATTTAGACAGTGAGAGAGACAGACAGAGAGAAAGGTCTTCCTTTCCATTGGTTCACTCGAAATGAGGGCCAGTACGCTGCGCCGATATGAAGCCAGGAGCCAGGTGCTTCCTCCCGGTCTCCCATGTGGGTGCAGGGCCTAAGGACTTGGGCCATCCTCCACTACACTCCCAGGCCAGAGAGCTGGACTGGAAGAGGAGCAACCAGGACAGAATCTGATGCTCCAACCGGGACTAGAACCTGGGGTACCGGCACCGCAGGCGGAGGATTAGCCAAGTGAGCCGCGGTGCCGGCCAATCCTTCCTTACCTTTTCTTCTTGTAAGATTTGCTGCCCATCAAGACCCAGATCAAATGCTTTGTTCTCCATGGAGCTTTCCTTGAATACGCTCTAAACTGACTACCCTTTGTCAATACTTCTTTCACATCCGACTAGGGATGTTTTCACATTTGTGGTTGATATATCATCCCCAAAAGACCTCATTGTTTTTGAAGGTAAATTTCTGCATTTCCCAGACTCATCTTGAACATAACAGATTGCCCAGAAAGACTGGTTCAAAGAGTACTCTTCAATTTAGGCAATTTTCTCAGAGGTAAATGAGGAGTTGCCTTGGTTGGTTATAATGTTATATGTGGAACCTAGCTCCAAAAAATTCACCAGAATCCTTTAGCAAGAAGGGAGAGAAAGAGAAAGAAAATTAGAGATAGCGATCGATCGATCGATCGATAGATAGATAGATATAGAGAATGGAGAGAGTGAGTTCAACTGTTGGCTCACTCACCAAATGCCTACAGCAGTTGGGCTGGGGAGAGGCTGAAGCCAAGAGCCAAGAGCTCAATGCAGGTTTCTCACAGGAACCCAATCATTTGAACTGTCACAGGTGCCTTTCAGGACCTGCATGAGTAGGAAGCTGGAGTCAGGAGCTGGAGCTGAGGATTGAACCCGGCTACTCTAATGTGGGATGTGGTCATCTTAACCAGAGTCTTAATGGCTAGACTGCATGTCTGTGCCCTGAGCAAGGGACTCATATGTCATAGCTCTAACAGAGGCATTGTAGGTACGGGTTCTCGTTGAGTTTCTATGTCTCCATTGTCTCCTGTTTCATCGTCTACTACTAGGAATGCCTAGGAGATTGACATGGGTGTTTAAGCTTCCTTTAGTCAAATCTGAAATCTCATTTTTTGTGCCATAATCTACTCATATTCTTGGACTCAATGTCAACTTCCAAACGTTTTCTCCTGGGCTTTTTTTTATTGCTATGCAGATCAACAAGGTGCCCAGTGAGCTTATACTTTTTTGTGTGCTATGAGGCAATGATTCCTTTTGCATTAGCTAAATTTAAGAGATAATTATTTGGGGGCTTTTCTCCTCAAACATAGTTGTATCCACTGTACTGAAGCCAGTATTTTTTAAAAAAAATTTTTAATTTATTTGAAAGTTAGAATTACACAGAGAGAGAGGACAGGCAGAGAAGGAGAGAGGTCTTCCATCTGCTGGTTCACTCCCCAATTGGCTGCAATGGCCAGAGCTGTGTCAATACCAAGCCAGGATCCAGGAGCTTCCTCTGGGTCTCCCAGGCGGGTGCAGGGGCCCAAGGACTTGGGCCATCTTCTGCTGCCATCCCAGGCCATAGCAGAGAGCTGGATGGGAAGTGGAGCAGCCGAGTCTTGAACCAATACCCATATGGGATGCTGGTGCTTCAGGCCAGGATGTTAACCCGTTGCACCACAGCGCTGGCTCCTGAATCCAGTATTGAAGTGAAGTGTTTCCTGTTTTGTTCTCTTCTTTATTCTTGAATTCTAATTATTTGTTTAATAATAAGACTTCTTCTGGAAGTTTTCCTGCTAAGATTCTTGATCATATAAGTAGAGGATGTTGCACCTTAGACTCAAGAGCATGCTTAGGCTATCATCAAAGAAGATATAAAGTGTTTAAAGACCCTTGGAAAACCATAAAGCACTGTAAAACTGAGGGCTACTAGTATAATTAGAAGGTTCATGATTATATTTTATGTTAATTCAAAAGCTAATTTTCTTTAGAAATTTGGTAACAGCATCAGCATGCCAACATGAAGCTTGTTTTATTGCACATTAAGCTCTAGCTTGTTTTACTAATCCCATAGGAAAAAACAAGAGGAAATCTAACACAGACACACACACACACACACACACACACTCCTGTAATTTAAAGAAAAATATTGGATATTAGAAGAACAATTGCTAACAAGCAATTTTTTTCCAGAAAACTAAATGCAGATTAACTAGTACATCTAAAATAATAAAATGGAGCAGGTATCTGGTCAACAATTGAGACATGGATTAATGTACCCACACCCCATGTCAGAATGCCTGAGTTTGATTTCTGGCTGTGGCTCCTGATTCCAGCTTCCTGCCAGTGTAGATCCCATGAAGCAGCAGATTGGCTCAAGAAGTTGGTTCCCTGCTACACACATGGAAGACCTGAATTAAATTCTTGGCTCTTGGCTGCAGCTTGTTCTAGCTCCTTGTGGGCATGTGAAGTGTAATCCAGCAGATGGGAGCTCTCTGTTTCTCTGCCTCTCAAATAAAACATAAATAAATAAAAGCATGAAACATTCTGTTATTATTCAATATTATTAGCAAAGATAAAATGCCTTGGAGCAACATACAAGATTCGTAAAAGAAGGGCCATTTACTTCAGAGACTATTAACAATAGACACAAATGTATGAGTTTTTGGTTATATAGGTTACACAGAAGCTTAGGCACAGGGAATCAGCATTTTGTCAAATTGCATTAACACACATTGTGACGCATTTAGTGTGAAAACAATCAACCCAACTGTATTGCAAAAACAGTTTTGTGGGTTATGTAGTAAAACCTTCTTGTTTATTGTTTTATAGTCATACATAGGTAATAATTACAGAATGACTAGAGGGGCTGTATACCTTTTGCTTAAAAGCAAGCAGAAAACAAACAGCACTCCCACTATGCACTAAAAATTGTGAAGTATATCATTTGTAGAAAAGAGGCATCAAGAACAGAAATTGGTTTATAAACAATGGCAGGCTGGAGAAGCCTGGACTGGGTTTATACCCAACTCACATGAAGAATGAGCTATATGTATCTCCTCCCAGCTCCTTATTCAGTGACATCACAATGTCTTGAATATCATCATGGTGGGAGTTTGACAACTCAGAAATTAACAAAAGCTACAAATCAGCATCTAAACCTCCCAAAAACACTGGTAGTGAAGTCTTTTTGCGGTATAACACTGAGATCCAGACACAGATGAATGTCAACAGACCCTAACTTTCTGATGCTGGAGATAGAAATCTATAGTTGTGTTTACTATGCAAAGTTGCAGGGATCTCTGTCAGGTGCTTTGGCAATAATGCAGATACTTTAATATTAAAGCAAAAATCTTCTCACTTAGAGATATCTTGGCTAGTATTGCTTGGATTTATGCATACACACATACACACACAAAACTCAGTAGATGCAGTGTTCCATAAACCTGGGATATGAGTACATTAGGGTGATCTATAGGGATTCCAGAATACTGTGTTCTCACAGTTGTAGAGCAGGTGAGAGTCTGAAATTAAAATGAGTATGCTTTAGGTATGACATAATTCTACCACCAACATACTTGCTGACTATATTTCTTTGAGATTTCTTACAATTTGCATAATCTTCAAAAATGACTCCACATTAACCTTGATATGAAGTTAAAAGCAGCCCTATTGGTTACTAAGTTCCTGTCATCAGTAGGTCATAGTTTTGCTTATTCAGGAACTTTTAACTTCACCTCTGATCATGAATGTTTCTTTGCTTTGGGATCCTCCTCTTGGTCCTTCAGTTTTTGAGGTGGCTGAGAGGTCTTGCTACTTTGGCCACCAAATCCATCATCAGGGGTCTTCTGTTTGTTCCTCCTCAGTTTTACTCTAACTTTTTCTTTGCATTTCCTTTTTGTTTTCTTTTTTCTAAAATGGTGTCATCATTCCCTTTGTCTGTTAGTCCTCAATGGCCTCAGGAGTTCCTTTTCTTTGCAGGCTGGTGGCATGTTTTTAGAAATCCTGCTTCCTGGAACCCATTTATCCTTTCTATTTTAGCCATTCTAGCATGTACAGATTCCCCTTGTTTTCCTCAGTGGTGAGATTTCCATGAAGAAAGGCCCACAAGAGCTCAGGACTTGCTCCCTCTCCAAGAATTTAAATTTCAGGACCTGCTCAGCATATTTATCCATGGTTTACCACCTCCTCCTTTTCCTACGACCCATGATTTCCCATTCAGGTATTCAACAAATGTTTACCGGGGACACATCACACACCAACTATTGTATTAAGTGATGGAGATACCTTTACCTTTCAGTGAGGGTGGATTGAAGCTAAATATTTTTGTTGGGATTAAAAAGAGCAATGTATACGAGGATGGCACAACACAAGGCTGGCAGGCAGGCTCCAGGAGTGGTCAGGGCCCTGCCAGACAGGCAGCATCTGAGACGATCAGGCTATTAGCTGCAGGTTGGGGATTTGAGGAAATGCATTTTTCACTGTCAGAGAAGGAAGGAAAAATTCTGGAAAGCGCAAAGCTAAAATGCAATGGACCATGTGGAATTGGATTGTAGTTGGAAGCATTGCTGTGAATTTATGGATATACAAAAATAGCATGGAAATAGTATTAAAAGGTAAGTTTATTTTGGTGCAATTTTTTTGAAATTCATGCATATTTTTAAAAATAATATATATTTTAATGAACTTTTTGAAGATCCCTTTTATGTTCATATATTTAATTTTTTTGTACCAGTATAAACTCTAGGAGTACTGAGCTGGTGTGTCAGTTTGCAAACATTGCTGTCTACTTGAACAAATGGTAGTATCTAGGGCTAGGCCAGGGAAAGGAGAAACAAAACAGCGCTTGGTGCTGGCACTGGGGCATAGTAGGCTAAGCTTCTGCCTGTGGCACTGGCGTCCTGTATGGGTGCCAGGCCTCTGCACCTGAATGAGAGATCTAGAAGAAGCTCCTGGCTCCTGGCTCCTGGCTTCTATCTGATTGGCCCAGCTCCAGCCCTTGCAGCCATTTGGGGAGTGAACCAGCAGATGGCAGACCTTTTTCTGTCTCTCTCTCTCTCTCTCTACCTATCAAATAAATAAATTAATAAATAAAATCTTTTTTTTAAATAAAAGAAAGCTTTTCTTTAAAGAAAAGGACACAGCAGACAGCTTAAAGGCCTCTCAAGGCCAAATCTAGGACATGTTGAACATGAAAACAAATGGATTATCATGGATTATAACCAACTGAGTGAAAACAGGCTGCTTTGATATACATAAATAAAGAAGTAGGAAGAAGAGAAAGCTGTTCCTTATAGTTGGAAGTCAACTGCTAAATGTAGAAGGGATGGTAATATTACAGAACCACTACTAATAATAATCAGAAGAAAACTTAGACAAGAAACATCAATAAATGATAAAAAAAGTACATAAAATTGAGGTGAGAAATGGGATTTCAAGTAACTTAAACTTATTTCCCCATAAAATATTTTTTTGCTATAAAGAAATTATGTATTTTTGAGAGGCTGAGGAGTGTGTGTATGTAAAAGAGAGAGAGAGAGAGAGAGAGAGAGAGAGAGAGAGAGAGATCCCATCCATAATTCATTTCTCAAATGCCCACAACAACAGCCGGGGCCAGACTGGGCTGAAGCCAGGAGCCCAGAACTCAATCAAACTCTCCTACATGGATAGCAGGGATCCAACCACTTGAGCCATCAGCACTGCCTCTCAGGATACATATTAGCAGACATCTGTTATTGGAAAGAGAGCCAGGACTTGAACCCAGGCACTCTGATAGGGGATGTGGGTGTTTCAACTAGCATCTTGCAGCTAGGCCAGACACTTGTCCCTAAAATATTTCTTAACTTAAAAGATAAGTAGTTACTTGACCATGGAGAAACCTGGAAGGCACCATCTCAACCAAGTAATCAAAATTAATGCACAGTGTCTCTCGCGGCCTTCTTAAGTCTCCTGCAGGTGCCATGTGGAATGTTGATGGAATGTGGTATTTACACGAGGAAGAAGTAGCCAGGAGCCAGATACGGCAGCTTTGTGTTTCTTACCAGGGCTTACCTGCAGAAAAGCACACGGCACAAAGCCAGTGCCTTAAGGATGCTGTAGTGAGAGGTGTGGAGGAATCAGGGAACCAGCTAGGCTGTTGAAGGTCTGCTTGCTCCCATCACCTCTGTTTCTTGTGCTCACCTGTTAAAGGTCATGGGGAGTTGTCTTTGGTTCCGAAGCTGGGAAATGGTTGATGAATGTTGCTGTTAAGGTTAATGGAGTGGTTGGCAAGGAGATTTGGAGGAGAAATTTTTGGAAGCAGTAGCTCTAGGCTGTAACAAAAACATGGGAATGGTGCAGCAAGGGACGAGATGATCACAGGCAGAAATCTGGAAGGAGACTTGTTATGAGAGATTTGTAAGAATAGCATGCACAGAGCATGTAGAGGCTGTTAGGATAGGACTTTATATTTGGAGCTGAGATCTGAATATACCTTCTATACTGTAATGGTGTTTCTTATTTTCTTTAAGAGACAGAGGGGAGGGAGGGAGGGTAGGAGGGATGGAAGGATGGATGAAGAGAGAGAGAGAGAGAGAGAGAGAGAGAGAGAGAGAGAGAGAGAAACAAATGCTCCCATCTATTTCTATACTCTCCAAATGCCTGAAAGAGCCAGGACTAGGTGAGGCTGAAGTCAGGAGCTGATAATTCAGTTTCAGTCTCCCACATGTATGGAAGGGACTCCACTACTTTAGCCATCACCTGTTGCTTCCCATGGTATGTATTGGTAAGAAACTGGAGTCAGGAGAGAGAACTGGGTACCAAACCCAGGTACTTTGATGTGGGATGCGAATGTCTTAATCGCTACATCAAATACCCATCCCTGGAATTCCTTATTTTAATGTATGTAGTTCTTTGTTGAGCATTAAGTATTTTCGATTGATGCTAATATTGACATTGCCTTCTTACTTCTAATAGAAGTGGGGCTGAGGGAGATGATCAGCCATTGTCAAAAATTAATTAATACTAGTACAAGGCTGGGAACCCAGAGCTTATAACTCTGAGTTCAGTGGATCAGTTTACTATCTTGGAATGATATCCATCTGGAAGGATTTATGGTTGAGCCCAGTTAGGAGATAACCCTGTCTTCAGAGAGGGAGCTGTTGGGACACAATACAGACATGTGCCACCAGAGGGTGCTCTTACCCCAAGAGAAATTGGCAGTCTTTCCCACAGTTTAAGGACTGAAGAAGTATTTGTTCCATTGCTTCTTAGAAGCTGCAGGATGAACTCTGGAGACTTCCAGAGCTTGTATCAGAGAGGCAAACTATGTTAGGCCGATGCTTACTTCTCTCAGCAGTAATGAGAAATGAGGTTTTTCTGGTGATGCCCGAAGATGGAAGGAGACAGAAGCTGCTGGGTTCTCTTTAGGTTCTTAGTTTATTTGTACGTACTCATTTGTAGAACCCTCGAAGGGTGATATCTAAGACTTTGACCTTTGAAATTATGGTGCAAAGTGAGGAAGACAGCAATCTCAGCCTTCTTTTATTGCTTTCGCGCAGTTTCATTCATTATGACTCCTTCCCGCCTTTCTTTCCTTCCTGACTTCTCTCATACATCAAAGTTACTTTAACGAAGGATAAGAACTCACTTACCTTAGCGTTACAGTAGCTGATACTAGCTTAAAATGCTGCTTTCCATGGTAGGTGTTCGTTGTCCACTTTAAGGAACATCTATTCACATTGGAGTCCCTAGGTTCGGGTCCCACCTCAACTTCCGATCCAGTTTCCTGTCAGTGCACACCCTGGGAGGCAGCAGATAATGGCTCAAGTACTTGGGCCCCCGTCACCAACCTGGGAGACCCAGACCGAGTTACAGACTCCAGGCTTCATCCTGTTTCAACCATGGTTGTTGCAGACATTGGGGGAGTGAACTAGCAGATGGAATTGATCTCTCTCACTCTGTCTTTCAAAACAAATAAGTGCATTTCTAAGATATTGCCTTCCTATCATTGCATATCTTATAACAGAAATTAAGTTATGCACCAAGGACTTAAAGCTTTAATGGAATACAGAGTGACATCCAGTGGGCCTGGGCGCTGGTTTTGCAGGAAGGACCAGCAGTTTCTCCTTGGAGCTTTTTTTTAAAAATTTTTTATTTAATAAATATAAATTTCAAAAGTACAACTTTTGGATTATAGCACTTTTTCCCCCCATAACCACCCTTCCACCTGCAAACTATCCCATCTCCTACTCCCTCTCCCATCCCATTCTTCATTAAGATTCATTTTTAATTTTCTTTATCTCCCTGGAGCTTTAAAAGTCTTCTTCCCATGAGCACTCCTGTTTTTGACTTGAACTTTATAGCTGTCTCTGGGCATCTCCTGGTAGTGTCATTTATTTTATTTTATTTTTTGACAGGCAGAGTTAGACAGTGAGAGAGAGAGAGACGGAGAGAAAGGTCTTCCTTTTCCATTGGTTCACCTCCCCAAATGGCTGCTATGGCTGGAGCGCTATGCTAATCCAAAGCCAGGAGCCATGTGCTTCCTCCTGGTCTCCCATGCAGGTGCACGCCTAAGCACTTGGGCCATCCTCCACTGCCCTCCCGGGCCACAGCAGAGAGCTGGACTGGAAGAGGAGCAACTGGGACAGAACTGGTGCCCCAACCGGGACTAGAACCTGGTGTGCCAGTGCCGCAGGTGGAGGATTAGCCTAGTGAGCCGTGGTGCTGGGCAGTGGTGTCATTTATGATCTATTCACAAGGAAAGTGGAAGGTTCTGTGCACCACTGACCAACCAGAAGCTTGGGCATGCATGAGCTGATCATGCACCTCTCAACCTCAATCCCAGACTATAGGCATCTTCACCCATAAATTCTCATGGAGTCTGAGAATAGAGCAACAGTGCACAGGTTCTTGCTCTGCACTTCCTTCTTCAACCACCCCAGTGTCAGTGATTAGCTTTCTGTCAAGTGAAAGGACCCATGTTTGGGGGTTCTACAGCAGCACCTCTAACTAGTTTAGAGTGTTGTTCAGCAACAACTCTGTTTCTCATTCAGTCATTCCCCAAATGGTACCAAGGATAGACCAGGCATCTGTGGCTTTCTATCTTATCGCTTGAGGAACCCCGATGGAAAGAGGGCATTTCCTTTCAAGCTGATCTTATCACACTGATTTGAGTCATACGCTTCCTGTAAGCAACCAGGGGGATGAAACATTCTGAGTGGCCAGTTCTTGGCCAAAGGCTGGCTCTGGAACTAATGAAATAGGATTACCCTCACTCAGATGACGAGGAGAGAATGTGGAGGAGGATTTCTTGTCCTGCAGAAACAACACAGATTCTAGCGGGAGGAGAGGTAGAGAGGAAGGATAGGAAATACCTGCATTTAAAAGCACAACTGGGTGTAGCACAGTCTGAGTCTGATGCTAACCATCTTGGAGTTAGCTTCAGACTCTAAAAGTGAGGAGATAATTCCCCCACAAGATTACCCTTACTTCAGGCTCCAGCTGCAGTGTGGCAATCACCTGCACTTCTGACCGATTGGCTACAAATCTGGGGCTTTCACAACCTCCACGGGCTAATGACTTGCTGGAAGAACAAGCAGAACTCATGAAGGTGCTACACTCATGCCCATGACAACAGCTTTACTAGTAAGACATGCAAGTGTAGAGCTTCCATATCCTGTAATGGAGTCGGGTGCCTCTCCCTTCTGGCACATCAGTATGTTCAACAACCAGAACCTCCATGAGCCTCGTGCCCAGACGTTTTGTTGGGGTTTGATGAAATCAGTGGTCATATGATTGACTGAATGCCATCCCCAGTCCTGCTCCCTTCTTTGGAAGTCAGTGTCTGAGATTCCTAACCCTCTTGCGACCAGTGCTCATCCTGTAGCTATCTAGCCAACCACCTTGAGTCACATCATTAATATAACAAAGACACTTCTCTCACTCAGGAAATACCAAGACTGTTAATATCTGTGTCAGAGACCAAAGAGCAGGCAAGTGGTTCCTTGTATGACAGGGTGAAAGAGGGCTGTTTGCTGGGGAGGTGGTATTTGTGTTGTCTTCACATTGGATGGACAGCATCTGTGTGAGGTCACTAAGGTATGAGAAAGAAGGGTAGTTTTCAGGGACTACAGGTACAGTGAATGAGGTGGGAGAGGAGGCTATAAAAGTGGGCAATGTCCATATCGGGCAATGATTTGTAGGCATTCTTTTATCTTCTGGAATTTGCGGTGGGGGGGCCACTGAAGGGTTTGAATTTAGGTCTCTTGCAAAGGTGTGAAGGGTGATAGAAAGGTGAGCAAAATGGAATGAGGTAAGTGCAGTAAGTCAGGCAAGGACTTCAGTTAGCAGATACCTCCTCTACTCTTTTGCCAAGGACAGACCCTTGCCCTCTGTGTCACTGTTCTAGGATTGTAGCAACACATAAACACAAACTAGGTGGCTTGAAAAACAACAAAAATTTATTCTATCACAGCTGTGAAAGTCAGAAGTCCAAAATCAAGGTATTGGAGAGGTTGGGTCCTTTTGAGGGACATTATGTTCCAGGCCTTGCTCCCAGCCTCTGATGACTACTGATAGTTCTTGGTATTGCTTGGCTCTCAGGTGCATTGCTGTAGTCTCTGTGTGAGTCACTACATGGTATTCTTGTGTGTTTTCATATTTTTGTGCCCAGATTTCCTCTTCATATGAACACAACAGTTAATGGTTGAGGGCCTATCCTAACTCAGAATGGCTTCATCTTTACCTGACTACATTTGCAATAACACTATTTTCAAATGAAGTCAAATTGCAGGTATCCAACATGGGGGTTAAGATGTCAATATATCTTTTTTGGAGACATAATTCCACATGCTAATATGCCTCATCCTTTCCTGACACAGAGAGAAAAGTGATGGATCCTCTGTAGCTACAGGTGACCCGGATGTTTGTTGGTCTTGTCTGATGATGGTCACAGCAATCATAACTACTTCGTTGTCTTTGTCATTTTTGGTTGTGTCTAGCTGAGCTGAAGGAAGAGAGCTGTCCTGGTATAGTCTGGGAGGAGGAGACTCCCCCTTATTTCTTTCAGCTGTATTCTTAACTGGGTCAAGGAGGGGCTGCTGTTGTGGAACAGTGGGTTAAGCCACCACTGATGATGGTGGTGTCCTATAAGAGCACTGGTTCAAATCCCAGCTACTCCACTTCTGATCCAGCTCCCTGTTAATGTGCCTGGGAAAGCAGTGGAAGATGGCTCAAGTGCTTGGGCCTCTGCCATCCACATGGGAGATCCAGATGTTATTCCTGTCTCCTGGCCTAGCCTGGCCATTGTGAACATTTGTGAACTGAACCAGTAAATAGAAGATTCATGTCTCTCTCTCTCTCTCTCATTCTTTCCATCTCTCCCTCCCTCTCTTTCTGTAACCTTGCCTTTCAAATGAACAAATATATCTTTGAAAAATTTTGGGTGAATGAGACTAGAAATACACCTCTCCCTTATACCATTCTGTAATTTATATAGCTTTCCCATTTTTCTAGAGCAGGAGTAGGAAACATATGGCCTGTGGACCACATAATCATTTGGTCTGGCTCTGCCAAGGCACTCACAGGCAGGACTCAAAATTCAGTAATTCTATGGGAGGTTATATTCTAAGCTGATAATTTTGTAAGACCTGTGAATGATGTTACATATATCCAAATTACCCTTGACAGAAAGAAGGCTCCCCAGCCCACCCTAGAGAAAATGAATAGATGTGTCTATAGCCCAATGTCTGCCCACCTCTTACTGGAAGAGGGATTCTAGCAAGAAGTAGCATGTGCTGTCTGATCTCATTGCCTTCTCTTTCTTCTCAACCAAAACATTACATGGAACACTTTTATCTAGTGTTGGTATCTTCTTTGCTGTCTTTAGGTTGTTAACTCTTGAAATCATGTCTCATGCATCCAAAATGCTGGGAATTGTGAAATGGATTGTTCAGTATTGATTTGATCAAATATTTTTAGCACATATACTTCTACATCTGGTGACTTAAATACAGTTAGGGAACCAATTTGTTAACTAATACACCATCACCCTAAGTATATGAAATGCACCTAATCAGAATCTAAGGTTTTGAGGCCATGGATTTTAGGTGTTTCACCTTGGGGCCCAACTCCTTGTCTCTGGAGTCAGTGTTCTAGGATTAGACACACTTGGCATGTCTGTACTCTTCTAAAAAAAGTCAAGCATTGTTCTTCTCCTATTGAAAATGGATTGCTGTGAATGAAGGCAGAAGTGTTGGACATTTTAAAATTCATTTTTATTTTTCCAAGATTTATTTATTTATTTGAAAGGCAGAGTTACAGAGAGACAGAGGTGGAGAGAGAGAGAGAGAGAGAGAGAGAGAGAGAGAGGTCTTCCATCTGCTGGTTCACTCCCCAGATGGCCGCAATGGCTGGAGTTACACTGATCCAAAGCCAGGAGCCAGGAGCTTCTTCCAGGTCTCCCATGTGGGTGCAGGGGCCCAAGGACTTGGGCCACCTTCTACCTCTTTCCCAGGCCATAGCAGAGAGCTGGATTGGAAGTAGAGCAGCCGGGACTAGAACCAGCACTTATATAGAAGGCTGGCACTGTGGTGGCTTTACCTGCTACTCCACAGCTCCAGCCCCAAATTCGTTTTTACAGTCAAGAGAAATAAAATCTGTGTAGGTAAAGTGAATTTTTGAGATTCGCTTCATTTGGTGGCTAAATCATCCTGGTTTGTCCTGAACTTTCCTTGCTTTAAAACAAAAGATCATCTGTCTTGGGAGTACTCTCAGTCACCCTATACCTTAAAAATGGCAACACATTCTTCCATGACACACTTTTTTTTTCCTGCACATCTTTCATATCCACCACTTTCCCATTCCTCTCCCCATCATGTTATCTAGTGTAAATTTTCTCAAATGTCTGCTGTCTGAAGGAATGTTATCTAAGAAGCCAGAGCTAAACACAGCAAAGGAAGTTCACCCAGTTTCCAGCACTTGACTTTGTCCCATTAATGTCCTGAATACTTAAGGGACTGAGAAGGTCAGGAGGGGGAGAGTGATGGTAATGGAGGGTGAAAACTCAGAAAGTTATTTATAGTCCAGGAGGAGTCTTAGTTGAGTTAGTGGCTTTTCTCCAAGAGACAAACAGCTCCTAGATTCCAGAGAAATCCCCCGGTAAAGAACTTTTTCAGGAGAAATCACTGTGTAAATTTTCTCAATGAGATCAAAGCTAGCGTCCATCCGGTGATGTCCAGTTCCATCTCCCTTCACCCCCAAGATTATCCCTCTGATGCAATTTACGGACTGTGATCAACCAAATACTTGTCATAATTTCATAGCAAGAGTATAATCACATGCTTGTTGCTGTGACAACCATCAATAATATTAATAAAATCCTGTCTGGCTGAACCACTTGAACAGGACGTGTAAACACAGACAAGAATACTCATATCGGATGTCAACCAGGACCAGCATAAGCACAGCAGTCTGTATCATGATATCTGCCTCCCACTGCACCCAAGCAGCCACATCTGTCTTCATGTGCCTGTAAGTCACTGGTACCTTTATAGGCAAGTTAAGTAGGGATGAGTAAAGCAGGCCCTCTTTTACCTCTGAGATGAGAAAAAGAGAAATAACTTACCATGAGTCCAGTATTTCATGACAACTAGAGGTCCCCTGTATGATATTTGTACGTTGTTCACCAATTATGATCATCATAGAATACATTGTCTACAAAGATTGTTCTTTTTAAGGATTCACTTTGCACACATGATGACTTAAACAGTGGTTGATTTTAGCTGGAGGGTCTCTGGATACAGTAGCCTGATAAGCACTTCATTTGCTCAGCTTCTTCTTCTGTAAAATAGAATAATCCACCTACCTCCTAGGCTGTTGTCATGACCTGATGAGACAGTGTAAACAAAGCTCTGTGCATGGTGACTGTAGAAGCTTTCAGCAGTTGAAATCCCACGGGGGTGGTCTTGGGCTTGTGAGTCATTGTAAAGTCCAGTCTTTTCATTCTGCAGCTGTGCATCCTTAGGCAAGTTTTGCAAGTCTCTCTCATGCTCAAAGGAGTTTCTCCTGAGTGGAATAGTACCCACACTGTCGGACTGTTGTGAGAATTAAGTCGTGTTCTGTACCAAAGGTACCAACTTCAGTGCTGAAGACTTGGGGGGGGGGTACCCAGGAAGTAGTAGCTGGTGCTGATATTACTAGCGGTAGCACTGTTATCACTGTGCACTGACCATAGAAACCAGGGTTGCGGCAACATCTTGCAGGAAACATTTTTTTGGTGAGAGTGGGGGGACAGAGTGGGCTGTGCAACTCATGGTTCTAGGCTTTCTCTGTCCAGTTTGGTAAGTACTGGTGCAACAAGGCCAAGGAACCATCAGTAGAATCCCACTTTATTTTGGTGACAGATTGCCTGCAAGTATTAGTCTTTCTCCAATTTTTGAATTTCACTTTGAAAATCCTCGGTATAAATCGGTGCTATAAACCATCAGATCATATTGTCTCTTTATTTTAGACTGAAAGCACGTTTCCTGTATTTATAGTTTCTTTGCACTTCCACATCTTTGTGCTTCATTCTTCACTTTTGCTGTTTCCCATCTTAGTTAACTGCTCACGCACTGGGCCCAGTATTCTGGTAACGCAAGACTCTCCAGGAGCCAGGACACTTGCCTCCCAGGGAGAGGAATGAGCAGCTCTTTTCCTACCAACATCCGACTTGCTGTTCCTCATCTCAGAGAGATCTTCAATCCTTACTAACCTTCCTTTCAACAGTCTTTCCTTTGCTCAATTGTAAAAAGACATCTGTTTTAAAGAAGATCCATTGTTCCTCGGTTCTTTTTTAGAGCCCTCACCAGCAAGGTCCCCAAAGTCCAGATTTCTACTAAAAATTTGCTTAAGGCAATTCAAGCTTTCTCTAAACACTCTCCTGAAGACATTTTTAACTTCCATCAACTGCCCAGTTCCAAACCCACTCCAATATTTCAAACTTTTTTTTATGGTACCAAAATCTATATAAGTTTCTTACACAAAAATGTAGTTTTTTTTTTTAAAGATTTATTTATTTATTTGAAAGGTAGAGGTACAGAGAGGCAGAGGCAGAGAGAGAGAGAGAGAGAGAGAGAGAGAGAGAGGGAGAGAGAAAGAGATCTTCCATCTGCTGGTTCAGTATCCAGATGGCTGCAACAGCTGGAGCTGGACTTGGACCATCTTCTACTTGCTTTCCTGGGCCATAGCAGAGAGCTGGATTGAAAGTGGAGCAGCTGGGGCTTGAACTGGTGTCCATATGGGATGCTGGCACTGCAGGTGGTGGCTTTACCCGCTAAGCCACAGCATTGGCCCTCCAAACGTAGTTTTAACAACTAACATTTATTATGTTTATTTTTGCCAGTCAAGAATATGGGTAGGCTATCTGGATGCCTCAACCTCAGATCCCTTACCAGCCCATTGTCAACTTACTGGCTGATGCCAAAATCTCTTCAGAAAGCTTTGACTAAGGTAGGATTCATTTCCAACCTCACTGTGACTCCCTCAGTTTCTCATGAGCTATTAAACAGAGGGTCTCAGCTCTCCACTGGCTGTTGACTGGGGGCCTCCATCAGTTCCTTGCATTTGAGTCTCTTCATAGGCCAGGCCACAAAAGAGCAGCTGGCTTCAACCAGAGTGGACAAGAGGAATAAGAGGCAGAATGTTGGGATAGAAGTCTTGTTCTCTTTACCTTGATCTTGGAAGTCACATACCATTATCTGTGCTATCTTCCAGATAAGAGTGGAGTTGCAAGGTCCTTCCTATTTCCAATTCTCCAAGAATAGCATGTGAATAGTAGGAGGTGGGGACTATTGAGGGACACTTTGGGGGCTGCCAAACATGAGCAACCATCTGATGCTATGAGGAGGGAGAGAGAAGAAGAGATCCTCAGAAAAGTAGAGGCAAGGTTCACACTCTGCCTTGACTCACCATCTTTCCTGTTCCTAACTGGAGCCTAGGTGAGAAACAAGTGCATTGCTTGCTCTTGGCTTCCACAATATAAACTTAGAACTTACGTGATAAATTCTGTGTTTTTTGTTTTGTTTTGTTTTGTTTGTTTGTTTGTTTGTTTGTTTTAGGAAAACTTGAGTGATTTCTGTTACTTGCCATTGAAAAAGCCTTGGCTGAGATAGTACTTTATTTCATCAGCACAGGTCTAGGGCCACATTAGATTCTCAAACTATCTTTGCTAAACAAACTGAACTCTGGAATATTCTCTGTGGCTCCATGCTGTCATCTTAAACATAAATGAACCAGCAAGAATACCTCCTATTTCAGGGTTTGGTGTCAACTATGACTTCCAAGGGATAAGGTTTCTCACAGCCTCAATGGTTAGTCCAGGACCTGGTGGTATGAGTTGTTTATTGTATCTGTTTTTGTTCAGTTTTACAATATTTGTGTGAGGAGTAGGATCAGTGCCATGGGCCCCCACATTCCATGCATAGACGATAGTACTAGGGGAGATGTTAGGGCTGTAATAACGGGGGAAGGGAACTGGAAGTTGCCCGCAATGCATTCCTGGCTCTGAATACTTTGAGGCAGCAGCCTTATCATTAGTCTTAGCCTGGTCCAATGTGTTTGCGTTTCATTCTTTCAGTTTTCCACCACTAACCCCTAGCAAAGGGCTTGGCTCTGTGGTAATGTGGACCGACTATGCAGTATTCAAAATCCGATGTTTTGGCAAGATGTGGGAATTCTTTTGAGGACGACTGTGGCTCATCATCAGAGATCATCCTTTGAGGAATTCCATGTCTGGCGAATGTGGCCTTCAATTTGTGGGCTCTTGTGGTAAACGGGTATTGTTCAGGCTTTCCAATCCTGAGATTTTTATTGCAGTTATCCTCTGTAATGATATAGTCGCTGTTACTTTTTCTTCCAGATAAACATGTTGGTGCCAACCTTCTGCTGTGGTCTGGTTGTGGAGGCTTGCGATACCATTAATGTTTTAAAAATATATACTATATACCTTTTAAGGAGGATTGGATATTTGTTGATGCATCAGCCCATTTATTAATGAAACCATGGGCCTAAAAGAAGGAATGTTTATGGCAATTTCTGAACTTACTGGGAATGTGATACAGTTTGAGAGCTTCAAGAAACCATGGAGATTATCCAGTTAAAAACCCTCAGTTCAAAATCATCCCCAACTGATCCAGGGAATGAACACAGGGTTTCTGATTCTTGCTCTTGACCACACTATTTTTAACTTGAGCTGGTCTCTGATTGTTACACACATATAATACAGCCAACAGAAATGGAATTCAACTTTTCAATGGACATTTTAAGCCATTGTCTCTTATTTCTACTAGTGTTCTACTCTTAGAAAACTTGTGAGGAGAGTAAACTTCTGTTTACTTAGAAGCCAAGTGTAAAGTAACATTCCCAAGTTTCCCAGATTTGCCATTCTTTCCATTTCTGTAACGATGAATGGCAATAGTAGAATCCCCAAAGTTATGTGTCTGCAGGATGTCCAGTTGGCTCTCTAAGTATTTCTGAAAATGCTCAGTTTGCAACAGGAATGATTAAATATCACATAGTCACTCATTTGCTTTATCCCAAAAGACATACACGATGGTCTCAGAATGAAACACCAGCCATCTCAGCAACAGTATGATCTGGATTCTATTTGTGAAGTCCCTCTAGTCTTCCTCCATGCAGTTATATGACTAGCTAGATACATAAGTCCTTTAGTTTCATTTTCATTTAACTATTTTGGAAATGATTTTTAAATTTAATTTTTACAACTATGAAAATAATTCTAAAGGTAAATCTCTGAAACAGCATATATTTAGGGAAATCCTAAATATTTCTGTCTAGTTTACAGTATTCTTGTTCTATCTGTAAACTTAGGTATGTACTTATGGTTTATCCTTCCTTTTCTCTTTGTTATATAAGTATTTAAAAATTATTCAGTTTTGTTCATTTGAAAGACAAAGAGCAAGAGAGAGATACAGACAGACAAAGAGAGTTTCCAACTGCTCAGTTACTCTGCAAACGTCTGCAACTGCTAAGGATATGCCAGATGGAAGTCAGGAGCCTAGAAACCTATTTGGGTCTCCCACATGGGTGGCAGGGACCCAAGTACTTGAGCATCACCTGTTCCCACACAGGGTGCACACTAGCAGGAAGCTGGAATTGGAAGTGGTGCCCAGGCTTGAACCCACTGATATGGGATGTGGCGTTTCCAATCAATGTCTTAACTGTGGCACCAAATACTTGCCCCACAAGTCTTTTATTTATATAGTGTTTTACTATTTGATCTTAAAAAAATGCTGTCCTTTCCCCTTCGAGTATACACACACCCCACATACATAAATACATATATATATATATGATGTATAAATATTTATATATGGTGTTTAGAGAAGTTTAAATTTAATAATATTTTCCTCAAATAAATGCATTTTAATTTTCTCTTTCCAATATGGATGTTTCTTTCTTTTTCTTTCCTAAAGGTAGTGGACAGATATTCTGGTATAATGTTGAATACAAGTGATAAAACTGTACACTTTGTCTTTTTCCTAATCTCAAATGGAATACATTTACCCTTTCATCAGTAAGTAATATGTGAGCTGTAGGTTTTCCATACATGTTCTTTGTCAAATAGTGATAATTCTTTTCTATTTCTACTTTCTTGAGAGCTTTTAACTGGTACAACTATATTGGAAAGCAGTATGCAAATTTCTCAGAAAACTGAAAGTAAAGCTACCATGTGCTCCAGATTTCCCAGTTGTAGGCATATATCCAAAGGAAATGAAAGCAACATGTGAGTTACCTGCACTCCTAGGTTTATAGCAGCTCAGTTCACAGTAGTGAAGATATAGAACCAACCTGGAAGTTCATCAACTGACGACTGGATAAAGAAAATGTGGAATATATACAGGATGGAGCCATTAAAAGAATGGAATCCTAACATTTGCAACAAAATGGGTACAACTAGAGATCATTATGCTAAATGAAATAAGCCAGACCCAAAAAGAAAAATATCACATTTTCTCTTATTCGTGGAAGTATATTATATATATACACACACATATATATATGCTACTATCATTTAAATGATCTTTGATTATTTTAGAATTTACTGTATATGAGGAAAACGGATATCTTTTCATTTGTTTTTTTTCATATTATGTGTTTTCATTCACTTTTTTTCCATTGGAACCTTTCATTTAAGGTATACAAACTTTAAATAATTCATAAATAAAACTTTAGGAGCATAATGATTCTTCCTACCCTACCTGTCCTCCCACTTGCACTCCCACCCTACTTTCTTCTCCTCCTCCTATTCCCATTTTTATTTTTCAGTAAGATCCATTTTGATTTAACTTTATGCAATCAGATTAACTCTATACTAAATAAAGAGTTAAAAAATAGTATGAAAAAAACTGCTACTCAACAGTCAAGACAAGGGCTGTTCAAAGTCATTGCCTCTCAAAGTGTAAATTTCACTTCTACAGATTACCTTTAAGTGCTCTGTTTGTTATCACAGGTCAGGGAGAACATATGGTATTTGTCTTTTTGGGTTTTGGGGACTGGATTATTTCACTAAGTATAATGTTTTCCAGTTACATACATTTTGTTGCAAATGACCAGATTTCGGTTTTTTTTTTTTTAAACTGCTGTGTAGTTTTCCATGGTGTACATATCCCATAATTATTTATTCTGTCTTACTTGATGGATATGTGTTGATTCCATATTTTAGCCATTGTGATTTGAACCTCAATAAACATGAGAGTACAGATAACTCTTTGATACGCTGATTTCATTTCCCAGGAGTGGGATCTCTGGGTCATATGCTAGGTCTCAGCTTTCTGAGGTATCTCCATACTGTCTTCCACAGTGGATGTATCAGTTTACATTCCCACCAACAGTGGATTAGGGTACCTTTTTCCCCACATCCTCACCAGCATTTGTTGTTTTTTATTTCTGTATCAGAGTCATTCTAACTAGGGTGAGATGAAACCTCATTGTGGTTTTGATTTGTATTTCCCTGATGGCTAGTGATCCTGAGCATTTTTTCATGTTCCTGTTGGCTATTGGATTTCACTTTTTGAAAAATGCCTGTTAAGTCCTTTGCCCATTTCTTTTTTTAAAAAAAAACTTTATTTAATAAATATAAATTTTCAAAGTACAACTTTTGTATTATAGCAGCTTTTCCCCCCATAACCTCCCTCCCACCTGCATCCATTCCCTCTCCCTCTCCCATCCCATTCTTCATCAAGATTCATTTTCAATTATTTTATATACAGAAGATCAACTTGGTATGTACTAAGTAAAGATTTCAACAGTTTGCACTCATACAGACACACAAAGTATAAAGTACTGTTTGAATACCAATTTTACCATTAATTCGCATAGTACAACACATTAAGGACAGAGATCCTACATGGGGAGTAAGTGCACAGTGACTCCCATTGTTGATTTAACAATTGACACTCTTATTTATGATATCAGTAATCACCCGAGGCTCTTGTCAAGAGCTTCCAAGGTAATGGAAACCTCTTGGGTTCACAAACTTCAACCTTATTTTTACAAGGCCATAATCAAAGTGGAAGTTCTCCCTTCAGAGAAAGGTTCCTCCTTCTTTGATGGCCCATTCATTTCCCTGGGATCTCACTTACAGAGATCTTTCATTGAAGTCATTTTTTTTTTTTTTGCCACAGTGTCTTGGCTTTCCATGCCTGAGAAACTCTCATGGGCTTTTTAGCCATATCTGAAAGCCTTAAGGGCTGATTCTGAGGCCAGATTGCTGTTTAGGGCATTTGTCATTCTATCAGTCTGCTGTGTATCCCACTTCCCATGTTGGATTGTTCTCTCCTTTTTAATTCTATCAGTTATTATTAGCAGACACTGGTCTTGTTTATGTGATCACTTTGACACTTAATCCTATCTTTATGATCAATTATTAACTTAAACTGATCACTTTAACTAATAAGATAGAATTAGTACATGCCAACTTAATGGGATTTGGAATCCAATGGCACGTTTCTAGCTCTACCGTTAGGGGTAAGAACGAGTGAGCATGTGCCAAACTGTACATCTCCTCCTTCTCTTCTTCCCATTTGTATTATTAACAGGGATCAATTTTCAGTTAAATTTAACACCTAAGAATAATTATGTGTTAATTAAAGAGTTCAACCAATGGTATTAAGAAGAACAAGACAATACTAAAAAGAATAAAATAGTAATCTGTTTCTTGACAGTCAGGACAAGGGCTGATCAAGTCATTGATTCTCATAGTGTGTGTTTCACTTCTACAGGTTTCCTTTTATGTGCTCAGTTAGTTGTCACTGATCAGGAAGAACATATGATATTTGTCCCTTTGGTACTGGCTTATTTCACTCAGCATGATGTTTCAAGATTCCTCTCTTTTGTTGCAAAGGACCAGATTTCATTTTTTGTAACCGCTGTATAGGTTCTATGGAGTAAATATCTCATAATTTTTTTTATCCAGTCCTCTATTTATGGGCATTTAGTTTGATTCCATGTCCTAGCTAGTGTGAACTGAGCTGCAACAAACATTGAGGTGCAGACAGCTCTTTTATTTGCTAATTTAATTTCCTTTGGGTAAATTCCGAGGAGTGGGATGGCTGGGTCATGTGGTAGGGCTATATTTAGGTTTCTGAGGAATCTCCAAATTGTCTTCCATAGTGGCTTTACCAGTTTGCAATCCCAACAACAATAGATTAGTGTGACTTTTTCCCCACATCCTCACCAGCATCTGTTGTTAGCTGATTTCTGTATGTGAGCCATTCTAACCAGGGTGAGGTGAAACCTCATTGTGGTTTTGATTTGCATTTCCCTGATGGCTAGTGATCCTGAACATTTCCTCATGTGCCTGTTGGCCATCTGGATTTCCTCTGAAAAATGTCTATTGAGGTCCTTTGCCCATCTCTTAAGTGGGTTGTTTGTTTTGCTGTTCTGGAGTTTCTTGATCTCTTTGTAGATTCTGGTTATCAATCCTTTATTGGTTGCATAATTTGCAAATATTTTCTCCCATTCTGTTGGTTGCCTCTTTACTTTATTGACTGTTTCTTTTGCAGTACAGAAACTTCTCAATTTGATGTATTCCAATTGTTAATTCTGGTTTTACTTTCTGTTCCTCTGGGGTCTTTTCTAAGAAGTCTTTGCCTGTGCTTATAACTTGCAGGGTTTATCCGATGTTCTCTAAAATTTGATGGTGTTGGGTTGTGGATTTAGATCTTTTATCCATGTTGAATGGATTTTTGTGTAAAGTGTAAGGAAGGGGTCTTGCTTCATGCTTCTGCCTGTGAAAATCCAGTTTTCCCAGCACCATTTGTTGAATAGACTGTCCTTGCTCCAGGAATTGGTTTTAGATCCTTAATCAATTGTAAGTTGGTTGTAGATGTTTGAATTGATTTCTGGTGTTTCTATTATGTTCCGTTGGTCTATCCATCTGTTTCTGTACCAGTACCATGCTGTTTTGATTACAACTGCTGTATGTATGTCCTGAAATCTAGTATTGTGATGCCTCTGGCTTTGTTTTGTTGTACAATATTGCTTTAGCTATTCAAGGTCTCCTGTGCCTCCATATGAATTTCAGCATCATTTTTTCCAGATCTGAGAAGAATGTCTTTGGTATCTTGATTGGTATCACATTGAATCTATAAATTGCTTTTGGGAGAATGGACATTTTGATGATATTGATGCTTCCAATCCATGAGCATGGAAGATTTTTCCATTTTTTGGTATCCTCTTCTATTTCTTTCTTTAAGATTTTGTAATCCTCATCATAGAGCTCTTTGACGTCCTTGGTTAAGTTTATTCCAAGGTATTTGATTGTTTTTGTAGCTGTTGTGAATGGGATTGATCTTAGAAGTTCTTTCTCAGCCTGTGTATACAAATGCTGTTGATTTTTGTGCATTGAGTTTATGTTTATATTATGCTACTTTGCCAAACTCTTCTATGAATTCCAGTAGTATCTTAGTGGAGTTCTTTGGATCCCCTAAATAAAGAATCATATCATCTGCAAAGAGGGATAGTTTGAGTTCTTCCTTCCCAATTGTATCCCTTTAATTTCTTTTTCTTGACTAATGGCTCTGGCTAAAACTTCCAGTAATATATTGTATATCAGTGGTGAGAGTGGGCATCCCTATCTGGAAGCAGATCTCAGTGGAAATGCTTTCAACTTTTCCCCATTAAGTAGGATGCTGGCCGTGGGTTTTTCATAAATTGCTTTGATGTATTGAAGAATGTTCCTTCTATACCCAATTTTATTAGAATTTTTGTCATGAAAGGGCATTGTATTTTATCAAATGCTTTCTCTGAATCTATTGAAATAATCATATAGTTTTTCTTCTGCAGTTTGTTAATGTAGTGTAACTATCAATTGATTTGTGAATGTTGAACCATCCCTGCATACCAGGGATAAATACCACTTGGTGTGGGTGGATGATCTTTCTGATATGTTGTTGCATTCTATTGGCCAGAATTTTATTGAGGATTTTTGCATCTCTGTTCATCAGGGATTCTCTCTCTTCAAATTGTTTTCAAAAGTTTGAGAAGAATTGGAGAGAGAATCCTACCAAATTCTTTAAATGTCTGGTAGAATTCAGCAGTGAATCCATCTTGTCCTGGGCTTTTCTTTGTTGGGAGGGCCTTTATTACTGATTCAATTTCTGTCTCAGTTATGAGTCTGTTTAGGTTTTCTGTGTCATCGTGGGTCTGGTTTGCCTCAGTTTTTCTAGATGCTTGAGATGCATTGATAGCTCATTTATTTGGTGCATTTCCAATTTATTGATGTAGGCATGTATTGCTATAAACTTTCCTCTTAACACTGCTTTTGCTGTATCCCATAAGTTTTGGTATGTTATGCTGTTATCCTCATTTACTTCCAGAAAGTTTTTGATTTCTCTTTTAATTTCTTCTATGACGTATTGTTCATTCAGCAGCATGTTGTTCAATTTCCATGTGTTTCCATATGCTCTAGGGATTCCTGAGTTGCTAATTTCCAACTTCATTCCACTATGGTCTGAGAAGCTGCATCGTATGATTCTAATTCTTTTGAATTTGCTGAGACTTGCTTTATGTCTAGTAGGTGGTCAATCCTAGAGTAGGTTCCATGCACTGCTGAGAAGAATGTGTATTTTGCAACTGTAGTACAAAAATGTTTGTAGATATCTGGAGTTTAAGTCTCCCTTTAAGTCCCTTAACATGTCTTTAATATCCCAGTGCCCTGTAATTAGGTGCACATACATTTATTTTTTATTTTTTTATTTTTTTATTTTTTTGACAAGCAGAGTTAGACAGTGGGAGAGAGAGAGAGAGAGAGAGAGAGAGAGACAGAGAGAAAGGTCTTCCTTCCGTTGGTTCACCCCCCAAACTGCTGCTACAGCCGGCGCAATGCGGCAATCTGAAGCCAGGAGTCAGGTGCTTCCTCTTGGTCTCCCATGAAGGTGCAGTGGTTCAGTTTAGGTAGGTTGTATGTGTCTAGGAATCTATCCATTTCTGATAGATTTCCCAGTTTGTTGGCATACAACTCTTTGTAGTAATTTCTGATGACTCTTTTTATTACTGTGGTGACTGTTGTTACATTTCCTTTTTCATCTTTGATTTTATTGATTTGGGTCTTCTCCTTTTTTTGGTTAGTTGGGCCAATGGTGTGTCAATTTTGTTTATTTTTTCAAAAAACCAGCTCTTCGTTTTGCTGATCTTTTGTAATTTTTTATTCAGTTCTGTTGATTTCTTCTCTAACTTTTATTATTTCTCTTCTACTACTAGATTTAGGTCTGGTTTCTAGAACAAAGGGTGCCAGCGCCGCAGGCAGAGGATTAGCCAAGTGAGCCGCAGCGGCGGCCAGGTGCACATGCATTTATATTAGTTATATTTTCCTGTTGAATTGATCTCTTAATCATTATGTAGTGCCCCTCTTTGTCTCTTTTAATAGTTTCAGGTTTAAAGTTTATTTTGTGTGATTATAAGATGGCTATCCCAGCTCTTTTTTGGTTTCTGTTGGCATGAAATATCTTTTTCCAGCCTTTCACTTTCCAGTCTGCATGCACCTTTGTTGGAAAGATGTGTTTCTTGTAAGTAGCAAATAGATGGGTTTTGTTTTTTATTCTATTCAGCCAGTCTGTGTCTTTAACCTGGAGAGTTGAGGCCACTTACATTCAATGTAACTATTGATAAGTAGTGACTTTGCCTTGCCATTTTCCCAAAGATATTTCTAATATATAGTTTGAACTTTCTGTGATCCTTTATTTAGAGATTTTCTTCCTTTACCTTCATTTGTATTGATGGCCTTGTTTCTGTGTGTAACACATCTTTAAGCATCTTTTGCAGTGCTAGATGAGTGGTGACAAATTCTTTCAATTTCTGTTTGCTATGAAAGGTCTTTATTTCACCTTAATTCACAAATGAGAGCTTTGCAGGATATAATAATATTCTGGGATGGCAGTTTTTTTCTCCTAGTAATTGTGCTAATCCTGCCATTCCCTCCTAGTCTGTAGGGTTTCTGATGAGAAGTCTGCTGTGAGTTTAATTAGAGATCCTCTGAGAGTAACCAGGATTTCTCTCTTGCAAAATTTAGAATCTTTCCTTAATGTTTCACTGTGGTGACTTTGATTACAATGTGTCATTGTGAGGATCTTTTCTGGTCATATTTATTGGGAGTTCTGTGTGCTTCCTGTACTTGGATGTTTCTTTCTTTCTCCAAATTCAGGAAATTTTCTGCTAGTATCTCACTAAAAAGGCTTTCTTAATCCTTTCTCTCTCTCCATCCCTTCAGGAATTCCTTGAATCTGAATGTCGGTTTTTTAAATAGTATCCTGTAGATTCCCAACAGTATTTTTAGATTTCTAATTTACTCTTCTTGTCTTTGGTTTGATTGTATGCTTTCCTGTTCTGTGTCTTCTAAGTCTGATATTCTCTCTTCTGCCTCACTGATTCTGTTTATTAAGGCTCTCAACTGCCTTTTTTATTTGTTCTATTGAATTCTTCATTTCATTTTGATTCCTCCTTAAGATTTCGTTTTCATGAGAGAAATTTTCTTTCATATCCTGCATGGATTTCAGTAGTACATGCATTTATTTTTGATTACTTCTAATATTCTTATTCCCACAATGTATGTTTCTCTACATATTGTAAAACCTCATAAGATGTTGTAGTATTTTTATTGAAATAGTTGATGATCTTTTTAGAATATTTAAATAAGGATAATTGTAGTTTTTAAAAATATCTACCCATAAGGGTACTATTTCCAGTGTTACTAATTCTTCTGTAGTTCTACATTCCTATCTGATTTCATTTTCCATATACTTGTAAGGACTTTCTTTAACTTGTCTTTATGTCTTTACACTTTATTAGTTACGATTTATTTTATTTTAAAATTTCTTTGAAAAGATAGTTATTTCACTTTTTTCTTTTGAAAGGTATTTTTGCTGGTATATTGCAGACTTGAATTACATAAATGTTGGGCCACGTGAAGTTTCTTCAAAACTTATGAATGCTATATTTGTTATTTTAAACATTTATTTATTTATTTATTTGAAAGTCAGAGTTAGAGAAAGAGAGGTTGGTCTTCCATTGGCAGACCACTCCCCAGGTGACCACAACAACCAGAGCTGAATCAAGCTGGTGCTTCATCTGGGTCTCCAATGTGGATATCAGGGGCCCAAACAATTGGGCCATCCTCTGTTTCTTTTCCCAGGCACATTAGTGGGGAGCTAGATTGGAAGTGGAGCAGCTAGATCACAATCTGATGCCCACCTGGAATTCCAGCATCAGGTGGTGGCTTTACCTATTCATTCTATGTGTCATTGTTGTCAGTTTTGTTTCATTTTTCTTATTGTGGATCATACTTTCCTGTATTGACTGATATCTGGTAATTTTAATTGGATGGCAGACATTGTAAATTTTAACTTATTGTGTGCTGTATATTTTGCACTATTTTGAATGTTATTAATTCTTGTTCTGTGACACAATTTAATTTCTTAGAGAAAGTTTGGTCCATTTGGCTTCATTTTTTATCAGTCTTTTTTATTCATTTATTTATCTATTTTATTTTTAAAATGTATTTGAAATCCAGAGTCACGGTGGGGAGTGCATCTTATATCCACTGGTTCACTCCCCAAATGACCATAACGGCCACAGCAGTCAGGGCAAAGGGAAGAGATAGGAGCTTCTTCTGAGTCTGCTATATGGGTCCAGGGACCCGTGAATTTGGGTCATCTGCTGCTGCTTTCCTAAGAGGGCTGAACTGGAAGTAGAGCAGCTGGGTCTTGGATCAGAACCCATGTGGGATGCTGACATCACAGGCAGCTCCTTAACTCCCTGTGCCACAATTCTGGCAACTGTTTGGCTTCATTTTGCTGGTACTTTGAGTGCCACTGAAAGTGTACTAAAGTACCAACTTTTAGTGCAGGGTTAATTTTTGCACAATACTGTGGCAGAACTGTTTTGAGTAGTCTACCAAAAGCCATGTTTGCTAGTGGTAATAGGAACAATTCTCTAAGAGCCTCAGGAACTATTCTCCAATATTTTAGGTGGTTCTTTCCTTGTTTCAGTAGTTTTCCCACATGCCTGGGTTGATTATTGTGTTGGTGAAGACTCAGGGGGCACTATAGATCTCTAGACCCAATTTAATCTTAATTACTAAAATTATGTATTCTTTTATTTCTAATTCTCTTCTGAGTTCTATGTCCTCTTTGCTAAAGTTTTCAATTATGATATATGTTGTTCTTTCAATGCTTCCATCATTTTCTTAATTGATTTCTAGCTCACTTTGAAATATTAGGTTACGGTTTTATAGACTTGACCTTTTAGAGTGCTTTTGTTGTCTGAAAGAATTTTATTCTGCTCTTTATTTCCTTTCTTAAAATTATAACTTTTTGTGGAATTGGATCACAATCCTTATTTGTGGCTAATTTTAAGTGAAATGAATTTTTCTGTATTTTCAGGATGGTGGGATGGGCCAACATAGCTTTTCAAACATTATGACTCAAGAGCTTCCCATTTGGTTTCACAAAGTGGTTAATAAGTGGCCATGTACTTTCTGAGATCTTCCTTCCTTATAGTATTACCCCTTTTTGCTACTGTTACCATGTCCTGCTGTATTTGAATAGGTCCCTAGGAATTTCTTGACACTTCTGTGCTTTATTCTGGACATATATTTTAGTTTGAAGAGCTCATACATGGAGTAGACATTAAGCCCAATATTTGAGATACTCATGTCTCACATTGAAGTACCTGGGTTTGATTCCTGCTTCTAACTCAAAGCTCCAACTCCCTACCAGTGCAGATCTTGTGAATTATTAGGCAATGGCTTAAGTGATTGGCTTCCTGCCACCAACATGGGAGACATGGGCAGGATTTCTAGCTCATGGTCTGACCCTGGACCAGCTGTTGCAGGCATATGGAGAATGAACCAGCAGTGGAAGTTCTTTCTGTTGGTGTTTCTTTCTCTCTCTCTCGGTGTTTCTCTCTCTCTAAAAAAAATTTAATCCTACAACCTAGTCTGATACAGCTCCTTCATACTTTATTGTGTGTTCCTTGTACTCACCTTCTAAACAGAAATTCTCACAGCTCAGCTACTGCTTTCAAAACCTTCCATTGCCCTTTCCAGTTAGTGTCTATGAGGGAGTTTTTAGATTGACTGTTCCCAGATCTGTCAGTCTGCTGCTTTCCTTTGCTTCCTGTATACTGATGTTGTTACCACACAGACCTTACCATAGTTTTTTCTTTTTACTTCTTTTTTCTTTTTTATTTCTGCTCTTCTTCCTTCTCCCTTGGTAGTCTTGTCACTTAGTTTTTGGGTAGACTTGTCTCTGGGTACTTTAGCTGTGTATGGTTGGTAGCATGCCACTTCCTGTCCTGCACCAAACGATGCTCCCATCCTAATTCTTTGAACCATTCTTAGAATTCATACCTTGATGAGTTTTGTTGATGTAGTAGCAAGAATTTTGAGATAGGGAGATTATAATGGAGTATCTGGGTAGGCTCCCCGTGATATCAAGGGTACTTTTAAGTGAAAGAGGAAGGCAGGAGAGCCATAGGAGGAAATGTGATGATGGAGGCAGAGTTAGTAATGTGACGTGAGAACAACTTGATCTGACTTTGCTGGTTTTGAAGATACTGGATACAAAGCACTGGGTACAAAGTAAAAGAATACTTGAGCCCTTGAAACTTGCCTAACTGACATTATCCCACCACATTTATATATAAGCTTCTTGTAGTTGCTGGGAAAAGTGATCATAAACATCATGGTTTAAAATAGTAAAAGGATTGTCTCCTAGCTCTGGAGGCCAGGCATCTGAAATCTGGCTGTTGATCAGGCTATGCTCCTTCCAAAGGCTCTCCTGTTAATGACTCTTCCTATCATTTCTTTTTTTTTAAGATTTATTTATTTATTTGAAAGTCAGATTTACAGAGAGAAAGAAGAGGGATGAAGGGAGGGAGAGAGAGGGAGAGGGCAAAGGAGAGAGAGAGAGAGAGAGAGAGAGAGAGAGAGAGGGGCAGGGATGTCTTCCACCCACTGGTTTGCTCCCCAATTGGCTGCAATGACCAGAGCTGCACTGATCCGAAGCCAGGAGCCAGGAGCATCTTCCAGGTCTCCTATGTGGGTGCAGGAGCCCAAGGACTTGGGCCGTCTTCTACTGCTTTCCCAGGCCAAAACAGAGAGCTATATTGGAAGTGGAGCAGCCAGGACTCGAACCGGCACCCATACGGGATGCCAGTATGGCAGGCAGCAGCTTTACCCATTATGCCACAGCACCGGCCCCTCTTCCTGCCATTTTGAACTCCTGATAGCTCCAGGTTCCTTAACTTGTCACTGTGAAACTTCAGTCTCTGCTGGTTCTTTCTACCTCGTCTTCTCTGGATCTGTGCCTTCTCTTCCATTTCTTATTAGGACATTTATTGTATTTAGGGATGACCTGATTTTAGTACCCTTATTTATACCTGCAAAGGACCACTCCCTACAGCACACACAAAGATTTATTTTCATGAGTGCCTTGGGTTAGAATGTGGACATAACTTTTATATGTTTTGTAAAACAACTAATCAATTAGATTTTATTTTTTAGAGCAGTTTTAGGTTCACAGCATAATTGAGTGGAAGTTACAAAGGTTTCCTATTTATGCTTAGCCTGCCCCACTCTCAGTCAGTTTTGTGCAGCTGTAACAGAATACCACAGACTGGGTAATTAGTCATGAGCAACAATTTATTTGTTGCAGCTCTGAAAGCTGGGAAGTCCAAGACTGAGACTGAGGTGCTGACATCTGATAAAGGAACTTCCCACTCTGTCATCCTGTGGTGTAAGGGCAAAAAGAGGACAAGGAGAGCGAGAGCAAAAGTGAGAGTGAGGGAGAGAGAGAGAGAGAGAGAGAGAGAGTGAGAGAGCACTGAACTCCCCTTTTCATTGTGAAGCCATTGCTATAGCAGCAGTACTACTCACACAAAAACAACATTCATCCCATTCAGTCTTAACTCATGGCCGTATCACCTCTCATTAGGCCCCTTCTTCTCATGGATTGGAACACTCAGCATCATTAAAATGTCCATGCTACCTAAAGCAGTCTACATATTTAATGTAAACACTACCTAAATACCCATGAAATTCTTTATTCCTAAAATTTGTATAGAATCACAAAAGACCCAAAATAGCCAAGGCAATCCTGATAAAAATAAATAAATAAGTCAAGCTCGCCACATCACTCTACCTGACTACAAAGTTATAGTAATTAAAACAGCATGGTACTGGCATAGAAACCAACACAAAGATCAATGGAACAGAATAGAGAGCTTAGAACTTAACCCACAAACATAAAGCCAACTGATTTTCAGCGAAAATGCTCAGACTATACAGTGGAGTAAGGATAATCTCTCCAACAAATGGTGCTGTCAAAAACAGGATTTATACATGTAGAATGAAATTAGATCCATACTTCTCACAATATACAAAATCAACTCAAGATGGATTGAACACCTAAATTTAAGACGTGAGATTGTGAAGTTGCTGGAAGAAAATGTAAGGTAAACACTGAAAGACACCAGTGTCTTGCAGTGTAGATGGTGTCTTCTTGGAAAAGACCCCCAAAACATAGGTAACAAAAACAAAAATAAATGGGACTGTATCAAACTTGGAAGCTTTTGCATAGGAAGGGAAAAGATCAATAGAGTGAAGAGACAAACAATAGACTGGGGAAAATATTTATAAGTTATTTATCTGACAAAGGATATCAACAACTTAAAAAACTCAACAACAGCCGGCGCCGTGGCTCAACAGGCTAATCCTCCGCCTTGCGGCGCCGGCACACCGGGTTCTAGTCCCGGTCGGGGCGCCGGATTCTGTCCCGGTTGCCCCTCTTCCAGGCCAGCCCTCTGCTGTGGCCCAGGAGTGCAGTGGAGGATGGCCCAAGTGCTTGGGCCCTGCACCCCATGGGAGACCAGGATAAGCACCTGGCACCTGGCTCCTGCCATCGGATGAGCGCAGTGCGCCGGCCGCAGCGCGCTGTCCGTGGCAGCCATTGGAGGGTGAACCAACGGCAAAGGAAGATCTTTCTCTCTGTCTCTCTCTCTCACTGTCCACTCTGCCTGTCAAAAAAAAAAAAAAAAAAAGAAAAGAAAAGAAAAGAAAACAGCTAATCCAGTTAAGAAAAGAGCAGAGGACCTCAACAGACAGTTCTCAAAAGAAGAAATACAAGTATATGAAAAAAATATTCAACATCACTAGCCATCAGAGAAATACAAATCAAAATCACGAGATATTACCCTGTTATTTGAATGGCTAAAATCCAAAAGACAGGGAGTAACAAATGCTGACAAGGATATGGAGAAAGGAGAACACCTATACACTGTTGCTGGGAATGTAAATTAGTGCAGTCACTCTGGAAGACAGTGTGGAGATTTCTTATAAAACTGGAAACAAACTTGCCACATGATCCAGCAGTACTATTACCGGGCATATACCCCAAAGACATGAATGTATTATATCGAAGAGATACCTGCACCACCATGTTTATAGCAGCACTGGTCATAATAACCAACACCTGGAATCAACTCGAGTGATGAATTGGTAAAGAAATGTAGTATTAGTCAGCTATGAAAATGTAATATTAGCCAGCTATGAAAAATAATGAAATTCTACATTCGCATCAAAATGGATACAGCCTGAAGATGTCATGTTGAGTGAAATAAACAAGACACAGAAAGACAAATACCACGTGTTCTGAATTACATGTGGGAGCTAAAGTTTTAAAAACTAAAAAGTTAAAAAACAGAAACAAAAAAAGAGAACAAAGACATGCCTGTGTGTATCCGAATTGCCAGAAACGTAATTTTGTCAATGTTTGTTTTTATCTTTGTCAAACCAGTGGTTAAGAATATTACAGTACTGGCCGGCGCCGTGGCTCAACAGGCTAATCCTCCGCCTTGCGGCGCCGGCACACCGGGTTCTAGTCCCGGTCGGGGCACCGGATTCTGTCCCGGTTGCCCCTCTTCCAGGCCAGCCCTCTGCTGTGCCCAGGAGTGCAGTGGAGGATGGCCCAGGTGCTTGGGCCCTGCACCCCATGGGGAGACCAGGAAAAGCACCTGGCTCCTGGCTCCTGCCATCGGACGAGCGTGGTGCGCCGGCCGCAGCGCGCCGACCACGGCGGCCATTGGAGGGTGAACCAACGGCAAAAGGAAGACCTTTCTCTCTGTCTCTCTCTCTCACTGTCCACTCTGCCTGTAAAAAAATAAAAAAAAAAAAAAAGAATATTACAGTACTATAGTTTCAATGATGTGTGACTACATTAAAATTTACTGTATATGGATTAAATGGTCACCTTTCCACATGACTCTTGTTTATGGCCTTTGCCTGTATTCCCACTACACTTGGCGTCATTTTAATTTTTGTTAAATTTCTTATTTGGTGAAGCATTAAGCCTTTGACTGTAATGTAAATTAAAAATATGTTAACTCAAAAAGAAAAGAAAAAAGTAAGGAAAGATAGGAAGGAAGGAAGAAAGAATAAAGAAATAAAGGGAAGAAAGCGTAGGGAGGGAGAAAGGGAATATCATTGTATTCTTAGAATTCTATCTGTAAACTTATTGAATCTGTTAACAGCTAACTAAAATTTTGCTATTGAAATATACTGTTGCTTTTAGGAGCAAATTTCTACCATATGGTTTTTGGGGAACACATTCAAACCATAGCTCCTATCACAAACAATCCTCTAGCAGAATGGTGTGTTTGTGGCAATTGGTGAACCTCTCATTGACATATCTTCTAATCCCCAAATCTGTAGTTTACAGTAGGGTTTAGTCTGGGTATGTTCTACAATTTTGGATAAAGTACAATGACATTTATCCAATATTAAAACATCATTCAGAATATTTTCACTGTCCTAAAAATCCCTGTGCTCTGTCTACTTGGCCCTCCCTCTCCCTGACTCCTAGCAACGCCTGAGTTTCTTATTGCCTTCAAGGTTTTCCCTTTTCTGGAGGGGCACATGGTTGGAACCATATAGTATGTAGCTTTCCCAGAGTGGCTTCTGTCACTTAGTAATGTGTGTTTAAGTTTCCTCCATGTCTTTTCATGGTTTTATAGCATTTCTAATTTTAAACAGAGCAATATTCTCATCTGGATGTACCATAGCTTATCTGTCCATTCACCCACTGAAGGACATCTGGGTTGCTTCTAAGCAACTAATTATGAGTGATGTTTCTATCAACATTGTGCACAGGCTTTTTAATATCTTGTTATATTTTCTGAACTCACAGTTTATTTTGAAAACAATCTAGTATACAACTGTATAAATTTGGGATTATCATCTGAAAATGTGTAGAAATTACCTATACTTGCCACAAATTTATTAAATGCTAATGAAAGAACACTGTTTAAGATGTGTTTTCCCATCTAAGCTAATTTGTATTTGACGTTTAGGGTATATGTGTGTATGAAAATAACCATTCTTCAACTGACCATAACATAAACTAGCATATGGGTGTCCTTAATTGTGGACACAAATGCATTTTTTGAGATAAAGTGGCTCAAGTGGGAGGAAATAAGCTTACCTCTTCATGAAATAAACCAAACAAAACTCAGCAAGTGTTAAGAGTGCTAATTCCATAAATTGTTCTCTCTTTCATATCCTTTTAAATATAAAAGAATGCACCATAGGTGTATGAATTGAAATACTTGTTATCTAAACTGTGTGCTCTTTCTCATGGGGAAAGGTTCTGGGGCAAGGCGAGAGGCAGTGAGGTACACAGACTGCATCTGTCCTGCATCAGCTGCCCACCCATATGTGATCCCTGTGGAGGCCACTCCCTGCACATAACACCAGCTTACATGCTGACCTGGGCCTTCAAGTCAATCTTTACTTCATTATGTTCTACTTTTTTGTTCTATATGACGCTTGTTCCAATATTGGTGCAAGGTAGACAGTTCAGTTAGCCTAATAAAGCTTAAGGTAACTTGTAGACTGTCTGGATGAAAGATTTTCACTTACTCTTCTGCATGTACAACCATTTCTTAAAATAAGAAATAATCAATAAACATGTCAAGTGAGGCCTGGGAAACATCCCAACATTTGAACACATGGTGGCCTGTGGAGCAGGACCAGCCTATAGTGCTTTCTTCAGGAAGGTTTTACAGCACCTGACACACTGATGGTACATTGTGTCGATTTCTATGTCATTTCCATAAAAGGGTCTTAAGCATTGTTATTTTGTGGTTCATCACTTAAGACCCTTATCAACAAATAAACAATAGAGCTAATCTCCACTATGGACCATATGGACCTAATTGATATGTATATTTGATATCTATATCCCTCAGTTGCAGGATACACATTCTTTTCAACAGTGCATGAAACTTTCTATAGGATAGGTCATACACTAGGCAAGTACAAAAAATTTAAAAGGTTGAAATCATACCATGTATCGCTTGTGACCACGAAATAATAAAGCTGGACATTAACAACCTGAGAAACTCTAGACAATATGCAAACACATAGATACTGAGCAACATCCTCCTGAATGAACAGTGGGTCATATGAGAAATCAGAAAGGAAATAAAAATTCCTGAAAATTAATGAAGATGACAATACAACATATGACAACACTACTTACAGGAACAGCAAAACCAGTTTTAACAGGAAAGTTTACAGCAATTAGTGCCTACATCAATAAGTTGGAAATGCATCAAATAAATAATCTAACAATGCATCTCGGGGACCTAGAAAAACAACAACAAACCAAAACCAAAATTAGTAGGAGGAAAGAAATTATTAAAATTAGAGAAGACATAAACAAAATTGAAACCAAGAAAATACAAAAGATCAGCAAACCAAAAGCTGGTTTTTGAAATAATAAACAAAATTGACACACCACTGGTCCAACTAACAAAAAAGAAGGAGAAGCCCCAAATCAATAAAACCAGAGATGAAAAAGGAAATATAACAACAGATACCACAGAAATAAAAAGAATCGTCAGTAATTACTGCAAACAGCTGTTGGACACTAACTGGAAAATGTAGAAGAAATAGATATATTTCTGGATGAATACAGTCTACCAAAATTGAGTCATGAAGGGACAGAAGAACTAGACAGATCAGTAACCAAGGAGATTAAATCAGTAATAAAGACCCTCCCAACAAAAAACCCAGGGCCAGATGACTTCTCTGCAGGATTCTACCAAACTTTTAAAGAACTAATTCCAAGTCTTCTAGAACTATTCAAAGCAATTGAAAGGGAGGAAATCCTCCCAAACTCCTATGAGATCAGCATCACCTTTACTCCAAAACCAGAAAAGGATACAACAGAGAGAACTATGTTAATATCCCTGATGAATATGGTTGCAAAAATCCTCAACAAAATACTAGCTAATAGCATCCATCAACACATTAGAAAGATCATTCACTTAGACCAAGTGGGATCTCTGGTATTCAGAAACTGTTCAACTTTGCAAATCAATATATTGTGATACATGACATTATCAAATGAAGAATAAAAGCCATATGATTATCTCAATAGATACAGAGAATGCATTTGATAAAATACAACATCCTTTTATGATAAAAACCTTAAGCAATTTGGCTATTGAAGGAACATTGCTCAACACGATCAAGGTAATATATGACAAACCCACAAGCAGCATCATATTGAGTGGGGAAAGATTGAGAGCATTTCCACTGAGATCTGGAACCAGACAAGTATGCCCATTTTCAACATAGTTATTCAATTTAGTTATGGGAATTTCAGCCAGAGACGTTAGGGAAGAAAAATAAATTAAAGGGATGCCAATTGGAAAGGAGGAATTCAAATTATCATTGTTTGCAGATGACATGGTCCTATACATATAGGGAAACCAAAAGACTCCAGTAAGAGCCTATTGGAACTCATAAGAGAGTTTGATAAAACTTACAGGATATAAAATCAATACACAAAATCCAATAGCCTTATATACACAAACAATGCTGTGGTTGAGAAAGAATTTGTAAAATCAGTACCTTTCACAGTAGCCACTAAAAATTTAAGCATTTTGGAATAAATTTAGACAAGGATGTGAAAGATCTCTACAATGAAAATTGTAACACACTAAAGAAAGAAATTAAAGAAGGCACAGAAAAATAAAATAATTTTCTATGTTTGTGGATTGGAAGAATTAATGTCATCAAAATGTTCATATTATCCAAAGCAATTTACAGATTCAATAAAATCACAGTTAAAATAGCCATGACATTCTTCTCAGATCTAGAAGAAAACAATGCTAAAATTCATATGGAAACACAAGGTACTTTGAATTCCTAATGCAATCTTAAACAACAAAACAATGCCAGTGGCATCATAATACCAGAATCCAAGACATACTACAAGGCAGTTATAATAACACAAATCCTGATAATGGCACAAAAATAGACATGTAGACCAATGGAACTGAATAAAAGCCTCAGAAATTAATCCATGCAGCTACAACCAACTAATCTTTGACAAAGGAACCAAAATCAATCCCTGTAGAAAGGACAGTCTCTTCAACAAATGATGTTGGGAAAATTGGATCTGTGCATGCAGAAGTATGAAGCAAGACTCCTACCATGCACCTTATACAAAAATGAACTCAAAATGGATCTAAGACCTAAACCCATAACCTGATAACACTAAATTACTAGAGAAAAAACTCTGCAAAACACTGGCATACGCAAAGACTTCTTGCAAAAGACTTTAGAAGAAAAGGCAATTTTAAAAATAGACAAAAAAGATTACATCGGCCTAGGAGGTTGTACTGGAAATCTGAATATATATCTACCATATGACCCAGCCTCCCACTCCTGGGAATTTACCCAAACCAAAAGAAATCAGCATCTGCAAGAGTTATATGTAATCACATGTTCATTGCAGCACAATTCACAGTATTCACTGGATAAAGAAATTATGGTATATATATATAATAGAGAGTACTACTCAGATATAAAAAGAAAAAGAAATCCTGTCTTTTGCAACAAAATGGGTGTGTCTGTAAGCCATTATACTTAGTGAAATAAGCCTGTCCCAAAAATACAGATATGTTTTCTGTGATCTGAGGTAACTGATAGAGTACTTAAAATGTAATGTATTGGAGTTAAGTGGACATTTTGAAATTCGATAATTGTTTACAGACCTTATCTCTTTCATTGAGGAACAATGCTTTTTTTTTCTTCATACTATTTGTTAAACTCTTTTACTTTGCAATAATTAAGTAAACTGAAAATAGATCTTTGTAAAAATTAAGAGTGGGAAGGGAGAGGGAGGAGGAAGAAGGTGTGGAGCCTTTGCAGGAGGGAGGGTAGGGTGGGAAGTATCACTGTGTTCCTAAATCTGTATATGTGAAATGTATTAACTTGTATAACCTAAATAAATTTTTTTAAAAAGAAGAAAATAAAAAGAAATGGGCAAAAGACATGAAGAGGCATTTTTCAAAAGGTGAAATACAAATGGCCAACAACACATGAAAAAATGCTCAGGGTCACTAGCCATTAGGGAAATGCAAAGAAAAACCACTATCATCCAAAAATTAAAAAAATAATAAATTCTGGTGAGGAAGTGAGGGAAAAGGTACCCTAATACTTTATTGGTAGAAATGTAAAATACTACAATTTTTAGGGAAGACAGTATGGAGATTCCTCAGAAATCTGAAAGTAGATCTACCATATGACCCAACCATCCCACTCCTGGAAATTAATCTGAATGAACTGAAATCAGAATCTGGAAGAGTTATTTGTATCCACACATTTTTTTTCCAGCTGAATTCACAACATCTCAGATATGGAATCAACCAAGATGTCCATCAGCTCATGACTAGATAACTAAAATGTGATAAATACACACTATGGAATACTACTCATCAATACAAAAGAATAAAATCTTGTCTTTGCAACAAAATGGATGCAGCTGGATACTGTTATGCTTAATGAAATAATCCAATCCCCCAAAAAATTATCATATGTTTTCTCTGATATAGTGATTAATATATAATACAAAAAATGTACAGGAATGGCAAAAAGAAAATACTCACAGTTTGTAACGTGTTTCTTCATTTTCTTCTTTTTAAAGAATTATTTTTATCTATTTGAAAGACAGAGTTACAGAGATAGGTAGAGCTAGAGAGAGAGGTCTTCCATTTCGCTGGTTCACTCCCTATATGACAACAGCCAGAAATGAGCTGATCCAAAGCCAGGAGCCAGGAGCTTCCTCTGGGTCTCCCACGTGAGTGTAGGGGCCCAAGGACTTGGGCCATCCTCCACTACTTTCCCAGGCCATAGCAGAGAGCTGGATCAGAAGAGGAGCAGTTAGAACTAGAACCGATGCCCAAATGGGATGCTGGCACTTCGGGCCAGGGCTTTAACCCGCTGTGCCACAGCGCCTGCCCTATTTATTTTTCATAGAAAACTTTTATTTAATAAATATAAATTTCAAAAGTACAACTTTTGGATTATAGAGGTTCTTCCCCCCTTAACTACCCTCCCACCTGCAAGCCATCCCACCTCCTACTCCTTCTCCCATCCCATTCTTCATTAAGATCCTAAATAGCACTCTGGCCTCAGAATCAGCCTTAAGGCATTCGGATCTGGCTCAAGAGCCCATGAGAATATTTTAGGCATGGAAAGCCAAGACACTCTGGAAAAAAAAAAAAAAAAGAAGTCCTAAATGAAAGATCTCTGTGAGTGAGATCCCAGTGGAAAGAACGGGGTCATCAAAGAAGGAGGTACCTTTCTCTGAAGAGAGGAGAGAACTTCCACTTTGACTATGACCCTGTCGGAATAAGATTGAAGTCGGTGAACCCTAAAGGCTTCCATAGCCTTGGCAACTCATGACTAGAGCCTAGGGAGATTCCTGACACCATAAACAAGAGTGTCAAATTGTTAAATCAACATCAGGAGTCACTGTGTACTTACGTCCCATGAGGGATCTGTCCTTAATGTGTTATCCAATGTGAAGTAATGCTATAACAAGTACTGAAACAGTATTTTTACACTTTGTGTTTCTGTGTGGGTGCAAACTGATGAAATCTTTACATAGTATATACTGAATCGATCTTCTGTATATAAAGATAATTGAAAATGATTAAAAAATCTTGGTGTTGGCCGGCGCCGTGGCTCAACAGGCTAATCCTCCGCCTTGCGGCGCCGGCACACTGGGTTCTAGTCCCGGTCGGGGCGCCGGATTCTGTCCCGGTTGCCCCTCTTCCAGGCCAGCCCTCTGCTGTGGCCCAGGAGTGCAGTGGAGGATGGCCCAGGTGCTTGGGCCCTGCACCCCATGGGGAGACCAGGAAAAGCACCTGGCTCCTGGCTCCTGCCATCGGAGGAGCGCGGTGCGCCGGCCGCAGCGCGCCATCCGCGGCGGCCATTGGAGGGTGAACCAACGGCAAAAAGGAAGACCTTTCTCTCTGTCTCTCTTTCTCACTGTCCACTCTGCCTGTAAAAAAAAAAAAAAAATCTTGGTGTTAAAAAAAGATTCATTTTTAATTATCTTTATAGACAGAAGATCAACTCTGTACTAAGATTTCAACAGTTTGCATCCACAAAGACACACAAAATATAGAGTGCTGTTTGAATACAAGTTTTACCATTAATTTTCATAGTACAGCACATCCAGGACAGAGGTCCTACATGGGGAGCAAGTGCACAGTGACTCCTGTTGTTGAAATTAATCTTTCTTGGGCCGGCGCGGCTCACTTGGCTAATCCTCCCCCTGCGGCGCTGGCACTCCGGGTTCTAGCCCCACTTGGGGCACCAATTCTGTCCCCGTTGCTCTTCTTCCAGTCTAGCTCTCTGCTGTGGCCCGGGAGGGCAGTGGAGGATGGCCCAAGTGCTTGGGCCCTGCACCTGCATGCAAGACCAGGAGGAAGCACCTGGCTCCTGGCTTTGGATCAGTGTAGCGTCAGCCATAGCAGCCATTTGCGGGGTGAACCAACAGAAAAGGAAGACCTTTCTCTCTGTCTCTCTCTGTCTCACTGTCTAACTCTGCCTGTCAAAAAAAAAAAAAAAAAAGAAATTCATCTTTCTTTCATAGATTGATTTTGTTGTGTGTCTAAATCATTCCCATTAACCAGATTTGTTCTGATGCTAACTTCTAGTTTGATACTTTACATTTTTTAGTTAGCTCTGTGATCCATTTCAAGTTAATTTATGTGAAGTGTGCAAGGGTTGTGTCAAGATTCATTTTTTTTGCATGTGTATGTCCAGTCATTCCTGCACGGTGTGTTGCAAAAATGATTTCTTTTCCATCATATTGCCTTTGCTCAAAGACAATTAACTATATTTTTATGGGTTCTGTTCTGCAGTCTCCATTCTGTTCCACTGATCTACGAGCTGTTATTTCACTAGCACCACACTATCTTGATTTTTTTAACTCTATAGCAACTTTGAAGTCATATGTGTCGGCCCTCCAGCTTTTGTCCTTCTCCTTCAAGACTGTGTTGGCTATTCTGGGTCTTTTCTACCCCATACACATTTGAGTCAATTTCATTATATCCACAAAAGCTTTGTGAAAGTTTGTTTGAAATTGCATTGAATCTGCAGATCAACTTGGGAAGAATTGACATTGTGACAATGTTGAGCTTTTCCATGAACATGGAATGGCTGTGGAATTATTTAATTCTCCTGTTTTTCACTTCATCAAGGTTTTATAATTTTTAACATGTAGCTCTTATATGTGTTTTGTTAGGTTTATATATAATTTCACTTTTATATGTTAATATAAGTAGTATAATGTTGTAAATTTCAAACTCTGCTTGTTCATTGTTGCTATATAGGAAAATAATTCAATTCTGAATATTAATCCAGTACCTGCAATTCTGCTATATTTGCTTATTATTTCTATGAAGATTGTAGTTGTTTTTGTTGGTGGTGGTTCTTTCAGAGTTTCTACACAGATGTCCATGTCTTCTGCAAACAAAGATAGTTTTGTTTTTCTCTTCCCACTCATATACCGATTCTTTATTTTTCATATCTTATTGCATTAGGTATGACTTCTTATAATGTTATAAAGCAGTGGTGAGAGGGGACATCCTTGCATTGTTCCTGATCTTAGTGGGAAAGCTTTGAGTTTCTCATTAAGTAATGTATTAGCTGCGTGTTTTTTGGTAGGTATTCTTTGCCAATTTGAGGGAACTTCCTTCTGTTAATTTAGTGAGATCTCTTTTTGGTTGTCACCATATAATCTATTACTACTGCCTATAGTAGTTGCCTGGAATAAGGAAATTCCTTCTGTTAGTCAATGATGCTTCTACTGTATAAAAATATCAGTTCTTTGAAGTTTAGTTCCTTCTGAACAAATTTGAAATACCCCGTGAATATTGCTAAAGATAATGAACTAATATCAATATTTTTATAATTGATTGTATGGGCTGCTTATATAACATAATTGTGATTAGTTAACTATCAAAATAATTGGTCTCATTTTGCAGATCAGTGAAGAAAAATCAATATAAACTTCCTTCTCCTTATGGCATTTCTTAAGCTATCCTTTATGCTGTTCCTCTTGGTTTAGGGAGAGTATGAAATCTTGAGATTTTAGTATAAAATATTACAGTTCTCTTCTTTTTATATAGCTGAGTTCTCAGGGAAATTGAAGTCACTTTCAAAGTATAAGAATCTGGTGTGATGCTGACTATCTCTAATTCCTGGTATTTGGAATCAAAAGGGTAAAGCAGGACCTGCAATTTTACTTGGAGGATTGCATTCATATGCCTGTTTTTTACACCGTTTCAGTAGATTACTAATGAAGCTTGTTGGAAATTGGTTAGATGCAGTGTAGACCTTTTTCAGATGTAACAGAAAGTCAGGAATTCAACACTGGATTGTACGTTTCTGTGGTTTTTACCTTGTTATGTTTATTGGAAAAACAACTCATAATTTGACTATTTTTACATATTCATGAATAAAAACCCATCTAAAAGCAAATGTAAAGTAAAATATTAATTTGGTTATTTTTCAGAAGAAAAGCCATAACTGTTTTTAAGTGCCTATTATTTTGTAAGTGATAAATTAATTTCTGGTAATCAGGTTTTATAAATTGATCAGAACTCAAAGCTTCTGTGTTTTTTTAATCTTATGTGGACTTGGAAATGACCTTCTTGAACAGCTGCTTGGAGCTAATTTGTTGATTCTCAGTTTCTTTTTCTCTCTCGTTTGCCCATTGACTCTTCTGCTTTAGAGTCTGGTTTCTGCAAAAGTCCAGTTTTTTTCTTAAGCACATTTTACAGTCATCAAACAAACAAACATAAACCACAAAGGACTGAAAGAAGGGTGAAGATTGGAAAAATGGAATTTGGGAGTGTGGGAAATGCATGAAGTTTGTTCCATTATGTAAAGGCAGATGAGGCAGTGTTAACAGTTGTTGAATACTGAACTGCCTAAGTCTTATTTTCCCCATAATTCCCTATTAAAGAAAATAGTGTTTTAAAAAAACTCTGAAAATTAGAACAAAGAATTAAAGACTTGAGATGATTGAGTGAAAACAAAGACATCCAACTGCTTTAATACGTTCAGACTTCACACCAAGAGGAAGCAAAACATGGGAAGCAGCAGAGCTTGGAGATGTGTGTATACAAAACGGTAAAGGAGAGTGTTCGTCCTTTCCATGGTCGGTAATAGAGTCCCTGAGACTGGCTAATTTACAGTGAGCAGAAATCAATTTACTCCGGAGGCTGGGAAGTCCCGCCTCAAGGAGAGGGCATCTGGTGAGGGGCTTCTTGTTGCATCATTTTGTGGACGAAGGTATCACATGTGTGAGAGGAGAGGGGCTGGACCCCCCTTTTAGACTGACCCACTTCTGTGAAAACTGACCAGCCCCTGCAAGAGTGGCAGTAATGCATTCACTCTGCATCCAGTCGATCCTACAGGCTCCACTTTCCAACACTGTTGTCCTGGGGGTCAAGTTTCTAATACATCACTTTTGGGGAGCACATTCAAACTATAGCACAGAGCATTGCCAAAAATTTGAGGAAAGCAAACATCTCAACTTTGGTAATACAAAACATAGGTTTCAGAAAGTGCATATGAGACCATGTGATGCAGAGTCACATTACTCTCCAGAATCATCTATTAACCGTGGTAGAGGCATGGAGGATAAGTGGTACTCTAACCCCCTAGGCCAGCGCCCAGAATTTTTAACTTCAGCCCAACATCAGAACCTCTTGGTTTCCATTTGCAAGTGGCATGATATAGACTGCAACATTTGAGAATGAAATAGCTTTAAGAATTTGGAAAAACGGGAAAGGACCTCCACTTTGACTGTGACCCTGTCGGAATAGGATCAAAGTCGGCGAACCCTAAAGGCTTCCATAGCCTCAGCAACTCATGACTAGAGCCTAGGGAGATTCCTGACGCCATAAATAAGAGTGTCAAATTGTTAAATCAACACCAGGAGTCACTGTGTACCTATATCCCATGTGGGATCTATCCTTAATATGTTATCTAATGTGAAGTAACGCTGTAACTAGTGCTGAAACAGTATTTTTACACTTTGTGTTTCTGTGTAGATGCAAACTGATGAAAATTTTTACTTAATACATACTGAACCGATCTTCTCTATATACAGATAATCGAAAATGAAAAAAAAAGAAAAACTCAGTGTTACATTGGAAACTGCATCAAAAAATTAATCAGTTTCAAATATATATATATATATATATATTTCATGTAGGATCTCTGTCCTTAATGTGCTGTACAATGTGACTCAATGCTAAAACGAGAACTCAAAGAGTATATTTCACTTTGTGTTACTATATGAGGGCAAATGGACGAATTCTTTACTTAACACATGCTAAATTGATCTCCTGTATACAAAGAAAATTGAAAATGAATCTGGATGTAACGAAAGGGTGGAGGGAGCGGGCAAGGGGGGAGGGTTGCGGGGGGAGAGGGAAAGTATGGGGGGAAAGCCATTGTAATCCATAAGTCGTACCTTGGAAATTTATATTCTAAATAAAAGTTAAAGAAAAAAAAAGAAAAAAACCGAAATTGTTGTGGTGCTGAAAGACAGAAGATACTCTAGACAGAAAGATACAACAGAAAAATGACCTAACCAATTATATCAGGAGCGTTTGAAAGCTCTTGCAAGGGGTCGGCGCTGTGGCACAGTGGATTAAAGCCCTGACCTGAAGCGCCAGCATCCCAATTGGGCACTGGCTCTAGTCCCGGCTACTCCTCTTCCAATTCAGCTCTCTGCTATGGCTTGGGATAGCAGAAGAAGATGATCCAAATCCTTGGGCCCCTGCACCCGCATGGGAGACCCAGTGGAGGCTCTTGGCTCCTGGCTTCGGAATGGTGCAGCTCCAGCTGTTGCGGCCATCTGGGGAGTGAACCAGTAGATGGAAGACCTCTCTCTCTGTCTCTACTCTTCTCTGTAACTCTTTCAAATAAATAAAGTAAATCTTTGAAAACAAAACAAAACAAAACAAAAAAAGAATTTGGAAAAACATGTTTCTATTGGGAGCCAATACAAGTTCACTACTACCAAGCCATGTCAAAACAACTAATTATACCCTTGGAATTTGCTACTATTTTGTCAAGAGACTAAGAACTGTAGAATGGGTAGTGATCCAAGAGGTTATCTAGTTTAAATTTCTCATTTGTCAGGAGACCATGGAGAATAACTGCATTGCCTAAAGTGACACAGCAAGTTTGTGACAGGTGGGATTGAAATAAGCTCAGATCTCCTGCTCTGAGTTTTCCTAGCACATCACAATTTTCTCGTATCTTTGTTGACAAAAGGAAGCATGAGCTGACTAAAGTGCAGCTAGATGGATTTAGAGTTGCTGCAATAGCCACAATTCAAAACTGTTTTTGTTAATTTGGAGAGAGAGCTACAAAGGTATACATCAGGTTTCTGGCTCTGATTCTCTCACTGTCATGTTTAATGTTTTGATTACTGAATTTGAAATAAGATACAGAAAATGTCTTAGCAAATTTTCAGCTGAAGAAAACTGGGAGAAATGCCTAATACAGTGGATGACAGAATGAAAATTCCAAAGACTTGACAGAATGGAACAATGAGCAAATTATTTCAATGGGGGTAGGTGCAAAATGCTATGATAAAATAAGAAAAATTAACCATCTCACTTCAAGAAGGGGTATTTGTTGAAGCTTTAGTTGAATGTAAGGGCAATGTAGGTCAACAGTGTCGTTTTGCTGCCAAAAGAAGTTACGTAATGCCACCCTGTGACAGCATTATTGAATCCTTATCAAGGATGATAATTATCCCGTGTGTAGACCACATGTGGAGGATGAGTTGGCTTTCAGACACCACATACTAAAAGGCATATGGACTGTGATAGTTCTTTAGAGGAGATTGATAAAATTGTGAAGCATCTGCCATGAAGAAAACTGGCATCGTTTACAAGAATTCTAAAAGGAAAGGTTTATAGGTGACTTGTCAATAATTGCTACTCCTAAAACCTCTTATTCATTTGTTTCTTCTTTAATTTTAAAATTTTGTTCAGAGGCCAGTGCTGTGGTGCAGCGGGTTAAAGCCCTGGCCTGAAGCGCTGGCATCGCATATGGGTACCAGTTCTGGTCCTGGCTGCTCCATTTCTGATCCATTCCTGGGAAAGCAATGGAAGATGGCCCAAGTCATTGGGCCCCTGCACCCACATGGGAGACCTGGAAGAGGCTCCTGGCTCCTGGTTTTGGGTTGGCGCAGCTCCAGTCATTGCGGCCATCTGGGGAGTGAACCAGCAAAATGGAAGAACTCTCTCTCTGTCTCTACCTCTCTCTGTAACTCTGTCTTTCAAATAAATAAAATAAATCTTAAAAAATTTGTTCAATAATGATCTATTTGGAATCTACTCCCCACTACCCCCTCCCCCACTAAGTATCAGGGACAAAGGTAAAATGACAAGATCTCTTCTCTTAAGGATCTCATCCTCTAATTCTGTGTTTCTGAAAGCTGGATCTTTGTACAACCCGGGGGGCCTGTTAAACAGTATGGAATCCTAGGTTCGACATGAGAGCTACTAATGGAGTCCATAGGGCAGAGCCCAGGAAATGGCATTTTTAAAACCATACATGTTAGGAATGTAATTGAATAGGTGTTGGGGTGGAGATTTGCTTAAACAGCATATGCAAAGCATATCAAAGTTTGTCTGATACAGGCTGTTACATGGTAAGAGGAACACAGGTGTCCTGGAGAGCAGAATTAGAACCAGTGAGTAGAAATGAGGCTCAGTTTTCAGCTCAGAAAAATGAAAGACTTTTTTTTCAACCTGGATGAGGGCTTCCTAGTGATGTATGTATGTGTTTCCGTTTCTGGAGATGATCAAGAAGGGCAACTGTGGAGTGGTGTGACGGAGTGTTTGTATCCCTTATCCCATGACTCACCTCAGAATGCCACCAGAACTTCCACTCTTTTTCTCTTGATCTGCTCACTTCCTCCTGCTTATGGGAGACATTAGTCTGGTTTCTTAGCCTGTGGCATTTTAGAGGTCCTGCTTTTCCAGGGCAGACCATCAGATTAAGCTCTTCCTTACCAGGCTGATGATTCCTGTGAGGGTCAAATATGCCGGCTTTCCATCAACATGGGGACAAGTCCTCTGGGACAGCTCTGCATGACCCCATGGCATTCCTGAGTGTGTGTCTGTGTGTGTGTGTATTTGAAAGTCAGGCAGACAAATACACTGGGAGTGGGGGTGGTTTCCACCTATTGATTTACTTCCCGAATGCCCACAAAAACTAGGGCTGGGCCAAGTTGGAGCCAGGAACCATCCATATCTCCCATGTTGTTGGAAGGAAAACAACTACTTGGACCATCACCTGCTGTCTCCCGGGGTGCACATTAGTAGGAAACCAGAAAGGAGAGCATAGTCAGGACTTAAGTCCAGGCACTTTGATGTAGGATGCATGTGTCCTAAACCAAGGCTTAACCACTGCAGCAAATGCTCACCCCACCAAGGTAAATATCGAAGATAGAAAATAGGAGCTCCAATTTACATTGAGTCTAAGCTGTATTCTCTGACATAATTATCAGGACCCCTGTTTTGAGTATTACTGAACAATTTCCAGGCCATTAAGAAGCTGGTACATGAATCTCCATTTGTTAAGAAGTTCCATTATTGCATAGAGTTTGAGGTAGAGCACAGGTGAGCCAGTCCCATGAATGCATAATATGTTTTCTTTATTCCTTGAATGGTTTCAGAAAACTAGCAGTTGGGCACTCCTGGCACCCAGATGGCTTATGGGTAGAAGGTTGAACCATTAACTTTTACAGGAGCATGGATGATCCAACACCTCATTTGTTTATAGATTTTTGGCTGATTTTACTTGAACAATCTGTCCTTGAGTCTACTGATAATAATATCCTTCTATTCATAATATCCATCTATCAAATGACTAGACTTCAAACTTGCATTTTCTTTCAGGACTTTGAAATGCTTAAAAGGATACTGATATCTCCCATATAATTTAGGTGTTTCTTTTCATATATTTAACAGATTGTGGTACATCTTGTGATATAGTATCCAGATACTACTTTGAGGACTGAAAGGCTCACTGGCCCGGGTGTTGGGAGCTGGCAACTGATGGCTTGCAATGGAATCCCTAACTAGAGATTGTTTTCTGCTTAATGTAACCTCCCCCAAAGTGGCAGTGCCTTCCTAGAAGTAGGCCATGTGCCATGTGGTTGATAGAGGGTGTAAAGACTCATCTCCTTCCCTAGTCTTGTACAACTCTGTTAGTCCCTCCTAGTTCCAGAGTTCCCTATGGAATTGGCTGAGGACTTTGTGTGATTTATCCAAGACCAGTTTCTGGCTTTACTCCATGATGATTTCATCTGTTCCCAGAGGTATAATCCCAAGAGGACTCCCTAAAAAACTTCCTGTACACAAATGTTGTCTCAGGAGTCCTTTTCCTCCTAGGGAACCCAACATGAAACACAAATGCTTGTTTTTTGAAAATATTGAATAAGTGCTTGCTGTATGGAATACAGCAGTGAGAAAAGAGTCTGCAGTTCTGTAATCTGTCTGATCTTCCTCCTGTCTTCTGCCCTCCTTTGTGTCATGACATAGTGAAAACATGTTGCCCTCGTCATAGGTCTGCCTTGATCCAGATGACCCCATAGTGCTGCTGAACTCCTCTGAACCCCTTTATTGTGCATGGCTCCTCATTGGCTGTGTTCGTGTCACCAGCGGCCTTGATGTTTTGAAGCCCTGCTCTTCTGTGATGCCTGTGCTCCACTCTGGATGCCTTAGCAGAGTTGACAAACTGTTCTTGACCTCTGCTTCCCTTAATGTGTCTGTTATTTCTGCTGCTGTTTGTTGAAGCTTTTCTCTATCCTTGATGGTCTTTGTTCTCTTGGTCTTTTGTTGGTGAGGGCACTACTCCTTTGTGTCTTTAAAGAGGTCCATGGACACAGCTGGTTGGCCCCCTAGTGGTAAAATCTTTCATTATCCACGTCTCTTCAGATGTCATTTCTCATCAGAAATGCAAATTCATTTTTTTCATACACTCATCCCATTCCTTGGTATTAATGATGAATTGGTCCCAGAACAACTGTGAATAGCTAAGTCAATGGATACCCAAGTCTCTCATATAAAAAGGTGTAAAGTTTGCATATATCCTATGTATTTACTCTGTACACTTTAAATCATGTCTAGATTACTTATAATACCTATAAATACCTGTAAATATTATGTACATAGTTGTTGTATATATGTTATTTAGGGAATAGTGACAAGAAATAAAAGGTCTGTGTATATTCATTACAAATGCAGCTTACAAAGAATTTTCCTATCCCAAGTTGGTTGAATCTGTGGATGCAGAGCCCACAGATGCACAGTGACGGTTATGATTATATTTGTTTTTATGCAGCTTTGTTCTGCTTTGGATATATGGACATCCCAGGAGGCTGGATGGGGTTGATGGAAAGTATTTTAAAGATAGCCTCATCTTATACCCAGAATAACTGCTCCCTGTTCTACAATCAGGCTCTGTCAAGTCTGTTCTTCCCCAGACTCCTCCCTACTTATAGTAACTTTTCCTTCTGCGGCCTGGTTTCTGTTCTTTGGAACATGGCTTCCCCTGAGACCTCCCAGTCTATCAGAAACGTCTGTATTTGTCTAGACATCAATTATGGACACAGTTCAACTTCTTTCCCTGGGGGTCCCAGGCCCCATACCAGTAAAGGGATGCAGTGAGATTCTTCTCTAAGTGTTCATAAACATTCCACTATAGTTACCCTTAATAGCCCAGTGCACAAAGATGACCTCTGGCTAGAGGATGCCTAATTCCACATGCTAGCGTATCTGAATCTCAGCCAGAATGCACTGCTGCATACAGTTCTGGAATCCCATGAAGTGATCATTGGTGATAGGGAGAGAGCTGAACCTGGATGGGAGATCTGGAAACAGTCTTGTTAATGCTGCAAATCTGTTGCTTTAGCTCTTTGGTATTCGTTTTTCTCAATTATAAATGAAGAAATTTCACTAGATTATCTCTAACAGCTCTTTCAGCTCTAGCACTTTTTTAATGGGCGTTTGTGTCATCTTTCCACACTCTTTACTGCCATGACTCTGACTGGGTCTGGCGTGAACTCCTCTGAGGGACATTTCCAAAACAGTTTGCCTCTGGAATGCAGAGGATACTTTTCCAGGGCTGAGACATATGCATTTCTTTGTGTGACCCCTGGAGCCCAGCACAGAATTTTCCATCCTCGTCTGCCTGGGTTTAACCGGATACTTCAGGAGTGACCTATCCAGGATAGCTTATTTATTTGAAAGACAGAATGACAGAGAGAAGAAGAGACAGACTGAAGGAGGGAGGGAGGGTGGGAGGGAGAGAGAGAGAAAGAGCGAGCAAGCACAAGCTGAGCCAGACTGAGTCCAGGAGCCAAAAACCTTGTCTGTGTCTCCCATATGGGTGGCAAGGACTTAAGTACCTAAGCCATCGTCTACTACCTTACCAAATGAATTAGGAGAAAGTTGGGTGGTAAGCAGAGTAGCTGGGACTGGAACAAGGCACTCTGATATGGGATGCAGGCATCCTAAGTGATGGCTGAACCTGTTGTGCCACGACACATGCCCATAGGATAGCTCCTTTGAAACAAATCCTGGAGTAGAATTCATGAGGCTCACTTTGTGCACAGATAAGATTAAAGATTAGAAAGAACTCTGTTGCTGTGAGAGATTCTTTAGTGGATGTACTGCCTGGTACAGCATCAGGATACAACAGAAGGCAGAGTCATAATGAGTGGGTTATACAGTCACAAAAGAAGAATATCAGTGAGTAGAATTCCCATACACTGGTTCTACAGGATCAAATGCTGCCACGGCATAATGTGGGTGTTTTAATAAAGGGTGAAATGTCTGGAGATGGAATCACAAGGCTGTAAGAACCACGTGAAGGCCATCTGTTCCCATCGGGAGGAACGATGTGCAGAACTAACGTAGAGTCACCTTACAAAGTTAACCTTCTCTTTAGTCTCCATTACTCATGCGTTTGGCCAATTTTCTTTAAAATGCCACTCTGATAGTCTCCCTGTCATTGCCTGAGTTTAGGCTCTCATCAATTTTAATCTGCATTCCTATAATTGACTCTTAATTCAATAAGCTCCAATTCAATGGTGCAAGCAGAAAAATGGAGCCCAATGCAAGATTTGGTATTCCTGGATTCCTCCAGCATGTTATAAAACATCTCATTCTCTTGCAAGCACAAGAAATAAGATTGAGTAACAATTATATAGCAGACATGCGCTAGAAGGAAGTTGGTGAGGGAGGGAAAACTCATATTGTGTTGGGCCTGCCAGTGCCAAACACTGGAAGAAAGATACTTTGGTACCATGAATAACAGTCTGAATTCGTGGGAAGTTCTATAGAGTAAGAGTAGGTGTGGGGGCTGGCGCTGTGGCGTAGCAGGTAAAGCTGAAGCCTGCATTGCTAGCATCCCATTTGGGTGCCGGATGGAGTCCCGGCTGCACCACTTGCAATCCAGCTCCCTGCTGAAGCACCTGAGAAAGCTGCTGAAGATGGTACAAGTCTTTGGGCCCCTGCATCCACGTAGGAGACCTGGAAGAACTCTTGGCTCCTGGTCTCAGATTAGCCCAGCTCTGGCTGTTACAGCCATGTGGGGAGTGAACCAGCTGTGGAAGATTTCTCTCTTTCTCTCTTTATCTCTCTCTCTGCCTCTTCCTCGCTGTCTCTCTACCTTTCAAATAAATTAAATAATTTTTTTATAAAGAGAGGTATTAAATTAACTGGGAATCTCATCAGAGGCTAGGACTGTCTTGTCTGCTGTTAGAGTAGGCTGGTGCTGCTCTGCATTATTCACAGCTAGTTCTGAACATTTTCCTTGAACCTGGGATATAGCTCATGCAGTCTTGTCATACTCCTCTGCATCTGCAATGGTTTGAACATTAAATGTCCCCAGGGTGGTGCTCTTGGGAGGCAGTGGGACATTTAGGAGGTGGGGTCCAGTGACAGGTCTTAGATTATTAGGGGTGTGCACTTGGAAGGTAGTTCTCATCAGAGGGTTGTTAAAAATGTCCAAATTTGGAGGATGGTATTATGGAGCAGTGGGTTTAGCTGCTGCCTATGATGCTGGCATTCCATATGGGTGCCTATTTTAGTCCCTGCTGCTCCCATTTCCATTCCAGCTGTCTGCTAATGGGCTTGGGAAAGCTGTGGAAGATGTCTCAAGTGCTTGAGCCCTTGTCTCCCATGTGGTAAACCAAGATAGAGTTCCAGGCTCCTGGCTTTAGCCTTGCCCAGCCCTGGCCCTTGTGGCCACTTGGGGAGTGAACCAGTAGATGGAAGATCTCCCCTACCCCCTCAGTCTTCCTCTCTCTCTATAACTCTGCCTTACAAATAATAAATAAATCTTTTTTAAAAAGCCCAAGTTTGGGCCCAACCACTCTCTGTGCTCTCTGGCTCTCCCTATGGGCCTTCCTTCACATGTACTGCATCATCTGCGTCAAGCTCCTCACCAGAACTAAAGCCCGGGTCAAGTTGTTTTGACTTTGAATCTTCAAAACTGTGAGCTAAAGAAACCTTTTCTTTTGGTAAAATTAGTTGCCTCAGATATTTGTTATCATGATGAAATGGTGAATAATAGGACAACAGATGTAGCAGCTTAGTTTTTATGTTGCTCAGTCTTAGATTTCTGCAGTCTATCATTAGAGAAGTGATTTCTTTCTAAAATGCAGACCTTATTATGAACTTTGCCCTTCAATATCTTTCAGTGACCCCTATTGCCTTTTGGGGCTCTATCCAAACTTCCTGTTAGAATAGACGAAGGTTTTTGTGGTGCAGCTCTTGCTCACTTCCCTTGGATAGCCTTTGTTATGCTACCTTCCCTGTAGTGCTGTCATTTTGGCCTGTATACTTACACAGTTCATGTGACTTGGCTCATGCTGGCTCATTCCTAGAGCCCCTCCCCTGGAATGCTATTCCTAAGCCTTCTTCCCACTGTAAATGGTCATTTCTGTGGAGTTCCATCCTGAACTCCTGTGAGTTCTCATAGAGTCCTGGGCTTGTTTCTGTCCCGGCATTCATCACACTGTGTTATAATTACTCACTTCATGTTTGTTCCTCCCTGCTGGCTCGAAGCTTCTTGAGTTCTAGATCTCTTTCCATTTGTGTATCTCTTGCTCTAACCCGTAAGCCTGCCTATTGCATAGAATCATTAAGTGTGGGTTGGGTAAATGAAGTCAGAGGATTACCTAATAAGGATGATCTAAAGACGATCTTTTACTGAAAACAAAGCTTAACAGAACAACCCTAAAATCACTCCTAATTCTTAAATAGATGATTTTGTGATATATTGGGATCTGGAGAAACTAAATTCTCAGAAAGTAGCCCCTTCTACATTAAAACACACATTCTTGTTATTTAGGTGTTAAATTTGATGATTTTGATTTTTTTCATGGTTGAGTTCAAAACATAAATCCCATCTTCAAAAGTTTTTCGGATTCAGTCATCTTACAGAAATAATTTAGTTTCATTTTCTCTGTTCAAACATCTGAATCAGATTTATTACTCCTATGAGTTTCCATGGAATCCTGAACTAGTTTCTATCACAGTATACTTCACACTGTATTGCAATGATTTATTCACATCTGACCCTTCCACCAGAGATGGGTGTGGAGCGAAGAGATAGAGGCAGAGTTGGGCTTGAGAATGAACCAGGTCCAAGCAGCAGTATCAATCAGTTACATGTCATGAGAGTGAAGGGGATCTGACCTGGACAAGGAGTCAGATCCCATTAGTGAGGGCAAGGCAATAATGATGGCCTAGAGGATTGGTAGGTAGGAACAAAGGAGAAAGTAGGAAAAGGTCAGAACAAGAAGGCAGCCACAGACAGAAGGGAGAGCAGATTTGGAAGAGAGCTTCGATACTGAGGTAGAATCTCACCTGTTGCAAGATTCTTGCTGTCCCTTGTTAAAGCAGATACAAATGTCACCATGAATTGCATCTAGACCTACAGAGACATGTTTGTACTTTGCTGAAGTCATTCTGAGGGCAGCAAATTGGAGAAGATTCTGACTGGAGGCTGTGACATTTCTTATGGTCCTTTAGATTTTTTTTATAGTTTCTTATAAACCTATAGGATGTATTATATATGAATGAATTCCTTGAGAGAAGGAACCATATTTTTCTGTACTCAAACTCCCTGTTAACAGTAGTGTAATGCTCTGTATATATCTGGAAAGTCAGTAGTATATAAAAATTAAATTAACATAGATAGAAATTGTGTCATTCATGTTCCGTAGATATAATTGAGGAGCTTCAGTGAGTCCCCAGATGTTCACTTAAGCCATTGAGATTCAGAGATTATTAATGCCAGGCACTGATTTTTTTTTCTGGATAATTAATTATTTAAGGTCTGAGTGACCCTGAAAAATAAGTAATGCACTGAGGAGATGCATTGAAATCTCTGATGAGTCAAAGAAAGCGTAAGTTTTTCTGGGACAAAGTCCTTGTCAGAGTGCCTATTGAGTGAGAGAATATGATCATGTGTCCATCAAAGGATCAACAGCGCACAGCAGTGGAACAGGTTCAAATATGACTCACAGCTAAAGAAAAGTGTCACAGCTAAAGAAAAGTGCTGAAAAGCCTGTAAAGATTCAGAAACTTGAGATGTCAAGTTGGTCACTGCTTTTCTGGTAAAGAATACTGACCTCAGGTCTATACACCTTGGCAACTGGAAGGTTACTCTGGAAGGTACAACTGTGATTGAGGTGCTGAGTTTTCAGAATCTTATGTAATAAGCACATGACTCAATGATCACATCGAGTCCTGACAGACATAACACACACTGGGGCCTCACATTGGGTGGCTTACAGTTTGTTTTTTGTTTTTTTTAGAACTATTTTTTTTTAGATTTTATTTATTTATTTGAGAGGTAGAGTTATAACAGTGGGAGGCAGAGACAGAGAGAGAGGTCTTCCATCCACTGGTTCACTTCCCAAATGGCCACAACGGCCAGAGCTGTGCCGATCTGAAGCCAGGTCCAGGAGCTTCTTCCAGGTCTCCCATGCAGGTGCAGGGGCCCAAGCACTTGGGCCATCTTCTGCTACCCCAGGCCACAGCAGAGGCTGGATTGGAAGAGGATCACCTGGAACTAGAACCGGTGCCCATATGGGATGCTGGCACCACAGGCAGAGGATTAACCCACTGCGCCGTGGCGCCAGCCCCTTTTTGTTTGTTTTTAATGAATTTATTTTCACAAACTGGAGTCCAAACAACTTTCTACTTGCTTGTCCCTGCTAAACGTTTTCAGCTATTTTTTCTCTCTACTCAGCCATGGGAGTGAACAAATCCTATAGTTTTCTAGTGATGATTTGGTGACATCATATAAAGAATGAGTCTCAGGTTAAGAATTCAGTTTTAAAGTCTGGAAGCTTAACACAAAAATGCTTAACAATCTATTTGATCTTGTTGTTCAGTTTACACATAGAGGACATTTAATTTAATTTTTAAAAAGTTTTTTTTAATGCAGACTAGTCTTGCAAGACCTGCACCACTGGAGAAAGGGGGCTGATGGTGTTCTTCCACAGGAAGCACTGGAGACAGGCTTTGGTGAACGTGTCCATTTTTATTCATGACCACGTACACCTTTAAAGAGCAGTAACTAATTCGGGACAAACAAACTCTATAGGATAGAATGGACACTGATGCCAATATGCCTCTCCAATCAGCTTGCAAGTCACGTAGCTAGGGTAGCTTTCCAGGTGGGCCTGGGCCACACCCAGGAGCAGTTTACCTGATTGGCAGAGGCAGGGGTGGGGAAAATGTGCCTGGGGCTCCTGCTGCCTGCCTGCAGTCAGGCTGACTGCATGGGCTAGAGTCTCATGGGATCACCCACAATTTTATTAATTTGAAAGGTAGAGTTTATCTCATATACACACACACACACACACATATATATGTGTGTCACATTATATATATCATATATATATCAGATATAGATCGATCGATTTTTCATCCACTGATTCACTCCCCAGATGACCACAATGGCAAGGGCTAGGGCTGAACCAGGCTGAAGCCAGGAGCTACCTTCTGCTGGTTTTCCAGGTACATTAGCAGGGAGCTGCATTGGAAGTGGAGCACTGAGGACTTGAACCAACCCTTTGATATGGGATACTGGTATCACAAGTGGCAGCTTCAACTGCTATGCCACAATGCCAGCTCTGAGGGAATTTAATTTATACCTGCTGGATTTTGCTGATTAACCTTCACCCTGCCTTGTATTAGGCAAAATACCAAGTGGATTTGGGGTCTAAGATCTGTGGCTGGAATCTCAGCTCCACCATTCATTAGCTATTTGCATGTATGTAATTGCCAAAGACTGTTTTCTTATATATAGAACAAGAATAAAAACCTTTACTTTGTGACGATTCAATAAAGAAATATAGATCATATGTCCAGATGTTCTGAGAAAGCTATTATCATTCCTACCTTTTCATCTTATTTCATTATGAAATTCTTTGAGATTAGTAGCCCCATTGTCTTAGCATGTAATTCTTAATGTAAAATGACATCAACTGTAACCAAGACAAATAGAAAATAAAAATACCCATCACCATCACTACCACCACCACCACCATCAGTATCATAGTGCAGGGTTTACAGAAGTACAAACAGTTTAAGGCAAGAGGAAGACCGTTCAGTGCTTGAGAGGGCAAATAAAACAGTGGTGCTTATTGCTCTGCAAAGAACAAGTGCAGATTGTTGACTCAGTGACTCAGTCTACTTCTGATAGTTTGATTTGAAATATAGAGAAAAGCATTTTTGTCTTAAAATATAATCTCAATAATAACCTCTAGTAGAAAGTAGATTAAACGATAGGAAATAAGACTGGCTTTACATTGCATTACATTTAGGAAAGAGTGGGATCTTGGGACAATGTCAGATTTCCATCATCAACAACATTTAAAAATTAATGTTCCAAATTTCTGACTTCTTTTAGCATTTTCAAGGAGGAGTGAAGGTGCATGAGGGAAAGCTGCAGGAGGATAATGGATTCTTAGAAACACCGTACTGAAAACGCATTTCTTTAGGGATAACTGTATATTAGTACTGTTATGATGAGCAGTAATCTGGCCTGGAGTCAGGAGACCTGGGTTCTAATTCTGACTTTAGCACTAGAAAATTTTGGTTTCTCTTTCAGTCCTCTATAACTTTTGGGCTCTATCGGTGTATCTTTAAAATGAAGGGTTGAATAAGTAATGACTTAGTTTCTTCCTCCAGAAAACATTATTGAACTCCTGCCTTTTGCATAACATTGTACTAAGGTCTGATGGTACAAAATAGATAAAACACAGCCCCTGTCCTCAAACTGCTGACATACTAATAGGGTAGAGAGATGAGTATGCTAGTACTAAGTTAGAGTCTGCCTAGATATCTTCTAATTTCCATATTCCATTATTTAAGTATCTCTTAAATTATTAGCAAAGCTAACCTTACTTGTTTGCCATTTTGGCAGCATCCAATTGTACAATGACCTTCCTATCAATCACTAAAAATCTTTTCCTACAATTCCTCACAGTCTGTTCTGGGTGCTTCACAAAGTGCAAGGAACCTTCTAACCTAAAAGAGATTATTAATTTTTTAATATTTTTCCCCCTAAAGAAACCTTTTATTTAAGGAATACAAACTTCGTGCATTTCACATGTACAACTTTAGGAATATGGTGATTCTTTCCACCATACCCACCCTCCTACCCACACTATCACTCCTCCTCCCTCTCCCATTCTCAGTCCCATATTCCACTAAGATATATTTTTGATTAACTTTATACACAGAAGACCAACTGCATATAAGTAAAGAGTTCAACAATTTGCACAACAACAAAACTGTTCCCCAATAGTCGAGACAAGGGCTGTTCAGAGTCATCACATCTTGCAGTTAATTTCACTGCTTTTTTTTCTTTCTTCTTCTTCTTCTTCTTTTTTTTTTTTTTGAACAATTAACTTTAAAGAAGCACTCAAGAATGATTCATCTTTTGGGAGCACTTAGACATAGTTATAATGCAACTCATTTAGGAAAGAGGTCCTGCATGGGAAGTTAGTGCACAGTGACTTCTGTTGTTAATTTAACAATTAACACTCTTAGGACTCAGATACTACATCAGTGATCACCTGAGTTTCCTAGGCTATGGAAGCCTTTTGAATCCACAAACTTCATCACTATTTAGACAGGGCCATAAGCAAAGTGGAAGTTCTCTCCTCCCTTCAGAGAAAAGTACCTACTTTTTGATGACTACTTCTTTCCACTGGGGTTTCACCCACCAAGGTCTTTCATGTAGGACTTTTTTTGCCACAGTGTTTTGGCTTTCTGTGCATGAAATGCTCTCATGGGCTTTTCAGCAAGACCAGAGTGCTTTAAGGGCTGATTCTGAGTTCAAGAGTGCTGTTTAGAATGATTGTCATTCTATGAGTCTGCTGGGTGGACTGCTTCCCACGTTGGAGCATTCACTCTTTTTAAATTCTATCTATTGTTATTACCAGACATTTAATCGTATCCATATGATCATTTTAACACTTAAGCTGGTGTTTTGACCACCAAACCTAAGGGGATTTGGGGTCCCATGGCGATTTTTTAAACTGTAAGTCCATAGGAATGTATCCAGAACTATACAGCTTTACAGTTATGTTTCATACACTTCATAATTGCAACTTTAGGAACATAGTGATTCTCCACCCTCCCACCCATACTCCCATCCCTCTTTTTCTTCCCTCTAATAGAGGTTATTTTAATAGTGTACTTGCCCTTTATTATTTGTACCCGATTCATGAAGGTACAATACTAAAAATAATGATAATGATTACTGCTAAAGCCATTATTAATTATTCATGTTCATGACAGCCACAAAATTCATTCTAGACTCCCCCAGGTATATTTAGGAAGTTTCCTCTTTGTTTGACCATCACATCACCCATTTCTCCCTGTTCCTGCTTCTTGCCATGCCTTCCTCCCTGCCGCATCACAACGTTGTTCTTGGTTATCTGGCCTTCTCCGCTAGAGTATGAGCTCCTGCAGGGCCTCTGTGAGGCCTTTAGCACTTAGAGCACTCTCTTGTGTGGAGTAGATCCTCACTATGTGCCACTGGAATGAAAGAATGAATTTGATTATCTTAAGTACAGCCATTTGGACAGTAGCATTTTTTAAATCATAGTTTCTCATGGATATGCAGACACACATTCAACCCTCAGATGTTTGTTTTTATACCATGGGAAGGCTGGCACACATAATACATCTATTTGCGTTTAAATAAAGGAAATCTAGTTAAATGTCAATTTATACATTCTCAGATCTGGCTATTTTTTCTTTCTTTTTAGAACATTTTATTGCTAAATAATTTTATGCTTACAAAACAAAAACGGTGAAGTGGTAATACAAGGAGTTCCCATCTACCCACAGCCCACATCCCATCTTTTTAAAAAGAGATTACTTTCTCTCTCTCCCTCTCTCTCTCTCTCTCCCTCTCTCTCTCTCTCTTTTTCTCCCTCCCTCCCTCTCTCCCTCTCTCCCTCTCTCTCTTTCTCTCTGTTCCTTTGAAGAATCCATTGTCTCTATGACCTGAACAACCCACTCCCACCTCCTACCTCTCCCTCACCCATACCTGCTTTTGCTTGCACACATATGATGATGCAGTGCCATTTTGGTAATGTATTTTCTAAAGAGACTAGACACTGAATCCATTTGAGTGGCAGAGAGCTGAAATAGCTTGTATGTTTCTTTGGTTTCTGTTTGCTCTTCTCATTGAGGCTTGCAAAGAGAGCCTATATGAAAGAATCAAGCATGAGTTAAAAACCATAGGATATTATATTTGACTACCCAAGTGGTAGAGAGTGAGAAAGGGGTTGGGTGTGAAAATTTGAGGACAGCGTTTGCATATAGAACCAGTTCTGTCTCAGTTTCCAGGTAACCAGATGTCCCTGTTTCCCTGAACTTATCCATGAAATTTTTACTTTGAAGAAACTCTGTTTCATGTTGGCAGGACATAGATCAAATGTTCACCACAGTTGAGTTGTTAGTAGTCTGTGTTCCCAAGTGCTCCAGGTGCTCTGAATAATCTTATTTTCTCTCTTATCCACCACAGTGAAGAAATGCTATCAGAGCATGAAGAAATAAAAAATACTAGCTTCAGAACTTCTCTAGTCCCCGCCCCTGCTATCTAGGTATAATGCCAGACCCTAACCATTCTGCATCCAGCAATTTAATAACATCTACATTCATTTGGATTATATTGACCTCATCTGGTTCCGATAGCATACAATGTTTTGTGTCTTGTTTAATCACACACAAGAAGGAGAGTGCTCACTGAGTCATTCACTCACCATATTCCAACTGTAGAACATTTGATTACTTTTTTAATATTTTGACGATACCATCGTTGTACAAGGCAAGGAAATCACATCTGGAAAAAAAGGCTATGCTCTCGGGACAGCACAGTTTGAAGAAATAAACTCTCTCCAGTAAGGTGGAGAGGAGTGTGGATTTAAGATCAACTCAAAGGAATAAGCAGGCATAGTTGAAATTCTTCCTAGTGTAGGAGGTAATAGAGATTGATTTACTCATGCAAAAAAATATCTGTTAAGTGTGTTGTGTGAGTAGTGTCCTCTGTGTTTGGGGATATACTCTATGCCCTTTGGCAGCTTACAGGAAAAAAAATTGAAAACTTACTCTGAGGATGAAGAGAGTCATGAAAAAGGACAGAAGCGGGTGCATACAGCAGACACAAGCACGGAGCAGGAAGGATTAAGCTAAACCACAGGGTCAGCATGGCCTATGTCATAGATAGAAGTGATATTTCAACTGTGGCCTGAATAGGACTTGGCCAAGGTTTGAGAGCAGTGTGTGTGGGGGGGGGTAGTAGAAGGAAGGTTTCCTGGGAAAGACATTCTATTTTATTATTTTTGAAGTATTATTTTTATTCTTATTTGAAAGAGAGAAGAGAGAGAGAGAAAGACAGACAGAGAGAGAGAGAGAGAGAGAGAGAGAATGAATGAATGAGAATTAGGCTCTGATACTCTATAGTATCTCCTGTCTGGACCAGGCTCAGTCCAGGACCAAGGAATTCAGTATGTGTTTTCCACATGGAGGGTTGAGACCCAAATACTTGAGACATGGTGTGCTGCCTCCCAGGGTCCTCCTGCATGAGCAGGGAGCTGGGATCAGGAGCAGGGCTGAGACTCTGACATGGGAGAAGAACATCCCAAATGGTGTCTTAAATGCTGTGCCAAGTTCCCACCCCACTCTACCTTTCCTAGGGGTCATTGTAAGGATCACTTAAGAACATTTTTCTTCAAGTTTTTATAAACTGTACCTTAAGACTGTCTATCTTTAAAAATGCATAAAAGCATGCCAACTTTCCTTGAAGAATTTTTGATAAAAATAAAGAGTGCAGTTCAGAAGTATTGTAACATGAGGGCTAATTTTCTTGTTGGCTAGCTGGTTAAGTTTCTTAACTAGGATCTCTATTGATTTTATACAAAATAGAGTAAATGGTCCCCTATCCTTCTCAGTCATGACATACAGGTGAGAGACAAAGTTGGAAAAAAGCATTCTCAGAAGGCTTTGCTTGTAGAATCATGACTTGTCTTTCTAGATTCTCCTGCTATGCATATGTATGTTCCTATAACATCAGTCTTATGGACACCTTCCCACACTCTTTCCATTATGATAGGCATGAGTCTTGTCATTTTTCTTCTAGGGACTAGAAGGGAACTAGGCTGGATATGGCTGGCAGATGAGGGTCACAAGGAGGGATGGAGAGTATGTGCGGTAGGGAGATGGCATTTAAGGAACAATTTGGCCTTCTGAAAAGCCCGGATGGTAGAATAAATGCGTGATGGCAGAAGAGGCAGATGCAAATGCAAGCATACTTCGTTCAAGTCTAAGAATGACCTAGTGGAGGGGGTGGGGCAGGAGAGGAAATGCCACCAGGGACTGAGTGGCACAGGGCTTGACCGAGAGGGCAAGAAGGTTAAGTTAACTTCAGAGTGCAGTAAAGCGCCAGGGACGGATCTAAGTTAGCTTCAGAGTGCAGTAAAGCGCCAGGGATGGATCTAATTCCATTAATGCAACACAATAGCAGCACAGCAAGCACAGCAAAATGCCACTCCAGTGAAGGGGGGACAGCAGTGTTCAGTGCAGCACAGCCCCAGAAAGCTTCAGCGAGGTGTCATTGTCTACACAGAACTTGGTATTTCTCCTGTTCCCACTCTGAGTAAACTTCCCTTCAGAGCAAAACTCACTGCAAAACTCACTGCTATATGACTGCTGTGCAACCTAGAAAACCTAGAAGCATAGAAATGGATTGAGTTCCAAAAGCAATGATGATATCCTTACAACTTTGTTACTCGACCCAAGGCTATGTTCCCAATGCTTTTTAAAAAGCATAGCAGGTAAAGCCACTGCCTATAGTGCTGGCATCCCATGTGGGCACCAGTTTGAGTTCTGGCTGCTCCGATTCCAATCCAGCTCTCTGCTATGGCTTGGAAAAGCAGTAGAAGATGGCCCAAGTGCTTTGGCTGCTGCACTCACGTGGAAGACCTGGAGGAAGCTCCTGGCTCCTGGCTTCAGATCAGCACAGCTCTGGCTGTTGTGGCTATCTGGAGAGAGAATCAGTGGGTGGAAGACCTCTCTCTCTCTCTCTCTCTCTCTCTCTCTCTCTCTCTCTCTGCCTCTGCCTCTCTGTGACTCTGCCTTTTAAATTAAAACAAAAACAGAAACAAAAATCAACCAGAGCTGTAATGGATGCTGTTTGGGAGAGCTGATCTAAGCCCTAGGACTTCATGTATCACCAGAACACCATATGTTGAGGATCTCTTCTATCAATGTCTGCAGAAGCCTTTCATCTTGTGTCCTGTGTGTGTGTTCTGGCTCCCAAGGAGATCCAGGCAGGTGGCACCTTGCTGAGGCCATGAATGAGGGCCTAGCACTCCTGCCTTCAGTGGTGGTGAGCCCTTTAGAAGAATGCTGGGATTTGGAGCCCTCACCCAGAGGTACCCCAAAGTAACTTCAAGAAGCTAATGAGTAAAGTACAGTCACAAGAATGAGTCCCAATGAGCTCATTAAAAAACCGAACCACAGCTTTGGCAAGGGTGGGAACCATTGTCTGGAACTTGTTTGTCCATTTGCAGAGTGTTGCAGGCCTTTGTACTTTCCCCACCCACTCTTTTAGAACAGAGAGATTAGCAACAAAAGATAGATTTCCAAAGCTCTGCACAGCCATGATTTACACTGCACCATGGGGACTGTTAGGACGGCTTCCCCTTGTTGTTGTAGAGGGATCAGCCCATCTCTGTTCTAACAGACCTCCGGGAACTTTGCTGTGGTGTGTGTGGAAAGCGGAAGAGCTCTGATCCCAAATCCATCTTTTTTAAACAGATTTCTTTGTAATTGCTTTGGATTTTGTGAAACTGTCCCCAATTAAAACCAAAAAAAAAAGTGGCTTCAAGTGCTGTCTTCCTTCCATCACTGTATTCCTTCTGTATCTGTATCACTGAATGCATGCACTTGTCCACGAATTCTCCTGGCTGAGTGAAGATAATGCTTTCAGAACATCTACAGAGGTAAACGTGCTTTTGGGGCTCCAGAGAATTTATGCCCTGCAGGAACTTGTGTCCTTAGGAAAGGCAGGGCTGCAGCTGTGTAGTCCCTTCCTGGTTATGTCTGAGCCAGTTCTGTATTGACGAGGCAAGGGTAGGGGGAGAAGATCACAGGCAAAACAAGTCCATAGGCAAAAAGTCACAGGAGCAAATTCTACCTTAGAGAAGTGTTTGATGTCAGCTACTGAAGCTGAGTACAAGCCCACACTGACCCTGCAGTTGCACTTCTAGGTGTGTACTCAAAAGAGTACCCAATAACATTCAGATCTGGCTGAAGAGCCCATGAGAGTATTTTAGGCATGGAAAGCCAAGACACTCTGACAAAAAAAAAAAAAAAAAACCTAAATGAAAGATCTCTGCAAGTGAGATCCCAGAATAAAGAATGGGCCATCAAAGAAGGAGGTACCTTTCTCTGAAGGGAGGAGAGAACTTCCACTTTGACTATGACCCTGTCAGAATAAGATCAAAGTTGGTGAACTCAAAAGACTTCCATAGCCTTGGCAACTCATGACTAGAGCCTAGGGAGATTACTGACGCCATAAACAAGAGTGTCGAATTGTTAAGTCAACAACAGGAATCACTGTGTATTTACTCCTCATGTAGGATCTCTGCCCTTAATGTGTTGTCCAATGTGAAGTAATGCTATAACTAGTACTGAAACAGTATTTTACATTTTATGTTCTGTGTGGGTATAAATTGTTGAAATCTTTCCTTAATATGTACTAAATCGATCTGTATATAACGATAATTGAAAATGAATCTTGATGTGAATAGACTGGGAGAGGGAGCGGGAGATGGGAAGGTTGCAGGTGGGAGGGAAGTTATGGCGGGGGAAGCCATTGTAATCCATAAACTGTACTTTGGAAATTTATATTTACTAAATAAAAGTTTTAAAAAAATGTATAAAAATGTTCATAGCAGCATTATTCATTATAGCCAAATCCCGGAAACTACACAAATACCCACTGACAGTAGAGAATAAATAAATTATGGACTTTTTTACACAATGGAATAATATGCAGCAATTAGAATAAATGATCTACAGCTAAACGCAATGACATGGATGAATCTCAACAAATAATGTTGCGCAAAAAAAGCCAAGTACAAAAGAATTCACACTGTATGATCCCATTTCTATAAAGTACAAAAACAGGCTAAACTAATCTATGGCATTATAAATTTGGGGAGTTTTTACTCTCGGGGAATGTGAAATTACTAGAAGAGAACATAAGGCAGCCCCCCTGGGGTGATGACACGTTCAGTTTGTGAAAAATCTATTGAGCTGTACAGTTATGGAATGTGCGCTTTTCTACATGCCTAATTTGATAAAAAGGTACAACTAATCACAGGCTGATCAGTTTCATTCTGTTCATTTAGTTAAGCTTCAATCTATGAAGGCACCTAGGAATGGAATTCCTGTTGGTCACTAAAAAGAAGGGAGGTGGGTGACCAGCTCACTGCAAAGCTATCCCCGCAATTGTAAAACAAAACAAACCGCTGGCGCCGCGGCTCACTAGGCTAATCCTCCGCCTGCGGCACTGGCACCCCAGGTTCTAGTCCTGGTCGGGGCGCCGGGTTCTGTCCTGGTTGCCCCTCTTCCAGTCCAGCTCTCTGCTGTGGCCCGGGAGTGCAGTGGAAGATGGCCCGAGTGCTTGGGCCCTGCATCCCATGGGAGACCAGGAGGAGGCACCTGGCTCCTGGCTTCCGATCAGCACAGCGCACCGGCCACAGCGCACTGCTATAGCGGCCATTGGGAGGTGAACCAATAGAAAAAGGAAGACCTTTCTCTCTCTCTCTCTCTAACTCTGACTGTCATACACACACACACACACACACACACACACAACCAATAATTCAAATTGAAGGTTTACAAATCCCTATTGATCATCCACCTGGTCTGTACACTTTTTGCCTGTATGTAATATGAAGGCTCCCGGTATGTAGTAGTCAGGTGTTTTCTCAACCGAGCATCACAGGTGGATCAATGAGACTGGGTCAGGACATCTGTGCTTTGCAGCAAGAGGCTTTTTGGCTGAGTTTTGTGACCTCCATAAATCTTCTCTGTCATCACTCTTGGTGAAAACAAATTCTTATCCTCTCTCAAAATCCAAACTACTTTCCCTGATGCTGTCACTTTGCAAATTCACTTGAGTTATCTGAAAGGACAAAGACTAGACGTTTATCCACCCTTAACACTGGACAAAAAGGAGCTGTTCCAACATGGCCAACATCTTGTTGGACCATTCCAGAGAGGGATAGAATATTATTCCTGTGCTTCAGCATCTTGGGGTAAGAATTAAGTTTGTATGTGCTCTAAATATTTGATGTCTGTGGAATCAAACAGGCCTTATGTTTTAGTTATTTCTCTATTCATTAAATGACTATTTACTGGACACCTACAAACCTAGGGGGCACTGAGGGGTGTCAGAGCCCTTGGACAGTCATCTTCCTTTCTATCAACAGAGAGGTGTGTAACCTGTGTCTTCACCATGTTAACAAAATGAAGAATTAATGCATTTTAAATTATAAAATAATAACCAGAAGCATATAACATATATTAGCATATATAAGCAATAACCTAAAGCAGAGTTTGAATCCTGGCTTAGATTCTTAAAAGGTATGTGACCTGTAGCCAATTCCTTACTTTCTTTAAGCTCTGATTAAGATCAGAATGATGGTTATGATTACCTCATGGGTTTTGGGGAGAGGGATGAAATGTGATTGAATCACAATTGCATCTTGTCCTCCATTGGACTCAGCTAGCCGGAAGCTTGTTTCCTGCAGTCTCCTTAGTGGACAGTGACAACACTTCTCCCAGTCTGGTCCCTCTCACCAGCTCCTGTGTCCCCTCCTCCAGGGGACTGCTGTTGGCTTCCTAGAGTTGCTTGGCCTCTGCCCCATTCAGTCAACGGGTGACTTGGTGGAGTCTGAATGTGAGATGTCTGGTCTTGAGGAGGGATGAAGTCTGAGACTGCACTTTATGCTCCTGCTCTCTCTTTGGGATTAGGTCAAGGCTGGGACTTCTGATCACACACTTGCTTGATTACTACTAATTCCATGTCTTGCTTACCTCATTTCCTTACCAGTTTCTGTTAGGAACAATTTCTTAATAAACCACTGGCATATGAACCTCATTTCAGGATCTGTTTCAGAGGAGCCTTACCCAAGACAGTCTTTATTGCCACGTACAAATGGAGGTAAAAGCTTTCCTGGGCAGTAATTGCATTTGGGCTGGGAACAGACGGATCTGTCAGATGGAAGGGTATGCAGCGTTGGGACGGGCTGCCTGTTCTTCTGTAAAGCAATTCCCTGATGCCCTTAAAGTCTTACAAAAACATTCTGATAGTATTCCAAGTTCCTACATTCAACAGGTAGCTATGGAATACTGATCATCTGTCACGCACTATATAAACTAAGCCGTGTCTGAGTATTTGAACCACAGAAGCTGTGACGTCGTGGTTACTTGTTGTGTTAAGAGATGAAGATAATTTGTTATACAGCAGTGATCATCTGACATAGCCACAGGGAGGTCAGTTTGGTAGGAGGGAAGTGATCCACAGGGAGAATGGGAGGAGAGGAAGGCAGGGAGGCAACCGTGTTGTGGGATCCTGATCTCAGCCACAAAGACTCCGATGCAGTAGGTTTGGCTCAATCAGGCTTGTGTTTGGGCATTTAGGTGGCTTAAGTACTCAGAGTTGCATTGATTGTAAGTGATGAGTTTGTGATAGGCTCACTGAACATGGAGAACTCATGGACTTAATTTTTTATGCTTTCATCACTCCTCCCAGGTGAACAAATAAAACAAGATGAAACAAAACTGAATGAGCTGTTCTGCTGTTCTCTGTTCCTCATCCTGTCTTGCTGCTTTCTTCTTCCTACTTTTTGTTGGAAGTTGACAGTCCCAATTTCTTCACCACACTGCAAGATCATACTCTACATTTCTTCACTTTCCCAGCTTCATTTAATCAGAATCTATAGTTAATGTTGATTATTTTTTTCAAAACATTCCCAGATACAGAATGCAGGATCCTGGGAGACCCAAAAGAAACTCCTGGCTCCTGGCTTTGACTTGGCCCAGCCCTGGCTGTTGTGGCCATTTGGAGAGTAAATCAGGGGATGGAAGATCTGTCTGTCTGTCTGTCTCTCTCTCTGTGTGTGTGTGTGTGTGTCCCTCTTTCTCTGTAACTGTGACTTTAAATAAATAAATACATCCTTAATAAAGGAGTATATATCTGTGTGAACACAAATGCTTATTTTTGTGAGAGAAAATAAAGCATTGCTCCATGGGATATCATGAAAGTTAATGGGGGATGGGCATCTGGAATAGTAGCTTAGGTGTGGCTTGAGATGCCCCCACCCCATAATGGAGTATCGCAGTCAAGTGCCGGCTCTGCTCCTGATCCTGCTTTCCACTAATGAGCACTCTGGGCAGCAGCAATGATGCCTTACGTACTTGGGTCCTCCTCATTCACACAGGAATCCCAGATCGAGTTCTGGGCTCCTGGGTTAGCCCTGGACCAGGCCTGGCTGGCTGTTTGTGGGACTTTGGGGAGTGAATCAATAGATGTAAGGTCCCTGTCTTTTTGTTTGACTCTCTGTCTCTCTTTCAAATAACAAAAAGTTGACCATTCATGTTAAAATTATTATGAAAAGATTTAATGGATATTAATAATAATGTCATTATAATACTAATAATTATACTAATATTAAGTGACATTTATTGAGAACATTAAGAATTTCTTTTCTTTATGAATTTGTCTTGGTCTTAATTCTGAAACACCCCCTGCCCAGTTGTTTGCCTAGAACATTCTTTTCGTTAAACACTCTAACACACAACCACTCAGAAGCCTTCTTTAACCAACAGGGACTAAGTTGAATATTTAAGTTCGTGCTGCTAACCATTCTGTAATTCCCTAGCATCCTGCATTAGCATCATGCATACTGTGCTTTAGTGTTGTTGATTTTCAGATGATCTTGCCGGAACGATTTCGAGCAACTGGAGAGAATAGAATGTGCCTTATGTGCCTGATTATGCTGTGCAGAGCAAAGCACCTTGCCTGACACATAGTAGATGACTGAAACATATCTGTTGCAGTAATTATCTTATTGCCACATGCCAGATGCTAGGCCTGCATCTTTACATAATTACCTTTTAAAATAGTTAAACAACTCTACAAAATATGTATTAGAAATTGTGCCTCCAAATGGCTGAGCGAGTCCTATACTTATAGATAATAAGTGTCAGAATGAATACAGGAACTGGATTTGTTAGTTTCTAAAGCTTAACTACAACACTAGATCTCCCCTGATAGGAAGTATCAGGACACTGGGAAGGTAGTGGAATTAACTCTTAGTTCTTATATTCATATGACAGAGAATGTTGATATAATTTCTGAGGTTGATGTCTTGGTTTGTTGAAACTTTTAGCAAGTTTGAAGTCGTTGATGCTGCCTTTCCTGTCTACTTAAGATGCACCCTTATGAAACCTGGGTCTAGCAGTTGTTCCTGGTACCATTTTATTCTTCACACACTCACATGCAATAGGTGTTTGTTGAGTGTCCACCATGTAATGGCACATCACTAGGAACTGGGGCCTCAAAAATAAAGAATCACAGGATCTGCCCTCTCGTAGCTTATATTCTGTTAGGAGGAGTCAGAAAGATAAGTGTGATGGGTTGTCACAGCTGGATAACTAACCTTTGAAGGTTTGGCTTGCTTTGCATCTGTTCCTCTTTTGGTGATAGCATTTCAGTGTTTCTTTATGGAAGTATTCCTTACCCATTAGTCCATGTTTTCCTATGGGGCTAAGTCAGTGTCATAGGGGGCAAAAGACAGGCTGGGCAAGCAGAGCCTTCTATACGTGGTCTCCCCAGTTACTTCAGGAAAGAGAATGTTTGTAGACAGGGCAGGATGGAGCGATGGAGTATGAGAACTCCACTTGGAACCCTGATACATTGAGGAGGAAGCAGTGTTTTTCTGCCTGGGTTGCTAGAAAAGAAAGATATAGCTGAAGACCTACTCCTGGAGAAACTAAAAGTCAAGTCAAGAAGTAGAGGAAAAGACAAAGTTCACACTGTTTGAGCACTTGCTACATCATTATTGTGTACTTAAGTGGGCTTGATTTGGGTTTTTATTCATTGCAGTATAAAGAAATATGACATAAAGGATTAGGATAGATCCAGAGAAAACAGGTACAAAAGATCATGTGGTCTTGTAAGCTCATAGAATGGAGCAAATTCTGCACTGTACAGACATTAACAAATGCCCATGGATTGCTTGTCATAGTATATTTCTATATCTGGCAGAGATATCTCTCTGCTCTTCTTTTTCAAATTTGACTTAGCAAATATACATGTGTGTATATACATATATATTTATTAGTAAAACTATGTGATATGATTAAAAAATGGAAAAATAAATCCACTCTAGAAGGATAATGAATTAAAGGTAGATTCACAATTAGTTGGAAACAGCATATGTTTTATGTGGCATTACAAATGTATTGCTCATGGATTATTGAATACAAATACATGATGCTAAGAAAATCACTATATAGAGAAAAAAATTAAGTCATATTTCTGTAGGACACTAATAATTAACCTTCCAGAAGAGTTAAGTGTAAATGGAACTATAAAGAGAAAATTTTTGTGCATCTGGGATGAGGGAGGTCTTCTTAAATGAGGCCGCCCAAGCATTGTACACAAGTCAAATAGTCGATGCACTTGACTACAATCAAATTAGAGGATTTCCTTCCAATGAAAGTACCATCAATCAAGAAAATCAGCTGGTGACAGACTGAGAAAAGATGTTTGCAGTAACAGATGCGAATATGAAGGGTTGATATCTAAATTAGAAGAAGGATTCTGAGGTTGCGTGTTTGGTACAGTGGTGAAGGTGCTGCGTGGGACGCCTGCATCCCATGTTGAAGCCGTGGTTTTACTTCCAGCTCCACTTCTGATTGTGCTTCCCTGCAAGTGCACACGCTGAGAGGCAACAGGTGACAGCTCAAGTTCTTAGGGCCCTGCCTCCCACATGGAAGACCCAGATTGAGTTCTTGGCTTCTGGCTTGACCCTGGCCCAGGCCTGGTTGTCGTGGGTAACTGGAGAAATAAACTAGTGGGTGGAAGAATTATCGCTCTCTCTGCCTTTAAGTAAATAATTTTTCAAAAAGAAAGGAATCCATAAAATTTAATAGCATGGAATCATAAGGTCAGGGGATAGGTATAGGCAGTTTACACAGGGGAGATCTGAGCAGTTAACAAGTATATGAAAATTTGCTCAAATTCAGAAATCAAACACAGGCAAAATAACCATGAAATGCTACTTTATATTTACTAAAATGGAAATAATCTAGAAATCTTTGTGAGGACTTGGGGATACTAGGACTCTTATGTACTGCTGGTGAAATACAGACTGGTGCAGCTGTTCTGGAAAATATGTTGGTAGTATCTAGTGAAAGTGAGATTTGTGGGGCTACTTCATGACCGAGGGAACCCGGATGTGAGTGTATACCCCAGAGTAATTCACACGCATCACCAGAAGGGGGCATGTACAAGGCTGTTCATTGGAGCAGTGTTTGTGGAGGCATTTTTGTGTGGAATGAAACAAAGTTAAGAAACAAAGCGAAATCTGTATAACAACACTTAAATAATTTAAAACAAAATATATACCATATCACTGTTTATTTTTCAAATATTAACTAAACACAGATATACATATTGTATTTATGTATCAGGTACATTAATGGGGTACATTTAGGTTGCAGGAGACATAAAGAAAAGGGAGTTAGGGAGATGGGAGTTGGGTCAGGTATACGTATGAGTTTGACCTCAACATATTTCATCCACTGATGTAGTCCCCAAATGCCCACAGCATACAGGCCTGGGCCAGAGTGAAGCCAGAAGCCAAGAACTTAATCCTGGTCATATGTGGCAGGGCCGTAGGTACTTGAGCCATCATCTGTTGCCTCCCAGGGTATAAGAGAACAATAAAAGAAGAGCAAAGCACTTTGGGGACTGATGATGACAACATGCCTTGACTTGAAAAGCATAATAAATTCAGTGGAGTATTTTGACTTAAAAATCTAACTAAAATTGATATTACAATTTTTAAAATATCTTCAATGAGTAGAATCAGAAAAATTTCAAATGAGCTCTACTCTCATCCTACATGGGAGTAGAATATGATCTGAACTGTCTTCACCCTGACATGCAAAAGAGACTGAATTATCCCAAGTACTTTTCTGTTGAAAACTGTTTTCCACACTTTGATAAGTACAGCAATATGGAGTCGGTGTTTTTCCTACTAAGAACAAATAAGAAGCAATTTCTATTTGTATATATTTTTACATTTTAATTTATTTTTATTATATTTGAAAAGAGAGACAGAGGCAGACAGAGATCTTCTGTCTGCTGATTCCCTCCCCAAATGCCCACAATAGCCAGGGCTGGACCAGGAAGAACCCAGGAATCTGGACCCAATTCAGATCTCCCACATGGGTGGCAGGGACTCAAGTGCTTGAGACGTCACCTGCTGCCTTCCAGGCTGTGTATTAGCAAGAAGCTGGATCAGACTCGGATCAGGCACTCTGTTATAGGTGCAGACTTTAATTGCTGAGCCAAACACCGACCCTAGTTTCCACTTTAAAAGTATCTGTTTTAACTATCTAAGATAACCCTTAGTTTGGAGGGTTTAGTTTAGTTTGTTTTTCTTTTTTCTTTGCTGTCTCCATGTGTCTATCACAATATAGCAAATGCTCAATGCATACGTATGGGATGAGTGAACATGCAGATGAACACACACAAAATAAAACACCTATTTGTCTTTGTTCTGCAACGAACTGTCGCATTCACTTTTTTTTTTCCAGTTGTTTCTCCCTTTTGCCTTCAACATACTCTTCCTGTTCTGACATCATACATGCTCTGTGGGGGGCTAGGGAGGGATGAAAGAATTCTCAAACATAGTTTTCATGACTGAAAGCTGGTGAGCTAACAGTGCAAACACATAAGAAACACATGAGAATACAAACCAGGAAATATTTGTTAATTCTAACACATTGGGAACTTAAGGGAAAGAGACAGGGTGAGGAGACTGGCAGGAAATGGGGGAGCCACCACCCAGCTAGCTGACACTGAGCCATGGGCCTCCAAGCACAGTTTGGGGCCCTAGTTGGGTAGAAGAGCTGGCCTGGGGCAGAAGCTTCACAAAGTTCTGCTTGGTGAGCCATGATTTGAGCAAGGCACTTGTGGAGGCCTCACTGTACTGAACAGCTGCTAATGAGAAACTGGTCCCTCTCTGCCAAGTGGGGCTGCTGGAAAGATACAAGGACTTAATGGGTGTTCACTGAGCTTCTGGGAACACATACTCTAAGGAGAAGAAAGCTCCATTCCAGACCCAAGGAGGCCAAAAGGATGCCCGAATACGTGGACAGGAAAACCGTGGCCAAAAAGCCAATAATACCATGATGGAAATCCTCAGCTCTGCGTCCAGGGAAAGCTGGGTTTAGCAATCACCATGAGCGAGTGGAACCAGCTCAACCAACGTCAGCAATTTGAAGACATCTGGTCTTTATTTTTGGACTTTTGTGCACCGAGGAGGATTATGGTTATATTATGTAGAGGCCATTTCATTTTGTCAATCTACAGAATTCTTATAATAGGAATCCCTCACACTTAGAATAGAACCTTGTTCTCCAGCGTCTCCTTGAGATTTTCAGATGTTAACACTTCATGTCCCAGAGTGACTTTCTGAGGGAAGCTACTCCCTCAACAGAGCTCATTTTAATAGAGAAGGTGAGTCATGGGCTAGCTATTTATTTTAACCAATGGGTAACCTAATAGTTGGTGAGAACTTCAACACCAGGACTGCCCAAAGGAATTGTTCTGTTCCTTTCGTAAAACCCTTTGACCTTCATTCCTTCTCTCTCTGCTTTGCCTTCCCTCTGGCTTCTGTCTGTCTCTAGCCATCCCTTGGCTGTGCAGATTCGAGGAAAACTTGCTAACCTGGCAAAGTCACTGGTGAGCCAGCAATTACTTCCCACCACCACCCTGCATTTCCGGTGGCCAGCGACTCGGTGCCTCCCCTAGTCCAGTCGTGCCTTTCAGGTTCCTCCTCTCTTTCACCTTCCAGCCCCCGTCATGCCAGACATTCCCTACCCTCATTAGTCCTTCTGTTGAGTTCCGGTGCCTGGGGCTTTGCCAGGTGATTGACTAAGGAACACAAATTATGTGTAGCAATGCTGTTAATAGCCTAAAAATGGCTCAAGGGCTTCCCCCTGTCCAATAAGATTTGTGTTTTTGTTGGGGTTTTCAATGTCAAAGAAGTCAAGTGAGGATTCTTGCATGGCGGCAGTCTTTCCTCTGATTTTCTCCCCATCTGGCTATCCACTGAGCCCACCTTTGGAGCAGGCATCTGCTCATAGGTTATAGCCTTGCAAGCTGGTTGGGCTGATCTCTCATTCCAGGGTTTTTCAGTTTATGTGGCATTCAATCTATTCTAGAATCAAAAGGCATAAGAACAGGCAGGCAGCAAGAAGAAGGAAAAGAATTTTGCAGATTGAATACAGGGCCAGGCCGCTAGGCTGAAGGACAGTCTGTGAAAAGGCCCATTGGGCACCAGTCATATTGTTGTCCATTAAGAAAATCCATAGGCTTTTACAAAATGCATTTTCACCCTAATATAGCAGGAGCAGCCACTCTGCTGTGCAATTCCTGCGGATGTATGGCTGGCTGGGGTTAATGGTTTGAGGTGTTATTCTTTTCTGGGCCTCATTAGTCCCCAGGAAATGCCTGTGCTATGGTATTTGTTGGCTTGGGTGGGCCCCTGTGGCACCCATGTGCCTCATTCCAACACTAAGGTGGTGGCAGAGGCCAGAACACACCCAGCTCCTGCTCAGAGGTGCCTGAATCACCTTTTTCCTGAGAGCCTGGCTTAGCAACCGCCGTGGCCTTGTGAGTTTTTGACAAGTTTGGGCAGTCATTATTTTAGGTGCTGGCTTTGTTGCTATGTTGCTACTGTTTGTCCCACCCTCACAGGAGTTTGAAACACACAAAAATGGCCCTGTGTGGGACTAGGAGCAGAGTGAGTGTGCCCCTTTGCCTGTGCTGGATGACAGAGGAGACTGACACACCAAGAGGGCAGAGTTGGAAAGCAGTAGGACTGGTCTCACTGCACAACCTACTCTCAGATGATCATGCTGTATTACACTCTGGGGGCAAAAGCTTAACTTTTCCATAGCAGTGACGGTGTTTAGAAGTGTTCCCCTGTACCTCTCTATCCCACCTCCCTCCCCCACAAATATTAACTGAGCACTTACTAAGGCACCAGTGTAAACACTGAGGATATAACCATGAACAAGAGAGGTTTTCTGCATTTTAGTGTTTGGGGGCATGCATGTGAAAGGCCATACAGTAAACAAGTTTCTTCAACCTGTGGCTCAGTGAGGGCAGGTAGAACCAGGATCTGTTTCTCAAATAAGATTTGAAACTTTGGATAGGACCGAGTCAGATTGTACCTTCATTCACTCAGTTCTCAGAGAGATTCATTGACTGCTTCCACATTGTAGATCATCTCCTAGACTGTGGAAGTTCAAAGAGGACAAGGATTTGGGACCTGCCTTCCAGGGCTCACAGTATGATGGAGAAAGAGCCACCTAAACAGATCTGCATATTCCAATGTGATCACTGTTCTGATGGGATTCTGGCTTGCAAAATGGGGCTTGGAAGAAGAGTCTGCCTGAGGGAGTCGGGGAAACAGGAGACAGAGCTGGGCTTAGACACGAGTCCAGGGCTCCCTTCAAGTAGCTGCTCACAGAGAATGTGCTCAGAAATACATGTCAAATTGGTCCAAGCCAGCTCCTCAAGGTCTGACTTCACTATCTAGTTTAAAATATGTCCCAGAGGCAGTGTTGATGAGTTTTGTGCCAGTCACTGCAGTTGTATGACTAAACCAAGTTATTAAAATATCAGCATAGAATGTGTTTTAGATAAAATAAAAATAAAGTTAGACACCAGTTAGGACACCTGTGTTCTATATTGAAATACTTTGGTTGGATATCCGACTGCAGCTCCTGACTCCAGCTTCCTGCAGGTGCAGACCTAGGGAGGAATGATGCTGGCTCAAGTCACTGATCTCTTTCCACTCATGTGGGAGATGTGGATTAAGTTCCCAGCTCCCAGCTCTCAACTCCATCTCCCCACATTCGGGAAGAGAACTATATAGGAACATTCTCTCTCTGTCTCTCCCTCTCAAGAAAAAAACATACAAACAAGTAAAAATGTCCTCAGGATATAAGACGTCTCACATTCAAATTAAGCAAAAAAAAAAAAATCCTTTCAGTCCAAAGTGAAGCTGACATTGTTTGTTCCATTTTTGGTCAGGCTTCCTGCTTTCATGGGATTAATTAAAAACAGAGTAGCCACCAAACTGCAAAATAAATGGCAAATTATTTGGCTCTGATTTATTAGTGTCAAAATGCCCTTCCTGTATTATGCTTCCTGTATGTTTCCCTGCCTCCATTAGCTCAGTCTTAACTGTGACACACAGAGATCCAACTTCAAACACAGAAGTGTCGAAAGAGCCCCTGGAACAAACCCAGGACACCTGGGTGAAGGTCACGGGCACATCAGTAACTAAAATTCTGACTTTGGGATGATCACTTAGGCTTTTACTATTTCAGTTTCCTAAGCCATAAGATGGGATCGCAATACTGGGCCTGTCTTAAGTCACCAGTCTATGTGAGAATCAAATGGGACAAAACATGTGGCCCTGAATAAGAAGGAGCACACCCGACGTGCATGGTGGGGGGCGTCAGTCTGTCACTATCACCTGCCAGCCAAGCGAGGAAGACACTGGACCTTTGCTGGCATGGCCTGAGCCAGAGGCTGGCAGACTTCCGTTCCTCTGGCATCAGACGGCTGAGATTCAGCCCCGGCAGCTCACGCAGGCGCCCTTCCTCAGCATCACTCTCCCACGCAGGGCTCGAGTTCCCACTTACAGGCTCTGTTTCTCCGGGCTAATAAATTCCAACAAACTCTCTTTTCTCCTCCATGAGGGCCAACCCCTGGCTGCCTTGTCTCTCTTTAGCTGCAATGGCTTCCATGAGCTGCCAGTTCCCATTCTCCTGGGCCTTGGCCAGGCCTGTGCAGGAAGACCGTGGAGATTAGGATGAGGGCTATTCACATCCCCTGCAGACACTTTCTCCTGTGCTGTGTCTGCCTGGCTGACATCAAAGGCAGAGAGAGTCTGGGGATGGGTGTGAGTGGGGTGCAGGGAGGAGAGGATGGGCAGGGAGAGTTTTGTTGCCAAGCCTTGAGGGTTAGGAGAGGATAAGTGGGTTGAGGGAGAAAGCAGAGATTGCAAATTTAACAGTCATTGCCAGAGATCTTATTGCAATGGACAGAAGAGATATTTCTTCCATAGACAGAGTGATCGTGTTGTCCAGATCAAAAATAGACTGTGGGCTATGACCTAACAAATATATTTATGAGGACAAAATGGTGTGGTTTGAATACAGACTGAGAAAAATCTGGAAACATGCTGTCTCCTATCTCATTCTGCACCCTCCCCAAAGTTTCAAACATGGCTGAGTATCGTTTTGCTGTTAGAAACAGTTGGGAATTTTGTTTTTGGGGTCTTTCTATCTACTCATTCTCACTTTTCCTTCAACACATCTTTATTGAGCCCCTGTCGTGTGGGACCAGGGTTTGCTTTCTGGATATGGGACCTGTGTTATTGCATAGGGAATTAACATGACTGTTGTTATCTTGAAGTTTGTAATATTTGTTGTAAAGGAATCCTGAGTTTTCCTTTGGCACTTGGCTCCTTAAATTATGTAGCTAATCTTGTGGAGGTATCAGTTTAGATATTGGGGATACAAAGGTAAAAAGACACAGCCTTCAACCAACCAAAGTCTCTGGCTGGCTGTCATCAGCCCCTGGGAAGGAACACCCAGCTACTGGATGTGGTACTCTTCAAGGTCATTTGCTAAACATGGTCTTAGCTACCTGGGTGCTTGGAAAGTTTCTTCTTAATAGTTCTTGTAAAGCGGGGCCGGTATAGTACCAGCATCCCATATGGGCACCAGTTTGAATCCCAGCTGCTCCGCTTCTGATCCAGCTCTCTGCTATGGCCTGGGAAAGCAGCAGACCCCTACATCCACATGGCAGAGCAGGAAGAAGCTCCTAGCTCCTACTTTCGGATCAGCACAGCTCTGGCTGTTGCAGCGATCTGAGGAATGAACCAGTAGATAGAACACCTCCCTTTCTCTCTCTGCCTCTGTCTCTCTGTAACTCTGCCTTTCAAATAAATAAATAAATCTTTTTTAAAAAAGTACATATAAGGCATTACAAGTTACATATTTTTGTTTGTTGCACATTGTCAAAACTGTGGTATAAAATTACAAATTTTTAGAAAAATATTCAGAAAAATATAGAACAATCCATGACCCCATAGTAGTTACCTTTGGGTGGTAGGCTATAAGGTTTTTAAATTATTCATATTTTTATTTTAATCAAAAGTAGGATATTAATATATATGCAATTTTAAAATATTACTTTTTTACTTAAAATTTCATTTTGCTATTTTCTGCACCATAAAATAATTTCAAAAACATGGCGTTCTATGGTTGTGGTGTTCTATCATGTACTCTGCTAGGACGTACTTTGTTTGTTCCCATAGAATCATTGCTGTCTTCTTTGGTTATTATCTTAGCATAAATTCCAGCAGAGTTACTGGTATGGAGAGTCAAGGAGTGTGTACGCTTGATGGCCAGAAGATTAACAATGTTTGCTCTCATCATAGTGGCTGGGAGCCTAACGCTGCACACCTCTCAGCACTGGATGGTTTTATTTTCTGCAGTGACCATTCAAGCTGATGTGTGATGGCATTTCTTTGATTACTTATTAGATTAGATGTATGACCAGTTCTGCACATCCATGGATTTTTGCATCCACAGATTCGGCCAACCTTGGGTTAAAATATCCAGAAAAAAATAGGTCTTTACAAAATATGTATGGACTTTTTTTCCTTCTTGTTATTACCTAAACAATACAGGATAACATCTCTTTCATAGCATTTATATTTTGCTAGGTGCTATATCTAGAGATGATTTAAAGTATATGGGAGGGGGTAAATAAGTTACGTGCAAATATGAGCATTATATCATTTTTTTTTTTGACAGGCAGAGTGGACAGTGAGAGAGAGACAGAGAGAAAGGTCTTCCTTTGCTGTTGCTTCACCCTCCAATGGCTGCTGCAGCTAGCGCACCGTGTTGATCCGAAGGCAGGAGCCAGGTGCTTCTCCTGGTCTCCCATGGGGTGCAGGGCCCAAGCACTTGAGCCATCCTCCACTGCACTCCCGGGCCACAGCAGAGAGCTAGCCTGGAAGAGGGGCAACCGGGGCAGAATCCAGCGCCCTGACCGGGACTAGAACCCGGTGTGCTGGTGCCGCAGGTGGAGGATTAGCATATTGAGCCACATCGGCGAACATTATATCATTTTATATAAGATATTTGAGCACTTGCAGATATTTGTATTTTTGTGGAGGCACGGGAACCAATCCCCCTGTACAACCACACTGTATTTTTCCTGTACTTATTAGGCACATAAGTTGCTTCTTTTGTACATTCTTTAATCACATCTTCATTTTCCTTTCAGAGTGCTCCCTTTCTTTATTAGTTATCTATTAATTATCTTTGCATTTTAATGCGCTAGGAAACATGCATAATTAGATATAACTGACTGATAACAAATGCATATTAAGCATATTATCTCTGCTGAAGAACGCTACATTTAATAATTCTGTAAACTTGAGGCACTTTTTAAGTTTTATTACACTTTAAATTGGCAAAGAATAATTCTGTGTATTTATGTGGTACAATGTGATGTTTCAATACTTGGGCTCATTGTAGAATGATCAAATCAAGTTAATTAGCATACCCATTGTTCAAATATTTATCATTTCTTTGTAGTGAGAACATTTAAAATCCTCTCTCTTAGCTGTTTTGAAATGTATAATATATTATTGTTAACTGTTGTCATTGAGCTGTGCAATGGAACTTACTGTTCCGGTCGGGTGGTAACCTGCATCTACCCTTCCCCTGTCTACCTCTCTCAGTGCTGCCAGCCTCTGGTAACCACTATTATACTCTGTACTTGCATTTGTTGAGGGATTATTTTCTACACAAGAACTTTATGTAGAAGCTTACTAAGGTCTTATATGGGAATGAGTTAGTGCAAAGGAAATGCAATTTCTGTAACTGGAAGAGTTCCTACAAATGTTGAATGAACATCCACTAATAAAGTAGAGAGGGGATTCTTGGCATCAGGCAAGAAGTTGGGCTGACTGAGTAGCGTTCAGTCATTTTTAACTGTCTTCCTGTAATTCTAACTGGCATTTTGAACACCATGTTCTGGCTGGCATGGGCCCTTCCACTTCTAATCTATGAGTGGATACCTCTAAGTACTTTCAGGCCTTCCTGGGTCAAGTAAGCTATTCCATTAAATAATATATCATGTGATGTAAAGTGAGATTAAGTTCCAAGTAGGATGATAAAGAGGACCACATGTAAGCATTAGAGGGAATCAAAGCAGGAATCTTCTAAGGGCGAATGCAATCAGGGAGGCCTCATGGTGCCTGAGTCCTGAGAGAATCCAAGAGTCCATGCCGTGGCAAGGGCTGCGAAGGCTTCTCAGGCGCAGAGAAGGGCAATGCGATTCACCACAGGCAACCAGCCCTGTGCATTTGTCACAGTCCAGACAAAAGGTCAAAGGAGGGTGAAAGGGGATTGATCATCCGGGAAAGCCAAAATTCCCTTGCAACACAGAGTGAGACAGTTTCCAGAGTGAAAGGCAACTCCATGCGAGGAGCCTGCAGTGTTTCTGGTGTGAGGCTCCTCTGGCTTCTCTGGAAATCATAGGTGGTGTTTCATAGATCCAAGATCTTGTTGGAAGCCCAGTCACTCTGAAACAAATCCAAGAAAGCTGCTTCTTTCCTTATGCAGTTGTTTCCCCAACTCTTACTCATTTTAATTGACGAGCAATTGTGTATGTTTATGAAGTATAATGTATTTTGATCTGTGTATAGATAATAGAGTCAATCAAGGTAATTAACGTATCCATCATCTCAGCAATTTATCATTTTCTTGTGTTGTGAGAATGTTAGAAATCTAATTTAGAAATTTTGAAATATACAATACATTATTATTAATTGTGGTCACCATGCAGTGCAATAGATCACTAAAGCTTAGTTCTCCAACATAACTGACACTTTGTAGCCTTTGATCAACATCTTCTCTTTCTCTCTTCATGTCTCCTACCCCTCTCCCACTCTGCACACCCATACTCTGGTAACCACCTTTCTACTCTCTGTTCCAATGGATTCAATTTCTTTAAGATTCCACATACAAATGAGTTCATAAGATTTTTGTCTTTCTAAGCCTGGCTTATTTCACTTAGCCTAATGTCCTCCAGTTCATTTGCATGTTGTTGTAAATGAGAATTTTCTTCTTTTTAAGGATTGTACTACCTTGTGTATGAATACTACACTCACTATCCATTCCCTGGTTGATGGACACTTGTGTTGCTTCCAGAATTTGGCTATTGTGAATAATGTTGGGGTACACATGACATTGCATCCATCTCAACATATTGATTCAAACATTGATGAAAGAGATTGAAGACAAATGAATGGAAAAATATCCCAGGTTCATGGATTGGAAGAATTAATAGTGTTAAAAATGTTCATACTATTCAAAGCTATCTACACTTAAGGGCAGTTTCTTTTTTTTTTTGGACAGGCAGAGTGGATAGTGAGAGAGAGAGACAGAGAGAAAGGTCTTCCTTTGCCGTTGGTTCACCCTCCAATGGCTGCCGCGGTCGGTGCGCTGCGGCGGGCGCACCGCGCTCATCCGATGGCAGGAGCCAGGTGCCAGGTGCTTATCCTGGTCTCCCATGGGGTGCAGGGCCCAAGCACTTGGGCCATCCTCCACTGCACTCCTGGGCCACAGCAGAGGGCTGGCCTGGAAGAGGGGCAACCGGGACTAGAACCCGGTGTGCCGGCGCCGCAAGGCGGAGGATTAGCCTGTTGAGCCACGGCGCCGGCTTCATTTAAGGGCAGTTTCTATCAAGATTCCAATGTCATTTTTCATAGAAACAGAGAAAAAAAATTCTGAAACTTTTAAGAAAACAGAAAAGACCCTAAATAGTAATACAATCTTGAACAAAAAGAACAAAACTTGAAGCATTACACTCCTGTTTTCAAAATATTCTGTAAAACTATTGTGATAGGGGGTACGTGTTTGGTGCAATAGTAAAGGCATTGCATGGGATATCTGCATCCCACATCTGAGTCTTTGTTCAAGTCCCAACTATTCCATTTTGAGCTCGCTTCCTGCTAAGGTATAACAGGTGATGGCTTAAATACTTGACTCCCTGTTACCCATGTGGAAGACCTGCCTAGTCTCTGCCATTGAGGGCATTTGGGAGGTAAACAAATGAATGGAATGTAATATATCATTCTCTGTCTCTCCCTCCCTCCCTCCCTCCCTCTCCTTCAAATAATATAAAAACAAATAAGATTTTAAAAAATCATTGTGATCAAAATAGCATGGTACTGGCATACAAATGGACATAATGGAACAGGATAGAAATTTTTAGAAATAAACCCAAGCATATATGGCCAATTGGTCTGACAAAGATACCAAGAACATATAATGGAGAAAGAACAGTCTCTTCAATGAATAATGTTGGGACATAGGCCGGCGCCGAGGCTCAACAGGCTAATCCTCCGCCTTGCGGCGCCGGCACACCGGGTTCTAGTCCCGGTTGGGGCGCCGGGTTCTGTCCCGGTTGCCCCTCTTCCAGGCCAGCCCTCTGCTGTGGCCCAGGAGTGCAGAGGAGGATGGCCCAGGTGCTTGGGCCCTGCACCCCATGGGAGACCAGGAAAAGCACCTAGCACCTGGCTCCTGCCAACGGATGAGTGCAGTGCGCTGGCCGCAGCGCGCCGTCCGCGGCAGCCATTGGAGGGTGAACCAACGGCAAAAGGAAGACCTTTCTCTCGGTCTCTCTCTCTCACTGTCCACTCTGCCTGTCAAAAAAAATAAATAAATAAAGAATAATGTTGGGACAATTGTATATCCATATACATGATAAAATTGAATCTTTATAATACATTGTAAGTAAAAATCAACTCAAAATAGATTAAAAACTTAAATATAAGACCTTACCTGTAAAGCCGATAGAAGAAACCATAGGAGAAAACTCCATAGCATTAATCTGGGCAATGATTTCCTGTATTGTATTCCAAAACACAAGCAACAAAAGAAGAAATAGATAAACTGGATTGCATTAAAATAAATAAATAACTTCTTACAGCAAAGGAAATAAATAAAAGAGTGAAGAGAAAACCTATGGGTTGGTAGAAGATATTTATGAGCTGTCCATCTGATAATGTGTTAATATTTAAAGTGTGTAAGGAGCTGAAACAACTCAGTAGCTATAAAACAACTTGATTAAAAAATGGGCAAATACTCAGGACAGATATTTTTTGAAAGAAGAGGTAAGAATGGCCGACAGACTTATATAAAAGAAAAAAACACTTCAGTATCTCTAATTATTGGGAAAACGCACTTGAAAGCCACAACAAGATAGCACCTCATATCTGTTAGAATGCCTATTATTATATAAAAAATGCAAATGATAACAAGGGTAAGTCAAAGTGTGGAAAAAAGAGAATCCTTGGATGCTGCTGGTGGGAATGTAATTATTATAGCCCCTGTGGAAAATGGTATGGAAGTTTCTCAAAGAAGCAAAAAAGAGAGCTACCATATTATCCAGCAATGCTACTTTTGCGTATATATCCAAAGGGATTGAAATTGGCCTGTCAAAGAGATGTCTGCCCTCCCCTGAGTCTTTATTTTCATTGCTTCAGGTTCTGGCATGTCCACGTAGCTGTCCACAACAGTAGTTGCCTTTCAGGTGAAGCTTCAGCTTCTCCCTCTGGACTTTGAGAAACTTCTCTCCCGGTTGGAAAACTCTTTGTCACAAATATGCATTCTTACCACCCCAGCTTTTCAGTGAATCAGGGAACGCATACACTTCATTGATTCAGTTGCCACACAACATTCAAATAAGGCTAGGTTGCTGGGTTCCATTTTCAGTTGAACTAGTTCACTTCAGTCCGTATCACAAATGTTCCCAGGTTTTACCTCCTAATCTGATCTGTCAGAGAAAGATGCAGAAACTTCAGCACAAATGGCTTTCTTGGATATGCCTCACAACTGGGATGCACAGTTAGTTGATGCTTCATGGAGCCCTTCGGTGAGTATTTGTGGAACCACCACAGTGAAGCAGGAACTGTACAGGTGCTAAGAATGCACCCTTAACTGTTTTGCTCCCTGCCCAGGGGACTTGATAACTCTGTGAAGGATACTACGTGCATACAAGAGCCCAAGAAATGCTGCCTCAGGAGAATGAGAGGAGTAGGGGGCATGCGGTCAAGGCTGACCATTTGAAAGCGGAAGCATGCAGTGGATGGGGGACAATCTGAAAGGGAGCACTATCCAGAAACTCCATTTATCTCAACATTTGTGGATCCAGGTATTTCCAAATTAGGTTCTCACTTGGAACGTCGGAACAAACACAGAAAGAAAGGTGATGTTGAAAACAAGTCTCTGAGATTCCCCATCCAGATGTACTGGGACATAATACTCCTCCTTCAGATGTTTTCCATTGTACTCAGTTAGGAGCTTTGCTGATGCCAGAAGAGCATTTGTTTAAGCCACACCAAGAAAAGCAAATGTACTTGATAGTTCCCACAGCTTTTATATCTACCTGCAACAAGGGAGAGAGTTTGGGAAGCATCCCATCAATCTAACTGAGTGAATTCTTGTCACCGCCAGTTGTGGACACTCCTCCTGATGTACAATCTCACATCTTTCTTCCTCCATCTAGGGAGCACTGAAGAAGTATGGTCACTGAGGCCATACTTCTGGTCCTGCCCTCGCTCTCTCGCTTGTAAAACAGCTGGAAAGAACGAGGAGTTGAGAGGCAGATGTGAAGTCAGCTTCTTCCACCCTTCATCTCACATGAAAGCACACACTAGTTCTGAAAGCCGCTAGCCTATTTGCCGCAAGTGTTGGCTTGGCTACTGAAGACTGCTGGTCTCTTCTCCCCTCCTGCCTCCAGCAGGCTGGCACGCCCTCTCTCCAGAGGACATCTCCTGGCTGGAGGGAAATATGAAGACAGTTGGTTCTGCTAGTGCTTCTGTGTCCTGCACAGGTGTTTTAGGGACCTGTATCTTTTAAAAATTTTTCCCTCAAGGGGCCAGTGCCGTGGCTCACTAGGTTAATCCTCTGCCTGCAGCGCAGGCATCCCATATAGGTGCCGGGTTCTAGTCCTGGTTGCTCCTCTTCCAGTCCAGCTCTCTGCTGTGGCCCGGGAAGGCAGTGGAGGATGGCTCCTGATGAGAGTTTATGGGCTTAAGGAAGGGACATTACCCTCCAAAACAGTGTCCAGAAAACATTATGGGATTTTTTTGCCCAGGAAACATAAGTTTCAGCTAATTAATTCCCAAGTGCAAAGCTAGCATAAATTCACACTTAGAAGGTAAATGAGAACCAGGCTCTTCCAGCAGGACGCAGGACGCAGGACAGTCCTGGATTCCAGGAGTGGAGGTGAGAAGGATGCTCTTGGGGCTGCTTGCTCACACACAATGGCATGGTTAAGTGACAGACCCTGCACTGAGAATAACTAACTAGTGTTGATTGCACATTTTGTCCCAGGCTGTTCTCGCTGCTTGCCAAAGGCTCCACAGAATAAGAGTGAAGAACTCTCACTCCTATCCCCCCTTGAATGGAGAGCTGTATAAAACGATCCTGTGGTTACCTGGTGACGGTGTCTCCAAACCCATCCGTACCCATCACACCTGCCTTTTCTAGACCCGACTGCTGCAAAGGCAAATCAGAGGGGCATGATCTAGACCCAGGGCAGAAGGGAACGGTCAGGCCAGGAGCTGCCAGTCAAGAGAAGGGAGGCTGACTGCAGGCCCCGTGGAACACCCCCAGAGAAGGAAATAGAACTGGGTTGAGAAAATGCTTTCCTGAAGGAAGACATCGTGTCCCTGAAGGCAACAAAAAAGAAATTCAGAGAAATATTCAGCCCAATGAAAGTGGACAAGAAGCAACAAAAATGTGAAATAAAAACACTCTTATTTTTAAAACAATTCCAAGAATATTTTGTGCTTATCAGCTTTGCGCCAGCCATCTCCAAGTGGCGTCTGCTCTAATCGTGGCTGGATCTGGTTTCTAATCTGGGGACCACTGCTTTGGGTCAGTGGATTTTTTTTTTTAGTTTTGGGTTGAAAGAGAGCAAGAACTGTCCCCATGGTTTAGTTCTAACTCCCCAGGGGCTTCTCGGGTCACATGGCACATCCTTAGAATGTGAGGGAGCTATGGTCTCTAGATCTGGGCTTTGTCTTCTTCGGCCTTTGTGATAGTGATGGCTTGTGAATAGAATTTGCTTATTTGGGTGGGATTCATGTCTCATGTCAAGAAGAACATGACGAGGAAAGTATTTGTTACTTGACACAGCAAGAACTCATGTGGGTTGCTTAAAACCAGCCAGGCTCAATGGGGGAAGACCATGGTGAATTCTGAGCTCAACTGGCCTGGGTCTGAGGAACTTGGGGTGCTCCCACCAAACTGCCGGGTAGCTTGAGCAGGGTTCTAAGAAGCCTTCTCTGTGAGTGAATTAGGTTTTTGTTCTCTCAATTGCCCTGTCCTTTAAGACCTAGTTCAGGCTACTCTATCTCTGTAAAGCCTTCTCTGGATATGCCAACTCATTTTTGTGTGTTTAATATTAAAGCCTTTTAAATAATGATAAAACAAATCAAAGATAGAGAAAACCAAATAAAACAAGGCAAAGGTTGTTGGATTATTGTATGGCAAACACCTTTTAACATCAATGAGATCAAAAAATAGAACCAGAGCAGCTGTTTAGCACAACAATTTAGATGCTGCCTGAGCATCCCATATTAGAGTGCAGGTTTGAGTCATGGCTGCTCTGCTTCTGATCCAGCTCTCTGCTAATTCACCTGGGAGGCACTGGAAAATGGCCAAAATACTTGCAAACCTGCCACTCATATGGGAGGCCCTGATGGAGTTCCTGGCTGGCTTTAGCCTGGCCCTGCCATGGCTGTTGCTGCCACTTGAGATATGAATCAGTGGATGAAAGACTCTCTCTCCCTCCCTCTGCTCCTCCTTCCCTCCCTCCCTCTTTTTCCTTCTCTCTCTCTCTCCGTCTCTCTCTCCCCTCCCTCCCTTTCTGTCTATTCCTCTCTCACTGTATTGCCTTCTCTCTGTGTTATTCTGTCTTTCAAATAAATAAATAAATCAGAAAGAGGCTACCTAGGACAGCCACATCCCATGTTGGAATACTGGACTGGAGCTCCAGTTCCACTCCCAATTCCAGCTTCCTGCTCATGTGTGCCCTGGAGGTAGCGGATGATCACTCAAGAAGTTGAGTCCTTGCCACCCATGTGAGAGACCTGGATGGAGATCCTAGCTCCTGTCATTGGCCTGGCCCAGCCCCAGCTCTTGCAGGCAGTTGGAGAGTAAACAAGCAGATGGCAGGTCTCTGTCTCATTTTGGCTGACTTTCACAACAAAAAAAGGAAAAATACCCCGGAACGTTATCAGTAAAGTTAGAAGCCCTCCGTGTTTCTTGTTGTTGTCACAGCTTCTTCTGTTTTTATAAAAGCAACCATTATACTGACTGGCATAGACTTCACTTCTGGGGCCTGTGTTGTGGCATAGTGGGTTGGGTCGCTGGCTGCAACACCAACATCTCACCTGAGCAGGAGGTGAGTCCTGGCTGTTTCACTTCCAACCCAGCTCTCTGATAATGAGGCTGGAAAAGCAGCAGAGGATAATCCAAGTCCTTGGGCACCTGCATCCACGTGGGAGACCCAGATGAAGTTCCTGGCTCCTGGCTTCAGCCTCGTCCAGCCCTGGCCATTGTGGCATTTGTTGGCATGAAACAACAGATAGAAATCTCTCCATCGCCCCCTCTTTCTGTAAATCTGACTTTCAAATAGATTTTAAAAATCACTTTCCTTTATCTTTTTTTGTAGTTTTACCTCCCATTTATATTCCTAAATGTGATTGATTTTTGTCCATTCTTGAATTTTTTATTTATCCTTTTAAGTTTCTTTAAACTTGTAGTTTTCCTCTGCAACTTTTTCTTTCCTATACAGTTTATCTGTTGAAGAACTCAGGGCATTTGACCCATAGTTTCTTGCAGTCTGGCCGTTGCTCATTGCATACTCCTGGTGTGATTTGACCTGTTCCTCTATTCTCCATGGTTCCTGCAAATTGACATCTGGGTGCACATCTGGGTGAGACCCTGGGCCTATCCATTTGGCAAAACTGAGGTGGAACATTAGGAAGAATGAAATGGCCAGCTGTCTTTGTGACCTTGGCAGAAACTGATGGTCAGTGTCTAGGCCCACTATTTTATTGTGGGTTACAGAGTAGTATAGTTCTATTGGCTCTTTTTCATTCATTAATTGTAATTTTTTATCAAAAGATACTTAATCTATTATTTGATTAACCAGGTTATAAATTCAGATAGGCAAGGAAAGCAGATGCTTGACTTTTTCCTTTTATTTAAGTTTTTTCGAGGTAATGAATATTTCCTATCATCCTCCAGAGATTAAATTTTACTTTAATTATCATGAACATGTGTACTTTTGCATTCATACCTATATTGAATACACTTGATGGGTTTCAAGACATTGTCATTATCATCCTTCTGCAGCTAGATTTGTCTCTTCCCCTGGAGATTTTAATCCTTTTGACATGACCTGAGTAGACTTCGTCATCCTCCCTGCTATCTCATGTGACCAAATCGTCTAGGGTTACTTTGTGCATTTCCTGCCCAGATCTGGAATCTGTCATTTCTTCAAGAACCTCTGGTTTCTTTTAAAGGGAAACGATATTCAGTATCACAACATAGACACAAAAATGTATTCAATACTGCTGTGTTGGGCATTGTCTTTTAGTCCTTACTGTTGACAGAACTAGGACTTAGTTATAGATTTTTAAAGATAAGATACCTCATGAATTCATTGTGCTATAACTGATACAAATTTTGAATAATAGATGTTTTACAAAAGCAAGGGCTCAGAACATCAATATTAATACTGCCTCCACCACTGTGATTATTAGGAGTAACATGATTTCCTTGTCTCCGCAAATGCCTCTATTATTAGTGATTATTAAATATTTTAAACTAGATTTTCTAGAGCAGTTTTAGGCTCACAATAAAATTGGGCAAGAAGTACAGAGACACTCCATATAGTCACTGCACCACATGCCTCCCCAAGTAACAGCATTCCACACTACAGCAGAACATTTGTTACGATTGATGAGCCTATATTAACACATCATCATCACCCAAAGTCTGTTGTATACATTAGGGTTCACTCTTCATGGTCTGTGGTCTATGAATTTTGACCAATGTATAAAGGGACTTCAAACAGCTCATGGAAAATATAATTAAGAGAACAATTAAAAATATAAACTTTATTTTTCAAAATGTGCAGTATCAAATTCAATACACGTTTGTAAGCGACGACAGCTGCCATTCAGTCCATCCCTAAAAACCAGAGGGTCCCGGGAATGTAACCATGACTGCAGTCTTTCCTTCATTATTTGCCCTAAAAAAATAGGTGCCCTTCAAGTATTTGTTAAGATTAGGAAGTGAGAAGAAGTCAGAAGGAGTTTAATTAGTACAGTAAGGTGAATGCCTAATTATTTTCCAACAAAACTCTTGTAAAAGTGCCCTTGTTAAATGAAAGAGCATTGCTGTGGTAGCGAAGGGCTCTGGTGAGCTTTCTGAGTTTTTCCTGCCTAACCTCTGGCTAAATTTCTCTAAACACTCTACTCATAGGCACGTGCTGTTGTTTGTCCCTCCAGGAATCAGCAAGCACAGCGAGTCTGATCCAGATAGGCACGGGCCGGCAGGCTTTGAATCTCCTCCAAAACTGTTTCTTCCACCTTTCCTCTTCTCCAGTCTGCTTTTGCTCTGACTCGACCATTTCCACCGCTTCAAAGCCATGGCTTTGATTGCGGGTTTTGTTTTTTTCAGGACCACACAGGTAAACTCATATTTCATCTGCTGTTACAGTTGTCCAAAGAAATGCCTCAGGATATTGACCCCAGTTGTTTAAAATTCCCATAGAATGTTCTGTTCTTGTCTGCGACTGATCAAGGTGCAACAGTTTTGGAATCAATTTGGGCAGAAATGGGTAAAAAGGACCAATTGTGATGTCCGTGGTGTTGGCCATTGTTTCTTCTGTTAGTCATGGTCCTTCTCAATTAAGAAATGAACAAAGTGAATTTTTGTTCTTGCAAGTTGATGTGGATAGTCTGCTTCCATAGACTTCAACATCATCTCATCCCTTCTTAAAATGAGTTGTCTTTTGTAAACTGCCAATAATCTTTGGGAGCATTGTCCCCATAAGTTTTTCATAAAGCATCCATGATTTCAACATTCTTGCACTCTAGCTTCACAATAAGCTAAATGTTTGTTCTTGTTTCAATTTTAATAATTATTCTTTTAAAAATATTTATGTATCTGAAGAGGGAGAGACAAAGATCTCCCATCTGCTGGTTCATTCCCCAAATGCCCATAACGACTGGGGCTGGACTAGGCACATTCAGGATTTGGGGACTTCATTCAGATCTCCCATATAAATAGCATGGACCAAAATACTTGGCCGTCACCTACTGTATTCCAGTGTATACATTAGCAGGAAGTTGGAAGTGGCAACTCATCTGTGACTTAAACCTAGGCACTCTGATGTAGGATGTGGGCATCCCAAATGATGTCTTAACTTCTACTGCCAAATGTCCAATTTAGGGGGTTCTTTTCAAAATGGTTTCTTATTCTTCTTAGTTCCTTAAACTAGATTCCGCTCTTATATGTTAGTATGAGATTTTTGGTTGCAAATATTTTTTGAAATTCATGCATTTTTTTCCAAAGTGCATTTCTGTGAATTTTTCAAAAACACTATGTATAATGTTACATATCTCCCATTATTGTTTTACTCAGAATAGTGTCAATGCCCTAAAATCCTCTCCTCTGTGCTTTGTCTTTTCATTCTTCATCCCGGCAACCACTGGCCCTTTTACCATATCCATCTTTATATACTTACCAGAATATCATGTAGTTGGATTTGTACAATATAGACTTTTCAGATTTGCTTCTTTGATAATATGCAGTTTTGTTTCCTCTATTTTTGTGTGTGTGGGTTGACAGCTCATTTATTTTTACTGCATAATAATCTATTGTCTGGAATACCATAGTTTATCTTTTCCATTCGCTTACTGCTATGGTTTGAATGTGTCCCACAAAGTGTTTATGATGGAAACATGACCCTCAGTGAAATAGCATTGGAAGGTGGAGACTGATGGGATGTGTCTAGGCCATGGGGGTTTCACATTCATGATTAGATTAATGCTAATTACAAAAAGGCTTGAAACTGAAAATTTTAGCTCTTGACGTCTCTCTTTTGTCTTCTACCACAAGATGATATAGTGAGAAAGTCCTTGTCAGATGCTGACTCCTTGGTAGCAAACCCCAGTACAAGGAGGAGCTCTTTCTGGAAAACACTTAGCTACAAGACCAGATCTAGAGGAAAGAACAGAACTGCCTTCCATATCCACCATGGAATCGCATTATTTACTGGGCGGGGGTAGGAGACTGGGCAGGTAAGAAGACTGAAATGTAAGCATGCCTGAATAAACTATGTTAGAACACAATGTCCCTTGGGCTCATTCAAACTCTGAAAAGAATCATGTAATAAGCAAATTTCTTTCCCCTATATCATTCTTCTCTTAATAGTCATTTATGACTCCTTAAAATTGTCACTTTCCCAATCTCCTTCTTCCTTAGTGCAATGATTTGAACAAAATTTGGCTCCTGACCTTGTATAAATGTTTAATTCCCAAAGTAATAAATTGGTGGTACTGAGAGTATGGAGACATGATTCAATTGTGACATCCAGGAGGTGGGCCAGGTGGGCTAGGTGATACATTTGTTCATCACTGGAGACAAGCCCCTCGGAGGCAGTACTCACCAGAGGGTGGACTATATATGCCTTAGTCGTGACTAGTCAGTGTCCCTCTGCTTCCTGACTCATCCTGTAATCTTTGCTCTGTACACATTCCATCATCCACCACCCGCATCAAATGCACAATGAATAGGACTTCCAGTCTTGGACTGTGAACCTTACAAACTGTCACTGAACTAAGTCATCTGTCCTTCCTATTGGCTCCCCTTGGGTATTTATAGTGATGGAAATGTCACTAACGCACTTAGTGAAAAAGGATTTGCCATCCTTTGAATCTCATACTTTGTGTATGACTCCAATTCTGTGATTTTCCAAGTGCACATTAATTGATTTGTGTGTGTGTTTTTCTACTTCAAAATGTATATTACCCCTATTTACTTCATGCCTGATTTCTATACAGGAGGTTGACTATAGATAAAAATATTTTAGTTTATTGTTTTAAAATATTCTATGAAAAATTGTGTCTGGTAGTAAGGAAACAAAGTATTATGATGTGATAATGATCACATGGCAACTCCCAGTGGCTTAGTAACACCGTAGTTTTTTCTTGATTATACTGTCCAGGGTAGGTTTTGGGGTGCCTTCATTGATGTAGTCATTGAGGACACATAGTGATGATCACTCTATTTTATGCTTGTACTCTCTGGCACACGTGGCCTTGGTCAGGGGAAGACATTCATGGGGCGGGGCAGGGGCAATTTCCACATCAGCTTTTCTGTATTCTGGCCTTGATGTGATACACATCCTTCTTGTCCCGGGGTCATTGACATATGACTGCCTAACTCTTAGAGGGCTGGAGCGTGTGGGAGAGCTGCTGGAGTTTCTGGAGGTTTCCATAATCTCTGCTACATTATCTCATTGTGGTCATGACAGTCATTAGGACAGTGACTGCCTGTAGAGGATGGAGGATGGTACCAGGGGAAGCTAGAAGAGCTGCTTAGGAGGAGGTGTCGGGGACTAGTGGGAAATGCGGACATCTAAGTCCTATGCGGGACTCACACAATTATTGTACGGTTGATAAGTATTTTATTTCTGAATGTGAAAACTCAGCTTGCCGATTCCTTAAATTTATGTAGTATAAAATGTGAGGCAAGCCGGTGGGCTCAATAGGCTAATCCTCTGCCTGCGGCGCAGGCACACCAGGTTCTAGTCCCGGTCAGGGCGCCAGATTCTGTCCCGGTTGGCCCTCTTCCAGGCCAGCTCTCTGCTATGGCCCGGGAGTGCAGTGGAGGATGGCCCAAGTGCTTGGGCCCTGCACCCCATGGGAGACCAGGAGAAGCACCTGGCTCCTGCCTTCGGATCAGCATGGTGCGCTGGCTGCGGCAGCCATTGGAGGGTGAAGCAACGGCAAAGGAAGACCTTTCTCTCTGTCTCTCTCTCACTGTCCACTCTGCCTGTAAAAAAAAATGTGAGGCAGCTTTTGTAAGAAAATGCAATAGATTTTAAGCCAGATATGTGAGGGAGCAAGCCATAGAGACTGCTCAGTGACCTGCTATGGCTCTGAAAATACATGTGCCATCAAAACTCTGGACTTTGCTTTTTGAAAAATCCTGTTGTATTGGAGAGTGGGAAAAACAAATGATAGAAAATGGTATGCATAGTATGAACTCACCTAACCGAACAACTAAAATAAAGACTAAATGTCAAAAAAAATGGCAAGAAAGTATAACAAAGTGTTAATGGTAGTCAACTTTGGTTGGTGGTATTAAAAGAAATTTTTTTGACTACTCTGTATTTTACATGGTTTCCATATTGAAAATTAACACAGAATAAATTTACACAGCAAACAGTATGTGAGTACCATGCCATAAAGCTGTTCCTGGGCCACACAGCTCATCTAAAACATGTGTAATATGTTTCCCATGGTAAGAAAGCCACACTATCATTAGCTCTGGGCTGGCACAGAGTAGGTGCTCAATAAATATTTGTTGAATGAATGAATGATTACGTGTATGTGTACGTGTGTGTGTGTGCGTGTGTGTAACTTGGCTAGCAAATAACCAAAAGTCTAGTATAGGTGAGGAGTTTTTAATGGAGTGTTACTGAAAATACAAAGCACAGATTCTCTGCTCTTGGCCCACCGTCCGTTGTTACTGGCCTGTGTGCATCCTTACAGGAGAAAGGGCTACACTGGGCAGAGACGGTTTTAGTAAGCAGCAAGAACCCCATGTGCTGTCACCTCATGCTCCTGATACCCAGGAATAACCCTGTCCTTATGGAGTCGTTTGGGGAGGAAATGGAAAGATTTTGTCAGACATATTTGCTTTCTAAAATCCCACTTTCTCTGGGACTGAGAAAGGTCACTCAGTATCTTGGTTGAGCCCCAAAATTAACCCAACATCTTACATTCCTTTTAATTAGTAAGTTTGATGTGTTTTTGCACTTTGTTTTTCAGAGGATAGGAGAGGGAAGTGGGTTAGTGAGGAGAGAAAGAGTCACGGACACTTGTCCACTTAATTCGGAAACTCTGGAAAACTGGAATGGTGAAATGTTGAAAGGAAAGAGACTGAATTATCTGCACTGTGACACCTGACTGGTACCTATAATAGAAATGGGAAATACAAACAAGGAGCAATTGCTGGGCTTGCAGGCACTGGGCCAGTTTTCAATATTATTAGAGTATTAAATTTTCTGACTTATTGTAGTTATTTGGTGCTGTTAATTTAAAAGGCACTCATCAATTTTAGAGTAAAGGCTATTTTAAAAATTTTGATCATTTCTCATTCTCCCTGATACATTTTCTAATGTTGGAGACAGCATCCTTTAAAAAGGATTGGAGAAAGGAGACATTGAAAATGTAGTCTTCAGATGGCTTCTACCAACCAAATGTAACAACAGATCAGAAAAATTATTCACCTGGACCAAATGGGATTATCCCTGATGCAGGAATGATTCAACATTTGCAAATTAATATTGATATGTCACATTAATAGACTGAAGAATAAAAACCATATTATTATCTCAAAAAATTCAGAGAAAGCATTTGATAAAATACAACATTCTTTCATGATGAAAACATTAAGAAAATTGGATATAGAAGGGATATTTCTCGACACAATCAAGGCAATTTATGACAAACCCACAGCTGGCATCTGATTGAATGGGGAAAGGTTGGAAGCATTTTCACTGCGATCTGGAACCAGACAAGGATTCCCAGTCTCACCTGGAAGTTTTAGCTGGAACCATTAAGCAAGAAAAAGAAATCAAAGTGATACAAATTAGAAAGAAGGATGTCAAATTATCCGTTTGTGGATGACATGATTCTTTATGTAAGGGAACCAAAAGAGACTATTGAAACTCATAAAAGAGTTTGGTAAAGTGGCAGAATATAAAATTAACAAATATTAATAGCTTTTGTATACACAGACAATTCCATGGCTGAGAAAGAACTCCGAAAATCAATCCCATTCACAATAGCTACATAAAAATTAAATACCTAGAAATAAATTTAACCAAGGAGATGAAAAACTCTATGATGAAAACTACAAAATATTAAAGAAAGAAATAGAAGAAGACACAAAAATATGGAAAAATCTTCTATGTTCATGGATTGGAAGACTTAATATCATCAAAATGTCCATACTACTGAAAGCAATGTACAGATTCGATGAGATCTCAATCAAAATACCAATGACATTCTTCTGAGATGTAGAAAAAAATGATGCTAAAATTCATATTGAAAAACAAGAGATTCCCAAATAGTTAAAGCAATATTATACAACAAAAACAAAGCTGGAAGCATCAGAATACCAGATTTCCAGAAATACTGCAGGGTGGTTATAATCAAAACAGCCTGGTAATCACACAAAAGTAGACATGTAGATGGATGGAACAGAATAGAAACTCCTTCACACTCCACTCGTTTACAACTAATTTATCTTTGACAAAGGAGCTAAAATCAACCCCTGGAAAAATGACAGTCTCTTCTACAGATGATTAGAAAATTGGGTCTCTACATTCAGAAGTATGAAGCAAGACCCCTACCTTACACCTTATACAAAATCAACTCAAAATGGACCAAGAGTTGAAATCTATGACCTGATACCAAAAAATTACTAGAGGCGAACATTGGAGAAACTCTGCAGGACATTGGCATAGGTCAATTCTTCTTGGAAAAGGCCCCAGAATCACAGACAGTCAAAACCAAAACAGACAAATGGGGTTACATCAAGCTGAGAAGGCTCTGCAGTGCAGAAGAAACACTCGAGAAGTGAAGAGACGACCAGCAAAATGGGAGAAAATATTTGTAAACTGTGTAACTGATAAAGGATTAATATCCAGAATCTATTAAGAGCTCAAGAAGTTCAACAACAATGAAACAAATATTCCAGCTAAGAAATGGACAAAAGACTTGAACAGGCGTTTTTCAAAAGAGGAAATTCAAATGGGCCAACAGACACATGAAAAATTGCTCAGGATCACTAGCCATCAGGGAAATGCAAATCAAAACCACAATGAGATTTTACTTTACCCCAATTAGAATGCCTCTCAAACAGAAATCAACAAACAATAAATGCTGGCAAGGCTGTGGGGTGAAAGGTAATCTAATCCTCTGTTGGTGGGAATGTGAACAAGTACAGCTATTGTGGAAGACAGTAAAGAGATACCTTAGAGAGCTGAGAATAGATATACCATATAACCCAGCCATCCCACTCCTGGGAATTTACCAAGGGAAAAAATGAAATCAGCATAAGAAAGGGCTATCTGTACCCCCTTATATATGGCAGCTCATTTCACAATAGCTAAGATATGGAATCAACCCAGACATCCTTTGACTGATGACTGAATAAAAAAATTATGGTATGTATACACTAGGGAATACTACTCAACTATAAAAATAATCAAATCCTGTCTTTTGCAACAAAATGGATGCAACTGGAAACCACTATACTTAGTGAAATAAGCCAGTTCCCAAAAAGACGAATACCATATGTTTTCCCTGACCTATTGCAACTAATGGAGTATCAAAAGTATAATGCATAGGAATGAAATTGACATTTTGTGATTTGATGATTGTTTACAGCCCTTGTCCCTACTGTTGAGGAACAGTGGTTTTTTTTTTTTTTTTTTTCTTACTATTTGTTGAACTCTTTACTTAGTGTAGGGTTAATCCTGTGTAAAATAGGCTGAAAATAGATCATTGCAAAAATTAAGAGAGGAATGGGGCTGGCACTCTGGCACAGTGGGTTAATGCCCTGGCCTGAAGTGCCAGCATCCGTATGGGTGCTGGTTCGAGACCTGGCTGCTCCACTTTCCATCCAGCTCTCTGCTATGGCCTGGGAAAACAGTAGAAGATGACCCAGGTGCTTGGGCCCCTGCACCTACATTGGAGGCCCAGAGGAAGCTCCTGTCTCCTGGCTTCGGATTGGCACAGTTCTGGCCATTGCGGCCAACTGGGGAGTGAACCATCGGATGGAAGACCTCTCTCTCTCTGCCTCTCCTCTCTCTGTGTAACTCTGACTTTCAAATAAATAAATAAATAAATATTAAAAAATTAAGAGAGGGAATAGAGAGTAAGGAGGAGGAAGTGTGGGAATGTGGATGGGAGGGAGTACAGGGTGGGAAATATTATTATGTTTGTAAATCTGTATATAGAAAATACATTAAATGTGTATACCTTAAACAAAATTTAAAAAGAAACTCTAATTTTTTTAAAAATAAAAATAAATAAATAAATAAATAAATAAATGAAATTTTAAGAAGCTGGCTTCTACCTTAGCACAGTGTTTTTATACAGTAGTCACTTTTGGCACCCACATCCAATATTGGAGTGCCAAGTCAGGTTCTGGCGACTCTGCTTTCAATTCAGCTTTCTGCTAGTTCACCTTTGAAACAGGAGATGATGGCCCAAGTGCTTGGACTCCTGCCACGTAGTTGGGAGACCTGGGTGGAATTCCTGGCTCCTGGTTTTGGCTTGACCCTCTCTTGGCTGTCGTGGCAATTTGGGGAGTCAGTGTGTGGAAGACTGATATCTCTCTCTCTCTGCAACTGTACCTTTCAAATAAATAAATATCTTTTAAAAAGTCATAGCTTCTATCTCAATGCTGCCAATATGCCAATGTTTGAATGCCCTATGATTCAAATATGGTTCAAAAAGTATTAGCAGCAAACACATTTATGGTAAGAATGTAGATTACATGAGAAAGGGGCCTTCCACCTAAAATAATGCCCAGCACATGGGTGATTCTGAGTGTTTATTGTTAACTGATAATGTGTTCTTTTCCATATCTGTGGATTTAGGAATGCAAGGCTTGAAATTCAAATCATCCCCATTCTCAAGAAAAGGAAAATAGATGATGATTGTGATTTTCTCTTGGAAATAGTGACCCTGCTTCCAGGTAACTTGATTTATTGTGACAAGATGATGATAGGGAGGGTTAGGGATTAGGGTTAGGTTAGTGGCACAGGAACGTAGAGATCATTAACTTTGAAGAAGTCCCAAAAGCTGCATTTGAGTGAGATCATGGCCATAATGGGTAGTCACTTGTAGCTGAGGCAGGGAAATAGGAGACATTCTAACTCCAGTAGCAACAGCAACTTAGAGATAAGAGTGATCTGTAAGATATGGAAGACAAGAATTAGAAACCATAAATGATTCAGATGAAGTTTTGCTTTCTTTTAAGAAACATTTGACAGTAAGATACACATACACAGAGAGAGGGAGAGAGAGAAGGAGAGAGAGAATTTCCAATCACTGGGTCACTCTCCCAATGCCTGCTATGACCAGGATTAGGTAGGGTCGAAATCAGGGGCTGGGAACGCAATTCAGGACTCCCATTGGGGTGACAGGACCCAACTGCTTAAACCATGACTGTTGCCTCTCAGCATCTGCATTAGTAGGGAGCTGGAGTCAGGAGCCAGAGCCAGGGATCGAGCCCAAGTATTCTGATATGGGATGTGGAGATCTCAACTGGCATCCAGACTGCTGGATCAAATGCCTGCACTCACAACAGTTGTTCATGGACTAGGCTGTGTGTTCTGGATTTCCATGTGGGAACCATTTTAGCACCTTTGAGGCTTTTGTGCCCAGGCTGACCATAATGAGCATGTGTGTTACTGTTCTGGAGGAGGGTCTGGCTCTTATCCCCTCTATTTGAGACTCCCCAGCCATAGAGCACTTACTACATTGGATGAGAAATATGCCCCTGCCTTGGGAGGAACAGTTTCCACTGGGAATACTATTCTCATCCAAACCTGAGATGCAGTTCTTTCTGAATTACATGAACAATAGCTTTCCTTCATTATAGGAGTTTGCCATGCTCTTTTTAAAAATTATTTATTTATTTACTTATTTGAAAGGCAGAGTGACAGAGGTGGGTGTGAAGAGAAGGAGATAGAGAAAGAGAGAGATAGATAGAGAGAGAGAGAAGGAGAGAAAGAAAATGAGAATATTTTCCGTCTGCTGGTTCACTCCCCAAATGGCCACAATAGTCTGGTTCAGACCAAAGTGAGGAGTTAGGAACTCTATCCTAGTTTCCCATGTGGATGGCTGGTGCCTAAGTCCTGGGGCCATCTTCTGCTGCCTTCTGGGCACGCTAGCAGGGAGCTAGATTGGAAGCAGAGTAGCCAGGACTCAAACTGGCACTCTGTTACAGGATGCCAGCATTGTTAGCAATGGCTTAACCCACTGCACCACAATAGCAGCCCTCACTATACTCTTGATTTTGGTAACAAAGGCCTCCATAGATGATGTTTGGAAGAAAGAGCACTGTTACTCACCATGAAGTCTTATTCCTTCATCCTATTTCTTGTACGGATTTTTTTCTAGTAACTCTTGTTGACAAACTATGGCACCTGGAACAAAGAGTTCCTAGACACCAAAGCATCCATACAGTTACCATAAGTAATGCATGGAGCCAGAGGCTCTGGAGTGATGGGAATAGGACCCAGAAGCCTCGTGTACTTTCAGGCCACCTGGAGGCAGAGCTGTGTGTAGATTTCCACTGTGAAGCACCCAGAGCCAGGAAGTGAGTGCTCTTCCACACTTGAGCCTCCCTCAGGAAGACGGATCTGCCCTTCACACCTCAGTAGTTTTAGGAACTCCCACCCAGGAGTATGACTGCTCTAGATTTGTCCTCTTGGATACATAGCAAAGCTGGCCCTTTGGACACTCACTTTAAGGGGACTTTTCATCTAAGTTGGTCTCTTAGCTCAAATGCCACTTTGGGAACCAAGGTTAGGCTGGCTTTATCAGATCTCTGGATCCTTTTTTAGGGTTAGGATTCTGTATGTAGAAGGTGGGAGTCCTGGAATTTGTATTTTTAGAAAGATCCTGATGTGAAGCCAATTCAGAGTCAATTGTCTGTTGGCACTTGGATAGTTCCCCCGGGGAAAGTTGGAGTTCAGTGTTCTTGGTCCTGACGCCATGTTGGTGAGGCACTGGGGACCTCAAACCCATTTCAATGGTTTCACAAGAACTTTTACACGGACCACGGTCATCCTTAAGCAATCTCTGCTTTCCTTCCCTTTGGCACTTTCTTCTTCCAATTTAGCCTTTCAAGGGCAGCTCCAAGGAGAAATCCTCTCTACCCCATCTTGAGAAATGAGTTCCACGTGGGAAAGACAACTTTTGATTCCTTTATTTCTATCATAAAAAGCTAAACTTCTCTTGTTCTCAAGACCTTGGCCTCATTTGTTTCCTTCCTACCACCTTGCTGCTACTTCCCCTTGAAGAGCAAGGGTGGGGAGATGTAAGGCTAACATTGTAAAACCAGGGCTTTCAAACATTAGTGCTCTTAATCCACAGTAAGAATGCATTTTATATCATAACTCATTATCACGCATGTGCACACCTAAAAAGACTTCCTAAACACATTCTTTAATCGACATTTTTCTGTTTATTAAAAATGCTGATATAGACATTAAAATTAATTTTATGCTCCCCTGAAAAGACTCAGTCCATCTAAGGATCTCAGATGGACCTATGTTTCAACTATGGGTGTGGAGAAGAACAGAATTCAAACTGTTTACAGATTGTTGTTTAGTTGTCTTTCCTTAAAGACAGGGGCAATTGTACTGATTCAATAAGTAACTGTTCTTGCACATGGACAAAGCCTGACATAGGCTATCTGGAAACTGCTGGCTTGATCGCCCAGGCAAAGACCTGTAGCTGACTATTTTGTATGGTTTTGAGAAGACTTTAAAGTAAGAAGCACATGCCAGGGCTATGGGGCATGAGCCATCAAAAGCATTTAATTTTTAAAAGGAAGCCAAGTCTCTGATGAGAATCCATATTGACTAAATAAAATCGTGCCAGGGAGTATATTCTGGTATGACAGATTCCTTTTAAAAATGACTTGAATGTGTCTAGGAGTAAAGGACTAATGGCTAAAATCCCAGGAGTAGTCAGGTGAACCTCCATTTTGTGCGCTCTCTGACACTTATTAGCTGTGAGCCTTTGGGCATGTTTCTGAATCTCTGAGTTTATTTCCTCACCTGTGAAATGGGGTGAGAAAAAGACTCAACAACAGAGATAATAACGTAGGCTAAATGAAAGGACATGAAGTGTGTGGCAGAGTGTGTCTTAGTTTCACAGCAGTCACTTTCATCACCCCAAATCTCAGATGTGGATTTAGACAGTGGACTTATTTCCAACTAGGTTTGAGAAGGCATGTACAGGAGTCTTGTCTTTCACTATAGTGCCACAGTGGTTTTGAGCAAATTGTTAGATAAAAGAGAGGGGTCCTCTCCCTGTGCTGAGTTTGTCGGTCTTGGGTTCAAAGATAAGAGGCAGTTTTGCTGAATCCTTGGTGAAATCTCTCCAGCAATCCTGGAGGAGGACCACATCTTATTGAGATATTTGTGTGTGTGTGTGTGTGTGTGTGTGTTTGTATCACAGTCACTTGTTTATGTCACAAGAGTTAAACTGAGCTGGACCATCAGTGAAGTGCAAATCAAAACCACAACGAGGAGGTTCCACCTCACTCCAGTTGGAATGGCTCTCATACAGAAATCAACAGACAACAAATGCTGGCGAGGATGTGGGGAAAACGGTAGCATAATCCACTGTTGGTGGGAATGTAAACTGGCGCAGCCACTGTGGAAAACAGAATGGAGATACCTCAGAAATCTCAATATAGATCTACCATGTGAACCAGCTATGCCACTCCTGGGAATTTATGCAAATGTAAAGAAAGCAGCATATGAAAGAGTGATTTGTACACCCGTGTTTATTGCAGCTCAATTCACAATAGCTGAGATATGGAATCTACACAGATGTCCATCAACTGAAGACTGAATAAAGAAATTGTGGTATATGTACACTATGGAATACTACAGTGGTAAAAAAAATGAAATCCTGTCATTTGCAACAAAAATGGATGCAATGGGAAACCATCATACTTAGTGAAATAAGCCAGTCCCAAAAAGACAAAAAGCATATGTTCTCACTGATCTGAGGTAACTAATAGGGTACCTAAAGGTAATCTATAGAAGTGAAATTGACACTTTGAGATGTCATGATTTTTAACAGTCCTTGACTGTTGAGGAATAGGTTTTTTTTTTTTCATCTTCATACTATTTATTGAACTCTTTACTTAGTGTAAGATTAATCTTATGAGTAGAAAGTTAAAATAGATCTTTGTAAAAATAAGGCTAGGAATAGGAGAAGGAGGAGGAAGAAGGGTGGGAGTGCGGATGGGATGGAGGGTATGATGGGATGAATCACTAAATTTTTATATATGAAATTCATGTAGTTTGCATTCTTTAAATAAAATTTAAAAAGATAAATTGAGCTGGATCAAGTTAGTTTGAGAGGAAATCCAAGTTCTGTATCGCCTCGTGAGGAGATTGGCTTCTTCAATATTTTCATGTTAAACGGTTGATGAGATTTTTCTCCATGGGGACTTGACAAGAATTCCACTCAACAAACATGTTGGCATCACCAGTAATAACAGTAATTATAGTAATAATATTAGCTAATGCATCTGTAGCACTTACTGTGTGTTCTGAAAGTAATTTTTTTAATTTATTTGACAGAGTTAGACAGTGTGTGAGAGAGAGAGACAGAGAGAAAGGTCTTCCTTCCATTGGTTCACTCCCTAAATGGCCACTACAGCCGGAGCTACGCCGATCCAAAGCCAGGAGCCAGGTGCTTCCTCCTGCTCTCCCACGCGGGTACAGGCACCCAAGCACTTGGACCATCCTCCACTGCCTTCCCGGGCCACAGAGGAGAGCTGGACTGGAAGAGGAGCAACCAGGACTAGAACCCGGTGTCCATATGGGATGCTGGGGCTGCAGGCAGAGGATTAGCCAAGTGAGCCTGACAGGCTTCACACATACGCTTTGCTCATCACAGCAGCCTGTGGGATAAACGTGGTATCCCCTGTGGATATGAGAATGCTGAGGCACTGAGAGGAGAAACAGTCTCCCAGGATCCTGCAGCTAAACCAGTTAGTCCGGGGCTGGATTTCACAAGCGTGTCAGAAGGGGCATGTCTTTTGGATCTAATTGGTTTTTGGCACTTTGCTTTTTCTTTTCTTTGGGGGTGGTTTTTTTTTTTTTTCTTTTTCTGATGGAGGGATGGTAGGGAGCTCCCCTAGGACTCACCAGAGTCTCTCTCACACACACAAGCAAATAAATCAAAAGGAAGGAGGGAAGTAGTGAGTCTTCTGTGGCCTTGGCAGCTGTGGAGTCTGTTGCACGGCAGACCAGCAAGCACTAGCACCCCTCACGTGAGGTCCTGCCTGGGAAGGGACTGTGACATGAGAGGCTGTGACGTGGCTTGAGGGTGGGAGCCTGAGGACCCCTGGGGATTCCTGGTGGTGTTTGGGAGTCCTTCAGAGTGGGCAGGCCTCGCGAGATGTGGGGGACAGAAGTGTGACCTCTCAGGGCATTTATTTTTTTGCGCTTTTCCTTTTGTTGTTGGTCAGCCTATGTTGCTCAGTACCTAATAAGGCTGAAGCACCTTTCCAGAGGGTCCCAGCCCCTTGCCCCCTGCCTTGAATTTCGGAGCTCCCCTTCTTCAGGTGTGAGGGTGGGGGAAGCCTCAGTATGCAAAACAAAATACAAGGACTTGATTTAAACGTTGACTGTCGTTGCTGCATTCCTCACATTTATAGCACATTGACCTTAAAGCACGGAAAGCTGAGTTTTTTTCCACAAGCCTGGATATGAAGTTTTAGCCTGTGGAAGAGGAACGCTCCTACAGGGAAGTGCCCGTGGCCAGGGGCCCCCTCACCTCCCCCTGCCACAGGCTAGGGTTTCCAGCAGACTGACAACCTTTGAGGCCTAGCCTCCAACCCTGGTGCTCAAGGAGCCCCTTGCTGGAGAGAAGCCAGCTCAGGGGAGGGGGCTGTGTGGGAGCAGCCTTGCTGCCCACAGCGACCTGTAACTGGGCCTCCTCAGTTCCCAGCTTGGCTTGGCAGGTACCGCCCTGTGCAAAGTCTCCAAGCAGTCTCTAGGCCTCCCTAGCTCCTGGGGCACCCGAGAGGGCGGTGCTGGATCAGGCTCAGTAATGCAGACCTGTCCTGGGGAGAGGGCTGCTGCACGGCTGTGGGGCGGGTAGACCTGGAATGAATTGGCAGACCTTCTCCCAGTCCTGAGGGACAGGTACCCACATCAGGAAACCACCGTCCTAACTGGCCCCATTTTTTGGCAGTCTGAACTGAGAGGCTCAGAAGGGAAAGGAGAATGTAGAATTCCACCCTACCCTAAGCACAGGCATGTGGGTGGTGGGGAGAGGGGGTGGGCAGTCTGGAAGGGCCAGGTGGGGCAGGGAACAGGCAGGCGACACCACGACACCATGCAGTGTTGGTGTTGCCTGCGAAGCAAGCTCTGCCTTCATGACACACATCTGCTACTTCCTCCTGCACCCATGTTTGAGGGAGAACGGATACGGGAAAATATTTTCATTCTCCGGCAGTGATTTCCTTGCATGACACCGGTTAGGACCTCACCTACTCCCTTTCCCCACCCTTCCCTCAGGCTTTTGCCAGGAAGGAAAATCCTACGTACACACCTGGAATCATAGACCAAAGGAAAACACTAAGGCCAGTCACCCAACTGTGCACACATTCTCCACCTTCCCAGAGCAGTCACCCTAAATGTCTCCCCTATGCATACCTGTGCCTCTGTCTGGGAGAGCAGCTCTCTCGTTGACCCACACCTGCACCCCACAGTGCCTTCTACTTGTTACCTTGCTCTGACCTTGGCCCACCCACCTCCACTTAGGCTGCAAATGGAGCAGGATTGTGAAAGGGCGGAGGGTTTCTGAAAATAAGTCTGAGTCCAAAGTGACGGAGAGAGAGGAGAAGCTTTCTGAATATTGGATTAAGACTGGCTCCAAGAATATTGATATTCCCATAAGAAAGCCGTTAGCTTGCCCACTACTTTAGATCTCATGAATATTTCATTCGTTGATTTAAGCGCTTAGATTTTAAAGCACGCGCACACACATACACACACACACAGAAAGAGAGAGAGAGAGGGAACCTTTTCAGCAACAGGACCATCATCATGTTCTCTTGTGCATGGGGCTCCCGTGGAACGCTGGGTTAATGCTGTGTGGTGGCTTAAGACAGTTGTCTGCCTCACAGGGATCCAAATTTATATGAAACAAGAGACATATCTTAGGCAAAATTTCCAGAAGACAAGCAGTCATTTAACATGCATTTGTGACCCACTGAGGAATCTGTCTCCCCTAGCTACCCAATGCTGGGGGATCAGTTGTTCAAGTCTTTCATTGAGTTAATGATGGGGAAAAATTGGTTTTAATTATAGCATTTGAGGGTAAAGGAAAAATTAAGGTTATCACTTAACATTTCTCTGACCCTGGACCTAGACAAGAATGGATGTTCTTAAAAAGATATATCAGGTCTGGCACCGTGGCTCACTTGGCTAATCCTCAGCCTGTGGTGCCGGCACCCTGGGTTCTAGCCTCAGTTGGGGCCCCGGATTCTGTCCCAGTTGCTCCTCTTCCAGTCCAGCTCTCTGCTGTGGCCCGGGAGTGCAGTGGAGGATGGCCCAGGTGCTTGGGCCCTGCACCCCATGGGAGACCAGGAGAAGCACCTGGCTCCTGGCTTTGGATCTGTGCAGTGTGCCGGCCGTGGCAACCATTTGGGGGGGGGGGTGAACCAGCGGAGGGAAGACCTTTCTCTTTCTATCTCTCCCTGTCTAACTCTGCCTGTCAAAAAAAAAAAAAAAAAAAAGATATAATGGTCTACCTTCCTAATTAATATGAAAAAGAGTTTTGGTCATAATGCCATACCACTCTGATACTGTGCAATTCTCTTTTTTTCACTATGGCAAATTTCACACTCTAAGGGGAAAAGAAGGAAGGCATTCAAAGTCCAGAAAAATCTCCAAGTCATTCTGAAATCAGTTCAAATCCTTCTCTCCCCTAAGGTGAATCATGGTGGTTTTTAGGTGAGCTGTGTAAAGGCCAGGGAAAATACATGCCACTGTATTCATCAGAGCAAAGTTTCTTTTTTTTTTTTTTTTTACAGGCAGAGTGGACAGTGAGAGAGAGAGAGACAGAGAGAAAGGTCTTCCTTTTGCCGTTGGTTCACCCTCCAATGGAGGCCACGGTCGGCACACTGTGGCCTGCACACCGCGCTCGTCCGATGGCAGGAGCCAGGAGCCAGGTGCTTTTCCTGGTCTCCCCGTGGGGTGCAGGGCCCAAGCACCTGGGCCATCCTCCACTGCACTCCTGGGCCACAGCAGAGGGCTGGCCTGGAAGAGGGGCAACCGGGACAGAATCCGGCGCCCCGACCGGGACTAGAACCCAGTGTGCCGGCGCCGCAAGGCGGAGGATTAGCCTGTTGAGCCAAGGCGCCGGCCTAGAGCAAAGTTTCTGTGGTGGGAAGGACTATGATTTAGAGCTGGGAGAGCGGGCGCAGAGTCAGCTTGGTCATAGAGATGTTGGGAAAGTCACTTAACCCATCAATTGTTTCCCATGCTGTAGTCATTAACTGAATCTTGCTGTTTTGCTCACAACTCTTGGTTGTAAGGGATGAACGTTAAATTCTGATTGGTGGGAACAACAGCAAAAGACAAGAATTTATCATCTCATATAACCCAAAAGCCCAGGAACAGCTTTAGACTCAATGATACCCAGAGGCCCACACCAGTGATTTGTTTTTTCTCACTCTGGTTTCTCTGTTTTTGGATCCATTCTCAGATATACTCTACTGTTTTGGTGATAAAATAAACAGTATTTCTGGGCTTGTAGCTTATTTTCTAAGCTTCATGCCCAATGGGAACCGGATGCTACAGGAAGTCTGGAGTGTGCATCTTATTGGACCAGCCAGGATAACATGCTCATCCTTGAACTATAATCATGGGATATGGCACTGGCCAGGCGCAGGATACATGGCTTGCTCTGGGGTCAAGCTTAGCCAAGCTATTTGTAATGAGAGAAGAGCATGGCCGACACTCTCAGGAAAACCAGGGCCCTCCCAGAAGTTGGGAGGAGGATGCTGGACAGGTGCTATCTGCAGGCCACCAGACATCTTCCGTGTTGTTGCACACCCTAACTGCTCCTCACTCCTCCCTTGCAGGACCTCTGGCACCCTGCTTCTGCTGGCTCACTGCTGCCTTCTTGCAATGTTGCCTTCACTGGGAGTCTAGGTTCTCCATCTCTTCTCTGGCTTTGTCCTTTACTGACTGCTCCTATGCTGATTGTTTGTCCTCTCCCTGGCCACATCAGTCAGGGCCCAATCAGGAACCACCCCAGTGATTTGGACAGAAACACATATACACACACACAATATAAGGCATTGTTTTACGCTTGTGTGTTGTTTCACTAGTATTTTCTTTCATGTAATAGGAAGAAGTGGTTAAGAGAAGGGATAAAAGAAGTCTCTATAGAATGATGAAGCTAGAAACGTGAAAAGCAGCTACTGCTTTTAGGACTGAGAGAAATGAGCAGGGGTGAACCCTTCCCCTGCCCAGCTGAGATTCAGATCTCTCTGAAGGGGGCGTGGCTGTCTCAGGTCAGGAAATCCTACCAATGGTGAAGAAACCTGGTGCATAGGGTGGGCAGAAACTGGAGAGTTGGGGGATACAGCTGGTCCGGGGGGCAGGCAGCTACTGGGGTGAAGGCTTCCCATCTTCTGAACCTAGTCCTCAGTAAATGACAGAAAACCAAAACCCACCATCTCCCAGTAAATTGCAACTCTACCCTTGCAGTTGCTCAAGTCAAAACATTGAAGTTAATTTGCTTCCTCTCGTGCTCTTTATAGAATCTATCAGCAAATTCTGTTCATTCTATAATAGAACGTATTCAGATTGGACCACCTCCACTGCTTCCTCCTTATCTCTCACCAGCATAATGGTGTTGCCTGCTAACTGGGTTCTCTGATTTGGTTCTTTTATCTCAATACTTTAAATATTTTACTCCACTTTCTTCTTTTATGTATAGTTTCTGAGATGTCAGATACAATTCTTAACTTTTGTTACTCAGTACAAAAGAGCCACTTCTGTCTGCCCCCTACTCTGCTTCTTTCCAGATTTTTTTTTTATCTTTGATTTTCTGTAGTTTGAAAATCATGTGCTTGGGTGTAGTTTTCCGGTCATTTATCCTGTGTAGTGTTCTCTGGGCTTCCTGGATCTGTGTTTGGTGAATGACATTGATATAGGGAAGTTCATGGTTATTATTCTTCCAAATATTTGCTCTGTTTCCTTTTTTTTTTGTACCTCTCTGTATTCTTATTATGCATATGGCATACCTACCTTTTGCAGTTGTCTCATGGTTCTTGTATATTCTGTTCAGTTTTTTGACAGTCTATTTACTCTTTATTCTTCAGTTTCAGAGACATCCTTTGGCAGAGGGATTATTTTTTCCTTCAGTCACCTTTTGTCAAATTTTAAAGTCACCCCTGGGATAGCAGTGGAGGATGGCCCAAGTCCTTGGGCCCCTACACCCGCATGGGAGACCCAGAAGAAGCTCCTGGCTCCTGGCTTCGAATCGGCACAGCTCTGGCTGTTGCGGCCAAATGGGGAGTGAACCAGTGGGTGGAAGACCTCTCTCTCTCTCTCTGCCTCTCCTTCTCTCTCTGTGCAACCCTGATTTTCAAATAAATAAATAAATATTTTTTAAAAATTTTAGGGCCACCAATGGTGACCCCATTTTAGGGACAGTGTCTTTGATATCTAACCCTCTCCTTTGGTTCTTTAGGATTTCCATATTTCCACTTCCGTTGCCCATTTCTTCTTGCCTGCTGTCTAGTTTGTGAGTTACAGCCTTTAGTACATTTGTCATAATCGTTTAAATTCCTGTTCTGGTAATTCTAACATCTTTGCAATATCTGACTCTGATTTGGTTACTTAATCTGCCTCTTCCAACTAAGTTTTAGTATGCATTGTAATTTTTTCTTTATAGCCAGTCATGATGTACTGGGTAAGAGGAAATGCTGGGGCTGGCACTGTGATACAGCAGGTTAAGCCATGGCCTACAGTGCCAACACTCCATATGGGTACCAGTTCAAGTATTAGCTGTTCCAGTTCCTACCCGGCTCCCTGCTAATGTACCTGGGAAAGCAGTGGAGGATGGTCCAAGTGCCTGGGCCCCTGCATTCATGTGGGAAACCTGGAAGAAGCTCATGGCTCCTGGTTTCAGCCTGACCCAACCCCAGTGGTTGTGGCCTTTTAGGGAGTAAATCAGCAGATGGAAGATCTCTCTCTCTCTCTCTCTCTCTCTCTCTCTCTCTCTCTCTCTCTCCGTAACTTTCAAATAAATAAATATAAAAAAAGAAAAGAGGAAATGCTATGTGTAGGCCCTTAGTAATGTAGTGGTGAAGTGTTTGGGAAAGGGACAGTCCACAGTCCTTTGATCAGGCCTTGGTCTTTACCGATCCTATGCCTCTAGACCATGAAATTCACAAGTGAATTTCAGCTCTTTACTTCCCCCTTTGGTGGGGCAGTATGGTAGAGTGGACTGGAGTTGGGTATGTCCCTTCTCCTGGGTAGAAGGTAGGAGCTGGTGGGAGTCGAGTGTTTCATTGTCCCAGGGTGAGTCAGGCTCAGATGAGACTCCAGCAGGCTCTTGGTAACTGGCTTCTCCTGGGGGCAGTCCTTGAAAGCAGAACACAGGGGCTGACTCATATCAGAATGGCTCCTTTCGCCTCCCTCTGCCAGAAACAAAGACAGAAAATTTTAAGTTTTTATTTATTTGAGAGGTAGTTACAGACAGAGAGCAAAGTCTTCCATCCACTGGTTCACTTCCGACATGACCGCATGGCTGGAGCTGGGTCAATCTCAAGTCAGGAGCCAGGAGCTTCTTCCAGGTCTCCTACAGGGGTGCAGGGACCCAAGCACTTGGGCCATCTTCTGTTGCTTTCCCAGGCCATTAGCAAAAGAGCTGGATCAGAAGTGGAGAAGCTGGGATATGAACTGGTGCCCATATGGGATGCCAACACTACAGATGGAGACTTAGCCCCTCCCACCCACTTAAATTCAGTTACTAGGGACCTGATGAAAGACAGATTAATAGGAGAAGAGTTGTATAGTTTTTATTGATGTTCACTTTTTTTTGTACATGGAACTTCAAGGAAAAGTGAGAATTCAAATAAGTAGATTTGGGATCTTATGTACAAATGGTGATAAATTGTGGATCAATGACTAGCAAATACATGGGGAAAACTAATGGAAGATAAGGATTATGTTAGCACGGTTCACTTGTGAAGACTCATCTCAGTGAGACTCCTGTTGGTATTGATGAGTTGATCTCTTCCTGGCACAGTGGGATACCTTCCTCAAAGAATTTATACACTGTTCTTAGGCAGATAAAAGGAGGGCTTTTTAGGATTTTTTTAAAAAAGAATTTTATTATTACTATGAACATTTTTATTTATTTACTTGAGATATACAGAGCTCTCAAAAGATAGACACATGTATACATACATACACACACACACACACACACACAGAGAGAGAGAGAGAGAGAGAGAGAGAGAGAGAGAGAGAGAGTCTTCTATCTGTTGGTTCAGTCTCCAAATGCTCACAACAGCTGAGTCTAGGCCAGGCCAAAGTCAGGAGCCTAGAAATCATTCCAAGACCATATGCGGGTGCCAGGGATCCACGTCCTTGTCACTGCTGCCTCCCCAGGTGCACATCAGCCAGAAGCTGGAATGAGGAGTGGAACCAGGAGTTGAATCTGGCCGCTATGACATAGAAGTTGGAGTCCCAAACAATATGCCAAAGATAGGTCCCAGGATGTCTTAATTCTCACTGGTTTTTAGCTCAAAATAATTCTTATGCCAAAGTGATGTATTTTGGGATGAATTATACTGGTCCTCTACAATGGCACTCAAGAAATAATTTTTAAAGTGAAAGCATTAATTGCTACTCTAGTGATGTGTGTGAGAGTCTGTGTGAGGGCCTGTAGTCACAGAATGTAATGACACAGTCTTTGCCCTCAAGGAGCACATGGTTTAGAAGGGATACATAGATGGGCACAAGCACCTTTACAGTGCAAGGTAGATTGATCTGTACTATAAGATACAGTTTTCATGTCAAGTGTTCTTGAGATTTGCAGCTTAGGGAGACCACATTCATGTTAGTGAATCTGGAAAACCTTTGCAAAGGAGGCAGCATCCCAGCAGTATCTGACTTCTCCTAGGGAGAGAACAAATGGAGGACTTTCAGGTAAGGGACATCACAGAAAAAGCCCTGTAATGGGAAGTACAGGATGTGTTTGGGTATCTCTGTAGGCCTGGATAGTAGAAGTGGGAGATGAGTGCAGAAAGCTGCAGTGGGATTGGATTGTGATTGTGCTTGATTGTGCTTCTAAGTAAAGAGAAAGGGCCCACGTGGGAGATGTGGATCAAAGAAAGAGGAAATACATGAAGTGGTTCCACGTCTGGAGAAAGTGAGATGGGCTGAGATGAAGAAATAGTCCAAAGGGCCACCGTAGATTCTCAAAACAGGACAGATCTGATGAATTCTCTTGCTGCCCGCACCCACACCCAGGCGATTCGGTAGCAACCATTTAAAAACATAGCTCAAAAAATATGGATAAATGTGACCACTAAGAGCAAAATAACGAACGTGGTCCTCAGGGTAAATAGCAGCTATCTTCTGGTCAAGGCCGTGTTGACCAGAGTTCATCCACCAACCACTCTCACAGCTGCATCCCTTAGAGACGGTGTGCAAACTCCAGCTGCATCCAGAAAGTTGTGCCTCCCAAACCTCCATGTCTGCTGGGGCCACCTTATCACTGTGGAGTCTTGACTCGACTCTTCTCTGCAGCAGATCATTTTGACCTTGGCACCTGGGCCCAGGTCAGAATCTAACTGGGATGCAACTTGGTGGATTTCCACAGTAAAAATCCTAAACCATAATTAGAAGTCTAATATGAGAAATTGTAGAAATGCTAAATATCCTGGGAACCTTTTTTAGTATTTTCAGTTTTTTTCATGTCTCCAATCCCTGTGAATCTGACTCTTGTCAAAAGCACACAAGAATTGGCCAAGTGGGTGGTCAGAGCTGGGGTCAATATTCACAGAATAAACACGACCTATTCTGCACTCTAACAACCAGGCCTGGTGAGATGATTAGTCTGGGTTGGTTCTCCAGGAGTTGATTGTTTTGTCTCTAATAAGCATTTATTGAGTGTGAGTATATGCAAGGGCCTATACTAGGTTAGGGTTAGGGTTAGGGTTAGGGTTAGGGTTAGGGTTAGGGTTAAGGCTAGGGCTAGGACTAGGGCTAGGGCTAGGGCTAGACTAAACCTGATGGGGGTAGGGGTCAAGGCTAAAGAGAAATAAAAATACTTGATCTCACTCCCTGAAAGGGTTCAAAACCAGGTAAAGGGTCAGATTTTTGTGTAAATAACAAAGAAAAACAATAAAATTTCAGGAATGGAGTGAAAGATCGAAGAAAAGTCGCTGAGTCAAAATGGTGGTGTGCAGCCTCAATTTTCAATGTTGGTTAAGAGTCCACTTCTAAATTCAACAGAAGCAATGAGATTGATGTGGGAATCCTAATTGGGATTTTAGGCAGATGAACAGAAAAAGTGGAGGGGGGTTCTCTTTAAACTTGTTTTTTGTTTGTTTGTTTTTTGAATTTTTGTTGGAGGTTCTTCTATCTCATTTTATTTTTTTGTTTGTTTCTAAACTTTTAAGATCTTCAAGGTCCCCTGTCATTCTTTTTTTTATTTAATAAATGTAAATTTACAAAGTACAACTTTTTCATTGTTGTGGCTTTTTCCCCCATAACCTCTCTCCCACCATAGCCATCTCATCTCCCACCCCCTCTCCCATCCCATTCTTCATCAAGATTCATTTTCAATTATCTTTATATACAGAAGATCAACTTAGTATATACTAAGCAAAGATTTCAACAGACTGCACCCACACAACTGCACAAGATATAGAGTACTGTTCGACTAGTAGTTTTACCGTTAATTCTCATAGTACAACACATTAAGGACAGAGATCCTACGTGGGGAGCAGGTGCACAGTGACTCCCGTTGTTGATTTAACAATTGACACTCTTATTTATGATGTCAGTAATCACCCAAGGCTCTTTCCATGAGCTGTCAAGGCTATGGAAGCCTCTTGAGTTCACCAACTTTGAGCTTATTTAGTCAAGGCCATATCACAGTGGAGGTTCCTTCCTCCCTTCGGAGAAAGGTGCCTCCTTCTTTGATGGCCTGTTCTTTCTGTTGGGCTCTTGTTCACCGAGACCTTTCATTCAGGTTGTTTTTGCCACAGTGTCTTGGCTTTCCATGCCTGTGAGACTCTCATGGGCCTTTTAGCCAGATCCAATGCCCCAAGGGTTGATTCTGAGGCCACAGTGCTGTTTAGGGCATTTGCCATTCTATGAGTCTGCTGTGTGTCCTGCTTCCCCTGCAGGATCATTCTCTCCCTTTTAATTCTGTTCTTCCTTATTTGCAGACACTGGTTTATTTGTGAAATCTCTTCAACACTTACCCTATCTTTTGACCAACTGTGTACTTAAACTTATCATTTTAACAAGAGAGATGGCATTGGTACATGCCTCCTTGATGAGATTGAATTGGAATCCCCTGGCACATTTCTAGCTCTACATTGGAGGTAAGTCCATGTGAGCGTATGCTGAACTGTATATCTCCTCCCTCTCTCATTCCCACTCTTATATTTAACAAAGATCACTTTTCAGTTAATTTTAAGAGGGAGAAGCAAAGTATCTTTGGAGATATAAATCCCTCATGTTTTCATTCTATTCTCTCTGCATGATAATGCACTATTGTTTCTCCAGCTATCCTGTGTAGACAGAAAGTATGCCCAGATCATCCTCATTTCAGGGTAAATGCACTTTTGTAGGCATTTTCTCTGTTATTTAACTTAACAGAGTGATATAACTGTTGAGGCATAAGTTGTGACTTCTTGGGGATGCTGTAGCTTTATTTTATATGACCTGAGTGGAAAAACAAAGAATTGGAAAGTTTCTTGCTTCCTTCCTTCCCTCCTTATTTCTCTATCTATATTCACCATCATCATCTATTTATGTACTTTTTCTAAATATATATGTATCTAGATAGAGTCATGCATGTATCTAAACAGATAGATAGATATACACATTACATAGACACACAGGTTTATATAACATAGAAATTAGCTTAGAGATACAAATAGAGAAAAAAAGTAGTCAAGATTTGGGAGCCTCTGGAATAAGATTATGGTAGAGATAATTCAAATAAATGACTTTGAAATTAGATTTGAGAGCGAGTCTTGCTCAGACACTGAGTAGCTATGTGACCCTGAATGATTAACAACTCTATGAAGTCTGGATTTTCACTTGAATAATTGGCATGATAAGACTATCCGCTTTAAATAGGGTTGATATATTAAGCAGTTTGCATGGTGGAAGGCCAGCAATAAGCAGATTGATTGTAAATACTGCTCCTTTGTGAGTGGAATGTGATTATGTAAGGGTGAGAAAGAAGTCCACTGCAGATCCAAAGGTTCCGCTGCTTTGTTTTCATCCTTCTTCCCTGTCGTCCCTTTACCTTAGAGTGTTCCTGTTCCTCCTGTCAGAGTGCCATGTATTTTGTGTTGAGAAGCACTGAAGTGGGCATCTAGTGCTAGTTTTAGCTCTGCCACAAGGGAACTGTAAAACCTTAATGTCATGAAATGTGTTTCCTTTATATAAATAAAAAAATAACTACATGTTGCTATTTTCATGTCCAAAAGAAAGTATCTTATGTCTCTGGAACTTAGTATCCTCATCTGCACAATGAGGCTGTGCTACATGCTGTCTCAGGTGGTTTCAACTTATGGGTCACTGCTCACATTCTAATTTTTGAATTTTTAATTGGCTTTTAATTGTACATATTCACATAGTATCATGAGATGTCTCAACACATGCAACCATTATGTACTGTTCTAATCAAGGTAAATGCATCTATTTCCTTAAACATTTATTATTATTTTACCACCCATATTTTATATATACATATATGTGTATATATATTTATATAATTTTTAGTATATATGTGTGTGATGCATGCACACACGCACACACAAACCTCCACACTCAGGAATATAATGGGAACATGGTTTACTAAACAATGGTTACCATTGCTATGTGTGATATCTTCTGGTATTTCCCATACTAATCTTTGCCAGGTCATTAAAAAATTGCATGTCATGGCCAAGTTAATTGATTTCAAGACCAACCATGGGGTGAGATTGGAGTTCAAGCAAAACAGGACTTAGCACCCTCCCCTTTCCACTATATGGGATTCTAATGCATAGAGATGCTTCCCAAGAGTTGCTGTCTCCAGTGTCTTGAGGTAATATCCTTTATGAATACTTTATAGAAAGTGGCTTTCACTCAGAAGTCACATGCTTTGGAGACATTACCATATTGATCCCATGGTTCTCAAGAGAGATTGGTGACACATTATATTTGGCAGGTAGCTGTTTGAAACCTGTAGATGTTGTACATCTTTTGGGATCTCATGTCAGCTTCTGCATATATAGGGTAAGCCCTCTGACTACACAATCCTTTGTGTCTGTTCTCTCTGCAAGAGGACCAGGATCGTGGTAAACATATTTGCTCTATAGCCCAACTGCAAAGGTTTCTTTTTAACAATTTGCTTTTAGTGTCAAGAAATGGAAAGTTCATAAAATTGTCCATGCTTCAGGTCTCATCAGAGGACTCGCTGTAATTGGAACTTTATATTGATCATACCATCTGTGGCGCTAAGTGATGTTTATCAACTTACATATTTCTCTCCCCCCAATAAACTACTAATACCTGAAAGGCAGGGAATGATTTTTATTCAGCTATTTATTTCTACATATTCCACATACTATATATTTCTTAGAATGTAGTATATCTTCAGTACTTGTCTATCATATTGGTTTAAGTGAATCTGAGAAATAAGTTCAGATGTGACCAGCTTCTTGACCTTGCTGTGTGTCGTTTAGACCAGACTACAGGAGGAGAGAGCCCCTGGTATCAGAACTGGTGGTATATGGGCTGCATTATATTTACAGTAAGTCCTTTTGGAGGTTAGGAAAGAGACAAAGTTTCTTTAAGTGTCCTGTCTATATTATTTTTTAGGTTGATTTATTTATTTAAAAGGCAGAGATAGAGATAGAGAGAGAGAGAGAGAGAATCTTCTATCGACTGGTTTACATCTCAAATGCCTACAATAGCCAGGCTTGGGCCAGGTCAAAGCCAGGAGCCAGGAACTCCATCCAGGTCTCCCATGTGGGTGGCAGGGACCCAAGTATTTGAGCCATCATTTGCTGCCTCTTAGGGGGTGTCATTAGCATGAAATTGGATCAGAAGCAGAATACTGGAGACACAAACCAGGTAGTCTGATATGGGGTGCAGGCATCCCAAGTGGTGACTTAGCCAGTTGGGCCAAAATGTACCCTCTTCCTCCATTATTAACTAACTACCCTCTGCTGAAGTCCCAGGACCATCTAAGTTCCATGTTTGGTTTCTCAAAGTACTTGAAATGCTAATTCATCCTATGATGACTATATTATCATTATACGTTATGCTGAGTATGGGAGCACTTAATAAAAGATAAGAAGTGCAGTTAAAAGGAACGTTAGGACCTCCAGCTGTCAGGAAGGTTAATAACGGAGGTGTTTGGGGATGGAGCTGGGGAGTGGGAGGAGCCTTTTTGTTGTGCTGAAGCTCTATCACAAATGTGGTTACGCGTGACTTTGAAGGAAATCTGCCTGCTGAACTTGTCCATTTAGGAGGTGGGCCGTGGGTGGGCTTAGGTCACTGGGAAGGTCATTCTCATGACAGGGTTGAGCAAAGAAACCAAGTTGGGCCTAGCCACTGTCTCTGCTTCCTGGCTCATATGCACTCCACCATGGCCATTCACCACCCTCACCAGATAACCAGTGAGGCCCACCCAGTCTTGGAATGTGAGCCTCTGAATCACAAGGCAAAATAATATTCTTTCCTTCATAAGTAGTTTACCTTAAATATTTTATTGTTGTAATGAAAACTCAGTAATACAGAAAATGGGTTCAGAGGAGTGGGACTGTAATTAAAGCTTCACGTGGGGATGTGGAGGAGCCTTTGGAATTGATTTATCCAAAGTTGGAAAGTTTGGAGGAGAAGGCTTGAGAAAACCTAGAATGCTGGGGCCGGCACTGTGGTGGAGTGTGTAAACCCATATGGGTGCTGGTTGAAGTCTCAGCTGCTCCACTTCTTTTATTTATTTTTTTAAAAGATTTATTTATTTATTTGAAAGTCGGAGAGAAGAAGAGGCAGAGAGAGATCTTCCATCCGATGCTTCACTCCCCCAATTGGAACCAATGGCCAGAGCTGCATTGATCCAAAGGCAAGAGCAAGGAGCTTCCTCCGGGTTTCCCATGCAGGTGCAGGGGCCCAAGGATTTGGGACATCTTCTAGTGCTTTCCCAGGCCATATCACAGAGCTAGATCAGAAGTGGAGCAGCCAGGTCTCGAACCGGCACCCATATAGGATGCCAGCACTGCAGGCCAGGGCGTTAACCCGCAGCACCACAGCGCTGGCCCCAGCTGTTCCACTTCTGATCCAGCTCCCTGCTTTAGCCTGGGAAAGCAGTAGAAGATGGCCCAATATGGGGGACCCAGAAGAAGCTCCAGGCTCCTGGCTTTGGATCAGCCCAGCCCTGACCATTGCGGCCAGTTGGGGAGTGAACAAGCAGATGAAAGACCTCTCTCTCTCTCTCTCTCTCTGCCTCTGCCTCTCTAACTCTTCCTTTCAAATAAATAAATAAATCTTAAAAAAATAGAATATTGTTAAGTTGAGCATGATGGGTGATTCTGGTAAGTCTTAGTTATCAGAACACTGAGGCAACTGTGGACAATAAAGCCCACACTGAAGATGTCTCAGATAGAAATGTGGATCCTATTGGGGTATGAGTTCTGGGGAGACAGAGGCTGAATGTTGTGTTATGAACAAGGTTTGGCTTCTGAACTCACATAGATATTCAAATGTGTGGACACTTAATCAATTATGGTGTTTGGAAGGTGGGCCTAGTATATGGGAGGTCCTTAGGCCATTGGGGGTGTGCTTTGGAAGGTAGTGCTTATGAGAGAATTGGCTATAGAAGCTGAGTTGACCCCGTGACCCTTTTTCTGCTTGTTGGCTTACCAGGTGAGTACAGGCTCTGTCATTCACACCGTCTATCCTCACCAGAGGGAAAACCAGTGGAGCCTCCTCGACCTTGAACTGTTAATCTCTGAACCTAAATACACTTTCTCCCTTCATGAGTAGCTTATCTGAAATACTACATTAGAGTAATGAAAAAACTGACTTATACAGATTGTCTTCTCTATTTTCCTGTAAAACCATCCAACATTACATTTTTGTGATATGGATATAGATTCATCAACCAATCATCTTGGTTATGTACCTGCATTTTCTCCCAAATATTTCATATGTTTTCATTTTCTCTCTCCAGAGCTACAGAAAAGCTGCACCAGATCATGCAGATTGTTCAGGGTTCGTGTTTGTCTAAAATGACCAGAGTGCAGCAAAGCCAGTATGGGAATCAGGAATCAGCTTACTCTGTCATGGATCAGTGCTCCTTAGTATGGACCTTACACTGTGATGGGAAAGATTCAAAGGACCCAGGGTACTTTACTGTCCCTCCTTGCATCAACTCCATAGATGTTGCAGGAGCACCATAGTCTACTTGGTCTCCAGGATTCCTTGCATCCCATATATAGGTTGGTTTGTTTTGCATCCTAGTCCAAAACAGAGACTACCCCACCTCCTTTAAGATGTCTGGTAACTATCTGTAGTCTCTTTAGCCTAAAACCTGATTCATAATATGACTGCAAGTATGGGCTCTGCCTGTCTACCTCACAGAGGATTGGACCTCTCGTTTTGCTGCCCAAAGGAGAAAGAATGAATTTCTTTCTTTCTTTCTTTCTTTCTTTCTTTCTTTCTTTCTTTCTTTCTTTTTTTTTTTTTTGACAGGCAGAGGAGACAGTGAGAGAGACAGAGAGGAAGGTCTTCCTTTTCTGTTGTTTCACCACCCCAATGGCTGCTGTGGCCAGCACGCTGCGGCCAGTGCACTGTGCTGATCCGAAGCCAGGAGCCAGGGGCTTCCTCCCGGTCTCCCATGTGGGTGCAGGGCCCAAGTCCCTGCTGCATCCCCGGGACACGGCAGAGAGCTGGCCTGGAAGAGGGGCAACCGGGACAGAATCCAGCGCCATGACTGGGACTAGAACCCAGGGTGCCACACCGCAGGCGGGGGATTAGCCTAGTGAGCCGTGGCTCTGGCCAATTTCTCTTTCATAGTCATGTACAAAGCCATAGATTTGAGATGTCAACATAACTGTGTCCTTTGGTCGGGTTATTGACTAAGTGCCAAGTGCCATGGAAAAGCTGGAGATTCTGATATGGAGAGGACAGTGCCTGCCTTCAAGGGGCTGGCAGTCCAGAGCAGGAGAGAGAAGGATGCTGAGATAATAAACACCAGGGCATGTCTCACACTGTCTGTGTGGATTAGGTACTGCTGAGTCCTTTAGGGGAAGCATTTTGCTTGCAGAAGAGATGGGAACTGCCTTCATAGATGTGCAGACCTTGGACTGGGCTTAAATATACGCTTAGAGTGAGGCGATGGAGGAAGATGTTTACATGAACAAAGCCAAGGGGTCGTGTGCATGCCTGACACATTTGGGAAATGTAGAGGCTAAGTGAAGCCACAGCATAGAATGAGCAGAGTCCTTTGAAAAATTAAGTAAAAATATGGGTGGAGTCAGATGGTGAATGGCAATGGATGCCAAAGGAAGTTATTTGAATTGATTAGAAGTATTTTTGAGAAAAATAAGTTATTGCTTTTACATATACCTAGTGAAGATGAACATCAAGAATACTATTTACTAGTATTGGGGTCGTTGAAGAATCAGTGGTGGTCTGGCTCCCATCAACATCATTCTGTTTTGGGAAAGGCAGGTTTTCTTAAATTTTTGCTCATTGCAGTTTGCCCTTGGATTTTCTTCTTGGTTTCATCTGATATTATTGAAAAAAAAAAAAGTAAGACACAGAGAGATGGAATGACTTAGTAAACGTTCCATTAGAAAGTCGCAGAACTGGAATATAAGGTGAGCACTTCCATCTGTAAGTCCTGCACCTTTCAAAAACACCAAGCTCCAGGCTCTTGTATTCTAGGCTGGCTTGCAGCTCAAAGCTCCCAGGAAGCATAGACTTTGTGTCAAAAGGCCAAGGGTAAGGTGAATGGTATAGCAGACAGCAACTAGACGGATTTGTGAATGGCAGATGCCTGTAAAATGAGAGGACAGAGTTAGTGGTGCCCCAGAGCATGGGTGGAACACAGATCAGCACTGTAGGTCTCCCTGGGCCTTGCATAGGCCATGCTGAGATACCTGAAGAGCTAGTCTGTACCCTGCCCTTCTTCCTCCTTTACCTGCTCTTTGCTGTCTAAGCAGAATTTCTGTCTTCTCAGTGACACTACAAGGTTCTTAGAATAAGAAAACAGAGAGAAAAAGTCTTCTTTTTTCCATTGGTTCACCCCGCTGCGGCTGGCGCACTGTGCTGATCTGAAGCCAGGAGCCAGGTGCTTTTCCTGGTCTCCCATGCGGGTGCAGGGCCCAAGGACTTGGGCCATCCTCCACTGCACTCCGGGCCACAGCAGAGAGCTGGACTGGGAGAGGGGCAACCGGGACAGAATCCGGTGTACCAACCAGGACTAGAACCCAGGGTGCCAGCGCCGGAGGTGGAGAATTAGCCTAGTGAGCCGCTGATCAGCTCTTGTCCTGACTGTTGATGTACAATGTAATATTTTATCCATTTTGGTATTTTTGTTTTGTTTTGTTCTAGTACTATTGGTTGAACTCTATAATTAACACACAATTATTCTTAGGTGTTTAAATTTTAACTGAAAAGTGATCCCTGTAAATATAAGTGTGGGAATAATAGAGGGAGGAGATGTACAATTTGGGACATGCTCAATCGGACTTGCCCCAAATGGTGGAGTTAGAAACATGCCAGGGGATCCCAATACAATTCCATCAAGGTGGCATGTACCAAGGCCATCTCACTAGTCCAAGTGATCAATTTCAGTTCACAATTGATCACACTGATAGGTCTAAGAATCACAGGGATCACACAAACAAGACCAGTGTCTGCTCATACTAACTGATAGAATCAAAAAGGGAGAGAATGATCAATCATGGGAAGTGGGATACACAGCAGACTCATAGAATGGCAGATGTCCTAAATAGCACTCTGGCCTCAGGATCAGCCCCTAAGGCATTCGGATCTGGCTCAAGAGCCCATGAGAGTATTTTAAGCATGGAAAGCCAAGACACTCTGGCAAAAAAACAAAACAAAACAAAACAAAACAAAAACCTAAATGAAAGATCTTTGCGAGTGAGATCCCAGTGGAACGAATGGGGCCATCAAAGAAGGAGGTACCTTTCTCTGAAGAGAGGAGAGAACTTCCACTTTGACTATGATCCTGTCGGAATAAGATCGAAGTCGGTGAACCCTAAAGGCTTCCATAGCCTTGGCAACTCATGACTAGAGCCTAGGGAGATTACTGATGCCATAAACAAGAATGTCAATTTGTTAAGTCAACAACAGGAGTCACTGTGCATTTACTTCTCATGTGGGATCTGTCCTTAATGTGTTGTCCAATGTGAACTAATTCTATAACTAGTACTGAAACAGTATTTTATACTTTGTGTTTCTGTGTGGGTGCAAACTGATGAAATCTTTATTAATATATACTAAATCGATCTTCTGTATATAAAGATAATTGAAAATGAATCTTGATGTGAATGGAATGGGAGAGGGAGCGAGAGATGGGAGGGGTGTGAGTGGGAGGGAAATTATGGGGTGGGGAAAGCCATTGTAATCCATAAACTGTACTTTGGAAATTTATATTTACTAAATAAAAAAAAGAAAAAGAAAATAAAAGAAAAGAATAAGAAAACAATTTTTATCCAGCTTTTTGGAATATAAAAGAATAGCTGTTTTGAGGATGGTGATTATAGTGATGGTGATATCCTGAGGTTCAGTAATTTGCATCAGATCATATAGAATCAGCGGCAAAGCTACATGTGTATCCTAGTTTGTATAACTCCAAGGTCTGCCATAATCAGTACCTCTCCCTGTAGCTTAAAGGTGCAACCAGGTCAGAATTTCCTTAATTTCCAGGCCTGACCCATCTGGGATTGGGCCCACACCCTAGACAGAAGAGTGTGGTGAAGGGGCTGGTGCTATGGCTGTGCTTGCATGTTAGAAAGCTACACAGAATTCAGCTCAGCCATTGCTCACCTAATGATAACAGTAACAGCAGTAAGAATAAAGTCGTCATAACAGTACCTTAAATCTGATTTGATTCCCAAAGCATTTTCTTTTGTTAAGTTTCATTTTCATTTTATTTATTTATTTTAATTTATTTTATTTATTTTGAAAGGCAGAGTGATAAGAGAGAGAGGAAAGAGAGAGAGAGACAGAGAGAGAGAGAGAGAGAGAGGAACTTCCATCTGCTGGTCCACTCCCCAAGTGACTGCAGAAGCCGGGAATAAGGAACTCTCTCTGGGTCTCCCACATGGGAGGCAGGGGTCCAAGCACTTGGACCATCTTCATCTGCTTTTCAGGCACATTAACAGGGAGCTGGGTTGAAACTTGAGCTGTTGGGACCGGCACTGTGATAAGGGATTGTGGTGTCATAAACAGTGGCTTAGCCCGCTGCACCACAACTCTGACCCTTCCCAAAGAAGTTGCATTGCATCATCTCATGTCCAAGCGTCTGGCTTGGTGGACAGAGCAGGGATCATAGTTAAGGGGACTGAGGGCAGGGTCGAAGGTTAAGTAGGAAGCTGGAAAACTGAATATGTTTCAGGTATTTTTTTTTTGGTTATAACCTACAAGAGAATATTTTCTGCTGTGATCCAGAATGTTGTAATATTCTCTTCTACTCTACTTGATTCTATTGTATTTGTTAGAATCCAATAAACAGTGGATTAGAGGACCTGGTACAATTTCTTCCACTCCAATTGTTATGGTTCCCTGATATAGTGAAGTGTGAAACCATGAGTTGTCCACCAAATATGAAAACAAGCTTTAATTTTAACTGAAGTGAGGACAGTGACCTCTTGCCTGACTCCGTTGCTCTCCCAGATCTGTCTTCCAAGGACAACTACTTCAAAATCTTTTTCATTCAGATATTTACTTCCCTATTTCTAAGCAATGCTCTTAGATCATTGGTTTTTAATACACTAGTTTCAAACACTAGCTAATATCTTATTTTTAAAGGTTTATTTATTTATGTATTTATTTATTTATTAGAGAGAGAGAGAGAGAGAGAGAGAGAGGAAGACAGCAAGAGAGATAGAGGGGGGAGAGAGAGATTTTCCATCTGCTATTTCACTCCCCAGATACCTGCAACAGCTAGTGCTGGGCCAAGCTGAAGCCAGCAGCCAGGAACTCCATCCAGATCTCTCATGTGGATGGCAGGGATCCAAGTCCTTGGCTCACGATCTGCTTTATTCCCAGGCGCATTGGCAGGGAGTTGGATAGGAAGCTCAGGCGAGACTTTAACCAGTACTCGGATACAGGATGCTAGAGTTGCAAGTGTCAGTTTAACCCACACTGCCACAGTGCCCACCCCTAGCTAGTGACTTCTTGTTTAGCAGCCTCCACTTATTAAAATGCTGTACCAACAGATATCAAGACAAAAGCTCTATTGCTTCCAAAGCCATTGAAGCACCTGGTTGAGTTCTGCTGATTCCATGAATAACAATCTAGTAAATGAACAGAGTTCACCCTGAGGCACAGGCAATGCTGTGTGCAAAAGCTACAGACTGGGCGTAGAGAATATATGTTCTCTGCAAGAAGGAAGACACCAAAAAGAGGAGGAGGAGGAAAGGGCTGGAGTATCCATGTTCAGTTCTTGCTCCCAAATTTCCCGTTCATATAATCCAGTCCTCCCATGGGAGAGGGAATGAGAAGTGACAGAGGCTCAGAAGGCTCTGCTACATAATGCCATCCAGCAGGACACCTGCATAGTGACACACATTCCTCTCAGTTCTAAACAGTCCAGGAGAATCCCTCTTCTGTGGACCCAAAGCCGTAAGTAGAACTTTGAGCAGCTGGTTAAAGGCACCAGAGGCATCCTAGCTAGGGGATACTTGTGGCCACTGGGCTGCCTCAGTATTGCTATGGAATTGTGCTTTTCCACTCGGAGACTTCTTACCAGTTGCTCGGAACCAGGGGACTCAGTTAACATCATTTTATAAAGTAAAATAAAATTTTAGAGTCCAAAGCAATGGTATAGTAGGCTAAGCCTCTGCCTTCATCCCATATGGTGCCGATTTGTGTCCTCTTCAGATCCAGCTCTCTGCTTATGGCCTGGTAAAGCAATGGAAGATGGCCCAAGTGCCTGGGCCCTGCACCCACATGGGAAACCCCAAGGAAGCTCCTGGCTCCTGGCTTCAGATCTGCCCAGCTCCGACCATTGTAGCCATTTGGGGAGTGAACCAGTTGACGGAAGAACTTTCTGTCTGTCTCTCCCTCTCTCTGTCTGTAACTCTACCTCTCAAATAAATAAATAAAATCTGAAAAAATAGACACCACAGAAATATTAAAACATAGCTATGGATAAGTCTGAGCATAAATGACACTGAATACTCTCAGGATGCTAAGCCTTAAATTGTAGTACATAATTTACAAGCAACTAAGGTAGGGTGTGGAGTCTACTTGCCACCATTAATGGAGTTCAGCATTGTTATTAAAGCTCCAAGCAGAACTGAAGTCCTACAACTGACAATAAGTTAGGGATATGTGTTCAGGCTGTATGTGAAGCCACAGACCAAATCTTGGAATCATACTTAAAGGTCTTACTGCAAGGGGAGGCCACACACAACACAGGCAAAATATCATTAGGGACTTGCAAATTAGGCTTGAGAAATTCCACAAAGATAAGGTTGTCAGCAGAACAATATTCTGTTGCATTTTCCTGACCCCTCGGGGTTTAAATTTGCAACCTGCATCAGCAAAACTTCTGGTATTTAATTCTATTAAAATCAAAGAGCCAAATTTCTGCCTCCTGTTACATGAGCACAGTGCTTACTGACGTCAATGAGAGCTGTGCATGCATAACTGAGGGCAGATTTTGGCCTGGACTGTAGACATATGAGAACTGGCACACCATGCTCCCATCAGAATTCCGTCCCCCTGGTCTTCTGATAACACGGCCCCTTCATTCATAACTCTCTCTCTACACACTGGGAGCTGGGCCTTAGCCCAAAACACAAATCAGAAGCATCATCTAATACAGAAATCTAAGCCAGATGCAAATTTAATGACATGTGTACAAGCCACCTGAGTGGGTAACTTATTTGACTGTGAATTTCACAAACAGATTATGGTTCGTCTGCTCTTGAAGCCTAGTCAATGTAGTTTCTAATTTATACACTTAATTAGACAGACGAAGGAGGCTTTCGTCTATGACCATCTTACTGCTTTCCCTCCCCTTGCACTGCCCACACTAAAGTCGTTTATCCTGCTGCTGGTTTAGGACATGCTATAAGTATTCCAGTATTCTGCTTGGAGCGCCTAGGGCAGACGGAGCAACCTACTGAATTTGTGTTGTGCAAATGGATTTTTATAAGGCAGGAGATAACAATAACATGAAAGAAATTTTTATGTATGGTATGGTTTTCTTTGATTCAAAAAGTTTTGAAATCCTCACAGACAAGTAGCTCACTATTACACGAAGTTAACTCTGTCAGGCACCGTCATTCATTTGTGCATGTGTGTGTGCATATATGTATGTATATAAATATTTAATCCTCAGCAATCCTGTCATGCAGGTTCACCACTATGTGAACAAGAAAATTACAGAGAAGTTAAGAAACTTAACCGCTAGTGATAGAGCTAGAATTTGAATCCAGACAAATATGAATCTGACTTCAGAGGTCAGATTATTAATTCACTCTCCTCAACTGCCGGCTGGTGAAAATACAGATATTGTTTATTATTAATTAGTACTCAGACAATGTTTGTTGACAGATGTACAAATCCATGGAGAAAAAGGAATACCAGTAAGAGCTTGTCAAGAATTATTTGCATGATACTAATCTGAGGAAGGTATTTTCATCAAGCAGACAGTTTTTCTAGACACGAAGAGTAATAATGTAAGCTCCCAGAATAACTAAGCATTTCAGTCTTGCTTTTTGCAGCAAGTACGGGAAGTGACTTTGCAGTGAAATTTGAAGGCACGTTTTACATATAGCACACTTAAGCAAATTTTAAGCTTACCTTGACCATTACCTCCTTCAGTTAAATTTCCTTCAGGCTTTTAAAAATTAAATATATCTGGGCTATGTGCATTGGCAATGTTTGGGTAGTTCTCGTAATGGCTTTTTTAATATTGGTCGTGGCCTCTTTTCCCTTGTTAGAGTATATCTGAAACATAATTGAATTTGATAAATACCTATGATTTGATATATGCACTTTACATGGAAGTTTGAGAAGCATAGCTGCCAATGGAAAGTGGATTCTTCTCTCTTGTTTAAAATCGTAGGGCCTTCCAAAATTTCATTAAAAGTGAAAATTGTCTTTGCGAAAATTAAACAAAGAAACAGGAAGGAAGGAAGGGGGGGCACTGAGGGAGGGAGACAGGAGGGAGTGAAGTATGCTTATCTTTTTTTTTCTTTCCCCAAAGAAACATTTTATTTAGGAAATACAAAATTCATGCATTTCATATGTACAACTTTAGGAATATAGTGATTCTTCCCACCATACCTGACCTCCCATCCGCTCTCCCATCCCGCCTCCTCCTCCCTCTCCCATTTCCAGTCCCATTATCCACTAAGATCCATTTTCAATTAACTTTATACATGGAAGACTAACTCTATACTAAGTAGATAGAGTTCAACAGTTTGCATGACAAAAAAAAAACTGTTCCTCAACAGTTGAAACAAGGGCTGTTCAAAGTCATTGCATCTGGAAGTTAATTTCACCTCTTTTTTTTTTTTTTTTTTTTTTTTTTTTAGAAAATTAGCTTTAAAGAAGCACCCAAGAGTGAAGCACTTAGACATAATTACAGTACAACTCTTTGAGGACAAAGATCCTGCATGGGAAGCTAGTGCACAGTGACTCCTATTGTTAATTTAACAGTTAAAACTCTTAGGTATTATGTCAATGATTACCGGAGGCTCTTGACATGAGCTGCCTAGGCTGTGGAAGGCTTTTGAATCCACAAACTCTGACAGTATTTAGACAGGGCCATAAGCAAAATGAAAGTTCTCTCCTCCTTTCAGAGAAAAGTACATCTTTCTTCCATGGCCCCTCTGACCACTGGGGTTTCATCCACTGAAGTCCTTCATGTAGGACATTTTTGTCACAGTGTCTTGGCTTTCCATGCTTGAAATGCTCTCATGGGCTTTTCAGCCAGACCAGAATGCCTTAAGGGCTGATTCTGGGGTCAAAGTGCTATATAACGCTATTGTCATTCTGTGAGTCTGCTGTGTAGACGGCTTCCCATGTTGGAGCATTACTCCTTTTTAATTCTATTATTATTACCAGACACTTAATCATATCCGTATAATCACTTTAACACTTAAGATGGTGTTTTTACCACCAAGCCTAAGGGGATTTTGGGTCCCATGACAAGTTTTTGAACTACCTTTAGAAGTGTGTCTGTAGGAATGTATGCAAAACTATACTGCTTTACAGTTATAAGTTTCATACACTTAATAATTACAACTTTAGCAACATAGTGCTTATGCTCATCTTCTTAGAACTGAGTCTATGAAACTTGTTCTCTTTATATTAATAAAAATAAAGACTTCATAGATTTCTATCTTTATTGCACCAAAATAAACTTTTTTTTAAAAAGATTATCTACTTGAAAATCGGAGTTATACAGCGAGAAGGAGAGACAGAGACAGAAAGAGAGAGAGACAGAGAGAGAGAAAGAGAGAGAGAGGTCTTCCTTCCTCTGGTTCACTCCCCAATTTGCCACATCAGCTGCAGCTGCGCTGATCTGAAGCCAGGAGCCAGAAGCTTCCTCCGGGTCTCCCACATGGGTGCAGGGGCCCAAGGACTTGCAGCATCTTCCATTGCTTTCCCAGGCCATGGCAGAGAGCTGGATCAGAAGTGGAGCAGCCGAGACTGGAATCAGTGCCCATATGGGATGCTGGCACTGCAGGCAGCAGCTTTGCCTGCTATACTACAGTGCTGTTCCCCCAAATAAACTTCTTTTAATTCTGTCATCCACAAGCTTTTGGAAGTATCCTCAGACTGGCAAAATGGAAAGACAATTGTCCTTGCCCAGAAGCACATCTCATCTCTGTGGAGGCCTTCAGAGCTTTGGTTTGGTATTTGCATTGCCAAAGGGTCTCTTTCCAAGGCCTGCAGCCTAGCATCAGACCCATTTCTTAATCTTCCCACGTCACTGTCTTTGGTTTCAAGTGCAAATACCTTACTTTGTTCTCTTAACTATGAACTCAGATTTTCTCTTTAACTTATTGCTCATGATGTCATCTCACAAATCTCTCAGGGCAGTGGACAGATTGCAGGTCATTGGTGGCTAGAAAGAGATTAAATTTTATTTCTTCCCATGACATGAGGAAATCAAGAAAATGAGCGTGAGAAGAAGGAAAAGAGGGGGATATTATTTTAGCAAAATTAAATCTGAGATGATAGGAAATCATTCGACTGGTTTGGGGAGTGAGGAATGTGACTTGTCCATGGTCACATGACTTCAGACTAACAGAGTAAGGAGAAGAATCCAGGTCAGTTACCCCCAAGCCATTTCCCCTCCTTGCAAACGTCCCACACCAGAGTATAGGGCCAAGATGCCTTTGATTTTATTATTCTTATTTTTAAACTAGACAAGAAGGTGTTTGGTTTCTGTCCAATACATTTCTATACCATTGCCAGGACAAGAGACATGCATGTCTTCCCTGTGGCCTTGTCTGCGATTGGGAATACTGTACTTGTTGATTTTCTTCACTGTCTCCTTCCACATGCACCTAAATCCCAATTTGATTACATAGTCCTCCCATGTTGTCTTTCGTCTCTTCAGAATCTGTCTCAGAGAAGAACATTTTCTGATCTCATCTCAAAATTGAGAGTCCATCTGTAGGTTTAGGGGTGGGCTTCTGTGCGCACCTAGTGCATGGTCCATCTCCAGTTTTCTGTAATGATCACCAGCAGCTTCCACTTACTTCCACTTGAAGGAACAGTGCTCTTCCTTTCTTGGAAACATCACAATTGAAGAGTTCCAGTCATTATATATATATAATATGTATGTAATACACACACACACACACATATATATATATATATAAATGATACAGTCCTGACTCCTAGGATCTTTGAGCCAGCAGCTCTAGTTTTACCTTCAAGGGCAGAGATTTCACACTGGGATCCCCTGGGGGAATCCCTTTCAAAACTATATTTTGTTTGGCTCACATGATGTTTTTTACAAAACCATGCCAACGCTGAAGCAATTGAGAGATTTCACATACAAGCATGTTTTCCGGCTCTTGTTGGAGATGGAAGAGCTTTACCACTGCCCCCACTTTCCCGTAGCTGGCGCTGTGTGGGGACGGCTTGCCCTAGTGAAGCCTGAGTTCCCCAGGCCTCCACTCCTACAGATGTGCAGCTCTGGGTGTCACTTGCCATTTATTGTCATGTGTATGCTGCTCTTCTTCGAATATCTGTTTAGCTTCACTCCCTTAGGTTACCTTTCTGGACCCTGTAGGCATTTAGTTACCTTTGTAATGCCTACAATTAGGCAGCGTAGAGCAAACATGCTGCTTCTTCCACATAAGACTTTTCAAATATTTGAAGTTTACTGTGTCTTTACTCCTCCTTTTTGTAAAGTAATAAGTTTCAGTTACTTTTTATTTATTTATTTGAGAGAAAGAAAGCAAGCTTCCATCTGCTGGCTCACTCCTCCAGTGTCCACAATGGCCTGGGCTGGGGTCAAAACCCAGAGCCGAGTTCAATCTGGATCTTCGATGTGGAGAGCAGGGATCCTACTACTTGAGCCATCGTGCAGCTTCCCTGGATCTATACTGACTGGAGTCAGGAGCTAGAGCTGAAAATTAAACTCTGGCGCTCTCCTGGGGGACACAGGTGCCCTAACCTCTACACTGACCTGAAGCTGGAGGCAGGAGCTAGAGCTGAGAATTAAACTCTGCTGCTCTCCTGGGGAACACAGGTGCCCTAACCATGAGGCTAGTTGCTCATCCCTCAGTTACTTAGAGTGTCATCACTTCTCTGAACAGAACTGAGCTCAGGTGTTTGAGGGTGGGAACCAGACTTCTGTTATCCTTTTCCGCTCTGAAGTTGTAGGTATTTTCATCATCTGTTAACCAGGTATGTTGCGTGGGCAGGGTGGGTATTTTCTCTGCTGTGTGTATAGCATCCTCTTCTCCTCTGGGGGTAGTACTCTCCTCCTCTCCAGAGAGCATGCTCCTCTCCCATGCCCTATTCTAGGAACTGCTAACTGCTATGAGAACCTCTCCCCTTGGCTGCAGAGACCCCACCTAGAGTGGACACTTGTCACAAGCTCAGACAATAAGAGATTTTTTTTCTGTAACTTTTCTAACTAGAACTTGAAATGTTGGTTTCTGAGATTTTGAGGATACAATTCTGAACACATAGGTGGCCAGTAACTCTGGTTGTTAGAAATGCTGGTCGAAAAGAAACCACACAGAGAGGAAGTCACAAAGGAAAATACCAGCAGTATCACTGGTCTCTTGTGCCCCCACAGCCGAGGCTGTATTTCCCACATTTTGAATATTTAAGCCTGTGTACATTCTTTTCTTCTCTTTCTTCTTCCTTCCCTTCTTTTTCTCCTTTCTTCCATCGATCACTTCTTTCATTATTTTTTTGAAGATTTATTTATTTATTTGAAAGTTAAAATTACACACACATATGCACACACAGACAGAGACAGAGATATCTTCCATTCATTGGTTCATTCCCCAGATGACTGCAAGGGCTGGAGCTGGAGCAGGCTGAATTCAGGAGCCAGGAGTTTCATCTGGGTCTCCCCACTAGGTGGCAGGGACCCAAGTACTTAGACCATCTTCCACTGCTTTTCTCAGGTCACTAGTGGGGAGCTGGATTGGAAAGGGAACAGCCAGGACTTGAACCAGTACCATATAGGATGCCCGCTTCATAGCGGGGCTAGTTTACCAACTGCACCACAATGCCAGTCCATCCTTTCTTTCTTTAAAAATCTTTTCCTTTGCTTAATTTAGTTGTCTGTGTCTGGCTCACAGACAAAAACATTTACCTACGATACGGAGTGACTCACAGGTGATGTGACTGAATGAAATAACCAATGACCACCTGGCAGACCCCTCACTAGGGTGACCCATGGATTTCTTGTGATTTCTGGTTCCCAGCAATCTGTTCAGGACCATGCATTATTGGAAAAACAATTATATACTAAGGTGACTTCAACAATGTGTTCTTAATATTTATATATAATACATAGTAGGCTTATAGCAAGTGATGTTGCAGTTTAATGAATTAGAATTTGAGAGTATGTGGCTGGTCATGTCATGGTCTCAGAATAGGTAACAGTGGTCTTAATCATTGCACATTTAGGGTTCTGTCTTGTGCTCCAGAGGCTTATAAAACTTGCAAGGCAGTTTATGAGGCACATTTTGGGCAAGTGTTTTTGAGCTTAGCCTTGGGCCATGAGACATACCTTTAAATGAATCTTAGTGATTGCTCTGGTCTCCATTTCTGTAGCGTGTGTTTGTGATCACCTGAGTTTGACTTCTAACCTAGATCTGCTTCCAGTTACAGAGAGGAGGCAGTGGTGGACAGCCCCCTGTGTCAGCTCTCCTCCACGTTGCCCCTTTTCCCGTCCACTGTAGAGGACTGTGAGACAAACAGCCCACTACAGAGGAGAGCTGGCCTAAGGGTGGCCTCCTCATGAGCTGTCCCTTCTGGGCAATTTGACACCCATGCTTTTATTTATTGAGTGGATAATAACCTTTGGGTTTGTGAGTGGGTGGCTGTCCCTCTCCTAGCTCCTGGTACTTGAACAAATGTTTGTAACATTTCCCTGGTCAGGTGTGAGATCTCTCTCTCTCTCTCTTGCTCTGTGTGTGTATGTATATATCTGGAGATCACCATGTTCTTTCAATAATAGATGAGAACACCCTGCTCCAAATTTGCAATATTTACAGCCCTTTGCAATTTAATTAGAAACAGGAATCCAAAGATAAGTGAGTGTGTGAGTGTGTGTGTATGTGTGTGTGTGTGTGAGTGTGTGTGGATACACAGGAATAAATGTACTCAAGTCAGAGGAGAGAGAGATGACATTTTGAAAATTTTTACATTTGGAAATACGTATATATATATATATATGTAGAAAGTTGTGAGGATTCACTAACTGTAAAACTAAGATACTGTTCCACATTTTTGTTTCTTCCACTTTTGCAGTTGAAAAATTTCCCCATGTTCTTGTCTGCTTCCAGGTATCTCTATTTCAAAAATGAGAAAATTAATGATTATTAAAGGCAAACAAACTTAAAAATAGCATATGCTTTTGTTTCTAAACAAAAGAAAATATGACTTTAGATCTGAAAGGATACTAAAAGAAAAGGCATTTCAATTTTCCCTGAATAATGTAATTCCAAACTGTTTTCACTATAATTTAATTTTTAGGGAAAATATAAACCTGTACATGTGTATACATATATAAATCTACAGCTAGGTTATGAACATTTTACTGATTTACAATACTAATGGCTATTTAGGCCTATTTATACCAAATAATTTTTGATCAGTAAGGTGCATTTAGAAAACTTCTGGCTAGGGAGGGGTGCGAGTGGGAGGGAAATTATGGGGGGGGGACCATTGTAATCCATAAACTGTACTTTGGAAATTTATATTTACTAAATAAAAAAAAGAAGTGCATTCTGTAATCTCACATTGAACCAAATATAACCAGTTCTTTCTGGCATTAACATTTGATATTGACTCATACCAATCTCTCCTACCCTATGTATGCAATAACATAAATCTAAACCATGGTTGCTGTTGATATCAGCACTATTAATTGGCTATTGCCACACATGTCCCTGAGAAATCATCCTAAGGCAGCACACTCAAAATACTGACTAATATGTGTCTACTTTGCTAATAATCTGAGCAAATTTGCTTTCCTTTATAGTGGTTTAGGTCAAGGAAGACTACTAAGTTAGCAATATCTGGTTATTGCCAACCTTACGTGTTTCCAAAGGCTAACCACAAAATACACTTTTGTATAACATTTTATTTCATATATGTTTACACAAAAAAGCACACACACACGAAGTACAAAGGAAGATCGCATACTAATGTTGAAAGCCCAGCTTTGTGGGAAAACAAATTGATGGAAAAGACTTTTTATCATCATTTAATAGTTAATGGCATCTAATAAACATCTTCCCAGGTTTAGCTATCCCCCTTGATAATCCATTTACATTGTTCTTAATGGAAATTACCAAAAACAAGAGCAACCGATCTTCGTAAGAAAATCTATTTGCCTGCAAAATCTATTGTTATAGGTGAAGTTGTCCTGTCCTTCCTCCCCACTTCCCTCCCCCAGGCCCCTTTTTCTCTAAACCCCAGTTCACATCCTCCTTTCTGTCTAAACTAATGAAAATAAAAAACTATAGGAACTCAAAATGGGAGCAAACAAGCCAACAATGAACTATTATACCCCTTGGCATGTCTAAAACCTTTTCTCTCTTGCTAATGCAATTTCCCAGTCAGAAAGGGGGAAGCCTCCCTCAAGGTTATGTCAGTACAAATGGTGTAGAAGTGCCCAGAGACGCCACTTCATTCTTTGCAATAGCCCGAGAAGAGTGATTGCTTCCTTGGCTTTGTGGCCGTGATCATTCCTTAAGTGGTTGAGTAAAAAACACTGACATGTCTCTAGAGGAGAGCTTTCTAATGGCTTCTCTGTGGTCCAGCCCCTGGGGTTCTCTCATCACAGCAAGTCACCATAGTGATGCCACACTCTTCAGCCTGCTTCTGAACCTTCCGTGATAGTGACGCCAACGTCTCATTTGTAAAATTAATGCACTGTGCTTCAGCTTCACAGTTGTAATAAAAGACAACCTCTTGTGGAATACATGAATAAGAAAGTGGTGTATAGGGACCAGTATAAAAAAATAACTTCTGGGGTAAATTCTTTGTTAAATCTGGATGCAGCTCTCTTAAAAAATAAGCAGGACTGACATGTATTGTTGAATGTAGGAATGTCCAATTGAGTAATAAAAATATAAAACATTGCAAGTTTTATTATTCAGTTTCCTCCAAACCTCTAATTCAAGGTGTGCTAGCTGTTTGTACTATCGTTTTTGACATCTAATAATTTGAAAGCACTGGGACAAGGTGGAGTTGCCCCAGACAAGGTTCTTACCCAAATATCTTTAATTTTACATCGTATTGGTGGAGTCTACATCTGGCATTTGGTGTGGTACAGTAACTCTTATATGGCTATGAGGATAGAGATGGAGTTAGTTGTATTCGCTTTATCTAGAACTCTCTTCCCTGAAATGGCTAACACAGTTGATAAGATCAATTGTGGATCGGTTTTTCTTAGGACAGTGTTTATTTTGCTGGGCTTTGGGTAATGAGTCTGTGAGTGCTTTTGTCCTCCTCTGCCCTCAATGACATCGTATGGCACGTGCTCAAATTTTCAAGCAAAAGCAGTCCCTGCCTATGCTTCTGGAGTGTGATCAACAGTGTGATCTCTGCACATGAAAGACTTTATAGAAGTCTTGTTTGTGGCATTACTAAGTGGTTTTTCTTTCATACAATTTATTTCACATTTCATTTGAAACATTACCTGTTCTTGTATCTTCCAAAGTTAATTCTGTGGTTTGATTATCAAGAGAACTTCCGATACTCAATTTGCTTGGAAGAAAAATGGTACCACCCAATCCGGTGTCTGTAGAGTCTGTGTCTCAGGCTTGTTAAACAATGGGGAATAGACACATGGCACAGGGACATTGTTTCTGCTGAAACAAGTTGCTGCACAGTGTCTTAAAATGACCCAAATTTATGAGTTTACGGTTCTGCAGGTCAGAGGTGTGACCTAAGTCTCACAGTCATGGAAGTGGCTGTGAACATCCTGATTCTCACAACAAGAACAAGAAATTGTTAGCTGATACATTCATCATTTCAGAGTGAAAAATTGATTCTGTGTTGAGTAAGAGGGTCACAGCTCCCAATGTTGTCAAGTGCGGTTTAATTCATTGCGAGGCTGAGGTGCAGAATTGGTTCTTGGCATTCTGGAAATTATCAGCATGTCACCATGCTTAGGAGGCAGATGTTACAGAACACTTCTTCAGTCAAGGCAGCGGAGGAGTTCATCAATGGGAATTTTGTGGGAGAATAACATGGCAGGAAAGGGTTAGCACAAATAAGCCCTGAGCTCTGATTTCTGGGAGCAGCGTATCACAAGCTAAATCTCTCTACCTGAGTGGGTAAACGCAGCATTCATGTCAGGACCTAAGGAAATAAATAACTTGAACATTTTCTTTCATATTTTTCTTTTTTCATTAGGTTGACCTTTATAAACTGTCAAGGGCTTCTAGAAAAAGCTCTGAGAATTCATCATTCATTGATTCTTTGATGATCTGTTATGGTCCCTCTGCAGTGTGGCACCAAATCTTGACCATCTATAGCACCCTGGAACATTGCTGAGGAAACCGTTTGACTGATGTCAAACTGTGTAGCGTATGCTTAGGAGTCAATTTTAAAAAAATCATTATGAAAATAGTGAACATCTGTGAAAAAATCTAAAGATTCCAAAAGGATGTACAATAAGAATGTCTCTCCCAATCTAGACCTCTAAATTCTCCAGAGAAAACATTTTTCCTGTATATTATTAAGAAGTATCACCTTCCTGTGAATTCCTTTAGAATATTTCCATGTACACACATGAAAATAGGTAAATACAGAACTTTTTTTTAAAATTTTTTTACTTTATTTTTATTTATTTATTTATTTTTATTTTTTATTTTTTTTGACAGGCAGAGTGGACAGCGAGAGAGAGAGATACAGAGAGAAAGGTCTTCCGTTGCCGTTGGTTCACCCTCCAATGGCCGCCGCTGACGGCGCGCTGCGGCCGGTGCACCGCGCTCGTCCGATGGCAGGAGCCAGGAGCCAGGTGCTTTTCCTGGTCTCCCCATGGGGTGCAGGGCCCAAGCACCTGGGCCATCCTCCACTGCACTCCCGGGCCACAGCAGAGGGCTGGCCTGGAAGAGGGGCAACCGGGACAGAATCCGGCGCCCCGACCGGGACTAGAACCCGGTGTGACGGCGCCGCAAGGTGGAGGATTAGCCTGTTGAGCCACGGCGCCGGCCAATACAGAACTTTCTTTATACAAATGAAATAATATCACAAATGCCAGCATGTATCTTACTTTTCTTCATTTAACATAAACTGACATTCTAGCTTTCTACAATTTCACAACTATAGATCCTCTAGATCCTTGCGATTGTCTATGGACATTCTTCAAGCATACATGAGGTATAGTATCAGGATGGACGTCACATTCCAGTGCTTAGCTACATTCTCTGATTCTACCCACCTTTTTGTAGGGACTACTCTAGCACAAAAGGCAAGGTGATGCTGTGTGTAGGAGTACAGTAAGTTGTATTTATAGTCACAAAATATTTTGTTCTCTTCACTATGGCTTGCTACTAGTGGAAAGATTTTATATCCTGGGCTTCTTAATGTGATATGTGGTCATGTGACTTTTTTCTTTTTTGCAGGTTCAGTGTGGGAACTGTGTCATTTTCATGGCAGCAGTCATGATGGTCTTCTCATGGTTTGCTGTGCATCTTTCCCTCTGCCATGTATCCTGCTAACATCCAGGTGGGTAGCCTCACTTATACTGGCTGCTGTAAGCTCTCCATAATGGATGAGCAGTGACAATAAAGTAGCTGTTATTGGGAGATTACTTTTTTTTGACAGGCAAAGTTAGACAGTGAGAGAGAGAGACAGAGAGAAAGGTCTTCCTTCCGTTGGTTTACCCCCCCCTAAATGGCCGCTACGACTGGCACTGCACTGATCTCAAGCCAGGAGCCAGGTGCTTCTTCCTGGTCTCCCATGTGGGTGCAGGGACTCAAGTACCTGGACCATCCTCCACTGCCTTCATGGACCACAGCAGAAAGCTGGACTGGAAGAGGGGCAACTGGGACTAGAAACCAGTGCCCATATGGGATGCCAGCCCCACAGGTGGAGGAGGATTAACCAAGTGAGCCACGGCGCTGGCCCCAGGAGATTACTTGTAACCACAAAATGATCTAGCCTATTTTGCCTGATACAGAGAGCAACCTACAGAACAAAGTACGGGAAACTACTTAACAAAATAATAACTCTTATTGTAAAATGGCTTTTCAGTTACTTTATCATTCCCAATTCCTTCCTCTCTAATTAATTAAATTAGTTGGCCAAAAACCTGCCAATAAATAGTACAGCACAATCCTCATTGACACACATATATATATATATATATATATATATAAATTTTCATTCTATTTTATCAATTCTTTCAGCCATTCACAGGCTATTTTGTTCCCAAATCAGAGTAATCAATATGTTTGTGCTTTAAAATCAACCAAAAACATATCAACACATGACTGCTTCTGACCATGATGGAGTAACTGAGTCTAGATTTTCCCTCCCATCATAAACAACTAAGAATGGTTTGAATGTTGGAAAACAGAACTGTGTTCCTGAAAGCGGAGAAACAAATGAGTTTGGCCTGAGATCACCCAACTTTCCACATGTAGTCCAAAGAGGAGAATACCAGACAAGGTACCACAGAACTGCAGAGTGGCAGAGACACAGACTGGAGTTCAGGACGGCTGTGATGATCAGAATTATTAGGATGGAGCACCAGAGGGGAGTGCAGAAAAGAGCTTTGAGAATTTCCAAGGGGTTCTCTTGAGATACTGTTGAATATTTAGTCGTGTATGCAGAGAAGCTCCGCAGGCCAGAGAAAGCACAATGCAAGGACTGTAAGCTGGAGGGTTTTCACAAATCACACAGGCAAGAAGCTGCTCAAGTCTTAGCAGCAGAAATGAAGACTACTTCTTGAAAACATGGGGCGTTTGCAATGGAAGGAACAGGGCCACCAGAGAGGGAGGTACCTTTCTCCGAAGGGAGGAGAGAACCTCCACTTTGACTATGACTATCAGAACAAGATCCAAGTCGGCGAACACTAAAGGCTTCCATAGCCTCAGCAACTCATGACTACAGCCTAGGGAGATTACTGACGCCGTAAACAAGAGGGGCAAATTGTTAAATCAACAACAGTAGTCACTGTGTACTTACGGCCCATGTATGATCTGTCCTTAATGTGTTGTCCAAGGTGAAGTAATGCAATAACTAGTACTGAAACAGTATTTTTGCACCTTGTGTCTCTGCGTGGGTGCAAACTGACAAAATTTTTGCTTATATATACTGAATTGATCTTCCGTATAGAAAGATAATTGGAAATGATTAAAAAAATTGGAAGTTACATAAAAATCAATCAATTTAAAAAAATAATATCATGTAGGATCTCTGTCCTTAATGTGCTGTACAACGTGATTTAATGCTACAACTGGTACTCAAAGAGTATATTTCACTCTGTGATGATATGTGAGGGCAAATGGTTTAAAATCTTTTCTTAACACATACTAAACTGAGCTCCTGTATACAAAGAGAATTGAAAATGAATCTGGATGTGAATGAAAGGAGAAAGGGAGTGGGTAAGGGGGAAGGGTAGCGGGGGGGGGGGAGGTATGGGTGGGGAAGCCATTGCAATCCACAAGTTGTACCTTGGAAATTTATATTCTAAATAAAAATCAAAAAAAAAAAAAAGAGAAAAAAAAAGAAAACATGGGGCGTTTGGTGTAGACCTCAGAGAAGTCATGCATTACGCTTGACTAGCCTATCCTTAAAGTGAAGGCTATGCAAGGCACACTTTACAAAGCCTGAAAACAATCTTCCAAAAGATAAGGCTGACTGCATATAGTATAAACCTCTGCTTACAACACCTTGAAAGGAAGACTGCAAAATCCAGCATTCAACAGCATACATCAACAAAGTTCCACATTCAATAAAAAATTACTAACTGGGGCCGGCGCTGTGGCATAGCCGGTAAAGTTGCTGCTTGCAGGTCCAGTATCCCATATGGGCACTGGTTCAAGTCCCAGCTGCTCCATTTCTGATCCAGCTCTCTGCTATGGCCTGGGATTGGAAGATGGCCCAAGTCCTTGGGTCCCGGCACCCATGTGGGTGACCTGGAAAAAGCTTCTGGTTCCTGACTTTGGATTGGCCCAACTCCAGCCATTGTTGCCATCTGGGGAGTGAACCAGTGGATGGAAGACCTCTCTCTCTGTCTCTCTCTCTCTGTAACTCTGCCTTTCCAGGAAATAAATAAATATTTAAAAAAAATTACTAATCACAGGAAAATATGAACTGTTTCCAGTAGAAAATCAGTCACCAGAAAAAACACCCAGAATGACAGGGATGATGAAATTAGTAAATAAGAATTTTAACATGTATTATAAACTAGGTATAATTATGTAAAGAAAAATAAGAACACAGTGAAGATAAAAGTGAGAAATATACAGAAAAACTAATCTCTTGTTCTGAATAACAAAGAAATCTGGATGAAGAAATACAGAAGAAAAAATTCAGTGAAACTGAAAATACAACAATGAGAACTATTTAAAAACAAAGCATATATAAAAAATGAAAAAAATGAACTGAGCCTCAGTGACTTGGGGAACAATTTTAAAAGCAGTCTAATATACTTTGAAAAAAATTTTAAGCAGTCTAATACACACATATACATATATTTATAGAAGGATGGAGGACATAAAATATTTGAATGAACAATGGCTGAACATTTTCAAATTCAATGAATAAAACTTAAGCCCATGTACTTGAAAGGCCAGAGAAACTTCAAGCAGGATACATACAAAGGAAACCACATTAAGACAGAGCACGACCAAAGTTTTAAAACATGGCAATATTGAGAAAATCTTATAATGCAGCCAGCATGGGGTAGGGGAAAGGAGACATGCTATAAACAGAAGAATAAAAAGAGGAATTAGGGGCTGACTCCTTGGCGCGGCAGGTTAATCCTCCACCTGCGGCGCTGGCATCCCATATGGGCACCAGTTCTAGTCCCAGCTGCCCCTCTTCCAATCCAGCTCTCTGCTGTGGCCTGGGAAAGCAGCAGAAGATGGCTCAGGTACTTGGGTCCCTGCACCCACATGGGAGACCGGGAAAAACTCTTGGCTCTTGGCTTCGGATCAGCTCATCTCTGGCCGTTGTGGCCATCTGGAGAGTGAACCAATGGAAGGATGACCTTTCTCTCTGTCTCTCCCTCTCATTATCTGTAACTCTACCTCTCAAATAAATAAATAAAACCTTAAAAAATGGGAATTACCCTGGTTTTGTCATCTGAAACTATTCAAACCAGCCAACAATGGAACAGCAACTTTCAAGTGCTGAACCCAAATAAGAAAAAAAGAAAATCAAACATGAAAGTATACTGTCAGACTAAAATTTTATATCAAGTCAATATTTATTTTTAAAAATGGAAGTTAACTATTTCAGACCAAAACAAAAAATATACAGTAGTCAACAACTGTATGAAAAAAAATTCAATATTGTTAATCATCAGAGAAATAAAAGTGAAAACTACAATGAGATATTATTTCACCCTAGTTAGAATGGCTTTTTTTTAAATAAAAGATGAAAAATGACAAATGTTGATGAGGATAAAAATAAAGGGGAAATCTTAAATACTTTGGGGGGAATGTGAATTAATACAGCCATATGTAAAACCGTATGGAGGTTCCTGAAAATAAAGCTACCATGTGACCCGTCAGTCTACCTGCTGCAGGGTATACATCCAAAGGAAATGAAGTCAGTGTGTTAGAGAGATACTTGTACTTCCGTTTTTTCTGCAGCGTTGTGTGCACTAGTCAAGACTGACCTGGCATCAGGCAGAGCCCTGTGCTCTAGGGGGTTGGATGCATTGTGGCATACGTCAGCTCTGATAGGCTTGGCAGGTACCGCTGGGACTTGGCGGGGACCTGTGACCATGGGCACCAGGCGTAAGCAGCCTGGCACCAGTCTGAGTGGACAGGGGACTGCCTTTGTCTGTGTCCTCCATCCTTGGGCATGTAGCAGGGGACCACAGGACAGTGTTGGACTCAGTGCTTCCTTGCTGAAGTCTAGCACTGGGCAGAGGATAACTGTTTCTGTCCCAGGGCAGATAGTTTGTACTTGTCTCAGCATCAGCCAGAGCTCTGTGCTCTGGTGAGACAGCCTTGTTTTGGCATCTATTACCACCATGCTTTCACAGACCTGGTGTGCACTTCAAGATAGCACAGGGCTTGGCAACTGTGAGACCCAGGCGTGCCCCCAAAATGACCTGCCTGAGTGCTGTGGAGATGCTTCCACACTGCTCCTACAGTCTTGGGCAGACAAGAAGGAGTCACAGCATTTCCTTGGGACTCAGTGCCAGGCTGATAAAGCTCAGCAGTGAGCAGACCCTAATGTCCCGTCCCTGTACCAGTGCTTGCAGAAAAAGCCTCTGGTCCTGCTTCTGTTCCCAACAGAACTCTCTAGTTCCAGTTCAGCAGTCTGATATCTCAGACAACATCATCAGTGTCTGACAGGTATAGCATTGGGGAGTGAGCCCACCTTAGCAGCAGACAGAACACAGCAGGATGAGTTTTGATGCTACCTCCACACTGCACTGATCTTGGTGGGTTGGGGGGTGTGGTATGATATGGCACTTTGCCATTTGTGGACCAAGAAGTCTGAACATACAACAGGCCCAGGAAGAGGCTTGTAAGGATGGATTGCCTGTTTTTAGGTCCTTCTCCAGTTTATACTGAGCAATTCATCAATTGATTGGAGAAAATTTGAGTTTTCTGAGTATTGTAGAACTGAATCAATAAAAATATATCAAAGGCAGACCTGGGGCAAATTGCGACTTAAGGTACCATGTATTGCTGAAGTAGCGCGAGATTCCATAGCCTGAGAGAAAACAAGCAGACTACTTAGAATTTCTAGAGGGACATCCACAGATGAAGCCAGACTACTATGACTAATCCTTCAATGTACAGATGATGTTGAACACTGACAAGCATCCGAGGATGATGGCCTCAAATAAGGAGCAAAATAAAGTGCCAGGAACTAACCATTAAGAAATTGAATTTCCAAATACTAAGATGAAGATTTCAAAATAGCTATTTTAAGCAAATTCAATGAAATTCAAGAGAACACAGAGAAAAAACTCAGTTTTCTAACAGTGACTTGATAGAGATGGAAATAAGTAAACAAAATCAAGTAGGAATTCTTCAACTGAAAAGTGTACCAATTGAAATTAAAAATATAATAGAGGACATTCATAGAATACATCAAAAGAAGAAAGAATCATTTAACTTGAAAATCATTTAACTATGAAAATAGAGATTTGAAGGATAAAAAAATAGAATCAAGACAAATGAAGAAAGCTTATGGATAATATGGAATAGCACGAAAAGAGCAAATATTTGAGTTATTGGGAATTTAGATGCCAAAAAGATAAAGCATATTCAGACAGATAATGAAAGAAGACATTCTAGGCAGAGAGAAAAATACAACTAACCAGGTACAGGAAGGCCAAAGTTCCCCAGTCATATTCAGTCCAACCAAGTCTGTACCAAGACTTGTTCTTTCCAAGTTCTCCAAAGTTAAAAATAAAAAGATGATTCTCAAAGCCACAAGAGAAAAAAGCAAGGAACATATTAAATTGCAATGAAGAGATACTAAAAAGTAAGAAGAAAATATCAAAAAATAAAAAACTTATTAGCAAGAGTAACTATACAAATTCAATACTCTAATATTGTAAAGGTGGCATGTAAGCCACTTCTATATTTATTGTTAAGACTAAAACAATTTACAATCACTACATTAAAATGTTAAAGACAGTAACAAGATAGGTCAAATGCAATAGCAAATATTCAAAATGCAGCGAGGAATGAAGTACAAACATAGATTCTTTTTAGGATTACTTTTCTCTTTCTTTTTTGTTTGTCTCTTTCCCAATCTTTATAATCAATGTTAAGTTGTTATCGTTTCAAGATAACTTGTTATGGCCAAAAGAAAATTTTTGTAAGCCTCATTGTAACCACAAAGCAAGAAGCTATAACAGCCTAACCAACAATATAAAACAAGTAATCACAGTACACCACTGGAGGAAATAACTTAACCACAAATGAAGATTGTAAGAGAGGGAGAAACAAAAGAACTACAATAAAAATTCAAAAGAAAAATCAAGATGGCAATAGTAAGACCTTACCTATCAATAATTACCTTAAATGTCAATGGACTAAATTTTCCAATTAAAAGACAAAATGATTTAAAAACAGGACCCAAGTATGTGCTGCTAGCAGGAAACTTACTTCTCCTCTAAGGACACACATAGACTGAGAGTGAAAGGATAGAACAAGATATTCCATGAAAATGGAAACCCCTAAAAACAATATGAGCAATATTTCAATCAGATAAAATAGATTTTAAATCAAAAATATTAAAAAGAAAACAAAAATATATATAGTGATAAAGTGTTCAACCCAGCAAGAAGAAACAACACACACACACATATACACTCACACACACACACACATACACTCAATACTGGAGCAATTAAATACGTAAAGCAAATACTGAGAAACCTAAAGGTAGAGATAGATTCCAGTACAATAATAGGAGAAGGCTTTAACACTTAAATTGACAGATCATGTAGACAGAGTCACAAAGAAACAACAAGGTTGAATTGCACCCTGGGTCAATCGGATTTTATAGGCATCCACAGAACGATTCATCCAGCAATGGCCTCTTCTCCACAGCAGACAGAACGTTTACCAGGACAGATCACATGGTAGGTAACAAAGCAAATCTCAACAAATCTAAGAGAGTAGGAATCTTTTCTAATTACAGTGCAAAATATAGAAATCGGCAATAAGAACAACTTTGGAAATTGCACAAATACATGGAAATTAAACAGTTTACTGCTGAACAGTCAACGGATCAAAGAAATCATGGAGGAAATAAAAAAAACTCTTGAAATGAATGGAAATGGAAACACAACATACCAAAATCTATGGGATACAGCAGAAAAAAACAGCAGTACTAATAAGGAAGTGTATAGCAATCAATGCCTGCATCAAAATCTAGTGAGATCTCAAATAAACAACTTGACAGTGTACTTAAAGGAACTATTAACCAAGAACAAATGAAACTAAATTTGTAGAAGAAAGTAAATCATAAAACTCAAAGCACAAATAAATGACATATATATATATATATATATATATATAGACCCATGAAGTAAAAAACGTATTTGAAGATAAATGAAATTGATAAACACTTAGACTATAAAACAACAGAGAGAATTCAAATATGTAGAATCAGAGATGAAAATGGAGACATTGAAACTGATGTCACAGAAATAGAAAGGATTTTTGGACATTATTGTAAACAATTATATGGCAAGGAATTCAGTAACCTAGAATTAATGGATAGATTTTTGGATACATATACCTTGCCAAGAATGAGTTATGAGAAAACAGAATACCTAAACAGACCGTTAATGAATAGCAAGATTGATCAGTAATGAAAAGCATCTCCCATAAAAAGGAAGCCCAAGAATGGATGGCTTTACTGACAAACTCTACAAAGCTTTCAAAGAAGAATTAACACTAATCCTTCTTCAAGTATTTCAAAAAATGGAAGAGGAAGGAATTCTTCCATACTCATTCTATGAGGCTAGCATTACCTTGATACCAAAATCAGACGAAGACATGAGAAGAAAAGAAAAGAAAGAAAGCTACAGGCAAATATCTTTGATGAAAAAATTTACAAAAAGAAACCTCAACAAAATAATCTCAAATTGAATACACTAGCACATTAAAAAGACTTACCCTGATCACTTATAGGGATGCAGGGAAGGCTTAACATATGCAGATTGATAGATGTATTGTGCCACATCAAAAGAACGAAGGACAGAAGTCATATAATCATTCCATAGACACAGGAAAGGCCTTTTATAAAAGCCAGCAATGCTTTATGATAAACACTGATCAAATTAGGTCTGGAAGGAACAAACTTCAATAGAATGAGGCCACATATACAAACCTGTAAGCTAATGCATTACATGAAGAAAAGCTGAAGGCCTTCTCTGGCATCTGGAACAAGGCAAGAATGCCCACTTTCACCATTTTTATTCAACATAGTACTAGTGGTCCTAGCTAGAGCCATTCAACAGGAGAAAGAAACAAAGGGCATCCAAATTGGAAAGGAGGCAGTCAAACTGCCCCTGTTTACAGACACCATGGTCTTACAAATGGAATACTCCCACAGACTCCACCAAAAAGCTGTTAAAACGAAAACACAAAATCAGGGAAGTTACAGGAAATAAAATCAATATAAAAAATCAGTAACATTGATATATACCAAGAATAATTACTATAAAAAAGAAATCATGGCCGGTGCCGTGGCTCAACAGGCTAATCCTCCGCCTTGCGGCGCCGGCACACCGGGTTCTAGTCCCGGTCGGGGCACCGGATTCTGTCCTGGTTGCCCCTCTTCCAGGCCAGCCCTCTGCTGTGGCCAGGGAGTGCAGTGGAGGATGGCCCAAGTGCTTGGGCCCTGCACCCCATGGGAGACCAGGAGAAGCACCTGGCTCCTGGTTTCGGATCGGCGTAGCTTCGGCCATAGTGGCCATTTTGGGGGTGAACCAATGGAAAAAGGAAGACCTTTCTCTCTGTCTCTCTCTCTCACTGTCCACTCTGCCTGTCAAAAAAATAAATAAATAAAAAAATAAATAAATAAAAAAGAAATCATGAAAGCAATTCAATTTCCAATAGCTACAAAAATAAAACAAATGAGTAAAATACCTGAAAATAAATTCAACCAGAGATGAAAGATTTCTACAATGAGAACTTTCATCATTATAAATGAAAGACCTTGAAAAGGACACAAAGAAATTGAAGATGTTGTGTATTTGAATAATCACTGCCATTAACATGTGCATACTACACAAAACATTTTTGGATTCAATGCAATCCCTATCAAAATCCCACATACATGTTTCACCCAAGTAGAAATAATGCTACTAAAATTTGTATGGAACTACAAAAGAACGCAAATACCCAAAGCAATCCTCAGGGAAACGAACAAAGTAGGAGCCATTGCACAGTTTCACCTTAGAATAGAATGTATTACAAAGATACAGTAATTAAAACATCATGGTATTGGTATAAAAACAGATCCACAGACAAATGGAACAAAATAAAAACCTTAGAAGTAACTCACACATATAAAGCCAACTGATTTCTGACAGAAGTGCTAAGGATATATATTGGAGAAAGGATAATTTGTTTTTAATAAATAATGCTGGGAAAATTGGATATTTACATGCAGAAGGATGAAATCAGATTGGTATCTCTCGCCATGTATAAAAATCTACTAAAAGTGGATTAAAGACCTAAAATTAAACAAAAATTGATTAAAGTCCTGAAACTTTGAAATTATTAGAAGGGAAAACAATTCAGGACATTGGAATAGGCAAGGATATTTTTGGACTGGAACTCCAAAGCACAGGAAACAACAGCCAAGACAGACAAATGGGATTTCATCAAATTACAGAGCTTGTGCCACAGATACAGAGATCTTCAACACAGTGAAGACATTCTACAGGAAAAATTTATTTACAAGGTATCTATCTGACAGGAGGTTAATATCCAGAATATACAAATGACTCAAACGTCTTAATCGCAGAAAATCAGTTTTAAAAATGAGAAACGAGCAGTGTGTCTAAATGAGCAGTGGATAGCAAAGGAAGATTTAACAAGTGCTCAGCATCACCAGTCATCAGCAAAATGCAAATGCAAATCACAGTGAGGATAGCACCCGCGGTGCATCCCACAGGGCACATCTTTGAGCCCCTGCTATTTTATTTCTGGTCCAGCTCCTTGCTAATTCACCTGGGAAAGCAGCAGCAGATGATCCATGTGCGTGGGCCCCTGCCACCCATGTAAAAGTCTTGGATGGAATTCCAGGCTCCTGGCTTCAGCCTGGCCCAGCCCTGGCCATTGCAGCCATTTGGGGAGGGAACAGCAGATGGAAGATCTCTCTCTCTCCCTCACTCTCTGTAGCTCTACCTTTCAAATAAATAAGAAAATTAGATAGATAGATAGATAGATAGATAGATAGATAGATAATTATCAGAGGCTGGGAAGGGAAGTGGAGAAGGAGGGATGGGAAAAGGTTGATTGACAAGTACTAGCTTACAGCTAGATACAAATAAGAAGTTCTGAGATTCTATTGTATAAGTAGGGTGACTATAGATAGTATTATTGGAATATGTATTTCTCTATTTAAAAACCCATAACATAGAATTTTAGATGCCCTCACTTTATAGGAATGTCAGATGCCTGAAAGGATAAATGTATTTATCCTGACTGGATACTTCAAAATGTATACATTTAACAAAGCATCACATAATACTCCATAAATATGCACAATATTTATATGGTTGTTAAAAAATAAATTTGGAGAAAGAATTAAACATTTTTGAGACAGTTGATCTCCCAGAATTACAGAGTAGAATTGTGGTCACAGAGGTTAGGAGAGATTGAGGGGAGAAGGAATTGGAAGATGTTCAACCATGGCACCAAAATGCAATTACATAAGGAGAATTAGTTCTGGTGTTCTATTGCACGGCAGGGCAACTATAATCTACAACAATTTATTGCACATTTAAAAATAATGAGAAGAGAAAAATTCAACATTCTCAACACATACAAATGATAAGTGTCTGAAGGCATGGAAATGCTAATTACTCTAATTTGGTCATTATTCATTGTATTCATGTATCAAATTAGCATACTTCAACCTATAAATATGTATAATTATTATGTGTCAATTTAAAAAATGAAAAAAATTATATCAAATTTGAACTGTAAGAAACATTAAAAGATATTCTTGAGAAATTTAGAGTAATGCAAAAAAAGTAAAGACGCTTAAACATTATAAATACGTGAGTAAATTAAATTTTTTCATTTTCAAATTTCTTCAAAAGATGATCAATGGTTTGAAGCAAGAGTAGTCATACATGCAGATGTAAAATATGTGACAGCATGAAGGTTGGGAGGGAGGAAATGGAAGAATACTGATGTAAGTGGTACAGTAGTATTTGAAGGTAGACTGTCAGAAATAAAAATATTTATTTTAGGGGCTGGCTTTGTGGCATTAGCAGATAGACAGTGCCTATATGGGCTGGTTCTAGTCCCAGCTGCTCTGCTTCTGATCCAGCTCTCTGCTAATGGCCTAGGAAAAGCAGTATAAGATGGCCAAAGTTCTTGGGCCCCTGTCACTCACATGGGAGAACCGGAAGAAATTCCAGTCTCTTGGATTCAGCCTGGCCCAGCCCCAGCCATTGTAGTCATTTGGAGAGTGAACCAGCAAATGGAAGATTGCCCTCTCTGTCTCTGTGTGTGTGTGTGTCTAACCCTGGCTTTAAAATCAATAAATAAATTCTTAAAAGAATATTTATTTAAAACCCTTAAAAGCAACCACACACACACCTCCACATACAAACAGAAAATTAAACAACAGAAAGGTAGAGATGGGCCAAGAGTGGAGATAAAACTCAATCATAAAATACAGCATTTAATTTAATTTAATCCAAAAGGAAGTTGGGAAAGAACATAAAAGAAATAACTATAGGACAGATAAGAACAACTATTAAGACAGTCACTTCAAATTTAGCCACAAAAATAATCATGATAAATATAATCTCTTCAGACATTTCAGTGAAAGAACTGACATTAGAATGAATAAATAAATACAATCAATTATTCTTATTTTTATACACATATGAAAAGTATATGTGACTTTAAACAAAAAGTCACAAATAAAATAAACATGAAAATATATACTGTATAAGCACTAATCAAATCAAAACTGGAGTCATTGTTAATAGCAGAAAAAGTAGATTTCATAACAAGGTTGTATGTTACCAGGATTTATGAAACAGGAAAAGCATTTCAAAAAATATAATATTGTTCATGTTTCTAAGTCTTAATAAACAAGGGTTAGAGGTACATTTTATTGTGCTTCTGACTTAGAGTGCCTACAAAAAACTGCAGTGAATATCATACTTGATGACGAACAATCCAATATTTTCCACTTAAGGTTATGAGCAAGTCAAGGTTGCTCATTTTTTTTTTTATTATATTCTTAGGATGTTTATTTCCATAACATGTATTGAACAGTTTGCCAGTAATCCCTAGCAGGTTGTGATGGTTAATCTTATGTGTCAACTTGATTGGGCTAAGGGAGGCCTATATTAGCTGATAAAATACATTTTCTTAGTGTGTCTGTGAGGGTCCTTGTGTAAGAAGTTAGCATGTTAATGAGTAGACTGAGTAAAGATTGCCATTACCAGTGTGGCTGGGCACTGACCTGTCAGCTGAGGGCCCAGCTAGAACAAGCAAGCGGGTGGAGGAAGCACACAGGCTCTCTGTGCCCACACCAGGGACTTCCACTTTCTCCAGCCCTCCTACATGCACATTCTGGCCCTCTTGCCTGGGGGCTTGGCCAGAGGTACACAGCCAGCTCCCTGCCCTCAGACTCAGGGTAGGGCTTACACGATCGCCTACTCTGGTTGTCTGACCTTCGAGCTTGGACTAGAGTCACATCATCAGCTTTCCTAGTTCTCTAGCCTACAGACCAAATGTGGGTTTCTCATCTTCCATAGTCATGGGAGCCGATCCTTTCTAATGACTCTTTCTGTATACCTGTAGATATCCTGTTGGGCCTGCTTCTCTGAAGAACCCTGAGTCATTCACAGAAGGATTTTACACACATACACGCACACGCACGCACACACGCATGTGTATATAATTGCAGACACACAATGGTTGTTACGAGGTGACTTGTGCTCCTCTCAAATTCATATGTGGAAGCACTAACTTCCAGCACCTCAAAACGTGAATGAGGCTGTCAGGATAGGCCCTGCTCCAACGTGAATGGCGTCTTTATAATGAGAGAAAATTTGGACACACACAGAGACATTAGGGGCGCACGCGTTTGGAGGAAAGACCACCTGAGGGCACAGAGGGAAGACGGCCATGTTCCAGTCAAGGAGAGAAGCCTCAGGAGAAACCAGCTCTGCTCCTTCCTGATCTCAGACTTCTGACCTCCAGAAATGCGGGTGATGCATTTCTGCTGTTGTAACTACTCAGTCTGTGGTATTTTATTAGCAAACTAATACAATGATATAGTTTAATTAAAAATCCTTAAAATATTTTAAAATAAATATATTAGAACTACTAAATAAGTTTTCTAAGATCATAGGGTACAAGAAATCAATTTTATTTCTACATACGAGCTACAAACAATTAAAAAATTTAGACTGAAATGTAATACCCTTACAATATCCAATATAAAACACAAAATCACAAATTCTTAGGGATAATTTAGCAAAATACTTTTAGTGCTTGTGTAATGAAAACTATAAAGTATGGATAATGAAGACTAAAGAATTAAATAAATGGAGAGATATGGCATGCTTCTGGATCCAAAGACTTAATATTCTAAGTCAGTTCTCCCTCAAGTCGGTTAACAGATTCACTGTAATCCCAGCTTTTATTTCATAGGTTCTGTGTAAATTGACATGCTCATTCTAAAATTTATATGGAAATGTAAAAGGCCTTGCATAGCCAAAACGATTTTAAAAAAGCAAAACAGAGTAGGAAGCATTATTCAAAGCTACAGTATTCAAGAGTGTCCTGCTTGTGTAAGGATAGTACATGACACAAAACAAAGTCAAGATGAAGACCCCTATGGATGTGGCTGATTCGTTTTGACAAAGGAGTAAGGCAAAATTCAATAGGCTAGTCTTTTAAGTATATGATACCAGAACTAATGAATAATCATATGGAAAATATCAGCCTTGAGCCTTACTCTCTATCATAAACATTCCTTTTTTTTTTTTTAAAGATTTATTTATTTGAGAGTTAGAGTTACACAGGGAGAGAAGGAGAGGCAAAGAAAGAGAGAGGTCTTCCATCTGTTGGTTCACTCCCCAGTTGGCAGCAACAGCTGGAGCTGTGCGGATCCAAAGCCATGAGCAAGGAGCTTCTCTGGGTCTCTCACATGGGTGCAGGGGCCCAAGGACTTGAATCATCTTCTACTGCTATCCCAAGCCATAGCAGAAAGCTGGATTGGAAGTGAAGCAGCCAGGACTTGAACCGGCGTCCATATGGGATACTGGCACTGCAGGCTGTGGCTTTACCCACTATGTCACAGTGCCAGTCCCACATAAACATTCTTTTTTAAAAATATTTATTTCCTTATTTATTTGAAAGTCAGAGTTGCACAGAGAGAGGAGAGGCATAGAGAGAGAGAGAGGTCTTCTATCCGATGGTTCACTCGCAAGATGGCCGCAATGGCCGTAGCTGTGCTGATCTGAAGCCAAGAGCCAAGAGCTTCCTCCAGGTCTCCCATGTGGGTGCCGGGCCCACAGACTTGGGCCATCTTCCACTGCTTTCCCAGGCCATAGCAGAAAGCTGGATTGGAAGAGGAGCAGCCGGGACTAGAACCGGCGCTCATATGGGATACTGGCACTTTATGCCAGGGCGTTAACCCACTGTGCCACAGTGCCGGCCCTCACATAAACATTTTTAACATAAAAGTTTAAACTATGAAACTTCTAGAGGAGAAAAAGAAAAAAATCTTTGCAACTTTGATAAGCAAAGCTGTATTTTGACAAAGAAAATATGAATGAATGATGACTTAGACTGAATCAAAATACAATCTCCTGAAAAGCTACTATTAAAGAAGTCAGGACATGGATTGAGAAAGAATACTTGTGATAGTGTATAAGACAAAAGACTTGTATTTAGAATATATAAGGAACATTTGCAGCTTCAAAATAAAAATAAACATAGCCCAATAAGAAATGGCAAAATGTTTTATCCACTTCGCAAAGAAGACATAGCACAGGCATTTAGCCTAACAGAAAGATGCTGGCTTCTCATATTGTAGTGCCTGGGTTTGAGGCTCAGTTCTGTTCCTAATACCAACTTCCTGCTAATATGGGTCCTGGGACATAGAAAGTTATGATGGCTTGAGTAGTTGAATCTGTAGCACTCATGTGGGAGATCTAGGTTGAATTTCTGGCTTCTAGTGGGCATTTGGTGAGTGAACCAGTGGATGGGAGCTTGCTCTCGCTCTTTCTCTACCTCTCAAATTATATTAAAAAAATACACATAAGTGGCCAACAAGCACATGAAAATATACTTAATAGGATTACACATCAGAAAAACAATTAGAATTACAATGACATTCCACTACATATTTACCAAAATAGAAAAAAAATGACTACATGAAGTGCTGACAACAATGTGGAACAATTGAAATTCTTATACCCTGCTGGTACAAACAATTTGCAAAAACAGTCTGGCAGTTTTTTTAAATAAAGTTACACATATGCTGTACAACTCAGTAATCCCTTTTCAAGAGAAATGAAAACACACAAGATTTGTCCAGGATGGTTCATAGATACTTCGATCATAATAGTTCCAAACTTGTGGTTTGTCTACTTGTATGTAGCATGTACATATTACATGCCCTTGAGCAGTCTTGACTACAGCACTTTCTGCAAAGAGCACCACACACACATGTGCACACACAGATTTACACACACAAGCTCTGCACACATGTGCACACACTCACACTGCAATCTCAATATGACTAGTTGCGGGAGGTTTATTACATATGACAGTGAAGAAAATAAACTACTACTAATATGTGCAACAGCACAGAGGACTCTCAAGCACATTATGCCACATGAAAGATGCTGGATGAAAGAATGCATACTCCACCTTTCATTTATAAGAAGTTCAATAACTGATCAATCTAATCTATAACAGAAGTCATTAGCTGTCTAGAGCAAGAGGTAGAGAAATTGACTGGAACAAACAGGAACTCGAGGGTGATGGAAATGGTATATAATGATACTTCAAAATGCTCATGGAAAGTGTAATTAAAGCCTGTATTTATTTATTTGAAAGACAGAGTTACAGAGACAGGTAGAGACGGAGAGAGAGGTCTTCTTTCCACTGGTTCACTCCCCAAATGGCCACACTGGCTGGAGCTGAGCTGATCTGAAGCCAGGAGCCAGGAGCTTCTTCCAGGTATCTCACATGGGTTCAGGGTCCCAAGCACCTGGGCCATCCTCTGTTGCTTTCCCAGGCACACTAGCAGGGAGCTGGATCAGGAGTGGAGCAGTTGGGACTTGACCTGGTGCCCATATGGGATGCTGGCGTTGCTGGCTGAGGCTTTAACCTGCTGAACCCTAGCGCTGGCCCTGGAAGTGTAATTACAAGGTAGGTTTATTTTGGTGCCAAATTATTTTTTGAAATTCATGCACATGGAAAATCTCCAAAATGTTCATAAAATATGTATTATGGAAAAACCGTGCATGGAGTATTTTTTTTGCCAAAATAAAGTTTGTCTTTTAATTATTTCTTTTCATGAATAGTAGGTATTTTGGTTTGTGAAAATCATTATTCACTAATAATGACAAAAATATTTTAAAGTATTAATAAAATACTAAAATAAATATAATTTGATATTAAAATATTTATGTGGTGCCCTTTACAGAAACAATGCAAGAGGGACAACACCAGGCCAGAGGACAATGCTTCTAAGCTTCAGATTAAGCCTGAGTTGTTCCAGATACTTCGTGGGAGAATATGGATTTTGAAAAGTCTCCAAATCTAGGAATGGTATGACTCCTCAAACTGTGGAGGGCTCTGTGGGGGTCATTGGCTCCGTTGCTTCTCAATGGGAACTACACCACTGACTTTCTTGGGGCTGAACGTGGCCTCCATAATTGTGTGAGCTCATACTTTATAGCCTCTCTCTTTCATCATCTACATCTCCTGTTGTTTCTGTTTTTCTAGAGAACCTTCACTGGCACATGTTATCTTTCACTTTTTCCCTCAAACTCTACAGCTCTCTTTCATATTTCTCTCATATTCTTCTTACTTGCTTATAATGTTCTAGATTTTTGAGCAATTTAATTTTTTACTTTTTTAACTCCAAACAACATTTTCCCTAGTTTCTTCATAAATTGTTTCAAAAAGAGCCACCTATTTCTTTTCTCTCACCCTTCTCTGCTTCCTTCCCTACTTCCCGCTTGTTAAGATGTTTGTCAAAATGGAAAGTATGAGAAGAAAAAGCACAGCACTAGATAGACAGAAGGTTGGAGAGTGGAGTTCTCATCTTAGCACTTCCATAAACCAGTTGCTTTATCTTGTTACAGTCGGCTAATTGCTCATTCCACAAACTTTCCCTGATTCTGGCCTCAATTTCTCCATCTGTGCAATGAGAGGGTTGTGATCCATTATCTCTTCTCCCTCCTACAGTTTTTCACTTAAGGACTGGTAGAGGCCTCACAATTTTCTCATGGATGCACACTGTCCTGTGTTAGATGACGTTCGTGTCCCGCTGGCGTCTTGAGAAGTGGAGGGCAATGCATCTCAGGTGTCTTCTGTGGGCTCAGGGTAAAGGCAGGCAGCCTATATGAGCTTGCCCTTGCGGAGTCATGACAATGACCACTTTCTCCAAGAACACCCCTGCCACCCGTACCACACACATGCAATCTCAGTGTGGCTGGGTGGGGGAGTTTTATGACCCTAGTTTTGCAGTAACTAGTTAAGAGAGACTAGAGATACTCCATGATACTCCAGAACGTAGCCCAGATCCATCTCCGGAGTTTCCCTTCACTGTGTTGATTTAGGTTAGCAGATTGCGACCCCAGGACAAAATCCACACAAGCTTTCCATCATTTTGACTCAACCCTTGATTCGCTGCAGCTGGGGCTCAGCACTGATAGTAACATTTTGATAAACAGAGACTTAAAAAAAAAAAAAAAAGAAATGTAAGCGTATTTCCCCCATGCCTTCTTCATGAGATGATTCCATTTAGAAGAAATTTTGACTTTAATCAAATTTTGGGCATGCCTACGACAGAAAAGGAAGCTCATTAGCAACGTCCTGGTGGCAGTGACAGACTAGAGAAGGCCAGGCTTATCCATGACAGAGGGAAGCCATCATCCTCTGCCACCAAGGTGACCCTCACCCAGAGTGAAAATCTCTTTTGAGCTCCTGATGTGTGCTAAGCATTGTGGAAGAAACAACACAGAATAAGAATAAGGGCCTGGGGTCCTGCTGCCTTGGTCCTAGCCCTGTTTGACCAGCTGTGTGATCATGGATAAGATATTCATGATATTCCCTAGACTTTAGTTTTATCATCAGTAAATGAGGGAGAACTAAAATATATACCTGCTAAAATTTACCTGAGATAGTGCCCATAAAACACAGAAAGCTATATTTGGAACTTGGAAAATCTGTAATAACTGTTTGCAAATGTCATTCTCACCAGGGGAGAGGAACTTGTAAAAATGATAACAGGGCAGCACCCAGAGGAAGCAGCCTTTGTTTCTGACCAGGGGGAGGGGAATTCTTTCCAGAGGAAAGGACCTGAGGCAGCTCTAGAGTGGTGGGGCTTGGACAGAGGGAAGGGCACGCTGTGAGACCGGTCAGCAATGCAGCTCCCACATGATCTCATCCAGGAGGCTGCCATCACCCAGACTCTAAAAATAAAGAGCCCCATGCTCGCAATGGGGGTGACCACGGTGGAAGGTCGGTCAGGCAGCAGCCTGTTCATAGACTTCCTGCTGAACCTAAACAGATTTCTCAGACCAGTGACTCATCAACAAGACAAACTGGATGTACCTGTTGCATAAATCCGGTGCTTTGGTTTATTTTTATCTTGCCTCTGTAACTCTTCTTTGTTGCATTATTCATACCCAGTACACTGGATGAGATGGGCTCAGAGACAGACTCAAACTTCCATTTTGGAATTGTTTACCTTTTATGCATTTTTGTGGCCAAGGGAATGAGTTTTATTTATTTATTTAAGAAGTGGAGCCACAGACAGAGAGAGGGAGAGACAAAGATCTTCCATTTGCTGGTTCACTCCCCAGAGGGTTGCAATGGTCGGAGCAGGACCGATCTGAGGCCAGGATTCAGGAGCTTCCTCCAGGTCTCCCACATGGGTGCAGGGGTCGAGGCAATTGGGCCATTTTCTACTGCTTTCTCAGGCTACAAGCAGAGTGTTGGATCAGAAGTGGAGCAGCCAGAACACAAACTGGCGCCCATGTGGGATGCCAGCGCCGCAGGTGGAGGCATAGCCCACTACGCCACAGTGCCAGAATGTGGGGAAGAGCTTTGCTTCTGCACTCCATCCCACAGTGTGGAAGCCATTACTCCCTTTCTGTGGGTGTGTGAGTAGAATTAACATTTACTGATGTTGCATTAGGCACTATTGTCTGTTTCTCATGTAGTCCTCACAACAAGCCTTGGAAGGAAGTGTTGCTCCATTTTGGGGGTAAGACTCACCCTGGTAAAGTGAGCTGGCCTGCATTAGCTAGAGCAAATGTGAGATGTTCTGCTTTGGGGGGGACTCTCTCTAGTGGCTCTTGCTCTTGTCACGGGATGGCATGTTTCCAAGACAACAACAGTTGGGAAGGGCAACCATGTTCGGGAAGGCAGAGCTAGGTCTCCCTCAAGCTCATGTCCATGGCCATGGAGTATCTCAATCACCAATGCAAGATTTTCAGCCATGTCCTTGGAAGTCAGACAGGGAGAGCTTAACTCTCTACTTTGTGACAGGCTTTCACACACCTAACGGAAGTGTAGTTGTCAATACCATCCTCCCACCTGCTTTAGTGTTTTATTTTTATGGCAAAACAGTTCCCACTAAGAGGCAAAGAAAAGTAAGTGGCAGCAGTGGTGTGATTGCTTGTGTCCCTCCTAAATCCCTGTTGTAAGTTCATTGAGTAGTGGGACCTTCAGAGATGAGATAAGTGCCTTTGTACAGGGCTTGAGGAGGAGATTGGGCTCTTCTGTCCCTTCTCCCTCACCAGGGCAGAGTCTGTCCTTCAGGAGGATGCAAGAATGAGGTGCACTCTGGGAAACAGGGTGGACCCTCCCCAGACACAGAATCCATCTGTACCTTGACCTTGCATTTCTCAGCCTCTAGACTGAGAGCACTAAGTTTCTGATGTTTGTAAACCACCATGCTGAGGTATGTTGTTAAGGTAGCCAGAGCAGACTGAGGCGGCACTCATGTGACAGCCCTCAGAGATCTGAGTGGCTGTCGAATTTACCGTATACATGAATGACATTTGTTTGTGTGAATGGGTTTTCTCAGCTACTGAATGAATAGTGACACCTGTCTTCTGCCGTTTTCCATTTTATTGGACTTAAAACATCTGTATACTTCCTGCTCTGTGATGTTAATGTGAATTAAATAGGAGAACTCTTAAAAATGAGTAAATTTTCAGAATAAGTGAACCTACAATTCCCATACAAGAGTTCCATTCCTCCCACATTCCCATCTTGATAGAGACTCTTCCTCGATATTCCTCATCAATTAGGAGAAAATTTCTGTAAGTTAAAATGCTCTTTTCTCATGAAAAAGCCAACACCACAATGGCACGGTCCCCTTTCTTCCCCCGCCTGCCTTGCTTTGACTGGTGCTGAGATTAATTGGGCCACTATCAATCTGCTAAAAGACAGCAAATCAGGAGTGGCAGGTGCAAGGAGGGAAGCATGAATATTAATTAGCTGAGATTCCAAACAGAAGCCTTTTAATTATATTAAATTGTACAGGCCTGCAGGCAGTGAGGTGGTTCCTGCTGTAAATCTGTCAACAGGCCATTACCCTGGCAACGTCAATGCGTTTTAATGAATGAATATATACATTTCAAGTGGGGGAGAGAAAAATACTTTCATGTTTATAAATATTAAAAAGAAAACTATCAATGTGAGGAGATATCTGTGACAGCTCTTCACAGGCCGGAGGTGTTTTGGGGGAGGCAATGACGGCTCATCCCAGGCTGTGAAACTAAAGCCTGTGGCTAATATGGAGACTGATACAATTAAAAACAGGTGCCTGGAAGCTGGGGCAGCCAGAGGCTCCACTTCTCTGCAGGGCAGAGACTGAGGCACTTAAGGAAGTCACACTGACTTTTCAGGCCAACTCAGAATCTGGCACGACAGGAAACCAGGAAGTCAGGTGCCTTTCTCCGGTACTTGTAAACAGGTGCTTGTAAACATGCAGGAAACGTTGCAAAGTTGAAGGGTGGCTGGCCACCATGGCAGAACGAGCCATAAACTGAGAAGACTTCAGAATTGCAGGCCGATAATGCAGTGAGATTTTGGAAAGCAGACTTTAGCATGTCTACGGTCACCTTGGAAATGTCCATGGGAGAAAGAGTACCTCAGGGAGAACGGGAACACGGGTGGAAAGGAAGGCTGGTCATGGGTTACTACACAGAGGTCAGGACACAGCGCTCAGCTCGTGCAGCCCATCCGATTCTGAGAGCTGAGAACTGAGAACGTGAGGAGAGCATCGCCAGGGAGTCTCTTACCTCCCTTCCTCCCTCCTGCTGAGCTATTTATCTGTTCATACACCACTTCTTTCTCTCGAGTATTCAAGTTCCCCACAGTCTCCCAATTCTAGATCTGTCCAATTTTCTAATGCTTCTGAATGTCCTAATTTTAAATAATAAAAATGCATTTGAGGAACCCTGGAGTACTATGTCCTATGAGCACCTTAGATAATCTTAAGAGTGCCAGGTCCTGGGCTTAAATAAATGCAGAGAATTGAAAAAATCTGTCCTGGTTGATGGAGCTGTTAGCAAAATACTTCAGTGCCTTTCTAGAGCTACTCTTGATTTACTCTTGATTTTGGAAACCCTGAGAGGAATGAGGAGAAGGGGTAGGAGAGAAAGCGTCCAGAAGACTCCTGATAATACTTAGACCTTTCTGGTGTTGCAGCTTGATGCTGGCAACCCGGAAGGGATGATAAGCAGAAAATAATCCTTTTAAATGCAGTTATTTTATCTTTTATTTATTTGACAGGTAGAGTCATAGAGAAAGAGAGACAGAGAGAAAGGTCTTCCTTCCATTGGTTCACTCCCCAAATGGCCACCACGGCCGGCGCTGCGCCCATCCGAAGGCAGGAGCCAGGTGCTTTTCTTGGTCTCTCATGCGGGTGCAGGGCCCAAGCACTTGGGCCATCCTCCACTGCCCTGCAGGTCCACAGCAGAGAGCTGGGCCGGAATAAGAGCAACCAGGACAGAATCCAGCGCCCATATGGGATGCTAGCGCTGCAGGTGGAGGATTAACCAAGTGAGCCACAGCACCGCCCTTTAAATGCAGTTAAAAATTATTCCATGCATTTGGAAATCCAGTCAAAAGTCCTTATTATGCTACAAAGTTTTGTGTGGGTTTCTCAAGTTAAACTCAGAAGCCATCCACAGTCATGAGTTGTTCCCCTCAGTCTGTGGGGCTGCACTCCCAGAGTGGATGTATAACTCACAGACATTTGCCTAGGAACACAGGCCAGAACATGGAGAACTTAGCAAAAGAAACTTTCGATAAAAAGAAACTCAAAGTGTGTCTCAAATGAAAAAAAAAGAAAGAAACCTGAGAAGTATTGCTGTTCAATCACAGTAACGGAAATGTCACACATGTTGTTTTAGAGAGCAGAGATCTCTAAAAAGGTTTAAAAAGTCTTTGCCTGCCTTTAATTTAGCATCCTGACTATGAGACATATCAGTATAACTTACTTTCTGTGATTAAGGAGAAAGAAATGTTGTTAAAATCACATAGCAGTATGTTTGATATCCATTTAGTTCAATTCCTTGGGGACTCAACACCTGCCATGTGCCATTTGTGGGATTAGAATCAAATCAGGCAAAGCAGAATAAGACATAATCCTTCTCTCTACCAGCCCCTCTTCTTGAGAGATACATGCACAGGTCGCTTGCACACGTCGGGGTTAAGTGCAGAAGCAAGGTGTGCACAGGGAACAAATGGCCATAGAAAGAAGCTCTTGGCCTTACCTGGAGGGTCAGAAGAGATTTCTGAAGATGGTCTGAGAATGAGCCAGAAGGGCTGAGCCGAGGCTCAGGGAAGGGAATGTGGCAGGGAGGGAGAAGGCATGACCTTTGGGCCTGACAGCAAACAGCACAGGGAGGGACAGTTTGGAACACTTCATGCTTTTCCAGTCCTATACTTTCTTCTCCTTGGAGAAAAACCTCTTGGGTTGTTCTTGCCTGCAGATGCAGCTCCAAGGTGTTCTGAATTAGAAATTAGCCTATCAGTGGGAGGATAGTAGGGAAACCAATGAAACACAACATTTAGCAACCCCAAGTCACTGCACTGAGTTGTTCCTGTTTTCCCACCTAGGTGTTTGGAAGATCTGGCTGCTGATAATCCCCAGGAAGTGGAAGCAACACAAATCCCCATCATCTGTGTGGATAATGAATTATAATTAATCAATAGAAGCCAAGATATGGCGCTTTATTACAAACTCCCCATGGTTGTTGATAGCATCTTTCCTTTTTAATATTCATAAGTAGACAGCGAAGCTGCAAGTCAGAAGTAGGCTACAAACTGCAACAGGAAGCAACTTTTGTTTTCCTCCAATTGTCATCAAGTCGTCCTCTCCTGGGCTGCATTTCTTCCTCGGGGAAACGTGCACTGGAGGCCGCCGTGCTTCATCCCGGGCGCAGAGCTAGTCCGTGAGTGTCTTTGGGACAAGGTCTTCACAGTTGGTCTTCAGGTCAGAGTCTCGGCTACCTGGAGAAATGATAGTAAGGAAGTCATCCCTTTACAGCTTAAAATGTTTACTTGTTTTCTTTATTCGAAATGGAGAGAGAAAGAGAAAGAGAGAGAGAGGGAGAGAGACAGAGAGAGAGAGAGACAAAGAGAGAGAGAGAGAGATCTCCCATCTGCTAGTTCTCCCATATTGGAGTACCAGGGTTTGAGTCCTGGCTCTGTTTTTCACTCCATCCTTCTGCTAGTGTGCACTCTGGGAGGCAGTGATGATAGCACAAGCGGCTGGCTCTCTGTTACCCTCCTGGGAGACCAGATATAGCTCCCAACTCCCAGTTATAGATGGGTTTTGCGAGCTTTTGGCTTACTCTAGACCAGGAACAAGGTGGGACTTAGAAATATCACACTACTCTTCTTCCTCTTCATTCAACTCCGTCTTCTATCTCCCTACCCCACACCTCCCCAAGCATTTTGCTGGTCTTGGATCCACATGCCAGTCTGGGCAGGGTCACATACTGTGGAGGGAGAGAAGATGAGATTTGGAGATCACACATTCATGAGAAGACATGAATCTGTGCAGGTTTTTGTTATTAGCATTGTAACCCTGATACTAGCCTTGTCTTCTCCTCAAGATCTAAACAAGGTTGATTCAGCCACAAATTCCACATTCCATGAGACAGTCTCCAGGATTACTATGAATTCTCGGGACATCATGTTTTCCTCACTAGCCCTGTATCCAGACTTTTGCTTCTTCCATTTGTGGTAGGTCTCATCGTCTCACTTGTGCTGTTTCCATTTCATACAATATCAACCAAACCACAAAATTAAAACCACCCCCTACATTTCCACAGTTTTTATGCCTAAAAGCAATCTTTGTGATCAGCAGATTTTGATAAGGAATTTTGAGGTGTAAGAAGAGAATTTGAAGTTGTATCAGTATGACTGTCAACTTGAACCTGAGATGATCCTCATTCTTTTTTCCCCAAAGAAACCTTTTATTTAATGTGTACAAATTTCGTAAGTGCAACTTTAAGATTACAGTGATTCTTCAATTTCCTTGGTTGCCTTGACACTGGAGAAATTTCAGTCACCCTCCAAGTTCTATGTCATGGTTTTTCTCACTTCCTTCTATCTTTCAGTAGAAAACAAACAACCCACACTCCCCTTATTCTCTCCTGTAGAACATCTGTGTGTGTATTACACTCAGTATCTCACCCTCCCTCCTAAGCAGCTTGTGAGGGTACCTTCCTCTGCAAAGACAGTTGTCACTCCAGAACCATTATGGTGCCAGTGGTCATAGTATTAGGACTACAGTCTCTCGCTTTCTACCTTGCTGAAAACACTACAGTTTCCCACACGGGTGCCCACTGTTGGTCTCCCTCTGCTCCTGATCTGGCTCATTGCAACTCCTCTTTTTTCTGCCCACTGAAAGATGGAGACAATGCTCCAGTAGGCATACTCTGAAGTGTTGCTCTCTTTCCAAGTATTCCACCTTGCATGGGTGAGGAGGGAAGAGTTCCTGCATCTCCTGACACAGGGGCTCTCGCTTCCCAGGTCAGCTTCCTCTCCTGGACTTGGGGCAGTCAGGCCTTCTGAATGAAAGATATGTATGGGATGTAGGTGGACTTCTAAGGATCAAACGGTGCAACGTCTTGGCTGAACATGAGTGCCACTTTTCACTTTTCACTGCTGAATAAATTAGGCAAGATTTCTGCCAAGCCCAGAATTCCCTAATACACTGTTTATTGTGCACTTGCTTCTCTGAGGGTAGTATGGCTAAATCTCCAAGCTGGTTTTTCAGGCTACCTTATCCAGAGTAAATAGAAATGATTCTGTTCTTGAGTAGCCCCTGAGTAGGCTGAGGATTGGCATCATTTTGTGGGATCTAAACATACTCGATGCGTAGCTGCTGTTGTGTCCTAACCAACTCCAGCCTCTTCCCATCCCTATCTGCCTTCTCTTTCTCTTCTGAACTTCCAGAGAAGTCTGATCTCTCCTCTGGACAGAACTGCACTCTTTGGTGTGGGCAAAATTCCCTCTTCATCCTTTTCATTTCACTGCCTCTGCAGGATTCTTGATATAGATATAGATCTTTCATGCCACTACCTCTGCAGAATTGAGCCTGTCTGGGAATCCTGATGCTGTCAGCTTATCTCTGGTCCTGAAAAGTAAGGCTGTGACAAGCTGGAGCGCCATCCACAGCTGGAGGCTGATTCATCCCTAGTTCAACTTGATTTGTCTCCTTTGGGGAGACCTTGACACTGGGGATATTTCAGACCAAAAGAATCTACGCAGGCCGGCACCATGGCTCAATAGGCTAATCCTCTGCCTGCGGCGCCGGCATCCTGGGTTCTAGTCCCGGTCGGGGCGCTGGATTCTGTCCCGGTTGCCCCTCTTCCAGGCCAGCTCTCTGCTGTGGCCCGGTAATGTAGTGGAGGATGGCCCAAGTGCTTGGGCCCCTGCACCCCATGGGAGACCAGGAGAAGCACCTGGCTCCTGGCTTTGGATCAGCGCAGTGCGCCAGCCACAGCAGCCATTGGAGGGTGAACCAATGGCAAAAGGAAGACCTTTCTCTCTGTCTCTCTCTCTCTCTCTCACTGTCCACTCTGCCTGTCAAAAAAAAAAATCTATGCTCAGAACTCCTGATATTTTATATATACATATATAAAATATACTATATATGCATATATATGTATATATATATATATATGTTATAAGCAACATGCCAGAGATGGTGAGTCGTCTGTCTCACCTAGGAATTTATTCATTTATTTTTAATTTCTTTGGCCTGACTCTGTAGTAGACACCCAAGGAAGTCATATATGGATGCAGCATAGAAACTCTGTTTAGAAGAGCTTATGATTTATAACAATCATATCTCCCCAGGTGGCAAGATTAGTGTCCCCTAAGAAAGGGGGGCCCTAACAGATCCATAGTTACAAGGGTTCTGTATGGCACAGTCCCCATCTAAATACCTTTTTCTAATTGAACATTGGCAAATGGCTCTTCTCTCCCCTCCAGAGTCTGAAGCTGCAACTGTAATGTTCCTTCAACCACATTCCCACAATCGTCTTATGTTTTCCTGGGCCCCTTATGATATCACAGGATCCCTCCCTCTGGTCTCTTCTCATCCATGGACATTTCCTTGAAAAATTCCAACAGAGTACTCTGTGTGTTTCTTCTAGGGCTATCATTTGTAAATATTTTATCAGTCATTATGTGTCAAAACTATTGTCTATCTACATAAAAGAGATGGCAGAGAGACAGAGAGTGTGGCTATAATGGAATACTCCATACCCACTGCAGACACGCTCAGCTCAAGGTAGCAGGGCACATGCTCTGTGGCAGGGAGAATTCGCAATAGGATTCATTAACATAGCGTGCCCTGGAGCTCCAGAGCAGGCTGCCATGCCAGCTCTCATGGGTTGGCGCTTAGCTCATGGGGAAAACCACTGTATAACTAGCACTACTTAGTAAATTTCTTTCCTTGAAAATATCTCCAAGAAAATATCCATTTAACAACTCATCGATACAAGTGCATGGGAGATAAGGTTAAAACAAATATACAAGGATAGGAGAGTGGCCTCACATAAATAAAACACATACAGAACTTTCAGTTTTGGCTCTGATGATAAGGGAAAGCTTTTGATATGGCATTACCTTCTTTAGAATGAGTAATGAGACCATTCACCATGTGGTAAACAAGTTGCCTCTAGGTGGATGATGTATATTTAAGGGTGAAGAAGTCTGATTCCTTCCTGTGGAGTTGTATTTGGCTACTTCCAGGAAGCAGCTATGGCTGTAGCTTTTCTTTCTTTGTGTCTGACAAATGGGAACTGTTTATTACTCATTTTTGTATTGCTAGACCCCAGCATGGTACCTGGAACATTGCACAATAAGAATTTGTGGACTGGTTGGCTGAATGAGTGAATGAATCAATCAGCCTCATGTCTTCATTCTTTTTCTTTCTTTTTTTCCCTAAGGTTTATTTATTTACTTGAAAGTCAGAGTCGCAGAGAGAGATCGAATGCTGGTTCACTCCCTAGGTGGCCACGACAGCTGGGGCTCGCCCAAGCTGAAGCCAGGAACCAGGAGCTTCTTCCAATCCTCCCATGTGGGTGACAGGATTCAAGCACTTGGACCATCCTCTGCTGCTTTTCCCACACCATTAGCAGGGATCTGCACTGGCAGCGGAGCAGCCAGAACATGAACCAGTGCCCATATGGAATGCTGGCATCACAACTGACGACTTCATATGCTGCGCCACCGCCCTGGACTTCATCTCTTATTCCAGTTCAAATGTCTTTACTCACGTGGTGGTGCATTTCTCCGTGCGTGTCAAACTCTGGAAGGTATAACACATTAGGGCTGCATTATGCTTTAATTAACAAATTACAAAGTAGGCAAATGGGGATATCCAAAATGTTCAAGATTCTTTTACTCCCTAAGCACAGTGCTTTCTCTCTTTCTCCAAGCGGATATGGGTAACCATGTGTATTGGGATTTTCAGTCAGTTTTAGTTTCAAGTAACCTTTTCTGTTGTTCTCATGAGAAGAGAAGGGCTCCCTGGTGTGCATGCCTGGAGACTTAGTCCCACAGGCTCGCCAAGGTTATACAATCTTCCCAGTGATCCGAAGCCATGAGGGATCATCTCACTATACTTGTTGCCTCTCCTTGGTGATGCATTGACTGGAGGCTTGGAAAGTCTTAGGACACGTGCATGTATTCCTCTGTCCTTGCAACAGCCCTGCAGAGAAAGTGATCTCTGGGGTCCTCCCTCTGGTGGGTGGAGTGTTCCGAGGGCTGATAAACTCCAGATCATTGCTGGTTACATCTGGGAAATTTACTGTTGCTTACTCTAGGAGCAAAGATTGCTATGAGTCCATCCTACCCCACTGCCGTTTCCTCGTGGGTATGAACCCTCACTACATTTTCCAGCATCCCCTGCCGTCAGGCATGTGACTGAATTCTGGGCAATAGAATATGGGCTAAAGGGCGACTTCTGAGACTCTCCAGTATAATTCTGTGCCCCTTTTTCTTTCTCACATCTTCAGGCTGAATGCTGCAGGCACAAAAGCCTTAGAAGACGGCAGAACCACGTGGAAGCAGAACCACGTGGAAGGAGCGGGGTCTCTGGATGATGCTGTGGATCTTCGCAGGCCTTCCTGGGAGGTCAGAGAGCCTCGGACACGAGTCTGCATGCGAGAGGGCTTCAGAGGCTCCACGAAGCAATGGAGCTAAAAGATAAGTGCACCTTGGTATAACAAAAAGCAACAATGAAATCCATGCATTCTTTTTTTCCATAATACACATCTTACTTGAACCCTTTGAAGACCTCTTGGAGGACTTCTATATGGGCCAACAAGAACTGTCACGTGGCTCTGCCAGGGCTGCCGTGCAGGTCGGCTGGGGCTCTCCTGCCATTGGCCCTGCTGAGCCGTCACAGGCCAGGCAGGGCAGCAGGGCAGTGCTGCTAAACCTCAGCTCTTGCTCTTGCTACCTCCCTACCCACATCACCACTTGCTGTGCCTTCTCCCTGGAACGGCCTCCCCTCCCACTTCCCTTTTCAGGATCCTGCCATCCTTCAGGTCCTCGTGAAACCTTTCTTGGTCCTTTCTTCTCTTGACCTGCAGTCAAAGGCACCCGGCACCAGTGATTGCCACAATGGCTCCTTCTGTGTGTTAGGTCCCATGGTCCTTATGGGCAGGAAACACGCTGTCCCTTTCATTTTATGACCTCCAGGATGACCTGCACAGGAATCTGCACGATTTTGATTTTCCCTAGAGTGCAACTTGGATTTGGGGCAAAAGTGAAGCTGGCGGGGTGCATTTGGGGAAGATCAGGTGGGAAAACAAAATGAATGATGGAAATAAAGGTGAGAGAGTGCAGCCAGCAATTGTTTCATTCTGGGTTTCTGGAAAGCATCCTTGGGAGCCAGAGAGCAATCTCTCTGACCTCCAATCAAGTGTTGGAACACGCCTCCCTGTGGCTTCTGACCTCTAATCAAATGTCGGAACACGCCTCCCTGTGGCTTCTGACCTCCAATCAGGTGTCAGAACACGCCTCCCTGTGGCTCCAAAGCCTGTTCACAGTCTCCCTTCTGGACTGCAGTTAACCGAGGGGGGCAGGCAATCCCAGAGCATCCCGAATCTGACCTTTGGGCTGCTGAATTCACTGAGGCCCACACCGTGAGTGCCTGGGAGGTCTCACACATGAAGGTCCATGGCATAGCCTTCTATCCTGAGGTGAGGGGAGAGGAAGGCTGGAGAGTGGTTATCAGCCCAAGAGAGCTGCTGCCTGGGTGAGTGCTCACTGAGAAGTTTGGCCCCACCTCCCCTTCCAACTGTGCCCTGACTCTGTGTTTTCCAACCCAAACAAAGCACCTGGAGGAAAAGGGATTTTGTGGCTAGCTCTGTTTTCAGTGCCCATGGAACATTTGCCCCCATGGTGATCCATCACCAGATTTTTAAAAAAAAATCCTTCACAGTGGCCACTTGCCTTTTTAATTGGCATGTTTGCATCCATGTTGCTACTGACTTGCACTCAAGGCCAAGTTTTTTTTTTTTTTCATGATTTTTGCCATCTGTGCCATATTTCTTTAGAGTTTTTCTTCTCCAATCCCTTCTCTGATGCCAGGAGAAGTACTAGTAATGGGCTGGAGAGATTCCAAAGCCTGATGCACAGAGAGTGGCTAGAAACCTCAACATTACTTCATATACATTTTGGAAACTTCTGCCTTTTCTTTTTGCAAGGAGACATGTAAAGTTCCCACTCCAGCCCTATGCAGAGGCTGATGAGTAACCTGCTCTTAGAACATAGAAAGGTAGGCCCAGGGCCCCTGCTGCTGCCTGCTGTCAGGGGAGACATGAGACCCCCTGTGATTTGAGTCAGGTCTATGAATTGCAGTTTTAAGTAGGAGAAGAAAAATCTCACCCTTCCAACAGGCCTTGAACTCGGTCATAAGAAAGGAGCTATGCAATCCATCAGCATTTTCAGGAAGGTTTAGAAGACCTCGGTACCCCCAAATACCATACTCAGTGGGACAAGACCAGCCAAGAATGCAGTGATGACCAGATTAATTAAACAGATAATTCATTAATTTTAAAAAGCCAAACTGCAAAACTCACATCTCACTGTCTAGAGACCTTGGAATATTTTGGTCTGGCCTGGAGAATAGGTGCTCTTACGTAGTGTGTCTGCACAGGAATATTTAGTGACCACTGTACCTTTTAAAGTATTTAAAAACATATATATTAAAGCAATTATATCTCTGTAAATGAATTTAAAAAATCACCTCTTGTTGGAGAAAAATAAAGCAGCTGTAGGAGATTGTCTAAGACTAAGAAAAGGAGACTTCCACCAAATAAGTTCGTGGTCTTGGGAAAGTCATTTAAAGCCTCTGGATCTTCATTTCCTGATTTGTAAATTGTATGAGTTGGAAAAAATCACGTAAGTCTATCTTAAAAGCATATATTTCTCTTGGACAGTAGAGTTGCATTGATATAGAAAACAGAGCCTTAAAACCTGGAGCCCAAAGTGTTACGGCCAAGGAAATTTGTGCATTTGTTTCCCTCTTACTTTTCACCCCACTTTCATACATTTCTACGTTTTACTTCCAACCGGGAGAATTGATTCTACAACCACATGAAAGTCTCATTAGACTCAATGTCTTAGGCCACTTTGGTAGTTCATAAAAGACAAAGCTTTAGTTCGGTCTACATGAGACTACCAGGCCAAACTGGAACTGAATGTTCTAATTTGTGTTGAATTATTTGCCAAGCAAATATGGAGCTCTTTGGATGTAAACAGGAGCATTCACACTAACAGGGTTCCTAGCAGCAGGCAAGCCAGCCAGATCCAGCTTGGATTCCATCTGCTTCCAGTAGGCCTGCACTGTGTTGATGTGGGTCAGTCCAGCTTGCTCCTGGTGATGATCAGGGTTCACCATCACTGGTTTTCAGCATCTTGTATCAAGACCCAAGGCTGTCAGACAAATGACTTCCTGAACATGATGGGAGCTGCCTGGGTGCAGGGGTGTTTAGAATATTTATACACATGGTGTAAAGGTGTCCATGATCCTAGAATCGTAGCCAGAGAATCAATCAGTATTTATTGAAAACCTGTCCTAGGTACTGGAGATACAGCACGGATGACTCTTTCTTTAAAAATGTGCTTATTTATTTGGAAGGCAGAATTACAGATGGAGGAGAGGAAGAGAGACAGATTGAGAGAGAGAGAGAGAGAGAGAAAGCGAGAGCACAGGCACACTATCCCTTCCATCTGCTGGTTCACTCCCTAAATGGCCACAACTGCCAGTGCTGGGCCAGGTTGAAGTCAGGAGCCTGGAATTCCATCTGGGTCTCTCACATGGGTGCAGAGGCCCAAGCACTTGGGCTATCTTCCACTGCTCTCCCAGGTACATTGGAAGGGAGCTGGATCAGAAGTGGAAGAGCCAGGACTCACCTTGAACCAGACCAGTGCTAATATGGGATGTGGGAATCACAGGCATTGGCTTAACCTTCTGTGCTATAGCACAAGTCCCTGATGGCACTTCACGAAGTGTTATTTACCTGTTTTGAGTTTCTCCATTTTGTCTACATTCCACTAATTTCATTGAGCAAAGCAGTCACTGTTCTACCCTCACAAAGGTGGGTATAGAAGCTGCTTTTCTTTCAGTCATGTGTGGCAGCTCTTTGGTGAGGATAGGCTAAGAAACTGTTCAACAAACAGCTGATGCCCATCTTGGAGCCTAGGGAGACCAGAGATTCTCTTTACACCTATCCGCAAGATTTCCTTTCCAAGTGACAATACACAGACCAGTTAAAAAATACAAATATAAAATCAAGCAAGGACCCTCTAGTATTTGACAGATTTGAGCAGAGCCTGAGCTGGTCCTATGCTGGCCAGTTGATGTGAGCAGTGGCCTGTCTCTATCTCGGGAACAGGGCTCTCTCAGGAGCCTCCTATGTTAAGGGCTGCCTGTGGCTCAAGAATTGGCCCTAACATTTTGGCAGCAGCGCTGAAGCAAAGCTGTCTCTCACTCGGAGGTTTTTCAGTCCATAAACCAGCAGCAATTTGGTTGTGGAAGACCCCGGCAGAAACAACAAGAGAAAATTGAAAACACAGAAGCACATTTGCCGGCTTTAATAGCCCGGCTCCCTCTCACTACCTCCGGTACCTTAGGCATAAATTGCTGACCTCTATTTAATTTTCTGAACTGCAAGAATTATGGGCCCAAAGTTCAGTGAATTGGAAGAGGTAAGCTTTTATGCCTCTGAGCCAGCTTCCCCATAAGCATTAAGTCTACAAATAAAAGCAACACTGCTATTTATACTTCCTGGGGTTTGTGTGTTAGGGAAGCCAAGCATGTCCCCGCCGCGCGGCGAAGGTGACTGCATGGTCAAGTCCACGTCCAGGTAATGCGACAGAGCCTTCCGATCTGGGCCAGAGGGAACAACTGAAGCAGATGGACAGAGATATTAAAAACAACACACGCAATTTCATTCGGGAAAGGGCACCTGCTCAAACAGAGTTTGTTTGATTCTCCCCCTGGTCCCGGGGAACAAATGTGTGCTAGGGGAAGTCCTTACGTCCATGCCCTTCCTGGGCACTCACCTCTAATCAGCACAAGAACCTGACAGACTACCTGGCTGCCTGTGCTCCGGGGGCTGCGGTCAACACAGCAGCGCCCAGTCACTTCCTGCCACATCCACATCACGTCTTCTCTGTGGCCCTGCTGACCCTCGCTGATATGGGTACTGCAGATCCGTCCCTGCCTCTGCCTCCAGCTCTCATGCCCGTCAGCACACTTGTTCGATTCCACACGTGGGTTGGCCTCCCCTGGGGCACCTGCTGCAGGACTAGAAGCTTCTCTGCTCACTCCAGTGTCCTCTGGATGCCCTGGTGGAGGCACTGATGCAGGCTTGTTCATGGCTGGCATGTAGGTAGCTCACGGCGAGGCCTGCGGAGGTGGCAAGGTTCCTGTCTGACTCCTTATTGCTGCCTGTCACAGCCTGGCCTTCCTCTCTGGGCGACTTTGCTTGTTTCCTGTCTCAAAATGTTCCCTATTCCTGTCAAAGCTTTGATTTTCTACTCTTTTTTCTCCTGCATGTGACCTGCAGACAAATTCTCAGTGTGGTGTGTCTAAGCCTAAATTAAGCGCCTCGCCTTCAGGGATGAGCTTTGCATATTGCCAGGAGCTTTTTGGAAATAACCCCTCCATCCAGACATGTGAGTCACACAGGGAGGGCTTTAAGCACCTGGGCAGATGGCTGAGGGAGTTATGGTGGAGAAGCCGGGGTCTCTGTTGGAACTACTCCCTGTGACTCTGTTCATACACTCTTCCTTGTCAAAGGCCTGGGTTGAGGTCACCACCACCTTAAGGCTGAGCCCAGGGTGCTGCACCATCCTGGTCTTGAGCTGCTGGAGTGTTTTGTTTCTTCATTTGGAGCACTGTGTTATTCCTCCGCAGCATTGCTTATGTTTCTTTAACTTATCAGCCAGAGGAATGAGGGAACTGTGCGCCCTCTCTTTGCCACTTGGGTAGCAATGCTTGTATTTTCATAAATGTTTATCACCTGTCCTGCTCTTCTGATGACGTCTGCCTTTCCTAAGGCAGTATTCTCAAACTTGAACGTGCCTAGGGTGTCAAGAGCTTGTCACGAGGCAGATTCTGGTTCAGTGTAGCTGCTCCAGACTTGGCCATTCTACCAAGCTCCACACTGATACTGATACTGGTGCTGCTCCTTGGAACATATTTGAGGCAGAAGGGTCTACACCTCCTCTTCCAGTTACCCCACACAAGCCAGTGTGGAGCTAGGAGGATAATACCCAGGGGTATACTTGCTGCAAACACTGGGACTCGCTGCTGGGCGAGTCACTACAAGTGTTGGTGTAGGGACAGTCTCCT